>CM038680.1:374724020-375324020 GCA_021605205.1 Aegilops longissima | reverse complement strand
GTACGGCACCTCCGCGGTCTGCACATGTTCAGCATGGTGACGTCCCACGAACTCTAGATCCAGCTGAGTGTCGAGGGAGAGCTTCATCAGCACGACGGCCTGATGACGGTGATGATGAAGTTACCGGCGCAGGGCTTCGCCTAATCACTACAACAATATGACCGAGGTGGAAATCTATGGAGGGGGCACCGCACACGGCTAAACAATCAACTTGTGTGTCTATGGGGTGCCCCCCTACCACGTATATATAGGAGTGGAGGAGGGGAGGGGCCAGCCCTCTCTATGGCGCGCCCTAGGGGAGTCCTACTCCCACCAGGAGTAGGATTCCCCCCTTCCCTAGTTGGAGTAGGAGAGGAAGGAAGGAGGAGAGGGGGAGGAATGAAAGGCGGGCCACCTGTCGGTGTACAAAAGAAGGGGCGCATCTTTGTACCCCTTTACCTGTGCATGGGCAGTCGGAGCCGCGCCCACGGCCACACCAAGCAGAGCAGGGGAGGTGAACCAAGGCAAAACCAAAGCCCAAGACAGCCAGGGCAATGCCAAGACCAAGAACGCAAAGAAGCAGAGGGGCGGAGCAGTTTCCCTCGGCAAGACCCTTGCCGGGGACTGCCTCAGCAGCCCCGGCAAGACCCTTGCCGGGGCAGCGAGCCCAAACACCAATAAGGCGAGCCACCCTTGAGCCCACGTCCCCAACACCATTAGCCACGTGGGGCCAGGGCTCGGGAGGCACCTCCGTGGTGGCATGCAGATCTTTGTGAAGACATATTCAAGATTAGATGAGGATTAGAAGACAACAATCCTCGACAAGATACTTGCCGAGGAGACCTACGAGACCCCCGGAAAGATTCTTGCCGGGGACGACAGCGCACCACGGCAAGACCCTTGCCGGGCCCCCCGGCAAGGCTCTCGCCAAAGACGCCAGTGGGGCCACTGCCAGACCCGCACCAGCCAAGTCTCCACCACCGTTCGCATGCAGCTTCCAGGCCAACTCAGCACGCGCCTGCGTGGTGGCATGCAGATCTTCGTGAAGAACCTACCACCGCGCCACCTCAGCTGCCTGCCTGCCTACATGGCACCGCACGCATCGCTGGCCAGGGCGCGTGTCGAAGCAAGGAGGAGCGGCGACGGACGGGACGGGCCTCGCCCCCGTCCCCCATAAAGCTAGGGGACACCTCAGTGGCGCATTAAATGCGACTTGTCCTGTAATACGAGCGATAAGCTTGCAATATTGTACGCCTTTCCACCTCCTGTATGCCACTGTGGCAGCCCCTTTCACCTATAAAAGGAGGCCCATGGCATACTGGAGAGGGATTCGGCTCTTTCGAACCACGCGCTCACCATAGCTAGTTCGAGAGATCAAGAACTCTCTGAAATATACCCACCAAAGCAGGACTAGGGTTTTACGCATCCTCGCGGCCTGAACCTGGGTCAACGATCCTTGTGCTGACTACTGATCCTGCTCTTCTTGCAACCCTGCGCCCCGGCAACCGTAGTAGGGATTCTTGCGATCCCATAGGTGTCGCTCCACACCAACATCTTTATAGCGTCATCCGACCGGCGGACCCATCGCGACCAGCGCCAAGTTCTTCGAGAACGAGCTCATGAAGATGCTCGAACCACTATTGAGCACTGGCATGATACGCGCCACCAGTCGGACAAGCGGGCGGGACCCGCTATGGACCACCTAGCACCGGGGGGATTCGGCGGCCTACCTTACGATGTGGGCTGCCCGGCCTTTACCCGTGAGCTGTAGCAGTTCCAGTGGCCGTCCCACCGCACGTTCAAGCCCGATGTCGGCGAGAAGTACACTGGCAAGACCCATCCGTCTGAGTTCCTCAGCATCTACACCATCGCGATGCAGGCGGCCAGAGCTCGCGACGACAAGGTGCTTGCCAATTATTTCCCGCTGGCGCTGAAGCCCAATGTTATGTCTTGGTTGATGCACTTGTCGGCGGATTCCATTTCTTCTTGGTCGGATCCGTGCCATGAGTTCGTTGGTGCCTTCACAGGAGGCCACCAAGCTCATGGCCAGGCCAGTGATCTGCATATCATTCCCTAGAAGGAAGGGGAAACCTGCGCAAGTACATCCAGAGGTTCAGCGGGTGCGATACAACATCCTCGCGTTCATCCCGCCGCTGTGATCGGCGCGTTCCACCAGAACGTGCACAATCGCAAGATGCGCGAAGAGCTGGCGATGACCAAGGTTAAGGATGTGGCCGAGCTTTACGTTCTGGCCGATAAATGCACCCGGTCTGAAGAGGGAAGGAAGTACCCCGGAAAAGGCGCCGATGCGGAAACCGACTCTACCGACGAAGACGCCGCCACCCCGACGAACTAGGGCCGGCGTCGCAACAGGAAACGCAAGGGCAAGGCCGTACTTGCCGTCGAGGGGTCTGACGACACCGGCGCTGCCAAGAAGGTCAAGGCAGACGGCCCCGACAAGGAGATTGTCGGGTGTGCCGCCTGCCGGGCCTTGGCAGCCGCCGACAAGCCAGGGGGCTCTAGCAAGCAGTACTGCAGGATCCACCGCACCAAGGGCCACGACCTCTAGAACTGCCGACAAGTCGAGCTGCTTGCTGAGAAGCAAAAGGCCGAGTATGAAAGGCGAGACAAGGAGAAAGGTTAGGACGGTGCTGATGGATCCGACAGGAAGCGTGGCGGCCAAGGAAGCCGCCCCGGCAAGGACAACCAGTAAGAGAGGCCCGCCCGGGGCCGTGACAAGAAACAAGAAGACGATGATCACGACGAGGACGACGAGTCCGGTGAGCAAGAGTTCCAGAAGGCTACGGAGGCCATGTGCGTCGATGGTGGCACCTCGCTGCATACTTCTCACCGCCAGCTCAAGTAGTGGGAGAGTGAGATTACAGTGGCAGAGCCGTCGTTCGACGCTCAGAAGCCGCTGAAGTGGTCTAGCACGCCCCTCATTTTTGACGCCAAGGACCACCCTGACCGCACGACCGCGGTCGGGTGTTTGCCATTGTTGGTCTCACCAACGATACGCAACCTTAAGGTGAACAAGACGTTGGTTGATGGCGGGGCCGGCCTGAACTTGATCTCGCCCGTCATGATCAAAAGGCTGCAAATTCCTGATGAAGACCTCGAGGAAACGGGCACGTTTCAAGGGGTCAATCCGGGGAGGAGCCAGCCGAAGGGAAAGGTCACACTGCCTGTGACGTTTGGAGGAGAGTTGAACTACAGGACAGAGAGGATCGTCTTCGACGTGGCCGAGATCCCCTTGCCCTACAACGGGATCGTCCGCCGCCCGACACTAGCCAAATTCATGGCAGCATCACACTACGCCTACAACATGCTGAAGATGCCCAGGCCGTTGACCATCATCTTCGTCCCCTCCGACAAGAAGGACGCGTTGATTTGCGCCGACCAACTCTACCGGGAAGCAATTACAGCAGCTACCATCAAGGCGCCTGCTCCTACCGCTGAAGGCCCGGGAGGGAAGAAGAAGCCCAGCAAGACCTCTCGCACCCACTCCGGCAAGTGCACCTCCTCGGAGTGTTGTGCTGCCGTCGAGGACGTGCCAGAGAGCTCTACCAGCAAAAGCAAGAAATCCAGAGCTGAGCCGCCGCAGACTAAGAAGGTGTCTGTCAGGGAGGATGGAACGGGAGGGGCCTTCACCATAGGCTCCACCCTTGATAGCAAATAGGAAGGCGCGCACGTCACCTTCCTACGGGCGAATGTCGACGTGTTTGCGTGGCAAGCATCCGACATCCCCGGTGTTCCCAGGGAGGTGATTGAGCACCACCTAGTTGTTCATCCTCATCTGCGCCCGTCAGCGTAAGGTCGAAGCGTCTCTAGAAGCGGATTTCATCATAGAGGAGATCAGGAAGTTGGAAGCTGCAGGTTTGGTGAGACGAGTGCTCCACCCGACATGGTTCGCCAACCCGGTAGTGGTGCGCAAGGCAAATGGGAAGTGGAGGATGTGTATTGACTACACAGATATCAATAAGGCATGTCCTAAGGACCCCTTCCCATTGCCGCGCATCGACCAGATTGTCGACTCCACGGCCGGGTGTGATCTGTTATCATTCCTCGACGCCTACTCGGGCTACCACCAAATCTTCATGACAAGAGAAGATGAAGAGAAGACAACATTCATCACCCCATGTGGTATGTATTGCTTTTTACGGATGCCTTTCGGGTTGAAGAGTGATGGCTCGACGTTTGCAAGAGCAGTCCAAATTGGTTTTGAACCCCAGCTCCACAGAAATATGGACGCATACATGGATGACTTAGTGGTCAAAACTAAAGACGGGGCAACTCTTGTGCGAGATCTGGAAGAGACATTTGCCAACCTACGCAAGATCAACCTCAAGCTGAACCCTGAGAAGTGTGTCTTCGGTGTTCCGTCCGGCAAGCTTCTTGGTTCTTTGTGTCGCAGCGCGGGATCGAGGCAAACCCGGACAAAATCAAGGCTATTGAGCAGATTGAGGCGCCCAAGCGGATCAAGGATGTGCGTCGACTCACCGGCTGCGTCGCTGCCATGAGCCGATTCATCTCCAAGTCCGCCGAGCGCGCCCTTCCTTTCTTCAAAATCTTGAAGAAGGCAGGCCCGATGGAGTGGACCCCAGAAGCCGAGGCAGCATTGCAGGATCTGAAGAAATACCTTTCCTCCACGCCAATACTGGTTGCGCCTAAAACACAAGAGTCGTTGCCGCTGTATCTGGCGGTGACAAATTAAGTGGTCAGCGCCACACTAGTGGCGCAGAGGGAGGTTGACGAGGAGGCAATGACGGCGGCAGAACCAGCGGATGGCAAGCCAAAGATTCCCCCGGCAGGGCCTGGTGCCGGCAAGGCGAGGCCCCCGGCAGAGTCTGATCCCACCAAGGCAGTGCCCGCGCAGTCAAGTGAGGTGGTGTAGAAGAAGAAGACGATGCAGCACCCGGTTTACTTTGTCAGCTCCCTCTTGCAGGGAGCTAGGTCGAGGTACTCCTGTGTGCAGAAATTGCTCTTCAGCCTCCTTATGGGCTCGAGGAAGCTGCGTCATCACTCCCAAGCCCACGAGATCACTGTCGTCACCCGCCTCCCATTGCAACGGATATTGCATAACCCAGATGCAACCGGAAGGATTGTGGAATGGGCCTTGGAGTTATCAAGTTTCGGTTTGAAGTTTGAAAGTACCTCGACAATCCAGAGTAGAGTCTTGGCGGAGTTCATTGCAGAATGGACCCCAACGCCTGACGAAGAAATCCAAGGGACCACTCTCCCTGGCAAGGAAGCAGATCGCGACTGGGTCATGTACTTTGATGGGGCTTTCTCGCTGCAAGGCACCGGTGCCGGTGTGCTGCTCGTCGCATCCACCGGAGAGCACCTCAAGTACGTGATCCAGATGCACTTTCCCAGGGAGATGTCCATCAACAACACTGCTGAGTACGAGGGATTGCTCGCCGGTCTCAGGATCGCGGCAGACCTCGGGGTTAAGAAGCTCATCGTCAGGGGTGACTCGCAGCTTGTTGTTAGGCAGGTCAACAAGGATTACCAGAGCCCATTGATGGAAGCCTACGTAGATGAGGTGAGAAAGTTGGAGGAGCACTTTGACGGCATCCAAGCGGAGCACGTCCCCCGAGCGGAGAACGACATCGCCGATTACCTGTCAAAGCGTGTTGCATTCAAGCTACCTGTGGAGCCGGGTACCTTTTTGCTCCGTTTAACTCAGCCATCTGTCAAACCATCAACAGAGCAGAACAAGCGGAGGAAATTAGGTCCCGGCAAGTACCTTACCGCCGAGGCCCCTGGGACGACCGGCAAGGATGTTGCCGTGCACACTGAGCCTGCCCAAGAGCACCTGGCTCCGGCAGGGCGTCAAGCCCTGGCCGTAGAGACAGCCACTCCCATGGCGGAAGAGATGCCTTTGGTCCTTGCCGTCGAGCTCCAGGCTCCGGCATGGGCACAGCATACCGTCCAATTCCTCCAAACGGAGGAGCTTCCTGAGGAGCAGGAAGAAGCGGAGAAAGTAGCCCATCTGTCCGCCTGTGCACTAGTTAAATCGATGGCGTCTGCATGTGGAGGAGGCCGAACGGTGTGAAATTGAAGTGCATCTCCCGGGAGGAAGGGCTGGAGCAGTTGGCGGAGATACATGGAGGCATATTTGGCTCCCACATAAGGACGAGGGCCCTTGCCGGCAAAGCGTTCCGGCAAGGTTTCTTCTGGCCCACTGCCCTCCAGGGTGCGACGGCACTAGTAACCAAGTGTGAAGCGTGTCAGTTCCATTCAAAGAAGCTTCATCAAACAGCTCAAGCCCTTCAAACAATCCCTCTCTCCTGGCCATTCTAGGTCTGGGGGCTCGATATACTGGGCCCTTTCCCCCGCGCTGTCGGGGGCTTTGAGTACTTGTACGTTGCAATCGACAAGTTCACAAAGTGGCTGGAAGTGGAAGCAGTGAGAAAGGTGACTGCTCAGTCAGCCGTCAAGTTCTTCAAGGGACTGGTCTACCGTTTTGGTGTGCCAAACAGAGTCATCACTGACAACAGCACACAGTTCACAAGCCACACCTTCATGCAATGCATTCAAGACCTCGGTAGCAAGGTCTGTTTTGCTTCCGTGGCACACTCACGGAGCAACGGTCAAGCGGAGGGGGCGAATGCTGAAGTGTTGCGAGGCCTGAGAACGAAGACCTTTGACAAGCTGCACAAGAGTGGAAGGCGCTGGATTGATGAGTTGCTGGCAGTTCTTTGGTCGATCAGGACGACGCCAAATCGAGCCACCGGTCAGACACCCTTTGCCCTAGTATATGGGGCGGAGGCAGTTCTCTCCATGGAACTCATATACGGGTCACCTCGAGTGCTCGCTTATGATGAGCTTGAGCAAGAGCAGTTCTGCAAGATGACGCAATGCTCCTTGAGGAAGATCGCCTTGGTATTTGTGAGAGCAGCACGCTACCAGCAAGCCTTGCGCCGCTACCATAGCCGCAAGGTTCATGCCCGAAGCTTTGAGGAAGGCGACCTTGTTCTTTGGCGCGTTCAGTCGGCCAAGAATTCCAACAAGTTGACGCCAAAGTGGGAAGGCCCTTATCGGGTAATATGAGTCACCAGGCCCGGCGCAGTCCGCCTGGAGACCGAAGATGCTATCCTGGTGAGAAACTCCTGGAACATCGAGCATCTTCGCAAGTTTTACCCATAAGGCACGGCTTGCCGGGCCTCCCGGCAAGCCACCTTTTGTACAAGCTTTGCCGGCAAGGCATGTAACCCTTTGTACAAAGCCAGGCGCAGACCCTGAGCATCAATAAATGAAGCGCTGGCGCCCTAAGTTATAGCATGCATGCTAGGTCGAGTCTCTTCCTTGGTTAGGGGTTGATAGTGCTTAGCGGCGACTAACCCCTAGCCTAGAGGTCGAGTGCGCTTCTATCTGTTTCTTTTCTGTCCTCTTTTTGTTCGCAGGGCACATGAGCACCTCTGCTGAGCCACTTGGAAGAAAGTAAACGGACCGGCGTCCCGACCCCGGCAAACCAGAGTTGCCGGGGGCTGCAAGCGCAAGGATCCAACCGCGGCAAGACAAGGTTGCCGGGGGCTGCAGATCCAGATAAGTCTTTCATCCTCTATTATGCATTTCGGAACGAAACTGGGATATGTGAAACCTCGTTTTATTTCTAGGCCACCGTGCTCCCCTTTTCTATACCCAAGGATTATCTCCTGGGCCCGGATTTGGTTGTAGTCGCGGTGGCAAGGAATTAGAACGAGGAGCCTAAGCCCGCTTCATCCCTGCCTCCGCCAGGAGCGCAAGAATGGTCGAGCGAAGTGGGGGGACGGCAAGGCCAGTTGCCGGGCGAAAAACGTTTATCTTAAATTGTAACAAGGATTCTCTCCTTGTCGCGGGGTCTACCCATGAATGAAAAACCCGGCAAACATCCCTTTTTCATTAAAAAACATCCCACACAGGTACAGTCCGTACGGAATGAAAAACATGAACAAGGGGGATTACAAGCTTTAAATTTAACAAGGCCCGAAGGCTTACAGATTAAAAAAGAGATGAGATGCCCGTAATCCCTTTCTTGTCCCTCTCCTCAGGTGGTAGGTCAAGGAGGCGAAAGGGAAAAAGGGGCGCCTAGGTGAGCTACGAGCAGCATAAAGCACCAAGAGAACACCTCGGTGGCTGCCCATGGGTGGGCCGGTGATGACGGTGTCGGGAAAGGAGCTGGAAGACGAGGCGGCAGGACCGGCAATACGCGATGAAGGCGTAGGAGCCCGTGTACTCCGGGTTGACGGCCTTGCCGCCCGCCCTCTTCCTCTTCCGCAGCCTCTGGACGCTAGCCGCCCAAGGAGACGACCCCGAGATGTTCAAGGAGCTGGCCCCACCCCCGGCAAAATTCAGCCGAGGAGCGGCCAGTGTCTGACTGTCTTCTGCACACTTCCAGCGCTGGGCATCCGATGCCTAGTCGGACTCATCCCCGTCATCTACCCCGCTGTCCTCCTCACCACTTTCGCTTGAGGAAGAGCTTCCATCGTCGGAATCTCCGTCGGAGGAGCTCTCCACCCAGCACTTCAGGCGAGTCCCGAAGTCTCCGAAGACCTTCACAGAGAGCAGGCCGTCCTCCATTAATTTGAAGTAGAGGACGAGCCCCACCGTCAGGTTGTGGATGCGAGCGAACGTCTTCCACCCACGACGGGGGTATATGATCCGAGGAGCCGGGAAGTCGACATAGACCCACATGCCCCCATTCCCACAGCCCCTCATGTGCAGTATGAGGGATTGGGGCGGGTCACGCTCCATATCCCGAGCAAATGGGACGGGAAGACGAAGACGGCGACGTGGAGGCCGGCACAGCCTGATGAAGAATTCGCGGGGCTGGTCTCCGACATGGCCTTCCATCGGAAAAGGCATCATTGGCGGGGGTGAAGCCGGCGCGCCGCCCCGTCCTCCTCTTCCCCGAGCACTACGACCTCTGCCCTGGCCTCGCCCCCTCCCCCTTCCCCTCGCGGCCGGCTCCACCACCGCAGGCTCGGGAGGGGGAGGGACGCGCTGTCGAGCGGCGACCCTCGCCGCCACAGAAGAGGGACCAGGATTCCCTTTCTCCATGGCGAGTGAAAGGAAGAAGCGGAAGCAGGAGGGGATAGATGACAGAAGAGTGCGGGATGCCATCCCCCCCCCCTTCCCCCTCCTTATAAAGGGGCGGGGTCGGGGCTCGGCCGCCACGCTCGGCCAATCTAGCCACCAGACGCGCAGAGAATCGAGACCGACCCGCTGCCCCAACCAGCGACGGCCCAGTTTCCCGCCTCCACCGCTTGCCACCCCAAGCGCATGGAGGACGCGTGGCGAACATGCAGAATCGAGGGGACGGGTGAAGCGACCTCTCCCCACCCCATGATCGTGGGGTGTGGACGCCTTGAAGACCGCAACCCGGCCCCACACAGTAAATAAGCCATGCCTCCACGCCTCCCTCCTTTCATGGGGAAGGCGCACGCTGCCCATTTACTGCGATGTGATGCATGCGTGCAGGAACCGCCCCACGCATGCCACCCACGTCACACGCGCCCCTCCACGTCGCGCATTCAACGTGGGTCGTGTGAAGCGCAGCGCGCGAAAAGTTTTACCGCGGTAAAAACCGCCCCTCCTGCCCGCGCACCGTTTTGGGCCTAGCCCAACAACGTGTCGCGCTTATGTGTGGCCCAGGCCCGGGGGCTCCTGTCGGTGTACAAAAGAAGGGGCGCACCTTTGTACCCCTTTACCTGTGCACGGGCAGTCGGAGCCGCGCCCACGGCCACACTAAGCAGAGCAGGGGAGGTGAACCAAGGCAAAACCAAAGCCCAAGACAGCCAGGGCAACGCCAAGACCAAGAACGCAAAGAAGCAGAGGGGCGGAGCAGTTTCCCCTGGCAAGACCCTTGCCGGGGACTGCCTCAACAGCCCCAGCAAGACCCTTGCCGGGGCAGCGCGCCCAAACACCAACAAGGCGAGCCACCCTTGAGCCCACGTCCCCAACACCATCAGCCACGTGGGGCCAGGTCTCGGGAGGCACCTCCGTGGTGGCATGCAGATCTTTGTGAAGACATATTCAAGATTAGATGAGGATTAGAAGACAACGATCCTCGACAAGATCCTTGCCGAGGAGAGCCACGAGACCCCCGGCAAGATTCTTGCCGGGGACGACAGCGCGCCATGGCAAGACCCTTGCCGGGTCCCCCGGCAAGGCTCTCGCCGAAGATGCCAGTGGGCCCACTGCCAGACCCACACCAGCCAAGTATCCACCACCGTTCGCATGCAGCCGCCAGCTCAAACCAGCTGGGCAGGCACCTGCGTGGCAACATGCAGCTTCCAGGCCAACTCAGCAGGCGCCTGCGTGGCGGCATGCAGATCTTCGTGAAGACCCTACTGATGACCCACAAGTATAGGGGATCTATTGTAGTCCTTTCGATAAGTCAAAGGTCGAACCCAACGAGGAGCAGAAGGAAATGATAAGCGGTTTTCAGCAAGATATTTTCTGCAAGTACTGAAATAAGTGGTAACGGATAGTTTTGTGATAGGATAATTTGTAACGAGCAACAAGTATCAAAAGTAAATAAAGTGCAGCAAGGTGGCCCAATCCTTTTTGTAGCAAAGGAAAAGCCTGGACAAACTCTTATAATAGGAAAAGCGCTCCCGAGGACACATGGGAATATCGTCAAGCTAGTTTTCATCACATTCATATGATTCGCGTTCGGTACTTTGATAATTTGATATGTGGGGTGGACCAGTGCTTGGGTGTTGTTCTTACTTGAACAAACATCCCACTTATGATTAACCTCTATTGCAAGCATCTACAACTACAACAAAAGTATTAAGGTAAACCTAACCATAGCATGAAACGTATGGATCCAAATCAGCCCCTTACGAAGCAACGCATAAACTGGGGTTTAAGCTTCTATCACTCTAGCAACCCATCATCTACTTATTACTTCACAATGCCTTCCTCTAGGCCCAAATAATGGTGAAGTGTTATGTAGTCGGCATTCACATAACACCATTAGAGGCTAGACAACATACATCTCATCAAAATATCGAACGAATACCAAATTCACATGACTACTAATAGCAAGACTTCTCCCATGTCCTCAGGAACAAACGTAACTACTCACAAAGCATATTCATGTTCATAGTGAGAGGGGTATTAATATGCATATAGGATCTGAACATATGATCTTCCACCAAATAAACCAACTAGCATCAACTACAAGGAGTAATCAACACTACTAGCAACCTACTAGTACCAATCCCGGACTTGGAGACAAGAATTGGATACAAGAGATGAACTAGGGTTTTGAGAGGAGATGGTGCTGGTGAAGATGTTGATGGAGATTGCCCTCTCCCGATGAGAGGAGCGTTGGTGATGATTTCCCCCCCGGGGAAGTGTCCCAGCAGAACAGCTCTCCGGAGCCCTAGATTGGTTCCGCTGGGTTCCGCCTCGTGGCGGCGGAGTTTCGTCCCAAAGGTTGCTTATGGTTTTTTCTTGACGAAAGACCTCATATAGCAGAAGATGGGCATCGGAGGGCCACCAGGGGGACCACGAGGTAGGGGGCGCGCCCAGGGGGTAGGCGCGCCCCACCCTCGTGGCAGTGGGGCCCCTCGTGAACTTCTTCCGCTGGATATTTTTATTATTTCCCAAAATGACTTTCGTGGAGTTTCAGGATTTTGGAGTTGTGCAGAATAGGTCTCTAATATTTGCTCCTTTTCCACCCTGAATTCCAGTATCGGCATTCTCCTCCTTATGTAAACCTTGTAAAATAAGAGAGAATAGGCATAAGTATTGTGACATAACGTGTAATAACAGCCCATAATGCAATAAATATCGATATAAAAGCATGATGCAAAATGGACGATCAACTCCCCAAGCTTAGACCTCGCTTGTCCTCAAGCGAAAGCCGATAACGATAAATATGTCCCCATGTTTAGAGGTAGAGGCGTCGATAAAAATAAAATACGGACATGAAGGCATCATGATTATTCTCATAACAAGATATATATATATATATATATATATATATATATATATATATATATAATATCATATGATTACTTATGTTCAAGTAATAATCCATTCACAATGCAGAGTACGAATCATAAACTTTATTGAGAACCTACAAACTATAATCTCAGTCATTGAAGCAATTGCAGTTTATCATAACATCAGAAAGAGTCTATGTCAGAGCTTAATAGCAAGTCCACATACTCAACTATCATTTAGTCCTTCATAATTGCTAACGCTCACGCGATACTTGTGGTTACAGAGTTTTAATCGAACACAGAGAAAGATAGGGGCTTATAGTTTCGCCTCCCAACCTTTCACCTCAAGGGTAATGTCAACAATAATAATTCATGCCCCCTACATCTAATTAGATATATCAATCAGGATCTTTCCAACACACTGTGCTTGCCAAAGGATAAAATGTAAAAAAAAGAAAGGTGAAGATCACCATGACTCTTGCATAAGGTAAAGGATAATAATAGAAGATAGGCCCTTCGCAGAGGGAAGCAGAGGTTGCCATGCGCTTTTATGGTTGGATGCACAAAATCTTAATGCGAAAGAATGTCACTTTATATTGCCCCTTGTGATATGAACCTTTATTATGCAGTCCGTCGCTTTTATTTCTTCCACATCACAAGATCGTATAAATCTTATTTCTCCCACACCAATCAATCATACATATTTAGAGAGCAATTTTTATTGCTTTGCACCGATGACTACTTACTTGAAGGATCTTACTCAATCCATAGGTAGATATGGTGGACTCTCATGGCAAAACTGGTTTAAGGGTTTTGGAAGCACAAGTAGTATCTCTACTTGGTGCTGAGAATTTGGCTAGCATGAGGGGGAAAGGCATGCTCAACATGTTGGAAGATCCATGACAACATACTTTATCTCAGATATAAGAAAACATAACTCATTACGTTGTCTTCCTTGTCCAACGTCAACTCTTTAGCATGTCATATTTTAATGAGTGCTCACAATCATAAAAGATGTCAATAATAGTATAACTATATGTGAAACCTCTCTTTCCTTATTACTTCCTATTAATTGCAACGATGACCAAAGCTATGTTTGCCAACTCCCAACAACTTTTAATCATCATACTCTTTCTATGTGAAGTCATTACTCTCGACAAGATCAATATGAACTGTTTGTTTCTTTTTATTATTTTTCTTTCTTTTATTCACTCAAGATCATGGCAAAATAATCAAGCCCTTAACTCAACACTAATCTTTATTATATAGCTCACGGACTTGATCACATAGAGAGATCATAAAGCAAAACTCAAAACTAGATCATGCCATAAACTTTATTCTACTAGATCAAGATACTACTAATAGGATCGAACTAAGAAAAACGGTAAAGATAGGAGATGTGGTTGTGATACGATCTCAAGCATCTCCCCAAGCTTGGCAGTTGCCAAGGGGAGTGCCCATACCCATGTGATTATGTGTCCTTTGCTGGTGAAGAAGGTGGAGGTGTTGTTGACTTAGTTGATGGCATGATCTTCTCCCTTAATTTGAGCTTGAGGACGGAATTTTGGTCCCTCAAATCATCAATCTCCCACTCCAGGGTTAATATCTTTTTGCATAAGTCCTGCTCATTTTCCTGCAAGATACGAAAAGGGATAAACTCGATCTTTGGTTTCTTTACCCTATCAGGGAGACTTGACTTTTTGAAATCCACATGCATGTCCCTGGGTTGAGGTAATGGGGCTTCATCTTCATCTGAGCTCGTCTCCTCCTTCCCCTTGGGTTCATAGTCCTCTTCTTCCTCCGTGGTCCAACCATCGTGCTCCACATCTTCATAGACCTTAGGATTTGCTAGGTAGTCATCCACATAGCTTTCTCCTTCCGAATCCTGGGATGACATGTTGATCTAATCCGCAGTAGGACAGCTCGAAAAAAGAATAGAAGATATTTGCGTGATACAGGGGTCAAAACCTTCGGGAGAATATATAATGAATTTTTACCGACCAAAATACGTATCGTGCAAGAAAACGGAGTCCGGAAGGCACACGAGGTGCCCACGAGGTAGGGGGCGCGCCCATGGGGTAGGGCGCACCCTCCACCCTCGTGGGGCCCTCGTGTCCTTCCCGGACTGCTACTTATTTTTTCTATTTTTCTAAATATTCCAAAATAGAGAAATATTGCCTTAAAAATTGTTTTGGAGTCGGTTTACTTATCGTACCACATACCTACTCCTTTTCGGAGTTTGAAACATTTCGGAAAGTGTCCCTTATGTATTCCTCCGGGGTTACGGTTTCAATAACATTGGTTTCAACATTTATAGGATTACCTGAGATATAGTGTTTGATTCTTTGACCGTTTACCACCTTGGTTTGTGCCTTGAAGTTGTTGATTTTATGGCACCGAACGATAGACCTCCTCGATAACGTAAGGGCCTTCCCATTTAGAGAGAAGTTTTCCTGCAAAAATCTTAAACGAGAGTTGTATAGCAATACATAATCACCTACATTAAACTCACGCTTTTGTATCCTTTTGTCATGCCATCTTTTGACTTTTCTTTAAACAACTTGGCATTTTCATAAGCTTGGGTCCTCCATTCATCAAGTGAGCTAATATCAAATAACCTCTTCTCACCGCAAGTTTGAAATCATAGTTGAGCTCTTTAATAGCCCAATAAGCCTTATGCTCTAGTTCGAGAGGTAAGTGACATGCTTTTCCATAGATCATTTTATACGGAGACATACCCATAGGATTTTTATATGCAGTTCTATAGGCCCATAATGCATAATCAAGTTTCTTGGACCAATTCTTTCTAGACCTATTGACAGTCTTCTGCAAAATTAATTTGAGCTCTCTATTACTCAATTCTACTTGACCACTAGACTGTGGGTGATATGGAGATGCAATTCAATGATTAACATCATATTTAGCAAGCATTTTTCGGAAAGCACCATGAATAAAATGTGAACCACCATCAGTCATTAAATATCTAGGGACTCCAAACCTCGGAAAAATAACTTCTTTAAGCATTTTAATAGAGGTGTTATGATCAACACTACTAGTTGGAATAGCTTCTACCCACTTAGTAACATAATCAACAGCAACTAAAATATGTGTATATCCATTAGAGGCAGGAAAAGGTCCCATATAATCGAAGCCCCAAACATCAAATGGTTCAATAACAAGTGAATAATTCATAGGCATTTCTTGACGTCTACTAATATTACCAATTCTTTGACATTCATCACAAGATAAGACAAACTTACGGGCATCCTTGAAGAGAGTAGGCCAATAAAAACCAGATTGCAATACCTTATGTGCAGTTCTATCTCCAGCGTGGTGTCCTCCATAAGCTTCGGAGTGACACTTGCGTAGGATATGTTCCTGTTCATGCTCAGGTACACAACGTCTAATAACACCATCTACTCCTTCTTTATAAAGATGTGGGTCATCCCAAAAGTAATGTCTCAAATCATAGAAGAACTTTTTCTTTTGCTGGTATGTGAAACTAGGTGGTATAAATTTAGCAACAATGTAATTAGCATAATCAGCATACCATGGAGTACTACGAGAAGTATTTATGACATTTAATTGCTCACCAGGAAAGCTATCATCAATAGGTAGTGGGTCATCAAGAACATTTTCTAACCTAGACAAGTTATGCGCAACGGGTTCTCAGCTCCTTTCTATCAACAATATGCAAATCAAATTCTTGTAGCAAGAGAACCCATCTAATAAGTCTAGGTTTAGCATCTTTCTTTTCCATCAAATATTTAATAGCAGCATGATCAGTGTGAATAGTTACTTTAGAATCAACAATATAAGGTCTGAACTTATCACATGCAAATACAACTGCTAAGAATTCTTTTCAGTAGTAGCATAGTTTCTTTGAGCATTGTCTAGAGTCTTACTAGCATAATGGATAACATTTAATTTCTTATCAACTCTTTGCCCTAGAACAACACCTACAAGATAATCACTAGCATCACACATAATTTCAAGGGTAAATTCCAATCGGTGGCTGAACAATAGGTGCAGAGATCAATGCTTTCTTAAGTATTTCAAATGCTTCTACACAATCATCACCAAAGACAAATGGTACATCTTTTTGTAATAAATTAGTCAGAGGCCGAGAAATTTTGAGAAGTCCTTAATGAACCTCCTATAAAATCCGGCGTGACCAAGGAAACTTCTTATACCTTTGATGTCCTTGGGACATGGCATCTTTTCAATAGCATCAACTTTGGCTTTATCAACTTCAATACCTCTTTCAGAAACTTTATGCCCCAAGACAATACCTTCATTAACCATAAAGTGGCACTTTTCCCAATTCAAGACAAGATTAGTTTCTTCACATCTCTGCAAAACTCGATCAAGATTGCTCAAGCAATCATCAAAAGAGGATCCATAGACGGAAAAGTCATCCATGAAAACCTCACAAATCTTTTCACAAAAGTCAGAGAATATAGCCATCATGCATCTTTGAAAGGTAGCAGGTGCATTACATAAACCAAAAGGCATACGTCTATAAGAAAAAGTACCAAAAGGGCATGTAAAAGTAGTCTTTGATTGATCCTTAGCCGACACAGGTATTTGAGAGAAACCAGAATAACCATCTAGAAAGCAATAATGTGTATGTTTGCATAATCTTTCTAGCATTTGATCAATAAAAGGTAAGGGGTAATGATCTTTCTTAGTAGCTTTATTTAATTTGCGGAAATCAATTACCATCCTATAACCTGTAATAATTCTTTGCGGAATCAATTCATCTTTATCATTAGGAACAACAGTAACACCTCCCTTCTTAGGGACACAATGAACAGGACTTACCCAACGACTATCAAGAACGGGATAAATTATACCTGCCTCCGAAGCTTTAGTATTTCTTTTCTTACCACTTCTTTCATCTTAGGATTAAGCCTTCGTTGATGATCACGAACGGTTTGGCATCTTCTTCCAAATTTATTTTATGTTGACATAGAGTGGGACTAATGCCCTTAAGATCATCAAGAGTATATCCAATAGCAAACGGTGCTTCTTGAGTTTTCAATAATCTCTCTTCATGCTCTGAAAGGTTAGCACTAATAATAACAGGATATATCTTCTTTTCATCAAGATAAGCATATTTAAGATTATCGAGCAACGGTTTAAGCTCAAACACGGATCACCCTTGGGTGGAGGAGGATCCCTAAGATTTCAACAGCAAATTATGTTTGAGAATAGGTTCTGTTTAAAGAATACTTCATCTATTTCCTTCTTTCATTCATAAACATATCATTTTCATGGTCTAGCAAATAATGTTCTAGAGGATCACTAGGAGGTGCGGCAATAGAAGCAAGACCAATAATTTCATCCTTACTAGGCAATTCTACTTCACGGTGTTGTTTACTAAATTTAGAGAAATTAAACTCATGAATCATATCATCCAAGCCAATAGTAACAACATTCATTTTGCAGTCTATCTTAGCATTAACAGTGTTCAAGAAGGGTCTACCAAATATAATTGGACAAAAGTTATCTTGTGGGGAACCAAGAACAAGAAAATCAGCAGGATATTTATTTTTCCCACACAATACTTCAACATCTCTAACAATTCCCACTGGCGATATAGTATCTCTATTGGCAAGTTTAATTGTAACATCAATATCTTCTATCTCAGCGGGTGCAATTTCATGCTTAATTTCTTCATACAAGGTAATAGGTATAACACTAGCACTAGCACCCATATCACATAAGCCATGATAACAATGATCTCCTATGTTAATAGAAATAACAGGCACGCCTACCATAGGTCTATGTTTATCTTTAGCGCCACGTTTAGCAATTCTAGCAGATTCACCACAGAATTGAATAACATGCCCATCAATATTATCAGACAAGAGATCTTTAACAATAGTAATATTAGGTTCTACTTTGACTTGCTCAGGAGGTGTATAAGTTCTAATATTGCTTTTACGAACCACAGTTGAAGCTTTAGCATGATCCTTTATTCTAACAGGGAAAGGTGGTTTCTCAACATAAGAGGTAGGAACAATAGGATCATTATAAGTGACAGTCTTTTCTTCAACTTTAATAGGTGCAGCTACTTTTACTTCTATGGGAGTATGATATTTAAACCACTTCTCCTTGGGGAGATCAACATAAGTAGCAAAAGATTCACAGAAAGAAGCTACTATCTCTGAGTCAAGTCCATATTTAGTGCTAAACTTACGAAAAATATCGGTATCCATAAAAGATTTAACACAATCAAACTTAGGTGTCATACCTGACTCCTTACCTTCGTCGAGGTCCCAATCTTTAGAGTTTCTATCCAATAAATTCCATCTGAATTCAATAGTCTTCATCATAAAAGAGCCAGCACAAGAAGTATCGAGCATGGTGCGATTGTTTTCAGAAAGCCGAGCATAAAGATTTTGAATAATTGTTTCTCTTGGGAGCTCATGATTGGGGCATGAATATAACATTGATTTAAGCCTCCCCCAAGCTTGAGCGATGCTTTCTCCTTCGCGAGGCCAAAAATTATATATATAATTGCGATCACGATGAACAAGATGCATAGGATAATACTTTTGATGAAATTCCAATTTCAATCTTCTATAGTTCCATGATCTCGTATCATCACATAGCCTATACCATGTCAATGCATCTCCCTTCAAAGATAAAGGGAAGACCTTCTTCTTAACAACATCATCGGGTATACCTGCAAGCTTAAATAGTCCACAAACTTCATCCACATATATTAGGTGCTCATTAGGATGCTTTGTTCCATCTCCTACAAAAGGATTAGCTAGCAGTTTTTCCATCATACCGAAGGAAATTCAAAGGAATATTTTCATCATTTCTAGTAGGTTCATTAGGTTGAGGAGCAACTCTTTGCTCTCTGGTCGGGTGAAGATACCCGAACAAGCCCCTCGAGGATTACTTTCCATAGTAACAAGTGACAGTAAATTTCAGCACACTATATAAATTTTTCCTTACCAAATTCCACCTACGAAAGGCGCTTCACTCCCCGGCAACGGCACCAGAAAAGAGTCTTGATGACCCACAAGTATAGGGGATCTATCGTAGTCCTTTCGATAAGTAAGAGTGTCGAACCCAACAAGGAGCAGAAGGAAATGATAAGCGGTTTTCAGCAAGATATTTTCTGCAAGTGCTGAAATAAGTGGTAACAGATAGTTTTGTGATAGGATAATTTGTAACGAGCAACAAGTAACAAAAGTAAATAAAGTGCAGCAAGGTGGCCCAATCCTTTTTGTAGCAAAGGACAAGCCTGGACAAACTCTTATAATAGGAAAAGCGCTCCCGAGGACACATGGGAATATCGTCAAGCTAGTTTTCATCACATTCATATGATTCGCGTTCGGTACTTTGATAATTTGATATGTGGGTGGACCTGTGCTTGGGTGCTATTCTTACTTAAACAAACATCCCACTTATGATTAACCTCTATTGCAAGCATCCACAACCACAACAAAAGTATTAAGGTAAACCTAACCATAGCATGAAACATATGGATCCAAATCAGCCCCTTACGAAGCAACGCATAAACTAGGGTTTAAGCTTCTGTCACTCTAGCAACCCATAATCTACTTATTACTTCCCAATGCCTTCCTCTAGGCCCAAATAATGGTGAAGTGTTATGTAGTCGACGTTCACATAACACCACTAGAGGCTAGACAACATACATCTCATCAAAATATCGAACGAATACCAAATTCACATGACTACTAATAGCAAGACTTCTCCCATGTCCTCAGGAACAAACGTGTCGGATTTCGGGTTCTGGCAGACCCTTGAGGTTCGAACACCGGGGTGCGCACGGAGATCCAACCTTCCACCGTCTCGCACCTCGCCGAATCGATGGGACCTAAACTACTAAACGGAACAGCACAAGAGACACGAGATTTATACTTGTTCAGGCCACCATTGTGGTGTAATACCCTACTCCAGTGTGTGGTGTGGTGGATTGCCTCTTGGGCTGATGAGGAACAATACAAGGAAGAACAGCCTCGCGAGGGTCTGTTCTTGGCGGGTGTGATGAACTGCTAGGTGGAGCTCAGTCGCTCTAGCTACTGGTTTCTTGATGAGGATTCCGATCTCATCCCGGGGGCCGATCCTTCTGCCCTGGGGGTGGCTACTCCTATTTATAGGCGAAGGCCCTGGGCCTCTTCCCAAATATTGAGCGATAAGGGCGCCAACAATTGGCCATTTTGAAGGGGAACAGCGGGTACACTTATCCTGACTAAAGTTGGTCCTCGCCTGCCAAAGGCTCTGGTGATGACGCCTGCTTGGGCTCCACGATGACCCCCTTCCAGCCGTTGGGGCTGGTCTTGGTCTTGTTGCACCGAAATGGATGCCTTTGCTTGATGCTCTCGCCTGCGCTTGCTCCCTTTGCACCAAAGAGGAAAGGAGGACATTGCGCGAGCTGGCGCCCGACTGGCGCCCTTGGTCATCATGGCTTGCGTCATGGGCACCTCGCGAGGTACCCTGCCTTGAACTCTCCGCCTCCTCATGAGCCAGCCTGACGAGGCCGTGCCTGAGGAAGCTCCTTGTCATCCACCCCACGAGGCTTGGCCCCTCGCGAGGGTCTTGAGCTTGCGCTGATGAAGATGGGCTATCCTGGGCCTCCTTTGAGCCACGCCGCAGGCCGCAGGTAGGCAAGTCTGGGGACCCCCGTTCCCAGAACGCCGACAGTAGCCCCGGGCCCATGGCGCGCCCGAACTTGGCCGAGAAGAGAGGCGAAAGGGCAAGTGCGAAGCGTCGCGGGCCCTAACAGCCTGCGGCCTTGGGCGTCGCGTGGCGGTTGATTGGACGCGTGCGCCTCTGCAACCGCGTGGGTTGATAACAGAGTGGCATCTTCCTTGCCTCCTTTACTTTCTCCAGTTGCTGCTCAGATCCCCTTTCTTGCGCCTCTCCTCTCCGCTTCCAAGATCTTCAGATCCACTCCGCCTGCGTGCCCTAGCCAGTCATGGCGCCTCGCCAAGCCCCGGCCGGAGCTTGGTACTCTCCTTCCTTGGACCCGCCAAATGTGTCAGGGGCGAGCCTCGCCCTGGTGCGCCGGATGGCGGAGGCGCAGGGCGTCAACAGAGCGGAAGCGTTCAAGGCCGGCTCCGCCGCCCCTGAGGGTCGGGGGAGTACCTTCTACCCGTTCTTCGTGAGCGCCATCATTGCTGGTCTGGTGCCTCCCTTTTCTGAGTTCTTCTTCTCCGTCCTCCGTCACTACAACATTCAAGCTCTGCACCTCCATCCCAACTCCGTCCCTTCTTCCGCAATCTTCGCCTACTATTGTGAGGCCCATGTTGGGGTGAAGCCCTCGTGGCCTTGCTGCGCCACTATTTCTCCCTCCGAACCTCCTCAGGTTCCGCCTCCACAGGCGCTTGAAGCTTCAGTGATACTGGCGGAGCCATCGCCATTTCAAACCCCAGGAAGCGGATTGAGGGCTTTAGGAGCAAGTGGGTCTTGGTGGATGCTTGGGCGCATCCACCCACGGCTGATCTCTGCCCACGGAGCACCCCGAGAGCTCCGACGACCGGTCCCGAGTGGAGCTTCGATCCCCCAGCCAAGCTGGTGCCTGAGAAGATGGACGCAGATCTGAAGCCGCCAGCGCGGGCGTGGCGGTTGACCGGTGCGTCGCTCTTGAGGAGTTCCTGGAGCATCAACGCTCTCGCCTTGTCGATGCTAAGCTTCGATGTGGAGGCTTCACTCGAGCCCCGTGGTCCCGGCCAGCGAGGATCTGCGACGGTCCTCCATCCTTGGTTGGGGCGGCGTGGCGAGACTGGAGGGCGCACCCGCGCCCTTGTTCCTTCGCGAGGATTGGGAGCGGTAGTGGGGCCCATGCCTGTCTTCAATGGGGACGGGCCCGTGCCCGTGGAGGCTCCCCGAGGACTGGTGGACGTGTCCTCTTCCGACTCAGCAAGAGGTGGAGGAAAGAGAGCCAGAGAGGGGTTGATTGAGGCGGAGTCAAGGCTCCTCCCTGCGGCGCAGGTCCCGCATTCTCCGCCTTCCCCAGAGTGACGATGACGAGGATGAGGATGAGCGGGGAGGAAGCCTGCCCCCGATCCCGAAGAAGGACCGGACTGGGCTGGTCCCCCGCGGGTCCGCCCGCCCCGGAGCGATCCGCAGACGCGCCTCCTGCTCCGGGCCTTGAAGCTGATCCTCGCAGCCGGTGTCGGGCTTCAAGTATGGCGGAGGTTGCTCGAGCCCATGAGCGATGACCATAAGTGCTTGATTCTTGTTTTATTCCTTGCTTTGTCGCCGAGGCTTGATATCTGTATCTCTTGGCTAGGCTGGCGCCTGCGGCGAAGAAGCTGAAGGGAGCTCCTGAGGCTTCATATGGGGCGGCGCCTCCTGCCCTGAAGCGAAGGCGATGGCAAGACACGGGCCTCTCATGCCCGGTCATCTCGCGAGGCTCGGGCGGAGCTGGTCAGGCGAGCTCAGCCCCCATGGCCCAAGCGACTCCCGAGGTGTCCTTGCCTGATGCCGCCGCCATAGCTGTTGGGGCGCAGCAGGTCCCGCCTCATGATAATGTGGTTACGCCGCCGCCATCTCCTCCTACTCCACCAATTGTTGTCTCTCCGACTCCTCCCACTGTCCTGGATCGTGCTGCCGCTGAATTGGAACGGCTGCGGCAGATCTTCTGAGCACCGACCCTCGCCAGGTGGCGCTGAGCTGGCCTCTGGCTGGATTCGCCCGACGCTCGATTCGAGGCGGCGCTGGTCCAGGCCTCGACGGCTTGCGGCGAGGAGAAGTAGGTTGTCCATGAGGCGAAGATTGCCCGCGATGCTGCCCTGGGGGAGGCGGCCAGCATCCAAGGTCGCTGTGAGACGCTGGAGGGCGAGCTGAAGGGCCTGCAGAACTAGCTTGCTGAGGAGGTCCGCCCGCCAGAGCAGGAGGAAAGCATGAAGGCTCGCGAGGCGGCCGCTGGGACCGGGAGGCCAGCTGAAGAAGCGCCGTGACCGCCTAGGCGCTGGAGCGGGAGGCTCGGAGGCGAGGAAAGTCGAGCTGGACGACAAGGCGCGGGTTCTTGCAGAAGATCGTGTGGCCTTCATGGATATAGAGGTGAAGGCTCGCTCTTTCTTTGAGGACGCTTCTGACGCGGGCTTCGGAGAGTCCGCTGGTCGGCGCCGAGGATGGTCCCGCCAAGCTGCTTCCCTTCTGGTTCGCGCTCTTGAAGATGTCACCCTTGGCCTTGGCCCTCGTCGCCCGAGGGCGAGGCGCGGTCTTGTCTTCGCGGGTAATCGACGCTGGTCCTCACCCACGTCTACCTTCGCGATCCCAGCGTCGACCGACAGCTCTTTGGAGCCACCAAGCGGCGAGCATGCAGCCGCCACGCCGAGGCTGTGAAGGGTCGCGCGAGGTTCTGCTGGGGAAGTTCGGGCCTTGACACCAAGCGGAGCGAAGCGCTGCCGCCCCTGCTGCTCCACGAGGCGAACCCACTCACGCTGCTCCACCGCCGACAAGTGACTCCGTTGTGGCTCTGTCCCCGCCTTTAATTCCTGCACATGTATCATGCCTCGGGAGGCGTTTAAACTTGCAATTGGTATTGCAATAACAGTGTGGACTGTAATATTTGCTTTTGAATTCCTTGAATTTTGCGCTTCCTACTTGCTTATGTTCTCGCTGGCAGAGCCTGCCTCACAGATACCTCTCGGCCGCCGTTAGCCTTTCGGAACTAAGGGGTGAGGGCTACGTGACCATTAGGCTCTGAGTCGCGATGCTCGAGTCCCCTTGACGCTCAAACGGCATTCGTACCTTGGCTCCGCTCGGGAGTGACGTCACGACGAACCAGCCTGGCCGGGTGGCGTCGTCTGGCGTGACCTGCGCAGCCCGTGTCCAGCCCTCGCGCGGGCGCTCCCGAGGGAGGCGTTGCGATGAGGCGGACACCGAGCTCTGGGCTCCCGAGGTTGGTGCGACCGAGGCCACCCTCGGTTGTTTATCACCAGCCTTGAGCATAGCGCTTCGCATGCGACGGGCATAGCCGCTCCTCGGTAGTGTCGTCACCAACAAGGAGCATGGTGCTTCCACCGGTATGTGGGAGGGGCTCCCCCCGGGAGGAGCCCCGGCGTGAGCACTGCCCTCCCCGACACGTGGCTGGCACGGTAGGGCTGGACGAGGTGTATCTGGACACCCGTGAGCCAGCCAGCGGACTCACGGGCCCTACCTCAAGGCGGGTTGCGCCTGCTGGCCTTATCTTGAGTGTGTTCCTGCAAATTTGGCCGATGTCGGTGCTCTATGTCTTGGTCCGGCTCTCGGGTTGGTCTCGGCCGTCGCCGGCAAGCCAAGTCGCGATGCCATGGACAAGACCAGAGGGTGAGGGCCGGAGGCCGGTAGGAGCCCCAGTCGCGATGCTCGTGCACCCCGCTAACGCCATAAGCTGGGTTAGATGACGAAACTCTCGTCCTCGGGTCCGGCTCTCGGGCTGGTCTCGGCCGTCGCCGCAAGCCAGTCGTGATGCCATGGACAAGACCAGAGGGTGAGGGCGGAGAGCGGTAGGAGCCCCGAGTCGTGATGCTCGTGCACCCCCTTTAACGCTGCGCAGCTAGGTCGATCAGACAACTCTCGTCCTCGGGTCCGGCTCTCGGGCTGGTCTCGGCCGTCGGCGGCAAGCCGGTCGCGATGCCATGGACAAGACCAGAGGGTGAGGGCGGAGAGCGGTAGGAGCCCTGAGTCGCGATGCTCGGGCACCCCCTTTAACGCATAAGTCGGGTTAGATGACTAAACTCTCGTCCTCGGGTCCCGGCTCTCGGGCTGGTCTCAGCCGTCGCTGGCAAGCCAGGTCGCGATGCCATGGACAAGACCAGAGGGTGAGGGCCGGAGAGCCGGTAGGAGCCCTGAGTCGCGATGCTCAGGCACCCCCCCTTTAACGCGCAAGATGGGTCAGATGCAGCAACTCTACGTCCTCGGGTCCCGGCT
The DNA here is from genome assembly GCA_021605205.1 of Aegilops longissima. Taxonomy (NCBI): domain Eukaryota; kingdom Viridiplantae; phylum Streptophyta; class Magnoliopsida; order Poales; family Poaceae; genus Aegilops; species Aegilops longissima. The sequence continues at coordinate 375,299,190 of CM038680.1, read as the reverse complement.
CTCGGGCTGGTCTCAGCCGTCGCTGGCAAGCCAGGTCGCGATGCCATGGACAAGACCAGAGGGTGAGGGCGGAGAGCGGTAGGAGCCACGAGTCGCGATGCTCGTGCACCCCCTTTAGCGGGCAAGCTGGGTTAGATGACTAAACTCTCGTCCTCGGGTCCGGCTCTCGGGCTGGTCTCGGCCGTGTTGGCAAGCCAGTGTCGCGATGCCATGGACAAGACTAGAGGGTGAGGGCGGAGAGCGGTAGGAGCCACAGTCGCGATGCTCGTGCACCCCCTTTAATCGCAAGCTGGGTCGATCTGAAGAACTCTCGTCCTCGGGTCCGGCTCTCGGGCTGGTCTCGGCCGTCGGCGGCAAGCCGTGTCGCGATGCCATGGACAAGACCAGAGGGTGAGGGCGGAGAGCCAGGTAGGAGCCCTGAGTCGCGATGCTCGTGCACCCCCTTTAACGCGCAAGCTGGGTTAGATGACGAAACTCTCGTCCTCGGGTCCGGCTCTCGGGCTGGTCTCGGCCGTCGGGCAAGCCAGTCGCGATGCCATGGACAAGACCAGAGGGTGAGGGCTGGAGAGCGGTAGGAGCCACGAGTCGCGATGCTCGTGCACCCCCTTTAACGTGCAAGCTGGGTCGGATGCAGCAACTCTCGTCCTCGGGTCCGGCTCTCGGGCTGGTCTCACCGTCGGCCGCAAGCCAGTCACGATGCCATGGACAAAACCAGGAGGGTGAGGGCCGGAGATCCGGTAGGAGCCCTGAGTCGCGATGCTCGTGCACCCCCTTTAACGCGCAAGCTGGGTTAGATGACGAAACTCGTCCTCGGGTCCGGCTCTCGGGCTGGTCTCGGCCGTCATTGGGAAGCTGTGTCGCGATGCCATGGAAAAGACCAGAGGTGAGGGTCGGAGAGCGGTAGGAGCCACAGTCGCGATGCTCGTGCACCCCCTTTAACGTGCAAGATTCCGTCACCCGGAAAAGGCACCAAATAACAAGCATGGTGGTGCGAGAGCATAATCCTAAGGAAAACATAGGAAGGATACATGCGGCTGGGGCAGCCCGAGCGGCTTGGGGATGATGCAGCCAGGGGCGCCCCAACAGATAGGCTAATGACATGAAATGAAAGGATACATGCCGCAGGGGCGGACCCACGCGCACAGGAATATCTGACCTCAAGGCGCTCCGGCTGAAATGAAACTTAAAGATGTCACCTGGTGATGTTGGGGACGAGGTGGTGTTGGTGTAGCAGACTCGGTGGGCTGCGGGAGCCGACCTCACGAGCCCCTAGACCCGGGGCCTCGGGAGGATCCGGGCGCCTGAGTGGCTCCCGTGGGCCATCTCCATCTCCGCTGTGGCTGCGGGCGTGCGACCTCTTGAGCCTCGGGATGGCCCTCATGAGACGCCGTGCGCAGCCTGCCGCATTTGGCAGCCATAAGGCATGCGCGTGGTTGTGGGGCGGACCTCATAGCGTCCCACTCGCGAGGGCAGGCGCTCTTGAGGCAGCGGCTCGGTTGAGCCTGGTATGTCGATGCAGACGTGCAGCCCACCATCCTCGCTGGATGGGGGCCACAGTGGCAGTGGCGGCTGCCCCTCATGACCCTTGACTCCTGTAGCTCTGAATGGCCTTGCTGACGAACTCCCCGAGGTTGGCCCTCCTTGCCTTGCTCCCTTGCGGGAAGCGTGCTTGAAGCACGCCTCACGTGGTGCCCAAGCGCCTCCCTCGTGACCTTGGCGAGGTCGGCCCCTCAAGGAGAGCCCCGAGCCCGGCTGAGGAGGGTGCCGGTGCGCTTTCCTATGCGATGGAAGGAGGTTCCCCTGGCCCGGTCGGGGGCCTGAGGGGCCTGCCTCTTGAGTCGGGCGGTCGATGTCTTCTTCTTCTTGGAGTGCGGCCTCGTGAGGCCTCCTGCTGCTGTGGTGCAGGTCTTCTAGCGATGCGGCTGAAAGGCTCGCTCCAGGAGCACCTGCGTCTCTCTCTTCACAGGCACCGTGATGACCCCGCCGCTTCTGGCATCTTGAGGACGTTAGCCGTGGTGGGTTCTGCCATGAATTTGGCCAGCCGGTACCCGAGGATGGCGTTATACGGGCGGCGAATGTGGGCGACGTCCGAAGTCGATGAGCTCGGTCGGATGGTTATCGCGAGCCCGAAGGTGGCGGAAGGCGGACCTGCCCGATCGGGACCGTGGAGCCGTCGGTGACTCGGAGAAAGGCTTGGTTGGCTGAAGGTGATCGTAAGGCACTTGAAGATTGTTGAATGTTTCCACGGATAGGGCGTTGAGCCCTGCCCGCCGTTGATGAGGTCTTGGCGACCAAAGACGTTCTTGATGATTGGGGAACAAAGCCTCGGAGAACTCCGGCTGTGGCGCGCGACTTGAGCTGATCCGGCTGAGCTGAGCGTGATGGCACACGCCGACCACCGAGAGGGCGCGTGGCCTCGAGCTTGGGAGGACTGCATTCACTTCAGCGGGCGAATCGCTTGAAGATCTTGCCGAGAGGTGGGGCTTGAGCTCCGCCCGGGATGCGAGCGATCGCCGCGGTTCTGGAAGCCCCAGCCCTCGTCGATGGCGGTCTTCAATTCTCCTTGGCGGCGGCGGCAGGGGAGGAGCCTGCGTTCCCTGCGGACGATCCTCGCGAGGTGATCCTCCGGCCTCCCTCATGGCCAGGTCTTGCCAGCCGGTCCTCGCGAGGTTGGTCGCGCCACCCTTGGCGCAGACGCGGTCTTCCAGCATCCTGCATTCCTTCCTCCTCCTCGGCCGTAGCCCGGCCGCTGCGCCGGGCGTCTGCCGACCCTTACTTCACGCACGGCCCGGAGCTCTTGGCATTCATTGGTGTTGTGGGTGTGGAGGTCGTAGTACACGCGCGATACCGGCTGCCCTTGGAGGACTCGGGCTGATCTACGCCTCGCTTGGTGTGCAGTTCGGCCTGGTCGGCAGCCCCTTTGCGCTCCGTCCTTGGCCTTGGACTTCTTTTCTTGGGATCTGCGGCGGGCAGCTCGAGGAGGAGAGGCCCCTCCTCATCCTGGCGCGCTTGGTCGCCAAGTTGAACAGCTCGAGGAGGTGCAGATCTTCATGCATCGCCAGCTCCTCCTTCATCTTGACGTCGCGCCGCCGTTGGAAAGGCAGATGATGGCCTCCTCCGTCACCACAGGGATCTTGAGGCGTCGTTGTTGAAGCGCTGGATGTACTTTGCGGGGTTTCCCAGGCTGCTGCTTGATTCGGCGGTGGCGGTCGCGAGTACCACGGAAGTTGGCGATGAAGCGGTGCGCATCTCGGCCCGAGAAGAGATCGTGCTCGGGGCGGATTCAGAGCCAGTGCGGGCTCCGTCCTTGGCGCCATGGGAAACCAGTTCGCCATGACCTTTTCATCCCGTTGGCAGCCTCGATGCCCACCTCGTGAGAGCTGGAGGAACTCCATAGGGTCAGCTGTGTCGTCGTGGCGAGGAGGCGGTATGGCTTGAACTTGGCGGGCCACGCGACGCTGCAGCCTTCGGAGGTGAAAGCGCGGCAGCCGCCCGTGGCATGCGGGGGCCTCGGCCGACAGAGAGCTTGGTCTTGCGGGCCTCCCTGCGCCTTGGTGGGGGCAGCGCAAGGTCTGGACGTGCTTGGGGCGGGAGCGCTCGGGCAGCTTCTTGTGGGCGAGAACTTCTTGACAGCTGCTTGCAGCGCCGCGCTGGCGGAATGGGTTCCGCCAGGGGCGCCGCTTATGGGGCGGCGCCTTCTTGAGGAGGAGCTGGCGCCCGCCGGAGCTTCATCATCGCGCGGGCGGGTGCGGTGCAGCGAGATGGTGCGGGTGCCTCCTGCAGCAGCGAGCGAGCTTCGGCGACTTCGGTCGAGCCATTCTTCGTAGACGTCGTCGATGGGGCGGTAGCGCAGGAGCTCGTTTGCGCGATGAGTGCAGCTCGGGCCTCCATAGCCCACTTGCAAGCGTGGCGAAAACCTGCGGGGTGGCGAAAGGCGTGGCGGTGCGGCCGTACCGCCTCATGGGCGGTCTTTGGGGCGACGCTTGCTGCTCGTTCCCCCGGGCGGTGGCGGCATTGATGGCGAGCGACGGGAACGACGAGGTGCCCGCCGACGGAGCTATGTCAGGCGACATGGGAGGCGAAGCGGCTCGGCGCTTCAGCGCTGAGCCCGACGGGCGTCGAACATGGTTCGCAGTGGTCGAGGAAGAACGAAGCGGCGAAAGGCAGATTCCGCGCACCTACAGCGCGCCAAATGTTGATTTCGGGTTCCGCAGACCCTTGAGGTTCGAACAACTGGGTGCGCCGGAGATCCAACCTTCCACCGTCTCGCACCTCGCCGAATCGCTGGGACCTAAACTACTAAGCGGAACAGCACAAGAGACACGAGATTTATCTTTGGTTCAGCCACCATAGTGGTGTAATACCCTACTCCGGTGTGTGGTGTGGTGGATTGCCTCTTGGGCTGATGAGGAACAATACAAGGAAGAACAGCCTCGCGAGGGTCATTCTTGGCGGGTGTGATGAACTGCTAGGTGGAGCTCGATCGCTCTAGCTCTTGGTTTCTTGATGAGGATTCGATCACATCCGGGGGCCGATCCTTCCGCCTACAGGGGTGGCTACTCCTATTTATAGGCGAAGGCCTGGGCCTCTTCCCAAATATTGGCGGGAAGGGCGCCAACAATTAGCCATTTGAAGGGGAACAGCGGTACACTTATCCCGACTAAAGTTGGTCCTCGCCGCCAAAGGCTCTGGTGATGACCTTTGCTTGGGCTCCACGATGACCCCTTCCAGCCGTTGGGGCTGGTCTTGGTCTTGTTGCACGAAGCGGATGCCTTTGCTTGATGCTCTCGCTGCGCTTGCTCCTTTGCACCAAAGAGGAAAGGAGGACACTCTGTGGCGGCGCCCGATGGCGCCCTTGGTCGTCATGGCTTGCGTCATGGGCACCTCGCGAGGTAACCTGCCTTGAACTCTCCGCCTCCTCATGAGGCAGCCTGACAAGGTCGTGCCTGAGGAAGCTCCTTGTCGTCCGCCCAGCAGTCTTGCCCCTCGCGAGGTCTTGAGCTTCTTGTTGATGAAGATGGGCTGTCACTGGCCTCCTTTGAGCCACGCCGCGAGGCCGCAGAGGCGAGCAAGTCAGGGACCCCGTTCCCGAACGCCGACAAAACGTAAGTACTCACAAAGCATATTCATGTTCATAATCAGAGGGGTATTAATATGCATATAGGGTCTGAACATATGATCTTCCACCAAATAAACCAACTAGCATCAACTACAAGGAGTAATCAACACTACTAGCAACCTACTAGTACCAACCCCGGACTTGGAGACAAGAATTGGATACAAGAGATGAACTAGGGTTTTGAGAGGAGATGGTGCTGGTGAAGATGTTGATGGAGATTGCCCTCTCCCGATGAGAGGAGCGTTGGTGATGATGATGGTGATGATTTCCCCCTCCCGGAGGGAAGCGTCCCCGGCAGAACGGCTCTGTCGGAGCCCTAGATTGGTTCCGCCAAGGTTCCGCCTCATGGCGGCGGAGTTTCGTCCCGAAAGGTTGCTTATGGTTTTTTTTCTTGACGAAAGACCTCATATAGCAGAAGATGGGCATCAGAGGGCCACCAGGGGACCCACGAGGTAGGGGGCGCGCCCAGGGGGGTAGGGCGCCCCACCCTCGTGGCAGTGGGGCCCCTCTGTGAACTTCTTCTGCTGGATATTTTTATTATTTCCCAAAATGACTTTCGTGGAGTTTCAGACTTTTGGAGTTGTGCAGAATAGGTCTCTAATGTTTGCTCCTTTTCCAAATGAGAATTCCAAATGCCAAGCATTCTCCTCCTTATGTAAACCTTGTAAAATAAGAGAATAGGCATAAGTATTGTGACATAACGTGTAATAACAGCCCATAATGCAATAAATATCGATATAAAAGCATGATGCAAAATGGACGATCACCTACCACCGCACCACCTCACCGCCGCTTGCCTACATGGCGCCCTTACGCATCGCTGGCAGTGGCACGTGTTGAAGCGAGGAGGAGCAGCGACGACGGACGGGCCTCGCCCGTCCCGATAAAGCTAGGGGACACCTCAGTGGCGCATTAAATGCGACTTTGTATCGCAATCTGACGATAAGCTCGCAATATTGTACGCCTTTCCACCTCCTGTATGCCACTGTGGCAGCCCCTTTCGCCTATAAAAGGAGGCCCATGGCATACTGGAGAGGGATTCGGCTCTTTCGAACCACGCGCTCACCATAGCTAGTTCGAGAGCTCAAGAACTCTCTGAAATATACCAACCAAAGCAGGACTAGGGTTTTACGCATCCTCGCGGCCCGAACCTGGGTAAACGATCCTTGTGCTGACTACTGATCCTCCTCTTATTGCAACCCTGCGCCCCGGCAACCGTAGTAGGGATTCTTGTGATCCCATAGGTGTCGTTCCACACCGACGCCAGCCCCCCACCCAATTCGGAATGGGCTTGGGGCCGCGCGCCACCTCCTTGGCCGCCTCCTCCTCTCTCCCACTAAGGCCCAATAAGGCCCATATACTCACCGAGGGGTTCCGGTAACCTCCCAGTACTCCGGTAAATACCCGAACTCACCCGGAACCATTTCGATGTCCAAACATAGCCATCCAATATATTGATCTTTATGTATCGACCATTTCGAGACTCCTCGTCATGTCTGTGATCACATCTGGGACTCCGAACAACCTTCGGTACATCAAAACACATAAACTCATAATACCGATCGTCACCGATCGTTAAGCGTGCGGACCCTGCGGGTTCAAGAACTATGTAGGCATGACCGAGACTCATCTCCGGTCAATAACCAATAGCGGAACCTGGATGCTCATATTGGTTCCTACATATTCTACGAAGATCTTTATCGGTCAAACTGCATAACAACAAACGTTGTTCCCTTTGTCATCGGTATGTTACTTGCCCGAGATTCGATCGTCGTTATCTCCATACCTAGTTCAATCTCATTACCAGCAAGTCTCTTTACTCGTTCCGTAACTCATTAGTCACATTGCTTGCAAGGCTTATAGTGATGTGCATTACCGAGAGGGCCCAGAGATACCTCTCCGTAACACGGAGTGACAAATCCTAATCTCGATCTATGCCAACCCAACAAACACCACCGGAGACACTTGTAGAGCATCTTTATAACCATTCAGTTACGTTGTGACGTTTGATAGCACACTAAGTGTTCCTCCGGTATTCGGGAGTTGCATAATCTCATAGTCATAGGAACATGTATAAGTCATGAAGAAAGCAATAGCAATAAACTAAACGATCATAGTGCTAAGCTAACGGATGGGTCAAGTCAATCACATCATTCTCTAATGATGTGATCCCATTAATCAAATGACAACTCATGTCTATGGCTAGGAAACTTAACCATCTTTGATTAACGAGCTAGTCAAGTAGAGGCATACTAGTGACACTGTTTTTGTCTATGTATTCACACATGTACTAAGTTTCCAGTTAATACAATTCTAGCATGAATAATAAACATTTATCATGATATAAGGAAATAAATAATAACTTTATTATTGCCTCTAGGGCATATTTCCTTCAAAGGCTTCAACTCACTAATCAAGGCCCTGCGTCAACCTTTACTCTATAAACTTTCTTTTTCTTTCATTTGAATTGTACGGATAGACGTCCCGAGCTTACGAGAAATAATAAAAATGAGATTCTTACATATGTGCCCCTGGTTCCTTAGCTCTACTCATTCATCCCCGCGCTCTTAACTTGTGCTCAATTTTCCCCACTCCCTTGCCAGAAGCCCTCATAACTGGGCACAACGGACGTTGCCGTCGGGTCAAAGGCTTGGCCGTTAACTCTGACTAGTGGGGCCACGCTGGACTGTGCCATATTGGATGGTGTCGCTGTTCGACCATTGGGTTGTGGTTTCGTTGGGCCCTCCCTTGCATTAAACGTTTGCGCGCGCCGCCAGGACAGAAGCCTGCTATGCATGCACCAAGCAAACCCTTCCTGCATGCGTCAATCGAGCCTGCATGCGCCGATGCCAATATGTAGCTTAAATAGCCGTAGTGCTACGTGTTATTTGGCCGTGGCAATAACGGGGTCAAATGTGAAGTTAGTAGCCCGTTTTCAAACCCACCGCAGCATCGGGAGTGTACACGCGTGGGAAATTGTGGTTTGAAAAGAAGAAGAGAAAGAAGCTAATTGCACGCGTGGGAATCCGTGGTCATACCCTATATTATATGAACAAAAAGAGACAATTTTTGAAGAGCTTGTGGCCATTTTGAATGATAAAAATAAATTTGGCCCTTAAAAATTTGGTCATTTTGCATGATAAAAAGAGATATAGGGCTTGTGGCCATTATACAAATGCAAAATGACCCATTTTTTGATAGTTTGTGGCCATTTTACATGATAAAAATAAATTTAGCCCTTATAAATTTGGACATTTTACATTTGTATAGAACAAAAAAACGATGCAAAAAACAGAGCAAACAATGCAAAAAACGATGCAAAAATACAGAGCCAGCACATTCACAAAAAACAGAGCAAACGATGCAAAAAAAACAACACAATTTGATGGCCCAGAGCTTGGTTTCCTTTTGGGCCCAATAACAACGTTTTTTTTTCACGGAGTTAGTGGTGGGCGAGTAGCCGAGCACAACCAATAGGATCGCCTCTCGCGGATCACCCCACGATCCAACGATGCAGAGCCGTCCTTGTGATCCAACGGCGCGGAGATCTGAAGGCCAGATCTGAAGGCTGCCGCTTGGCGCGAGGGTATGATCGGACGGCTCATGTTGGGAGCTAGGGTTAGGCGAAACCCCGCGGGGTTTAGAGGGGTTTTGAGCTGGCCAACGGGGTTTCGAAGGCTTTGACTGAGCATAACTAATTTTAAAAAAAAATCAAAAAAAATATGAAACCTTCGCCGTTCGTCGTTTTATAAGACAAACTAACGAGGAAAAATACTAAACTTGGTCTATGGTCATTTTCATGAAAAAACCCTAGCTGACACGATCGAGGTCAAATGAGCACCATTAATTTTAAAAAAATCAAAAAATATAAAACCTGCACAAAATGTTGTCTTATGTGACATGTTACCAACCAAAAATCATAAACTTGCTCTATGGTCATTTTCATGAGAAAACCTTCACACATATGAGCTATCATGTACATGATTTTATAGAGTTCGAGGAGAGGAGGTGGTGTTACCTTCTATTTTTCAAAAATTTAAAAAAAATAGTGAGACTTCGAATCTACACTGTGGAAAGTGAATATGTGTTAATAAAAAAACATTTGGCTCATTTAGAGTAGGTTCAAAAAAACTTGATTACAAATGGGTTGTTTACCCTAGCCTGGGAGCTCATTTGGAGCACATTTTCTCAAATTCAAATTTATTTGACCTCCTCTAAATACTTCAAATTTGCACCCCAATTGTGTCGGCGCGGACGTCGAATGAACGCCACACACGCCTTCTCGCTGTCCGCCGCATCCCCACCTGGCGGCCGCCCACTCGTGGTCACCTTAATTTATGACCACGGGCCTGCGCGTCAGTGACTGTGGTTGCCCTTTTTTAAGCCGACCGTGCGGCGGGGCCATCCTCATCCAAACTCGCCGTCCCCATCTAGGAAAGCTCGCTCCCCCATCGCCCGCAAACCCTAGCAAAAACCCTAGCCAAATGGGGCTCTTCTCTGGCGCCGGCAGCAACAAGTCCAAGGGCAAGGCCCTCGCCGTCCCTTTCCCCTCTGAGTTCATACCGCCTCACTGGTGCTGGCCACGGCAGAGGGTGCGAGGAGCGCAAGGCACCAGCGGAGTGGCACCGGCAGCACCGCGCCCCTCCGCTGCACTCGACATCACCCTCGCCTGCACGGCATCTAGATCCACAGAGGATCCGGTCTTGGCGGCGCCGTAGTCGACTAGGGCGCTCGCGGAGGAGGTGCGGCGCCAGCGGGCAATGCTGACGCCGAAGCAGTGTCGCGACGCCACCTACGCCACCGACTTGCCTAACTGGGCAAGGTGGTTCGCCTTCAAGCATGAGGAGGCGAGGCGACGCGGCGTGCCGCCGCCCCCGCCCGTCGTCCGGGAGGAAGACCAGGCGGCGGAGGCCGCCTACCAGGCAGCCCTTGAGGGGTCTACCACGAGAGCGAGGAGGACGAGCGGTGCAGGGTGGAGGCGGTGGAGGAAGAGGAGGCTCGCTACAAGGTGGCCATGGCACAGGCCCTCGCCCTCTCCACGGCCGACGATTGCGTCGTGCCGCCGGTGGCCCCGCCATCCCCTCCCCGAAGGCTCGTCAAGGCCGACCCGGAGCCGGAGCCCGAGCCGGAGCCCATCGCGCGCTTCTCCTGGATGGGAGTGGTGCGCGAGTGGGTGTCCGTGCCACCGGTTTGGATGGGGGGCGACCCCGCAGCGGGAGGTGGCGTACCTCGAGATGTTGCGGCAGCGACGACTCGCCGAGGAGCGCCGTCGCGGCGAGTACGAGGAGATGCTCGAGCGCGACCTCGAGGAGGACGCGCGCGAGGCTGAGGAGGAGGGGCGCCAAGCCGCGGCTACACAGGCGGCCGCACAGCCCCCCGCGCCAGCACTACCCCTGCCAGAACAGCTGCCCGTGGCCTACATCGCCGCCGCCTGGAACACGGCGTTCCCCTGGGCCGGCCCTGCACTGAAGCTCATCGACCTCACCCACCCCGAGGACGACAACGACGACGCCTAGGGCGCGCTGGGCAGCGTGCCGCCTCGTAGTTAGGTTGTTTTTAATTTCTTTTAATGCTAATGTGGACGTGTGGACTCTTGCCGCCCTTCCTGGGCGGCTTTAATGTTTAATTAAGTTATTTTTATTTTAGATATGCATGCATAGTTTTTTTTGTCGGCACCGTTAAAATGGGTCGGGCCAGCCTTGGGCGCACGAGCCGACCCAAACGCGTTGGGCGCAGCGAGGGGATTTGGGGAAAATGGTAGGGGCGATGGAGGTGGTTGCCCTCTTTATATGATGTGCTACCCCACGACCGCGGTCTTGCATGCGCCCACGTATACACGGCCCCACTCGTCAGCTAACAGTCAAAGGCATTGACCCGACGGCAACGTCCGTTATAACCAGTTATGAGGGTTTCGGGCAAGGGAGTGGGGAAAAGTGAGCAAAAGTTAACATAGTGGGGTTGAATGAGTAGAGCTAAGGAACCAGGGGCACAGAAATAAAAAAACCCAATAAAAATACCCTTTATGGTGTTCGGATATCCGCATCCTGCAATTTATCTATTCCCTTTCTGATTCTCCCCTCACTCTTAGAATAGCCCGACATGAAAATATATTAACTAGTCAAGAGTTCTATTTATATATCAACTCAATATCTTCAAGTCCAGCACTGCTTTCCGCTAGGTGTTCAGCGTCTCGGATATTGCACTATATGCATATGTTCCGAACTATGTCTTGGGTCAATAGTTGGGTTGCCCGACTCCTGTGCTTGCCTCTTATGTTCCGCGTGTTCGGCTAAGAGGGCAAAGGGAGAACCCCTACTATTGTACTTCTAGTTTGCCCGGTCAATTACTCCAGGACGCAAAAGCCGAAAACTGACTGTCATAGTAAGCGCGAACTGGTCCACGATCCGATGATGAGGTTTGACTCTAAAAATCATTGGCGATTTCGCCGTGTCACACGAAGGGTTCGTCTTAACACAAACCATGTGATAAAAAATGGCAGGTTTTGATCCCCAAGTACATCACAATACACCGGGGGCTAGTCCCTTGTCCCCACCGTCAAGCTCCTATGGCTAAGTGAAAGCAATAAAACCAAATAGCCCAATTGCCTAGTTTCGCTCCTGCACTACCGCCTCCGAGTTCCAAGATGTTGGCTAAGGGTAACAGTGCAAAGACGAAACACCCCTCGTGATATTCACTTGGGGGCTGAAGCCAACGACTGGTAGCTTTCAGAATAAACATACGGCCGCATAGGAGTCAAAATTAAATCATGACAATATAAAACAAGTCAGGCAGATGCATTATGAAGCACAAGGTCCACTCGGTACAAACTTAAAACAATCATTCAAACATTACATCTTTCGAACACTGGCCCTCTATCGCCTGCGCGCCATTCATCACTTGTGCAAAGTACTGCTCAGGGCGGTGATGCTCCTTCCCCTTGGGCGGAGGACTAGTGGCCATCTCGATTGGATTAATCTTCGGCCAATGCACCATGGTCTTTGCAAATGCAAGCCTCGCCCCCTCAAGGCACGTTGACCGCTTTACGGCGTAAATCCGAAGCGGCGCCTCCTGCATCTTCTGCACAAGGCCGAAGTAGGTGTCCAGAATGGGCTCGGCCGGCCACAGGATGACACATAGGTCCTTCACGGCCAGCTCCGACATCCAATGCATCTCCATCAGCTGGTTCATTTGATCACTTAGAATGGGGGCGCTCGGAGTCCGGAAACTGTGACCAGAAGAGCCGTTGGGTGGAGTCCTCTTCAAGAGTGGCGTAGTGCTTCACCGCGGCCGCCGTGTTCTTCGGAAGATCGGCGAAGACACCTACGGAGTGCTAGACCCGCGTCAGCAGGACAAACCTGTTGCCTGCGAACACAGTCTGCAGTAGTATTTCTTACCATTTGCAATTTGCCCGACTTGGCGGAGCTCCTCCGAGACACCTCACGATTTGGTCCTCACCTCCTGGAGGTCCTTCTCCGCCTTGGACAGCCGGGAGGATCGCTCCTCCTACTCCTTCTCAAGGGCCTCCAGCTTCTTGGCGGCATCCTGGAGCTCCACCTGGACTTCGGTCACCCGAGCCTCGTGTTGCTCGGCCGCAAGTTTGGCCTTCTCAAGCTCAGCCACCGCCTTCTTAGCGGTCGTTTTCTTCACGATCACCTCTGCCTCGGCTTTCTTAAAGGCCTCCCTCAAGACCTCAACCTTGGCGGCGGCAGTTGTAGGGCCGTTGTGATAAAGGATTAGTATGCAGTCCCGATAGTCAATATCCGGCATCAAGCAAATACACATCTCGTTATAGGGCCTACCTTGTGCCTCGTCAAGCCTTTTGTTGACAAAGTCAAGCTCTTTATCGGAGAAGTTGAGCTGCCGATCCATCTCCTCTAGTGTCGTGGCATTAGCAGCCGCGGCCACGGAAGATGCCCGCATTAGCAAAAGAAATGTCGAGATTATTAATCGGTTACCAAATTTGATCCTCTACAGGCTTCTCTGAAGTTCCTGCAGAGTCCCGGGGGCTGCGACGTACACAGCCTACCCAAACTAAAAATTACAACCACTCTATGAGAAGGGAACATTACTTGACTTACCTCAAAGCCTGTAAGAAGGCCTCGAACCGCATCGTTCAGTCCGGACTGGATGGACCGAACACCTTGCATGACCACACTCAGACACTACAAAAAAAGACACTTCCGTGATGATACGTGTTTGTCACAGTAGGTCACGTTTTCTGTCATGCATGTACATCCATGACGATTTTATGACAGAATCAAGATAGTCAAACTTGTGCTGTTGTAGAAGTGTTCCATGACATTACCAAAATTATCATCATGGAAGTGTCCACTTCCATGATGATAAATCGCGCGTCACAGAAGTGCTTTCGTCAAGGGTGACCAACACGTGGCATCCACCGTAACGGAACGCCGTTAAGCTATTGGGTCCGGTTTTGGATCCGATAACCCGTTAACAGCCCCGACCAATGGGGATTTTCAACGTGTAAAATCATCATTGGCTGGAGGAAACACGTGTCGGCTCACCGTTGGGACAACTGTCATCCGCTCATTGGACCCAAAGCGCCTATGATATGTCAACACGTGGCACGGCCCAACAGAGGCCCATTCTTCCCTGTAGGGGTGCACCACATAACCCAACACGCTCGATCCCATTTGGCCGGACACACTTTTCTGGGTCATGCCCGGCCGCGGAAGATCAACACGTCGCAACCCTACCTAGGCACAACAGAGAGGTTAACACGCCGTCTAAATCATATGGTGCAGGGTCCGGGCCCATCGCCCATTGCACACCAAGATGTTGTGTGGGCGGCCGGAAGCGTAACTAGCCCCTTAATACAAGATCAGGCTTACGGTCCAATCCGGCATGCGCCGCCGCCGCCGACGCCAAGAAGGCTTTGGCCGATACCACGATGTCGAAAGTGCCCATAATCGCTCCTCAGAGTTGGTTAGTGCGATAGGCTAGTGTCCGCACTCACATCAAATACCAAGATCTCATTAAGCGTGTTATTTTGAAGTAACCACGAATGCCGACTGTGGCCAGCCCACCACTCGCCTAGGTGGTCTCAACCTGCCCTGCCGCCTCCGCCACAAAGATCCACACATGGTACTCCTACGAAATGACCCGACTTTAGTCACCACAGGTATCCTATATTATGTATATAAGTATATACCCGTGATCACCTCCCGAGTGATCACGGCCCGATAATATAGCAAGGCAGACGGAAAATAATGTAGGGCCATAGATGGAATACTAGCATCCTAAACTAAGCATGTAGGATTGCAGGTAAAGGTAACAATAGTAGTAGCAAGGACAGGCTATGCATCAGGATAGGATTAACGGAAAACAGTAGCATACTACACTACTCTAATGCAAGCAGTATAGAGAAGAATAGGTGATATCCGTGATCAAGGGTGGCTTGCCCGAAGCTCAACCGAGAAGGAGGGGTCACAACACCATAGTCGAACGGGCAGCAACATCGCCGGTCTCGTGTCTAGCGGAGAGAAGAGGGGAAGAAACAATAAATACAATGCAAACAAATGCATGACGATGCATGACATGACAAAGTGTGATGCTAGGTGTGCCCTAATCGGCGTAGTAGGTGATACTGCTGAAGGGGAAACATCCGGAAAGTATTCCTGTTTTATGCTTTTGGACAGATGAACCGAGGGGAAAGTTTTGAGTTTTCTAGGTTAGGGATGTGTGGTAGACGGACGAGCTACGTATCCGGATTCATCTCGCCGTTCTGAGCAACTTTCATGTAGAAAGTATTTTCATCCGAGTTACGGATTATTTTATATGGTTTTTAAAGATTTAATCATTTTCTTATTTTAATTATTTATTTAAATCCAACATTATCCTGAACAGTGAACGATGACGCAGGTATGACATCAGAGTGATGTCAGCAGGTCAACTAGTCGATTGACCAGTCAAACCGCATGTGGGGTCCAAAGGGACCCACATGTCATTGTCAGGGGCACTAACAGGGGGGTTTAGACTAACTAAATGGGTTATTTAGCGGGTGGGGTCCAGTAGTCAATGAGAGATTGAGGTTTTAATTAATTAATTTAATTAATTAGCTATTTATCTATTTATTTTATTCATTTATGCATGGGGCCCGCATGTCATAGACACTGGTAGCCACGCCAGCTGACTAGGTCAACCTAGTTCAACTAGGCCACCACCCACCGCTGACACAAGGGTCCCACCCGCTTAGCCACGCTCAACGGCGGCCGGCGACTCGACGGAATCATGTCAAAAGCACAGCGGCGGGCGATCCTCGGTAGCCGAAAAACGCCCACAGGTCCCATTTCGATCGTTTTGGGTGCGTTTTAAGACAAGAACCGGGCGCATCACGGTAGTGGTGGTCTTACGACTGCGGTGACGGAGAAGAGTGCATCGAGCTCAGAGGCGGCGCCGGTGTTCGCCGCAGAGGGAACGACGATGCGCGCGCATCGATGTTTCTATAAGGCCGGGCGAGGCCTCTACGCAGCGCCACGAGCACAACGGCACAAGCCCGGGTCCAAAGAGGTCACCGGACGGTTGCCGGCAACGAGCGCTGCGGCGGCAACGCTGCTCGGTGCTCGACGAGATTGGAGCTAGGGAGAGCTAGCGAACAAACGGAGAGGTTGGGAAGGATCTACGCCGCGCGTGAGTGCAGCACGACACGAGCATGGCTACCATTTGAGGCATCCGAGACTCGCCTCACGACAACGGCGACGAGGTAGCTCGGGTTCTACGAGGGGCTTAACGAGGAGGAGAGAGGAGGTGGAGGAGCTCACCGCAGCACGCAAGATGGCCCGTGAACGTTTTAGTAGCAGCAGAGGGCGCCGCGGAGTTGGTGAAGAACAGCGACGGAGCTGTGGAAGAAGGGGAGGAAGACGGCGGCTCCGAAGCGTCCAGGCTCGATCACCGGTAGTCGAGGAAGACGATGAGGAGACGACGGACACGCCGGAGAGGTGCGGAGGTCGCGGTGGTCAGGAAGTTCTACGCGGGTCCATGGCGGCGCTTCGGATGCGCGGGAAGAGGGGAGAGCGAGGTGGATCTGAGGGAAGGGAGGCGCAGTAGCCGAGGGAGAGCGGGAGGTGGGGATCGAGGAGGCGGGGCGTGGCGGTTTTATCTCCTCAAGGCCGGTGCCGGGCGAGGCGGTTAAGGAACGCTACTGCTCCACCTGGTTGGGGAACAGGGAAGGGAGACGAGCCACCGGGGGAACGGGCTGGTTGTTGGCTTGATGGGCCGTGGGCTGCCTGAGCTGTGAGCCGGGCCAAAGGGGGGGGTTTTTTTTCCTGTTGTTTTATTTTCACCTTTTCTTTTTATTTATTTTATTTTCTGTTTTATTTCATTTTAAAATATTTAGGCACTTTCTAAAAAAATGTTTTCTCCACAATAATTACCAGTGCAATATTTGGCACCCACCGAACATTTTTGTTTCAATGTTTGAAAACTTTTGTTGTTTGACATATTTTGAATTTGATATTTGAATCGGTTTTGAACTAACGAGAGATTAGCAACAGTAACGGAGCTGACGTGGCATCATTTAGCAGAGTTTCACTGTAGCTTAATCATCCGGGCGTTACAAATCTCCTCCACTACAAGAAATCTCGTCCCGAGATTTAGGAGGTGGAAGGAAACAGTGCGGGGTATTCATCACGTAGCGATCCTCGCTCCCAAGTGGCTTCATCTTCAGAATGGTGCGACCACTGGACTTTGAGGAACTTGATCGCCTTCTGACGTGTGCGGCGTTCAGCTTGGTCGAGAATGTGGACCGGATGTTCTTTATAGGAGAGGTCCTGTTGCAATTCGAGCACTTCATGATCCATCGCCGGATTGGGTCCTTGAAGCAACGGGCGAGCTGTGACACGTGGAACACATCGTGAACTCGAGAAAGGTTCGCGAAGCTCCAGCTGGATATGCCACTTTTCCACGCCTTTCCAGAATAGTGAATGGGCCAACATAGCGAGGAGCTAGCTTGCCCTTGATCCCGAAGCGGTGAGCACCCTTCATTGGTGTAACTCAAAGATAGGCCTTTTCGCCAGGTTGATAGACCATGTCTTTATGTTTACGGTCATACTGACTCTTCTGACGCGACTGAGCATTATTGAGATTCTCGCGAATAATGCGGACTGTTCTTCGGCATGTTGGATAATATCCGACCAAAGAATGGACGCCCCCGCTTCGACCAGTTCGAGGGGTTCGCACTTTCGCCCATATAACACTTCAATGGGGCCATCTTCGCACTAGCTTGATAGCTATTATTATAAGAGAACTCAACATACGGAGAGATTCCTCCCATTTCTTGCTGAAGGAAATAACACAAGCTCAAGCATGTCTTCGAGAACTTGGTTGACACGCTC
This sequence comes from Aegilops longissima, assembly GCA_021605205.1. Taxonomy (NCBI): domain Eukaryota; kingdom Viridiplantae; phylum Streptophyta; class Magnoliopsida; order Poales; family Poaceae; genus Aegilops; species Aegilops longissima. The sequence continues at coordinate 375,281,718 of CM038680.1, read as the reverse complement.
AACTTGCCCTTGTGATCGAGGATGAAACGCAGATCGAATGACGATGAGTTCCCATAGCTTCTGGAAACTTGCCCGTAATCTTGAAGTGAATAAGCTGCCACGGTCCGAATCGATAACCAATGGAATACCGTGAAGTGAAACAATTCGACATATAGAGGGTTGCAAGCCGACTAGCAAAGGATCGCTTTTTTGACCGCCGTAAAATGTGCAACCTTAGAAAGCCGGTCAATGACGACAAGAATTGCATCATTGCCTTTCGTGATTTGGGAAATCCAAAGGATTTAAGTCCATCTCGACATGGTCCCATTTCCATTCAGGAATAGAGATAGGTTGCAGAGTTCCAAAGAGGCCTTTGATGTTCTCGCTTGATACGACGGAAAACGCCACACTCGACAACATAACAAGCAATGTCTTGCTTCATATTAGACCACTGTAATCTCCGATTTAATGTCTTGGTACATCTTGGTGCTACCGGGATGAATAGACAAAGGCGATCATGAGCTTCTTTCATAACCTCCTAGTCATATCCAGGTTTTTCTCGCACATGGCACCACTAGGCGGCCCTTGAAGTACAAAGTGCCATCATCAGAATAGTGAAGAATGAGGGCTTTCCTTCCGCGAGGTAGCGCTTAATCTTGTGGGCTTCAAAGTCATATCCTGCATTCTCTTGATGGAGTCAAGAGATCTGGTTCGACAGCCAGTGGTATTGAGGGAACCTCGAAACAACACGGAGGTTCATCTTGCTAAACTCCTTAGGAGGGGGAGCGAGTGCACCCGAGGAACAATATGGAGGTTCAGCTTTCAATTCTTCAACAAGCGAGGGCTGAACTTTGTGAACTCGGAGGTGGTTGCATTAAGACTTATGCTCAAGGCATCAGCCATTACATTAGCCTTGCTCGGTGTATAGGAAATACCCAAGTCAAAGTCTGCAAAAATCTCCATCCATCTCTCGCCGATGGAGGTTCAGTCCGGCTGAGTAAAGAGATACTTCAGACTTTGGTGATCGGTGAAGATCTCGCAACGATTACCGAGAAGGTAATGTCGCCACTGCTTTAGCGCATGAATGACAGCAGCAAGCTCGAGGTCGTGAATTGGGTAGTTCTTCGTGAGGGCTCAATTGTCGAGAGGCATAAGCAATCACTTTGCGGTCTTGCATTAGGACACAGCCTAATCCTTGACGGAAGCGCCGCAAGAAATGACGTAAGTCCTTCTTAGTATCGTGGAGCTAGCACTAGGCGAAGTCAACTTGTCTTTGAGTGCCCGGAAACTTTCTTGACATTTGTCTGCTCATTGAACTTGACGCCCTTATGCAACAAAGTTAGTGAGAGGTCTGGCGATCTTGGAGAAGTTCTCAACTAATCAACGGCAATAGTCAAGTAGACCGAGAAAACTTCGACTTGCTTAACGTTTCTTCGGAGGAGTCCAATCAAGAATAGCTTGACTCGCTCAGGGTTGACGACAATACCATCCTTAGAGATGACATGCCCAAGATAGGTTACTTCGGTAGCCGTAATTCACATTTGGAGAACTTGGCATATAGTTGATGCTCTCGTAGCTTTTCCAACACAAGACTAAGATGTTCAAGATGTTCTTCTTCATTCTTGGAAAATACCAGATATCATCTAGATAAACCACGATTAACTTGTCGAGGTACTCCATGAATATATAGTTCATCAGACGAGAGAAGGTGGCTGGACCATTGGTTAAGCCGAATGACATGATGGTGTACTTGTATGAACCATATCGAGTCACAAAGGCAGTCTTTGGGATATCCTCTTCGCGAACACGGATCTGGTGGTAACCCAACCTCAAGTCGAGTTTAGAGAACACTGATGAACCAGCCAGTTGATCATATAGATGATTGATCCGAGGAAGAGGATATTTGTTCTGAATGGTAGCTTGGTTAATAGGACGGTAGTCTTGGACCAATCGGTTTGTCCCATCCTTCTTCTTGACAAAGAGAGAAGGTGCTCCCCAAGGAGAGCAACTTGGGCGAATGAAACCCTTGCGAAGAGATTTGTCGATTTCCTCCTTAAGTTTAATGAGTTCATGCGGCGGCATCTTGTAGGGTCGCTTGGCTATAGGAGTGGTGCTTGGTTTCAAGTCAATGATGAATTCGACAGCTCTAGCAGGGGGAATCCCTGGAAGTTCTTCAGGAAAGACGTCTTGAAATTCGCGAATGACAGGAATGTTTTCAATGCCCTCGAGTGGTGCAGCGTTCAACGCATTCAACGCATAAAGCCTTGCCTCGGCATTCTGAACCAGACGAGCATTGTAGCTTATTATTTCATCGTAAGGGTGTAGCAGATGGACGGTCTTAGTGGCGCAAACTATAGAAGCAAGATGTGCTTTTAACCAATTCATTCCTGCAATGAGATCAATGCTACAGACTTCAAAGACGATGGGAGAGACAAGGAATTCCAGTCCTTCGATTTCAATGGGACGTCGCTGCAAATCATGGAGGTCCGACATTGGCCCGCAGGGTGTGTACTAATAGCGGTTGCATTCATGTCTTCACATTTAATGTCGTGCAAGCATGCAAAATCTTCTGACATGAATGAATGCGATGCACCTGTATCAAATAAAACGGATGCTGGTACTGAATTTACGAGGAGTGTACCCATCACAGTAGCAGGCTGGTCTTGAGATTCATTGAGATCAACATGGTTGGCATGAACACGACCATAAGACTTGGCACTGTTGTTCCGGGGCTGGTTGATTCCACGGCCAGTTGCTGGAAGGGCCAATTGATTCTGGTTCTGATTACAGTCCCTGGCACGATGACCTGGTTGACCACATTTGTAGCACAGACCATTATTGGGAGTGGGAACAGGAGCTTGGGGTGGTGGAGCTGGAAGCCTTGGTTGGCTAGATGGTGGAGGAGGCAGACGAGGTGCTGCATAGGTCTGCCTTGGGGCAGGTGCATTTTGACGGTACATGTTGTTCGGGATCCATATCTTACGCTTCATGAGGGCGGCCCAAGATGAGCCCGTGTCATGGTTGCGCTGTGAGAGTTCTAGTGTTCCCGCACTCAGTTTCGACATTGATGGCCTTGTTCACCAAGGTGGCAAAATCAGTGAAGTCATGCACTAGAAGTGTGAGCTTGATGTCGCCTTGAAGGCCATCACGAACTTCTCATGCTCAAGGCATCGCTTGCAATGTCCTCTTCAAAGATAGCGACAAGTCCGTAAACTCCCACCGATAAGCTTCGACGCTTTTATTGCCCTGGTGAGGTTGCGAACTCACGCTTCTTCCGTCCATGACTTCGAGGAATGAAGCGGCACGGAAAGCAGCTTGAAGTCCGCCAGTGATGATTGTTCCAATGGCAGAGTACGCCTGTGGCTGTCCCACCATTGAGCTATAGGGTCCCTTCGTGAAGAAGGAAGCAAAGGTAACATAGCGGGTGGGCTACATCGCAGACTCCATCTCATAGGTGATGTCATGGAGCCACCATCAACATCCAGAGGCTGAGTTGAGCTGTGGTACATGGTTGGGTTGAGGCGCATGAAACTCGCAGAGTTACTTGGGCTGGCTGCTGGTTCATATTGGGGCGAGGAACCGAGCCATCATATTTTCCATGAATTGGCGGTTCAGTTCGAACTGTTGGATCATACCAGCCATGTACTCAGGCGGTGGTGGGGCATGGCCACCACGACCACGACCACCTGGTCTAACCATCCTGCTAAAATTTAACAGGGGTAGTTCAGCATTGAGAAATTTGCAAGGACAAGAATCATTCATGATGAAACATGCATAATGAAAGCAGCATGATAGATGCTACATAGTAGTTGGCATATATTACAAAAGGGATCATGCATAGAGTTCGGTACACATAGTTCAGTACACAGACTAAATACATCATAGGCGGCACGCAGGCTCGCGACGAATGCATCTAATACTACAAGCAAGACTACATCAGTCCCAAGAGGAACCGTGGAGGTAGGTGTAGCCTGAAAGCTGGTAGTGTCGCATCGGGAACTCCACGTCAGCAACCTGGGGTCCGCGGATACTCGTGCGTAACCCGACGCCAAGTGGCGAAGAGGACCAAGTGCGGAGAGTAGTCTCCCACATCTGGCCAGCCGACAACCTGGGGCATCACAGTCCTGGCTGGGTAGATCGTAGAATGGGGCAGCTCTCTAGATCGGACAAAGGGGTGCAACAGCGTCAGAGCACGGTAAAGGTGCTAACGGGTGGTGTACAACTCGTGGCGAAGAGCTCGGTTAGCTCGATCCAGCCCATCAGCATGCAGAACCAGGTTCTGATGGTAGAAGGGCTCTCAGGTGATAGTGGAGTAGGCAGCAGTGTAGTATCCCTCCGCACCAACATCGGATGCGATAGCAATGTACCTGAAAGGGGAGGTGTCCAACTCCCGATACTCTCCACGAAGCCGTGTCAGAGCAGCATAAGCAGCATCGTGAACTGCCATACCGATGGTCACTCCAACACCATGAGCAGTGTGCAGCACAGTAGTGGAGTCATACTCCCAAGAGTAGAGGTGGACGGTGGCACGATACTGCTCCTGGTTAAAGTCATGGTACTCCTCGTAGACGGTGTACTCAGGGTGCCAGCGATAACCCAGATAGATTATCATCTCAGCTAGCACAACAGGTGATTCCGAGGCACCAATGGCCGTCGCGTGGCGCACGACCTGCCTCGTAGGTTCCATCTGAAAGCAAATATGTTTCATAGGAGTCAAATGACAGTGTGGGAATTGTTCAAAATACTATTCTAAGGAATAACTATGGCTTATCCAACTTTGGGGTGAATGTGGTCACGGGATCCTAGTGTTAGAGTTAGTAAATTCGTTTAACCCGAGTAGAAGAGAGTTCAGAGTCCCAGAGTAAAGATCAAGGAGTAAAAGATCCTAGTACCACCCAATGGCGACGTGGGCCCGTAAGACACACATCCATGTTAGTAATTTTTTTTTGCAATGTCTAGACTCGACTTCGGCCAAGGAGTGTGGAAGGGGATTCCTACAGCAATGGGCTCGATATTAACTTGTGACGCCTCGATTCAATCAGACACTAATCATGCACGCAAACGTGTACTATCAAGATCGTGGACTCACGGAAGATATCACAACACAACTCTAAAACATAAATAAGTCATACAAGCATCATAATACAAGCCAGGGCCTCGAGGGCTCGAATACAAGTGCTCGATCATAGACGAGTCAGCGGAAGCAACAATATCGAGTACGTATATAAGTCAAACAAGTCCGCCTTAAGAAGGCTAGCACAAACCGGGATACAGATCGAAGAGGCGCAGCCTCCTACCGATACTCCTAAACTACTCCCGGTCGCCGCCGCTTGCACGTAGTAGTAGGCACCTCCGTGTAGCAGAGTCGCCGCCGACGGTGGCGCCTAGCCCTGGGTTTCAGCATATGGTTGCGACAACCGTGAAGAAGGAAAGGAAGGGAAAGGGGAGGAAAGCAACCGTGAGTACTCATCCAAAGTACTCGCAAGCAAGGATCTACACTACATATGCATGGGTATCTGTGTAAAGGGTAATATCAGTGGACTGAACTGCAGAATGCCGTAATAAGAGGGGATAGCTAGTCCTATCAAAGACTACGCTTCGGCAGCCTCCATCTTGCAAAGATGTAGAAGAGAGTAGATGGTAAGTTCACCAAGTAGCATCGCATAGCATAATCCTACCCGGTGATCCTCTCCTTGTCGCCCTGTTAGGGAGCGACCACCGGGTTGTATCTGGCACTTGGAAGGGTGTGTTTTATTAAGTATCCGGTTCTAGTTGTCATAAGGTCAAGGTACAACTCCGGGTCGTCCTTTTACTGAGGGACACGGCTATTCGAATAGACAAACTTCCCTGCAGGAGTGCACCACATAACCCAACACGCTCGATCCCATTTGGCCGGACACACTTTTCTGGGTCATGCCCGGCCACGGAAGATCAACATGTCGCAACCCTACCAAGGCACAACAGAGAGGTCAGCACGCTGGTCTAAATCCTATGGCGTAGGGGTCTAGGCCCATCGCCCATTGCACACCTGCACGTTGTGTGGGCGGCCGGAAGCAGAACTAGCCCCCTTAATACAAGATCAGGCTTACGGTCCAATCCGGGCGCGCAGCCGCCGCCGACGCCAAGAAGGCTTCGGCCGATACCACGACGCCGAGTGCCCATAACTGCTCCTCCAGAGTTGGTTAGTGCGATAGGCCAAAGGGCCGACTCAGATCAAATACCAAGATCTCGTTAAGCGTGTTATTTTGAAGTAACCGCGAACGCCGACCAGGCCAGCCCACCTCTCGCCTAGGTGGTCTCAACTCGACCTGTCGCCACGCCACAAAGATCCACTCGCTGGTACTCCTACGAGCCGAATTCGACTTTAGTCACCACAGTATCATATATTATGTATATAAGATATACTGTGATCACCTCCCGAGTGATCACGGCCCTTTAATATAGCAAGGCATTTGACAAGAATGTAGGGCCACACATGGAATACTAGCATCCTAAATTAAGCATGTAGGATTGCGTAAAGGTAACAACAGAGTAGCAAGGACAAAGCTATGCATCATGATAGGATTAACGAAAAGCAAGAATATGCTACACTACTCTAATGCAAGCAGATAGAGAAGAATAGGCGATATATTGTGATCGGGGGGGGCTTGCCCGAAGCTCACCGAGAAGGAGGGTCGCCAACACCGTAGTCGTCGAGGGTAGCAAAGAACGCTTGGTCTCGGTTCAGCGAGAGAAGAGGGGAAGAAACAATAAATACAATGCAAACAAATGCATGACGATGCATTACATGACAAAGCGTGATGCTAGGTGTGCCCAATCGCGGTAGTAGGTGATACCGGCGAAGGGGGGAAACATCCGGGAAAGTATTCCCGGTGTTTCGTGTTTTCGGACAGATGAACCGGAGGGGGAAATTTACGATTTTGATAGGTTAGAGATGAGTGGCAGACGAACGGGCTACGTATCCGGATTCGTCTCGTCGTTCTGAGCAACTTTCATGTAGAAAGTATTTTCATCCGAGTTACGGATTATTTTATATGGTTTTCTAAAGATTTAATCATTTTCTGATTTTAATTATTTATTTAAATCCAGCATTATCCAGAATAGTGAACGATGACGCAGGCATGACATCGAGTGATGTCAAGAGGTCAACTGGTCGGTTGACCAATAAACCGCAGTGGGGTCCAGGGGACCCACATGTCATTGTCAGGGGCTCTAACAGGGGGGTTTAGACTAACTAAATGGGTTAATTAGCGGGTGGGGTCCAGTAGTCAGTGAGAGATTAAGGTTTTAATTAATTAATTTAATTAATTAGCTATTTATCTATTTATTTTATTCGTTTATGGCGTGGGGCCCGCATGTCATAGACACAGGGGAGCCACGTCAGCGCTGACCGAGTCAAAGGTTCAACAGGCCCACGCAGGCCCATCGCCGCCCACGCGTCAAAGCCACCAATGACGGCCGACGACTCGTCGGAATCACGCCGGCGAGCTCGTTCGCGGCGATGTGTCCTCGAGCATTGTCGGAAAACGCCCACAGGGCACCGTTTCGATCGCGGTCGGACGCATTAGAACAGCAAGACGACGACGCGTCGGCTGGTGGTGGTCTTGCGAGCTGCGGTGGCCGGAGAAGGGCGCATCGAGCTCATCGTCGGCGAGGTGTTTCGGGCGAGCAACGGCAACGGCGATGCGGCATGCTACTAGGCAAACAGAAAGGCGGGGCGAGGCCTACATGCGCGTGCGAGCACAACGGCTCAAGCCTGGGTCCAAAGAGGTCACCGGACGGCTGCCGACGACGAGCGCGTGCGGCGATGCATTCGGGAGCTCAAGAAGATTGGAGCTAGGGCGAGCTAGCGAACAAACGGAGAGGTTGGGGAGGATCTACGGGGCGCGGTGAGTGCAACCGGCACGAGCCTGTGACCATTTGGTCACCGGAGACTCGTCGGCGACGAGCTCACAAGGCTGAAGTGCTCGGGTGCTACTGGCGACAGCTAGCTAGGGCGCCAGGGAGAACAAGGAGGAGCAGGAGGCGGGGAGCTCACCGAGCGGCACACAAGATGGCTTGTGAACGGTTTAGTAGCAGCAGGGGGCCGCCGAGTTGGTGAAGAGCGGCGGCAAGCGGAGATGGAGCAGAGGAGGAAGATGGCGGCGTCGTGGGCGATGCGGGGCTCGATCCAGCCGTGTAGTCGAAGCAGAGGAGCAAGCGGACACGTCGAAGAGGTGCGGAGGTCGCGGTGGCCGCGAGTTCTACGGTGGCGGGGCCATGGCGGCGCTCGGATGCGGTGGGGAACGAGGGGGAGAGCGAGGTGGATCTGAGGGGGGAAGGCGCATGAGCCGAGGGTGAGTGGGAGGTGGGATCGAGGAGGCGGGGGGCTTATCTCTCCCGGCCGGGTGCCGACGAGGCGGCGGTTAAGGAGGACGCCTGCTTCGACCCGGTCCTGGGAACAGGAAGGAGACGAGCCACCGGGGGAACGGGCTGTGTCGGCCAGATGGGCCAGGTGGGCTGGCCTGGCTGTGAGCTGGGTCGTCTGGTCCAGGGGTTTTTTCTTTTCCTTTTGTTTTTATTTTCACTTTTTCTTTTTATTTATTTTCTTTTCTGTTTTATTTCATTTTAAAAAATTTAGGCACTTTCTAAAAAAATGTTTTCTCCACAATAATTACTAGTGCAATATTTGGCACCCACCGAACATTTTTGTTTCAATGTTTGAAAACTTTTGTTGTTTGACATATTCTGAATTTGATTTTTGAATCGGTTTTGAACTAACGAGAGATTAGCAACAGTAACGGAGCTGACATGGCATCATTTAGCAGAGTTTCACTGTAGCTTAATCATCTGGGCGTTACAGGCTTGGCCCTCTCCTGGCTAAGGAGGAGCAGGCGGTGGAGCATGATCTGGACCACATCGACCAGCTTCGCGCCGGTCTCTATTATGCTGTCGACACACTTCTGCAACGCCTTCGTGTGAGCGACACACCCCAGTCCGGGCTCTTGGTGGTCCATGAGGCCAATCTGGTAGGGGGTCTGGACCTGAATGCGGGGGCCGCTCCCCATGCGGCCTCCCTCGACTCGGTGATGTAAAACCACTCCTTTTGCCACATCCGGACGGTGTCGACGAAGTGGCCGGCCAATGGACCCATGTCAGTTTACTAATCATGGCTCCTCCATAGTGTGCATGCTCGCCGCCAACCACCTTGGGCTTGACGTTGAACACCATCAGCCATAAACCAAAGTGCGGCTGAACTCGAAGGAGCGCTTCGCAGAAAACGATGAAGGTCGAGATGTGGAGGAGGGAATTGGGGGCTAGATCATGAAAATCTAGCCCGTAAAAGAACGTCAACCCCCTTACGAAGGGGTGCAGAGGGAATCCGAGCCCCCTGAGAAAATGGGGGAGGAACACGACCCTTTCGCCCGGCTTGGGCGTGGGGATGATCTGGCCCTCTTAGGGGGCCTGATGGGCGATGTTGGCCGACAAATAGCCGGCCTCCTTCAGCTTCAAGATGCCCCCCTCGGTGACGCTGGAGGCCTCCCACTTCCCATTGGCTCCGGATCCAGCCATGGTCGAAGGAGGCAAAGAGGGATTGCGGTGGAAGTAGAGGAAAGGGGTGCTGGAGCTCTGAGGATCTGCGTGAGCGGGAGGTGGAAGAAGGCGTGGGTTGCTGACTGTGATAGCTCCCCCTTTATAGACTGTTGACAAGCCTGTGATTCCTTTTTCCACGTCGTTGGCTTCTCCACTTCCTGATATGCCCGTGACATTATGTGCGGGGAGGGGAATCGAAATCGTTAACCATATCCCTCGAAAAGCGGGACACAATTTCCACCTCGAGGGGATGTGTCAGGCGTGGCGTCGGCCTCGAGCCGTGCTTCGAGGAATAGTAACTGCTCGGCGTTATGGCCGGAAGCGACTCTTCGTTGGAGGAGAAAAAGTTGTGAGATGAAGACGCCGTTTACACTTGAACGATATTTGTTTATTATTGCCTTCGGTGTTAAGTAGAACTACCATTTCATAACCCGGACATCACTTGGTTCCGAACATGGGTAAAACATACTGAAGAACTCGCCTCGCAAGCCGAATACTGCTTGGATGAGCGGATGCCGGATACAAGCCTTGGCGTTGGAGGCAAGTCCGGGGGCTATTGAGGGAGTCATGGATTAAGGGGTCCTCGGGGTGACGACCCATTGTACATGGGCCGGACTGGTGGAGTTGTATAGTGATAGGAGATCTATGAAGCCGTGGTGTGCCCTCCAAGTCAAGAAGGCGCAGGATCTCTTTAAACCCTTATTTTAATCTATCTTCGGTAACCCTAACCCTACCGGTGTCTATATAAACCAAGGGTTTTTAGTCTTAGGGCTAGAGCTACATTCATCACCTCATCTCCTTAGGGTTTAGCTCGTGCTGATCTTGAGGTAGATCTACTCTGTAAACCACATTATATACATCCAATGCAATCAAGCAGGACGTAGGGTATTACCTCTTCAAGAGGGCCTGGACCTGGGTAACCAATGTGTTCATCGTCCCTTGTTCCCCACCGATCCTAGATCCACAACTCGGGACCCCCTACCTCGAGGTCTGCCGGTTTTGACACCGACAATCATATTCTCCAAGAAGTCCCAATCTAGACGGTCGTAGGACTTCGACAACTCAATCTTGTACGCTCAAAAGCCCTAAGAGCTTCGCGGTTCAATGTCGTTGAAGATGAAGAACAACGAAGTATGAGAAGGAGTCAACTAGGGTGAGAGATAAATATAGATGTAAAAGTAGTAGATTAGTTTGGTTGATTGTTTGTTGCACATTCAATCGGTTATCATCTCTCCGTATGAGGTGGTTGGACTGGCATCATGGTGTATTGTTGTGGATATTGCACGAACATGTTGCTCTTTGCCCGTAGTTCTTCGCTACCCAGCAATGCAAAGTATGAATGTTCTGCTGAGAGTTTGGTCTTTTGAGTAGGATGGTATGTTCTCGCCAAAAAAAGAATAGGATGATGGTATGTGAGTTTGTTGTAACAGACCTTGGTTTCTTTAAATGAAATAGGAGAGGGCAGCCTCTCTTTTGCTCAAAACATATGAGGTGGTTGAACTTTCCTTATAAAAATGACTCAATATGGGGCGACCTCTCATTTTCTTTTGTAATTTTAGAGCATGGCTTTGCATCCCTTTTCCTTCTTAACGATGGGATGTTTTAACAAGGCAGCCACTAATAAAGCTCAAGATTTATCCCATATGACGCTTTGCCCATTTTTTGTTTCACTATATCATTTCCTATTCTTATTTTTTTTCTATTTTTAAAATAATTTGGACAAACCATGTGTAATGTGCCAGCGGGCCGACCTGAGTAGCAAAGGAGCCGTGTCTGGGCCGTTTATTAATCGGGCCTCCACGGGCCATGCCATGCCTGACATGAGGTACGGGCTGGCCCGGATACACTCCTCACCTCATCCAGCCAATGATTCTCGAAAGAGAAAAAAACCTCATCCAGCCAATCACACCAACGAACTTCCATCCCACGGATCGGTTCCCCACGATCCGCGTGCTCACCCGGGAACCGGATCCCATCCGTCCATTCTCTGCCCATCCAACGCTCCAACCCTCATCTCCCTCCTCCAGCCCCCACCCCCCACCCCGACGCCGCGCGGCTTCTCGCGCCGAAAATTCCCGATCCCCCGCTCACGCCCTTCTCCCCTATTTAACCCCCGCCGCCCCTCCATCCCATTCCACCCAAACTCAAATCCCTCACCGGCGAAGCACCCACACCCTCACCCACCCCTCTTCTCCGATGGCCCGCACGAAGCAGACGGCGCGCAAGTCCACTGGCGGCAAGGCGCCGAGGAAGCAGCTGGCGACCAAGGCGGCGCGCAAGTCGGCCCCGGCCACCGGCGGCGTGAAGAAGCCCCACCGCTTCCGCCCGGGCACCGTGGCGCTCCGGGAGATCCGCAAGTACCAGAAGAGCACGGAGCTGCTCATCCGCAAGCTCCCCTTCCAGCGCCTGGTGAGGGAGATCGCCCAGGACTTCAAGACCGACCTGAGGTTCCAGTCCTCCGCCGTGTCGGCGCTGCAGGAGGCCGCCGAGGCGTACCTGGTTGGCCTGTTCGAGGACACCAACCTCTGCGCCATCCACGCCAAGCGCGTCACCATCATGCCCAAGGATATCCAGCTCGCACGCCGCATCCGCGGGGAGCGCGCCTAGGTTTTCGTTCGCCGCCGTTGACAATACTGGGTAGTAGCTGCTCGTGTCTGGTGTTTTCTGTCTGTTGGTGTTGATATGATGTGCCGTCTTGTCCTATGTAGCCTGGAATGAAATTGCAATGAAAAGTTCAGTTATCATCTGGTGCTAATTCTGTCCTCTGTTTTACTGCTTGATTACTCTGTGATTTTGCTATGGTGTTTTTGTCGGATGTAGCATGCTGCTCCAGTGACGGTGTTGAATAATTCACATGGATTTTATTACTTTGCCGATGTTCTCTGTTATTTTTGATTGGTGGTCATGTGATTCAGTGTTTTTGCTTGTTGTTTGTAACAGGGATCTGATGAACTCCAAAATTGGGCTTTCAGCTCTGCTCGAAGTGATTCTGAATTTTGTTTATGTTGGTGGATGTTGATAACCTGACCATGAAGGACAGAGGTTAGTTCTCTGTAAATGTGGTTGTTACTTCATTTAAATCTAGTATAACCATCACAGAACTCACTCAATATTTGCAAACGAAAGCTGAACAACCAAATGTGGTTAGTATGCATGCTGTAAACCTGTCTATAATGTTTAAACACTGGTGTGCTTGCAGTGCAATTGAGATGCTAGGTGTGTTATCTTCTATCAGCCAAATTTACATAGTTTGGTTTCTTTGCCATGATTTCTTACAGGTTATACGTAGTACTCCCTCTGTCCCGAGCGTTTTTTACACTAGTGTAGTGCCAAAAATGCTCTTATATTATGGGACGGAGGGAGTACAATTCAAGCTCAGGTGGTATGGGTATTTGGCCTTGTGAATTATCTGAAATTGAAAATCCATCAGTGACAATCATCTGTGTGCGGCTGCAGAGAGTGCTATTGTATCACGTAAATTTAGGACACCCTCGCGGCCTCGCCTCACCTTGCAAACATGTACTTGACAGTTTGCTATACTAATTATCAGTCTATCTTCTAAATGTGGGAAGCCAAGAAAAGGAGAGCTTCCAGGCAGGAAGAGAAGGTGAAGAAAGGTATTCCTGCTCTGCTGTGACCATTGCCAGGCGAATGCGGCATGAGCAGGAGCAAATTTCCTGGGAAATCAGCAAGGTTAAGGCCTCTTCTCTGGTACAAATGAGCTTTGCCTTATATGCTATGCAATAAGTGCTTCTTTGCACTCGCAGTTCTTGTATGCATGCTTACAACCTGTCTATATTGTCTAATCACTGGTGCTTGCAGTGTGCTTGACATGTCAAATGTTGTGTTATCCCGGAGCCGCATTTACAGAGTTGTTTTTCCTTGTGGTGACTTCTTGCAGGTCTAACATGCACACAATTCAAGCTCAGGCGGGTGAAGATCATTTGTGTGCGGCTGCAGAGGGTGCTATTCTATCAGGTAAATTTAGTACACCTTGCAAACAGCACTCACTGACAATTTGCAAGACCAATTGACAGTGTCCATCTTCTACCCATGAGAAGCCAAGAACAGGGATTCCTGCTGCTATGAAACTGTCATTGTGGTGCCGAGCAGGAGCATATTTCCTCGGATTTCACCAAGGTGACGGCCTCTTCTCTGATACATGAGCTTTGACTTTTCTGCTGTCTGCTGTGCGAAACGCTTTTTTGTGCTAGCAGTAGGTATATGGTATTCTTAAAAAAAGTTAGAGATTCTGTGGACAATCATCTCTTTTTTTAGTTCAATCATCTATTGAGAGTTTTCAGAAACAACTGCCTGTTCATAACTTTAGTAACAGTGCATGGATTCCGGTCCTGGGTAGAGGTATTGGTTAGTGTAATCAACAGAAGTTGAAAATATTTATTCTCAGTACTACCCATCTTTCCCTTTTGCTATATTTGCAATGATGGCCTACAGGTTGCTATGACTTGTTACTGAGCTATTACAGCTTATTTTGCTGATCCTATAGAGAGCAATAGTGAACCGATTTAGCTTCAGAACTTACTTTGTTGAAGTTGCAATGGAGAAGAGTTTACGCACAACTTTTTTGCACACTAATTCACTTCAAATGTGTGAAAATTAAAGACCGATGCCCAGCACCTCTGTAACACAACAATGTCTCCAAGGCTGTCCACGTCAACGCATCCCCCACTCATACTACTTCACTCTTTTCATGAGCTTCACCAGCCATTTTACAGAATATACAATGTTGTTTTCTTATGCATTTTAATTACCTTAACAGCTGTAACTTTGTGATGATGCAAACGAAAGTTGCACATATTTTCCTATTTATACTATTGTTCTATCCATGCTTAAGATATAAAAAATCATGTTCTGTTCATACTACTTAACAGTCAGCAGTTTAGTCATCTTACAAATACCGATTATGTTCCCTTTCTCACTGTGTACCAGATATATCAACACCTGGTCTGTTGTTATTTTTCTCCTGCCACTTTTGAAATTTCTACTTTATCTTTTCTAGCTTACCATTTTTTCATTCGTTTGTTCTCTGTTCATACACTAGGCTGTACATACTCAAATCATCAATTGCACACCAGAAATATTGACTTCTCTTTGCTCTTTCATCATCCATTTTACTTGAGCATTCAGAATTTTGGGTCCTCAAGACGTGTAGTCAATAACAGTACTTTGCTAACACCATTAATATCATTAATATCCATAGAACACGCTCTGATCTTCCATATCACACAACAATTTTTGTCCATGTAAATAGCTTGCTTTCTTCTACCAGTATTTTCAGGTTAACTATACTGAAGAGAACCTACTAGACTACATTGATCCAAATAATGATACACTCATGGTCAGACTTGCAGACGGGCATCTGCTCGCCGAATGTCGCATGATGCTAGGAACTAATAAGAGGGCCACTATAACCACCAACTGGTCTGAGTTTCGTTGCCGTGCCAACATTCACGAAGGAGACATCTGTGCATTTCGTTTCAGGATTACTTCAAACCGCCGCTTGGTCCTTACCGTGCACCGCCTTTAGATGCACCATCGAAAACGCTGCAACCCCTGTGTCAATATAATCTAATGTAATGTAGCACTAAGTACTCCTAATTATGCTATATCCTGTGATAACCTATCGTTTGATTTTGGGCCCTCTTATCACATGCTTTTCAAGACACTAAACCTATGTTGCCGCTTATATTAAGTGCACTATTGTCTGTCAGATGTTTCATGTTCAGAACCATAATGGACTTTCTCTGTACAGTCTATATTTCTATTTTTGCTGCTAAGTTTCTTAATTAAAGTAATCATCCCAAACGCTAATTAGAATAGAAAAGAGTGTTAAAGGGGCGAGTAGTACCAGGCACCGCCCAGCTCCCCCTCAAGAGGCGCGCCCCAACACCTATTTGCTTTTATGGGGACCATACTTGATTGATCTCGTCTGTATCCTATAATTTTATTTGTTTTATATAGAAGTACAATTTTATATGAAATACTCGGCAAGTCGCATTCGCAGTTAGATTACTAAAATGTTAAGAGACTTTCTTTACGTTCTCTGTGACCATAGCCCAATCAGGCACTTCAATGTTCAGCCTTGATATAATCTGAATGCTGCAAGTGATACTAGTTAGTTCATGATATGGGAAAGTAGTCGTATGGGGTTGATCAAAGAAACAATTCCTTATTTAACACTACTTTAAATTTCGTTTCCTTATTTAACACTGAAAATATTTTTCTTCCTTATATAACACTGAGTCTAAATTTTATACCCTTTATGACACTTTTGTCTATTTTAAGCCTAAATGATACTTGAAAAAACATTTTTGCCCCTCATGTAATATGTGCGTGTGCGGCACAGTAGCACACACAACATCGGTACGGGGCAGTATCGTGCACACACACACAGCAGCACATACATGCACCACAACACACACGCACGCGCGCACACACAACAACACACAGTGGAGAAGCCACGTTATACGTGTAGTGGTAGCTTGACTACACAGGATTTTCGTACGTCGTTCCCGCATACCAGCTAGTTTTTTTAGTCTGGCATACCACGCTAGTGAACGAATGAAAATTGGAATTTGACTACAAAGGCTCATGTATCATCTGCTATTCTGCTTGCAATTAGTTGGGCCACGGGGCCATACAGTAAGAAGAAGGCCTAAATCACGTGATCTCCTACATGCCTCTCCAATGGCCGGGTACAACCGCCGCACCGCAGCGTATTCCCTCCTTTGGCCAGCGCTGGCGATCTCCAATCTGGCCGTGAGATGCGAGGCACGACCACCTCGGCCGTCCGGCGAGCCGCTGAGTGACCACCGCAGCCAGATGCACGCACGCAGCACACACAGCAGCACACATGTACGTACGTGGCAGCACAAACCGAGCAACACACGCAACAGCACACGCGCGCGCGCACACACACAGCACCACACCCGTATGCACGCGCGCGCGCACACACGCACCAGCACACACGCGCACACACACACAGCAGCATGCGCGCACCCACAAACACACAACAACACACAACAACACACGCACGCACACGTGCATCATCAGTAGCACAGACGTGCGCATGCACCCACTCACGCACAAACATAATACATGAGGGGCAAAATGATCTTTTTAAGTGTCATTTAGGCTTAAAATGGATAAAAGTGTCATAAAAGGCATAAAATTTAGATTGCTTGTTAGATAGGGAAGAAATCATCTATCGATGTTAAATAGGGCACAAAGTTTAAGCACGGTGTTAAATAAGGAATTCTCTCTTGATCAAAGATACATTTTTGCTACATTTCATAAAGTTTAATTTCCACGAATTAGTGTTTCTCAATTTGTTTTTCAGGTACCTGCTATTATCTGTGTCTGCAACTTGATACTCATGTTACAGGTCAGAGTGTCTTCTTAAAGTTTAATTCATCTATTCTTTTTTCCTCAGCTCGATGGAATTCTAATTGTTTACTAGATGGTCAACTTGGCATGTAAAGGATTACGTCTTGGCTGGAGCAATGCTTTTGATATTGTCTGTCGTTCAAATGTAATCACAATAGGAGCTGCCAGGGCATTTATGGCAATATTAACTTTGATTAATTTTGATTCAATTTTTCATCGCAAAGATAAAACTCTGTTTCAGTTTTAAAGAATTAATATGGTTTGTTTTTTAACCATGCAGGAGAGCTGCATGTGATTATATAGATAGGAAGAAACAAGTGGTCCAAGCGACCATTACAACCTTAGCCATTACAAAGAAACTCCAACTGAGAAACAAAAGTGACCTGCATGTACAACTTCATGGTGAAAATTTTCTACATATTTGTCCTAGAAGTATATGTAGTATGTAGTTGTTAACCGTGTAGGCTTGTATTGCTCTTTGACATTCGATATATGCCTTCTTGTGAGCATTTCATAGCAATCTTAAAGATCTGCGATTGAATTTCTCTGCATTTTTGTATGTAATGCATAATCATGTTAGAAGCTGGGCGTTCACTTCTCGTCATTCTTATCCCCAGTCTTTCCCTTGATCGCAGGTCACTAGTATCAGCATGGAAGGTGTTTTAGTAGAAGAAGATCTAAATGGGCGTGCTTCTATGTGTGGCTCATTAAGTTTCTCGGGAATACCTGCTCCAACTGCTGCAGGTTCTGAGCTTCAGTGCGCGCTGGAGGGATTGGATCGCCTGGCTACTGTCAACCTCTTCTTCCTCGTTCCTGCTCAATGGATGGCTAGGACAGGCTGTGCTTCATCGCCATGGTTTAACGCAGGGTGATCCTCTGTCGCCTTTTCTCTTCATTATCGTGATTGATCCTCTCCATCGATTGATTCAGAGAGCAGCTGAGCTCTAACTGATTGATCCTCTGCCGAGGAGAGCAGCCTGTACGGG
Organism: Aegilops longissima; assembly: GCA_021605205.1. Classification (NCBI taxonomy): domain Eukaryota; kingdom Viridiplantae; phylum Streptophyta; class Magnoliopsida; order Poales; family Poaceae; genus Aegilops; species Aegilops longissima. The sequence goes on along the minus strand of CM038680.1, from coordinate 375,263,773 downwards.
GATGATGCAGTTCTTTTTGGAAACCCAAGGAAGGAAGAAGTGGACATGCTCATGCAGATTCTGAATGACTTCGGAAACGCGTCTGGATTGAAGATAAGCCCTCAAAAATCAACTGTCACGCCCATCAGATGCAAGGACATCAACCTCTCTGATGTTCTTCGAAATTTTGGATGGCAAACCACTAGCTTCCCTTTGAGATACCTTGGTCTGCCAATCACAACCTCGCGGCTTCGGATAGTTCATCTGCAGTTCATCCTTGATCGCATTAGGGCACGGCTGGCAGTTTGGAAGGGCAAACTCATGACGATAGCTGGAAGACAGGTGCTGGTTCGTTGTGTTCTCTCTCTGCTGCCTGCATTCGCTATCTCTGTCCTCAAGGTCCCAAAAAGATTTTTTAAAGATGTGGACAAGGCGCGGCGTCGCTTCCTATGGGCACAAGACAAAGAGCTCACGAGCGGCAAGTGTAAGGTGAACTAGCCTATGGTTTGCTCCCCGATAGCTAGTGGTGGCCTCGGCATCCAGGATATGCAACAATTCAGCCGTGCGCTGTGGTTTGCATGGAAAAATCCTGAAAGGCCTTGGGTTGGATCAGAGCTGCCATGCGTTGTCACTAACAGAGCTCTTTTCAACGCTGCAACAATGGTAACCGTTGGTGACAGCACGACGGCCTCCTTCCGGGACTGCTCCTGGATGGGTTCTGCCACCCTAAGCATCGCCTTCCCGCTGCTCTTGAAGCACTCACGGAGAAAAAAACAGAAGCGCAAAAGATGCCCTTGCTGGCGACAATTGGATCAATGACCTGGCTCATGGGGATACAACATAGTACAACTGCTCTGCTCCATGAGTTCATCGCTCTGCGGACATGGCTACGAACAAAAGACATTCATCTACATGATGGCATTCCAGATTCGATCCAATGGAGATATGAGCCATGTTAGATGTGTATAGTCCTTTTCGGTTTATCCCCATTGTATAAGGGGTCTCTTGCACTTTACCATACACATGTATATGTACTGGTCTTTGGCCCTTCTGTGAATGCAGTTGCTGATTATCCAACATGGTATCAGATGCCAGGCTAGCCCTTTCTCCCGCACGATGCAACTCCGTGCGTCCTGAACCTAGTCTGCCCATCTCCGGCCATCTCCTCAGGTCGCTGCTCTCTCCGGCCATCTTCGTCTCTGGCTGCCGCCGCCACCGGCCAATCCCGCTGCTCCCCTGCCTCCAATTTGTCGACCCCATGCCTGCTTGGTCGTCGCCGTGGCCTGACTCTTCCGGCCGCCACCTCCTCCAGCCCGCTCGGTCGCCGTCGCGGCCTGGCTCGGATCCGGCCGCCGCCCCAGCTGCTGCTCTTGCCAAGCTCCGCCCCGACCTCCTCGGGTCCGTCCGTCCGCCCCGTCCGCCTCCGTTCGTCGACGGATCTCCAGCGCCCCTGCTGCTGTCCGGCCAGGCCGGCTCTCTCTTCCCTGGCCGGATCTGAGGATTGGTGTGTGCTGCGTCTCCCCTCTGCTTGGCTGCGAAGAGCGAGCGTGCGTATGGGCGAGCGAGCGGGTGCTCGTTTCCTCTCGATCCAGATCGGGTCTCCCTGTACCCGTTGACCAAAAAAAAAACAGGAGAGAGATACAAAGGGGGATATTTCAGTATGTCATCTTCAGGCTATGTGGCTGTTCCTCGATGCTCGGTGATCTTTAATGGCACCAACTATGACGAGTTTGCAGGCTTCATGCGCATTCATATGCGTGGTCTTCTTCTGTGGGGTGTTCTTTCTGGCGAGGTCCCCTGTCCGCTATGCCCTGTTGCGCCCGTGGCCCTAATCCCACCGGTGCCGCGGTCCTTCTTCTTGATGCTTCTCGGTGACCGGATGCTGCCAAGGCTCGGATGATGCTGCGGTTGATGCTTATGATCAGCGGTATCTGCTTATTCGATGCTCTCTCGTGTACCGGATGATCATGCCTTACACTCGATGGTGCAATGATGATGCTCGAGCTGCTGCTGTTCTCCTTGAGTGTCCTCCCTCGCTTTGCTTCGAGTTCATGGGACTTGCACGATTGCAGCGATGTGGTCTTATCTCTGTCGCTGCTATCAGCCCTCTGGTGATGCTCTCTACCTATCTGTCTTTGTGTCGAGAACACGCACTTCACAAGGTGATTCTTACATTGATGAGTTCTATTCACGATGCTTCGCCATCCGGCGCCAGCTTGACTCTCTTGGACGGTTGTTTGTGGAACACTGCCGTTCTTTGTCGAGACTACTCGATCCGATCTGGAGTTTCAGCTGGTCCATGAGTTCTTATCTCGCCTCGGTCTGAGTTTGAGCCTCGCCGTGCTCACTTCCTTGCTCGTGGTCGTGTTCCTATCTCGGAGATACTTGCCGAGCTTCGTCTGAGGAGACCCGCCTTCGCTCTGCTGGGTTGCTTCTGGTTTTGTCAGTCCTGGCCGCTCGGGCTCCTGCCTCGTCTGCTCGCCTCACTGCTCCGCCGCTCCTGCCTACTCCTCCGGGGGTGAGCCGTCCTCCTATCTTTGAGAAGGGCACGTCGCGCCGTGACACTTGTCTGTAATTCTTGCTCCCGCCAGTCACCCAGTCGATTGTCGCCAAGAAGCGAGACCAGAGGCGCTCCTCCTTCAGCGGGACTCCTGTGTCTTCCTCGACTCCGTCACTCACTGACCAAGACATTGTTCGCCTCAAGCGTCTTCTTGCTTCCTCGGGTTCCTCGTCGACTGGCTCCGCTGCTGCTGTGACTGCATCCTCTTCCTCACCATCACCGGCATCTACACAGTCAGGTACATCCTCGTGGATTCTGGACTCTGGAGCCTCCTTTCATATGTCTTCTGATTCTTCCGCGTTGTCTTCTCTCCGACCTCTTGATTCGCCTGTTAATGTTCTTACTGCCGATGGCACATCTCTTCCTGTTGCTAGTCGTGGTATTCTTTCCACTCCCTCCTTTTCTGTTCCGAGTGTTTCACATGTTCCTTGTCTTACCATGAATCTTTTTTCCGCTGCCCAACTTACTGATTCTGGTTGTCGTGTCATTCTTGACACCGACTCTTGCTCCATTCAGGATCGTCGCACCAAGGCTTTGGTTGGTGCTGGCCCTCGGCGCCGTGAGTCAGAGGGCCTTTGGGAGGTTGATCGCTTTGTGTTCCTTCCGCTGCCACCACTACGCCACTCTCATGCTCTTCTTTGCCTCTTCGTCTGCGTCCTTCCAAAGAAGGGCATCATCGCCTTAGGTCACATCTGTGGCTCTCGCTTGTCTTCTTTAGTTCGTCGGGGCCTCTTAGGGTCTCAGATCTGGAGATGTCTCCTTACATTGTAATGGTTGCAGACTTGGCAAATGACTCGATTACCTTATCCTACCAGTGAGTCTGTATCTCAGCGTCCTTTTGACTTAGTTCATTCTGATGTCTGGGGTCCTGCTCCCTTTGATTCGAAAGGTGGTCATCGCTATTATGTTTTGTTTATTGATGATTTCTCTCGCTACACTTGGCTCTACTTCATGAAATCTCGCAGCGAGGTTCTCCCTATAGACAAACGTTTTGCTGCCATGGTTCACACCCAGTTTGCCACGCCCATTCGCACTTTTCGTGCTGACTCCGCTGGAGAGTATATCTCTCAGCTGTTGCGTGGTTTTCTCGCGGAACAGGGTACTCTTGCCCAGTTCTCATGTCCTGGTGCTCATGCTCAGAATGGCGTTGCCGAACGAAAGCATCGTCATTTGCTTGAGACGGCTCGTGCGCTGATGATTGCTGCTTCCCTTCCACCCCATTTTTGGGCTGAGGTTGTTTCCGCATCCACCTATCTCATCAACATTCAGCCCTCGTCTACTCTGCAGGGTGGTATTCCTATGGAGTGTCTCTCTGGTCGCTCTCCTGACTATTCTGCTCTTCGTATGTTTGGATGCGTGTGCTATGTTCTTCTTGCCTCCCGAGAACACACCAAACTGACTGCTCAGTCGGTTGAGTGTGTTTTCCTTGGCCACAGTGATGAGCACAAGGGATATCGATGTTGGGATCCTGTGGGTCGTCGCTTGCGCATCTCGCGTGATGTGACTTTTGACGAGTCTCGTTCTTACTACCCATGTTCTTCTTCCTCGAGTTTCTCGGTGGACGACCTTTCTTTCCTTCTCCTTCCCGATACACCCTGCTATGTGCCTCCTGTGTCACCTCTTTCTCTTGCACCTCTCCTATCTTCTCATTCGCCACCGACCCCGTCTTCTCCATCCTCCTCCTCCACCTCTCCTCCATCATCTCCAGTCTGCCACCCTCTCTCCCCGTTTCCTCTCCACTATACTCGTCGATCTCGTCCTGAGGGTGTCTCCTCTGACGAGCCTTCCACCTCTAGTGCGCCTCCTCTCACACATCCCCCGGTTCACAACCTCCGTGCTCGGCCTCGCCCCCCACCTGATCGCCACTCCCCTGATCGGTACGGTCTCTCTGTTATTGCTGAGCCTCCTTCCTATCGAACTGCCATGACTCAGCCTGAATGGCAGCTTGCGATGGCCGAAGAGCTTGCTGCTCTTGAGCGCTCTGGCACATGGGATCTGGTTCCCCTTCCTTCCGGTGTTCGTCCCATCACCTGCAAGTGGGTCTACAAGATTAAGACTCGCTCCGATGGTTCTCTTAGCGCTACAAAGCTCGTCTTGTGGCCCGTGGTTTTCAGCAGGAGCAGGGGCGCGATTATGATGAGACGTTCGCTCCTGTGGCCCACATGACCACGGTCCGCACTCTTCTTGTTGTGGCCTCTGTTCGTCAGTGGTCTATCTCTCAACTTGATGTTCAGAACGCCTTTCTTAATGGTGAGTTGCGTGAGGAGGTTTATATGCAACCACCACCGGGGTACTATGCTCCTGATAACATGGTCTGTCGCCTGCGCCGCTCCCTTTATGGTCTCAAACAGGCCCCTCGCGCCTGGTTTGAGCGCTTCGCCTCTGTGGTGACTGCCGCTGGTTTCTTGCCCAGTGATCATGATCCCGCGTTGTTTGTTCACACGTCCCCTCGTGGTCGGACTCTTCTCCTTCTCTATGTTGATGATATGATCATCACTGGTGACGACTCTGATTACATTGCCTTTGTTAAGGCTCGCCTTCGCGACCAGTTTCTCATGACTGATCTTGGTCCACTTTGCTATTTTCTTGGGATTGAGATCTCCTCCACCTCTGATGGCTTCTACATCTCCCAAGAAAAATATATTCAGGATCTTCTTGCTCGCGCTGCTCTCGGTGATGAGCGCCTGCCAGTGACTCCCATGGAGCTCAACGTTCAACCGATGCATCGATGGTGACCCTCTTCCTAATCCCACTCGCTATCGTCACCTTGTCGGCAGTCTTATCGCCTTGCATTATCGTCCCGACATCTCCTATCCTGTCCACATTTTGAGTCGATTCGTTTCAGCCCCACCTCATCCCCACTATAGTCATCTCCTCCGTGTCCTCGATATCTTCGTGGCACGATCTCTCGGCGTCTTTTCTTTCCCGCTCCCAGCTCTCTTGAGCTCCGGCCTACTCGATGCTACAGGGCTAGTGATCCCTCGATCGACGGTCATTGTCTGCTTATTGTGTCTTTTTGGTGGCTCTCTTATTTCTTGGAAGACAAAGAAACATCTGCTGTTTCTCGCTCGAGTCTGAGGCTGAGTTGCAAGCCATGGCCATCTTGTGGTGAGGTGATCTGATTCTGGTGGCTGCTTGAGGATTTTGGTGTGTCTGCTACTACCTCGACTCCTTATTGTCGGACAATCTGGTGCTATCAAGATTATGCGCGTGACCAGTGAAGCATGAGCTCACCAAGCTCATCGGTGTGGATGCCCACTTTGTGCGTGCTTTTGTGCGAGATCAGACTCTCGCTCTTCACTATGTGCCCTCTGAGCTACAGTTGGCGGACTTCTTCACGAAGGCACAGACTCGAGGGCAGCACAGTTTTCTTCTCTCCAAACTCAGTGTTGTCGATCCATCATGAGTTTGAGGGGGGTGTTAGATGTGTATAGCCCTTTTCGGTTTATCCCCATTGTATAAGGGGTCTCTTGCACTTTACCATACACATGTATATGTACTAGCCTTTGGCCCTTCCATGAATGCAGTTGCTGATTATCCAACAAGCCAAACAGATTATACTCCACAAGCTCGGTCTACAAACTGCAGTTCCAAGGAGTGACCAAAACCTGCTATAAAAAGCTGTTCTCGGAGGCTTGGGCACCAGGGAAAATTAAGGTTTTCACTTGGTTGCTGATCAAAAGCAGATTATGGTGCAATGACAGGCTACAGCGCCGAGGTTGGGCTAATGGCTACTTCTGCCATTTTTGTTTCAGAAACTTAAGACTCGTGCTCCCATCTTTCCTGGCAGTGTAAGCTTTCAGTGGATGTCTGGAACGCTGCTGCACACTGGGCAGGGTGCAACTCCATCAAGCACCAAGCATGGAGCAGCAAGACCAGATCTTCAGTGATAATTGCTAGCATGATTGCGGGTGCAGGGCCTGGTTTCAGAAAAGGAACTCGATCACTCATACTGATCATCCTTTGGGAAATTTGGCAAGAGCGAAACAACTACATTTTTAGAGGTAAACAGGGCTCTTCGGCAAGCATCCTAGCTGCGATCAGAAGAACCATTAATCTCTGGTGCCAGGCCGGAGCATCATGTTTAGAGCACCCCCTGGGGGACCCCTTGTGAGATATAGCTAGAGGCGCTCTTGGTCGTCCTAAATGACCATGTTTTCTTGTTTTTGTTTTTCTTACTCCTTGATCCTCGGACCACACTCACCTTATGTTCTTTCCCGCCTGCTCTCTGCTATCAATCAATATATGCCAGCCATCAGCTGGATCTTAAAAAAAAAAGACAATATGTCATGTGGCATGCCTTTGTATATTCTCGAGTCCTATATTAGTGCCATCATCGTGATAAGAGAATTTGGTACTCTTGCAGTACAATAAGAGTTTTATTTTTGCATGGCAGGAAGCAACAAAGATGAGGGACAATCCTGCGAAGACCTCTAGTGGAGGTTGAGCGTCTTCTTGAGTAACTCTTGCTGGTAGCACTTGCATTGTAGATCATCAGCCATGTACATGTTCTGTTGAGCAATACCCTTATACTGTATATATGGTCTAGGTAAACTTTAGATGACCAACATAGAAGGGTACTCAGCATAGTTTTGAGTATGAATCAGAAGTAGCACAGAAGTTGAAACCTGCTAATGGTCATACGTTAACTGTAAATTCATCACCTCGTAACTGTAAATGTAGATTAATCACATTGTTCAAGACAATACAATGTAGTGTTGATTTAGGGCTTTGTTTTGCATGACTGATCTCACCAGAGTTGTACAGGAACATCTGGTTTCCAGATTAGGGGCTGAGAACAGCCTTGTCTACTATCATGTGCTGTTGCTGGCAGATTAGGCAGTTGGTTTCATCCCTCATAGCACAAAGCTAGAATGTTAACTGAAAGCTTGTGCTCTTGCATGTGTTGTGTGTTTAATTAGTGTAACTCGATTGGGGCAAGGCAAGTTGAGGTTTTAGGAAAAGACAAAAAGTTAGAGTGGAGGCCGTTTCATCCTTTCCGTGTTTCGTTTGGAAGGCCGTTTCATCATGAATTTTGTTCATTTTTCTCAGGCACCTGCTATTTGTCTGTGTCTGCTGCAGCTGGATGATATCTGTCATGTTACATGTCTCAGTATCTTCTTAAAGTTTAATGTATTTGTTCTTATTTTCTTACAACATCATGGTAAAATTTAGCTGTTGATAACTGTATGCCTTGCCGCGAGCATTTCATAGCCCTCCTGTAGATATGCAACTGAACTTGTGTACATGTTTCCGCATGTGATGCATGATCATGTTATGGGCTGGGAGCTGGAGTTGACTTGTCATCATTCTTATCTTTTCGCAGTCACAAGTAATCAGCATGGAAGATGCCCTTAGTAGGAGAAGATCTAAATGGCTGTGCGCTCGTTACAATCTTTCTGGACAAAGTGTACGGTGCCCTTACTAGCTTCTTGGCGCTGAACCCCGCTGATGCATCATCATGACAAATGGAATTTGATACTCTTGCAGTAGAATGAGAGCTTTATTTTTTTGTGTGACAGGAAGTAGCAAGAACAGCGAGAATCATGAATTTCCAGCCCTCCGTTTGCCGCTTTTGTCCACAGCTCCTGAGTGTTTGAAGACCTCTATTGCAGCGTCTTCTCGCATAGCTCTTCGCTGGTAGCACTTGTACTGGAGTAGTGTACATGTTGTGTGGAGCTACAAACAACCTCGTAGTCGTAGGGCAGGTGTGTGAACAAATTCAGAGATGTTGTCAATTTACTTTTACTGAATAGCCTGGATAAGCAAACTTAGATGACAAACAGAGAAGGGTACTCAGCAAGTTGTTGAGTACAGATCAAAAGTACTACTAGTACAGAAACAGAAACCTGCTAAATGGGCGTACACAATTCTGTAAATTAATCTCAGAGACCATTGTAACTGTAAATGTAACCTGTAATCAGTAATCACATTGTTCAAGACTGATTACATCTCTGAATTTAGTTCCAACTTTGTACCCATATTTAGTTCCAATTTTTCAATTCATATGAACACCCACTGTGACTGGCTTGTTTACGTCTTGGCATATGTGATGTTGTATTACTTAGGGCTTTGTTTTGCATGACTGATTTCACCAGAGTAGTAACTCGACGGTTTCTGCATCAGGGACAGGAAACATCCCTCGGTTAATTAGTGTAACTCGGTGACAGATTAGGCAGTTAGTTTCGTCCCCCGTAGCACAAAACGAGAATGTTAACTAGCCAGTGCGCTTGCATGCATGTGGTGTGTCTTTAAGTAGTGTAACTCGGTGGAGACAAGGCAAAGCTTCAGGAAAAGACAAAAGGGTAGTAGTGGAGGCCGTTTCATTATTTCCATTTTTCGTTCGCAAGCCTGTTTCATCACAAATAATGGAGCTCCGAATGACCAAGTGGCTACGTCCAAGACTTGAAATGGAGATTTATTTTGCTCATCAAAATTCATTCATGTGGCATCAAAATTTTGTTTGGAGTCCATTTAGCTGCCACTACCTGAGGATTAGTCTGGAAGGAAGCCACATCTGCTATCCACTAGCTGTAGCTGAGCCACCATGATGATATATTTAGCTAAGGGAGATGGTAATGCAAGCTTAGAACTAAGATAGAAAATATTTTTCTCTTGGCGATGCGAGATGCAAATATTTTTCTCTTGGCGATGCATTTTCGTGCTGATCTGAGCTGAGCTGCTCAAGCCCCCTATAAAACCCATCACTCACATGCAATGCAACCCTCCACTGCAACCACAACCTCACTCACACACCAATTCAACAATGGCTTCCATGACCCCCATCCTCCTGGAGTTATTTACCCAAAACCACCACATTATGGGCTAGGGTAACAGATCGGTACCACATTTGAGGCAGGACACACAAAACCAAATGGGTCTAATTTGTAACGCGGAGCACTGACGCTGCTTTTAGCCCAGAAAACAGCGAATCCGACAGGTGGGTCCCGCCTGTTGGGCTGACGTGGTGCGTGTTGACGGACGCCGTTAGGCGGCGAGAGACGGCCGTTTGGTAGCGCCCGTTTAAGTGGCCGCACCGGTCGGTGTTGAACCAGACCAGCCTGTTCATCACTCTCGCTCTCAGGTCTCGACCCGACCACCGCCGTCGCTTTGCTTTGTCGAGTCGCCGCCTTTCGCCCGCTCCGCCATGGTTTCTTGGGCGAGCCGTCCTCGAGCTCTTCTTGGACGGCGAGGAAGTGACTAACCGGTATGCGTGTTCGCCTCTCGCCTCCCCATGGATTAGGGTTCATCCCGCTAGGGTTAGGGTTCATCATTTGGGGATTTTTTACCAGTCGCTCATTTGTGCAATTTGTGTGCTGTTTAGCTTCCTAGGACAATCTCTTGCTATGAATGGAGTGGCATTGCTCACGATCTGTCGTCTCGTTATGCGCATCAACAACCTTGCATCGGGCTTGTTGCATTTGAATCTGTGGACACAGGCGGGGCGTTTTCTTGCGTGTCTTTGAGGAGAAGGTATGTTGGTTAGTCTGTAAGTGAGTACTCACTTGTAAGTAGATTAACTTAGTTAGTTTTGGTCCATTCACTTGTCAAGAATCCAATTTTGTGTATCAAAGATTTGTTTACGGATAGTTGTTGCTTGATGCTTAAATCTTGTGTTGCTTGGTTGTTGTAATAGTTGTTGCCCATAATCTATGCATATAATATATGCATATACAATTTATAGATTAAAAAATTATATATGAAATTATAATTGTTTCTTCCCAGAATTTGTGCATACAATTTTCACAATATATAAGTATATCTATTAATTAATGATGTAATATTTGATGCATAGAATATAATTCATGTAATATTTCATATAGTATTATATAATTTGTGCATAATTTGTGCATACAATCTTATTGAGAATATATTTATTTAATTGTAGGCAGAACTAAAGTGCAACTATCTGGAGTGGATAGACCAAGAGTGGTCATGGCTATGCAATTCTCCCTCACTGAATTGTGGAGCATGTATGACAAAGATATGAAGGACAGGCACACGAAAATGTTGAGCTTCTTTGAAAGAAATTTCAAACTAGTTGGAGAAAAGAGGAAGGTGGAGGAAGACCTTAGGTTTTCAAACTGGACTTTGCTAAAATGGTTCTTGACAAGGAGGATGCTATCACAGAGTTGGGCAATGTTAGGTTGGCTCTAAGCGATCTCAAAGAGGAGATGGAGAAGAAGAAGTCAAGCAGACCATGGTTGTACCAATCTTCATCAGTACTTAGGGCAAAGGTAGAGAAAGAGAGGGACCAGCTAGTTGTAGAGAGAGACCAAGTTGTGACAGAGAGGACCAACTGAAACAAGAGAAGAAAAACTGGAGTACATCATTGCGGATCTGCTGAAAGCGAAACATGGGTACAAGGACAAGATCAAAAGTTTAAGGAGATATGTGATGATTTTTAACTATGTATTGTGCTGTGGTTTAGGGTAGCACTGCAGTTGAATGTGCTCTTATGCACTTAATAAGCTGTAATGCTTTATGTATCTTTATGTCCAAGACTTGTGTTGTGTACTCTGAAGACTTGTGTTGTTTACTCCCAATAAGTAATGTCCAACTTATTATCATTGCATCTTTGGATCAATGCCCTACTTATTAATGTATTTTGTTTGTATCAACTGAAATGTTTGTGGTTGTTTTGCCATAATATTTGCAGAGAACATATAGATCTGTTACCATTTACTTTGTGGTTGTTTTGCCATAATATTGGCATGATCTGTTTTGCACAGAAAATATTTGTGGTTGTTTTGGCATGATATGTTTTGCACAGAGAATATTTTGCACACATCACAGCAAATATGTTGCACACATCACAACAAATATTTTGCACACATCACAGCAAATATTTTGCATTACATCACTTTAATTCTAAAGAGAACATTTTAACAGCAGGAGATAAACAAGGATAACTTCACAGTGCCATACATAGGTTCATAATGCCATACAAAGGTTTAACAAACATAGGTTCTGAGTGCCATAGTGCCATAGGGCCATAATGCCATACATAGGTTCATAATGTCATAATTAAAGTGATGTAATGCCTGATTTAGCACACATGCACTTGCATACAGACTTCAAATTTGAGCATTTAGTAGTTCCCACTGGCATAGAAGTACCCCTCCATCCTCTTGCTCATGAACTTTGTCCTCCTTGGCCTCTCGCCCAGGTGGCTAGTAGAAGCTTCTGCAGAACTTCTTGGAGGCTTGAACCTTGCTCCTCTTCCAGCAGCAGCAGATGAAGTAGAACCCCTTCTAGCACCCCTTCCAAGAGTAGAAGCAGACCTTGCTCCTCTTCTAGCAGCAGCAGATGAGGCTCCTCCCTTCCAAAGCAGCAGGAGCCGAGGCTGCTCCCCTTCCAAAGACACCCCTTCCAGTGATCTTTGCACCTCTTGCAGCAGCAGGAGAGGAATTTGTAGTAGATGATGATGGTGCACCCCTAGCACTTCCATGGTGATGAAGCTGCACCATGGTGCCATTCAGTGTACAGATCCTGTTTTCCTGTAATTAAAAAATTAAACAACTTTATAATAATCACCAATAGAAATGAACACTCAAGTAATTTCAAAATGAAAATACCATGTGCTTGTTCCTCCTGATTTGCAAATCAGGCCTTAATAGCTTAGGACAACTTGTGTACTTGTGTCCTTGCAGCTTGCAGTTCCCACATGTTATAGTAGCCATCCTAGAAGTCTGTTTTGCTTGAGGTGGCTCAAACTTCCTTCTTTCCTTTTCTCTTCTGCTGGCCCCTTCTTGTCATCTTTGAACTGTGGTGGTTCAATGTCGGTGTTGGAGTTTTCACCCAGCTATCTTGACCAGGAACAGGGTAAATTACTGGCTTATATGCCTCCAAGTACATAGATTTCTTGAAGAACACATTGATATGATCCTCTGGCAGCTGTTTAGACCTATAGATGGCAGAACAATCATGGTTGTTGCAAGGAACTCCAGTGATGTCCCATTTCCTGCACCCACATATCTGTATGTTTGTGTCAACACCATAGGTCTTGTCTCCACTAGTGACTTGAAAAAGTCCTTGGCCAGCTATCAGTGCCTTGCAATCCCTTGCAAACTTCTTGTTCATCTCCAACTTCTCTGCATAGGTTGGTGCAATCTCCCATCTAGCAGATTTTCCACCCTCTCTCTTCTGGTGGAACCTCACTAGGAACTTGTCCTTGATCCCATTGATCATTGTGACAATTGGCTTGTTCCTTACATCTAGAATGTACTTATTAAAAACTTCACTTAAGTTATTCACCACCAAATCAGTTTTGCAATTAGTGTCCATTGCATGCCTAGACCAAGCTTTAGCAGGAATTCTTGACATCCACTCCCAAGCGGCGAAGGCACTCACCTTCATGCTTTCCATGGCCAAATTGAAGTCATGTTCGGTGTAAGCATAGGCAGCTGGATCCATGCATCTCTTCAAATCCTCTCCTCCAAATCCTGCTCTCTGGAAGTTTGCATAGATGTGCCTCAAACAATACCTATGATGGCAGTTTGGGAATACTGCTGTCACTCCATTGAGTAGACCCTGCATGAACGTGAATTGAAATAATTTTTAAATGATTTTATATGAGTTAATATGATTTTAAATGATTTTATATGAGTTAATATGATTTTATATGAGTTAATATGATTTTAAATGATTTAAAATGATTTTATATGATTTTATATGAGTTAATATGATTTTATATGATTTTATATGAGTTAATATGATTTTATATGAGTTAATATGATTTTATATGAGTTAATATGATTTTAAATGATTTAAAATGATTTTATATGATTTTATATGATTTAAAATGATTTTATATGATTTAAAATGATTTTATATGCCTTTGATGATCAACTAGTCTAGATTGGTCACCCTAGGCTATCTATGCCTAAGTGTCGACAAGAAGGGTTACGACTCGACACCTACCAACTAGTCATGATGGCATCACTTTGATGATGGATATGTTCTTTGATACCACATGGGTCACCCTAGGACTCCTATCTATGCCTAAGTGTCGATAAGAAGGGTTACGACTCGACACCTACCAACTAGTCATGAACAAGTAAATGAACTAAATCAACATGTAAATGAACAAGTAAATGAACTAAATGAACAACTAAATAAACAAGCAAATGAACTAAATGAACAACTAAATAAACAAGCAAATGAACTAAATGAACAACTAAATAAACAAGCAAATGAACTAAATGAACTAACCTTCTGTCTATCAGACATGAATGTGTACTTTCCAAACTTGCCCTCTTCACTTCCTCCTAGAGCATACTTTAGCTGTGTTAAGAACCAGGACAGATTAATCTGTATCTTCAACTCCAACCACTCCAAAGGCAATGGGGTACATATTGTTGTTTGCATCCCTTCCAGTAGCTGCTAGTATCTGTGCACCACTAGTCAATTTGATGAAACAACCATCTAGACCTATGAATGGCCTACATCCATTCAAGAAGCCCTCACAACATGCATTTAAACTGAAACATAGACCATGGAACCTTGGTCCAGCAGTAGGATTTTCTCTGGTTTTGCCACTAACAGTAGTGACAATGCACCTAGATCCAGGATTTGTAAGCTTCACAGTCTCCAAATAGTCTCTCAGCCTCTTATATTGCTTCTTGTGATCAGCAAGCACAATCTCTTTTGCTTTCTTCTTAGCCCTCCATGCCATCATCCTAGGAATCTCAAGCCCAAATTGCCTCTTTGCCTTGTCAACAATAGCAGGTACAGTAGTGTTGGGATCTGATCTGATGGTCTCAAGCATTTTGTTGCCAGGCCACCTTGAACTAATCCTAGTTTTCTCAGACTGGGTGGGACATGTGTGCTCCAACCTCATCTTCTTAATGCAGAAAGTGGGCTCATTTGTTATCTGTCCTGCTACCATGTAGAACTGACAACCATCTCCCTCATAGCAAACAATTACCCTATCACTGCAGTTTCTGTGGTATTTATATCTTCTAAGTTGTTTCACATGCAAATTGACAAGGGCCTCTCTGAATTGGTAAACATCTTTGAAACAGAGCTTTAGCTGGAATTGCTGTTCTGGATGCATCCTGTCCTCATCATACCAGACCCTAGGTGGTCTTTTCTTAGCCCTACTCTTTCTGCCAGAGCTGATAATAAAGGACATTGGTTCATTTCCATCATCATCTGCTTCAAAGCTGTTGGGGAACGTTGCAGAAAATTAAAATTTTTCCTACGGTTTCACCAAGATCCATCTATGAGTTCATCTAGCAACGAGTCATGGGAGAGTGATTGCATCTACATACCACTTGTAGATCGCGTGCGGAAGCGTTCAATGGAACGGGGATGATGGAATCGTACTCGCCGTGATTCAGATCACCGATGACCTAGTGCTGAACGGACAGCACCTCCGCGTTCAACACACGTACGGAGCGGATGACGTCTCCTCCTTCTTGATCCAGCAAGGGGGAAGGAGAGGTTGATGATGATCCAGCAGCACGACGGCGTGGTGGTGGATGCAGCAGAGAACTCGGCGAGGCTTCACTAAGCAACTACGGGAGGAGGAGGAGGTGTTGCGGGGAGGAGGGAGGCGCCAGGGCTTTGAGGTGCGGCCACCCCTCCCTCCCTCCCTTTATATAGGTGCAAGAGAGAGGGGAGGCGCAGCCTTGCCCCTTCCTTCAAGGAAGGGTGCGGCCAGGGGAGGAGTCCATCCTCCCAAGGCACCTGGAGGTGCCTTCCCCTTTAGGACTCTCCCTCCCCAAGTCTCCTTGGCGCATGGGCCTCTTGGGGCTGGTGCCCTTGGCCCATATAGGCCAAGGCGCACCCTCTACAGCCCATGTGGCCCCCGGGGCAGGTGAGCCCCCGGTGGACCCCCGGACCCCTTCGGCACTCCGGTACAATACCGATAAAGTGCGAAACTTTTCCGGCGACCAAAATAAAACTTCCCATATATAAATCTTTACCTCCGGACCATTCCGGAACTCCTCGTGACGTCCGGGATCTCATCCGGGACTCCGAACAACATTCGGTTTGCTGCATACTCATATTCATACAACCCTAGCGTCACCGAACCTTAAGTGTGTAGACCCTACGGGTTCGGGAGACATGCAGACATGACCGAGACGGCTCTCGGGAAATAACCAACAGCGGGATCTGGATACCCATGTTGGCTCCCACATGCTCCTCGATGATATCATCGGATGAACCACGATGTCGAGGATTCAATCAACCCCGTATACTATTCCCTTTGTCAATCGGTATTTTACTTGCCCGAGATTCGATCGTCGGTATCCCAATACCTCGTTCAATCTCGTTGCCGGCAAGTCACTTTACTCGTACCGTAATGCATGATCCCGTGACCAAACACTTGGTCACTTTGAGCTCATTATGATGATGCACTCTTGAGTGGGCCCAGTGATACCTCTCCGTCATACGGAGTGACAAATCCAGCCTCGATCCGTGTCAACCCAATGATACTTTCGGAGATACCTGTAGTGCACCTTTATAGTCACCCGATTCGTTGTGACGTTTGATACACCAAAGCACTCTTACGGTATCCGGGAGTTACACGATCTCATGGTCAAAGGAAAAGATACTTGACATTGGAAAAGCTCTAGCAAAACGAACTACACGATCTTGTGCTATGCTTAGGATTGGGTCTTGTCCATCACATCATTCTCCTAATGATGTGATCCGTTATCAACGACATCCAATGTCCATAGTCAGGAAACCATGACTATCTGTTGATCAACGAGCTAGTCAAAGTGAGGCTCACTAGGGACATATTGTGGTCTATGTATTCACACGTATATTACGATTTCCGGATAATACAATTATAGCATGAATAAAAGACAATTATCATGAACAAGGAAATATAATAATAATACTTTTATTATTGCCTCTAGGGCATATTTCCAATAGTCTCCCACTTGCACTAGAGTCAATAATCTAGTTACATTGTGATGAATCGAACACCCATAGAGTTACGGTGTTGATCATGTTTTGCCCATGAAGAGGTTTAGTCAGCGGATCTGCGACATTCAGATCCGTATGCACTTTGCAAATTTCTATGTCCCCATCTTGAACATTTTCACGAATGGAGTTGAGCGGCGCTTGATGTGCTGGTCTTCTTGTGAAACCAGGCTCCTTTGCAAGTGCAATAGCTCCAGTGTTGTCACGAAGAGTTTGATCGGCTCCGACGCATTGGGTATGACTCCTAGGTCGGTGATGAACTCCTTCACCCAAATTGCTTCATGTGCTGCCTCCGAGGCTGCCATGTACTCCGCTTCACATGTAGATCCCGCCACGGCGCTTTCGCTTGCAGCTGCACCAGCTTCTTGCTCCACTATTCAACATATACACGTATCCGATTTGTGACTTTGAGTCATCGGATCTGTGTCGAAGCTAGCGTCGATGTAACCCTTCTGACGAGCTCTTCGTCACCTCCATAAGCGAAAACATGTCCTTTGTCCTTTTCGGTGCTTCAGGATATTCTTGACCACTGTCCGGTGTTCCTTGCGGGATTACTTTGGTACCTGCCTACCAAACTTACGGCAAGGTTTACATCAGGTCGGTACACAGCATGGCATACATAATAGAACCTATGGCGAGGCATAGGGATGACGCTCATCTCTTCTTTATCTTTTGCCGTGGTCGGGCATTGAGCCGAGCTCAATCTCACACCTTGCAGTACAGGCAAGAACCCTTTCTTGGACTGATCCATTTTGAACTTCTTCAAAATCTTATCAAGGTATGTGCTTTGTGAAAGACCTATGAGGCGTCTTGATCTATCTCTATAGATCTTGATGCCTAATATATAAGCAGCTTCTCCAAGGTCCTTCATTGAAAAACTTTTATTCAAGTAGGCCTTAATGCTGTCCAAGAGTTCTATATCATTTCCCATCAAAAGTATGTCATCTACATATAATATGAGAAATGCTCTGAGCTCCCACTCACTTTCTTATAAACGCAGCTTCTCCATAAGTCGCATAAACTAAACGCTTTGATCATCTCATCAAAGCGAATGTTCCAACTCGAGATGCTTGCACCAGCCCATAAATGGATCGCTGGAGCTTGCATACTTTGTTAGCATTCTTAGGATCGACAAAACCTTCCGGCTGCATCATATACAACTCTTCCTTAAGATAACCGTTAAGGAGCGCTGTTTTGATGTCCATCGCCATATCTCATAATCATAGTATGCGGCAATTGCTAACATGATTCGGACGGACTTAAGCTTCGCTACGGAGAGAAAGTCTCATCGTAGTCAATCCCTTGAACTTGTCGATAACCCTTAGCGACAAGTCGAGCTTTATAGATGGTAACATTACCATCCGCGTCCGTCTTCTTCTTAAAGATCCATTTGTTTTCTATCGCTCGCCGATCATCGGCAAGTCTGTCAAAGTCCATACTTTGTTTTCATACATGGATCCTATCTCGGATTGCATGGCTTCAAGCCATTTGTTGGAATCTGAGCCCGCCATCGCTTCTTCATAGTTCAAGGTTCACGTTGTCTAACAACATGATATCCGGGACAGGGTTGCCGTACCACTCAGTGCGGAACGTGTCCTAGTGGACCTCTGAAGTTCAAGTAGCAACTTGATCCGAAGTACCTTGATCATCATCATTAATTTCCTCTCCGATCGGTGTAGGAATCACAGAACATTTTCTGAGCTGCACTACTTTCGGTTCAAGAGGTAGTACTTCATCGAGTTCTACTTTCCTCCCACTTACTCCTTTCGAGAGAAACTCTTTTCCGAAAGGATCTGTTCTTGGCAACAAAGATCTTGCCTTCGGATCTAAGGTAGAAGGTATACCCAATGGTTTCCTTAGGTTATCCTATGAAGACGCATTTTTCCGACTTGGGTTCGAGCTTTTCAGGTTGAAGTTTCTTGACATAAGCATCGCATCCCCAAACTTTTAGAAACGACGACTTAGGTTTCTTCCCAAACCATAATTCATACGGTGTCGTCTCAGCGGATTTAGGCGGTGCCCTATTTAAAGTGAATGTAGCTGTCTCTAGAGCATATCCCCAAAATGATAGCGGTAAATCGGTAAGAGACATCATAGATCGCACCATATCCAATAGAGTGCGATTCTGACGTTCGGACACACCGTTCTGCTGAGGTGTTCCAGGCGGCGTGAGTTGTGAAACGATTCCACATTTCCTTAAGTGTGTACCAAATTCGTGACTTAAATATTCTCCTCCATGATCTGATCGCAAGAATTTTATCTTTCGGTCACGTTGATTCTCTACTTCATTCTGAAATTCCTTGAACTTTTCAAAGGTCTCAGACTTGTGTTTCATCAAGTAGACATACCCATATCTACTCAAGTCATCAGTGAGAGTGAG
Source organism: Aegilops longissima (assembly GCA_021605205.1). NCBI lineage: Eukaryota > Viridiplantae > Streptophyta > Magnoliopsida > Poales > Poaceae > Aegilops > Aegilops longissima. The sequence continues at coordinate 375,244,913 of CM038680.1, read as the reverse complement.
AACATAACGATATCCTCCGCGAGCCTCAACACTCATTGGACCGCACACATCGGTATGTATGATTTCCAATAAGTTGGTTGCTCGCTCCATTGTTCCGGAGAACGGAGTCTTGGTCATCTTGCCCATGAGGCATGGTTCGCATGTGTCAAATGATTCATAATCGAGAGACTCTAAAGTCCATCAGCATGGAGCTTCTTCATGCGCTTGACACCAATGTGACCAAGGCGGCGATGCCACAAGTATGTGGGACTATCGTTATCAACTTTACATCTTTTGGTATTCACACTATGAACATGTGTAACATTACGTTCGAGATTCATTAAGAATAAACCATTGACCATCGAGCATGACCATAAAACATTTCTCTCATATAAATAGAACAACCATTATTCTCGGTTTAAATGAGTAGCCATCTCGTATTAAGCGAGATCCCGACACAATGTTCATGCTCAAACTTGGTACTAAATAACAATTATTGAGGTTTAAAACTAATCCCGTAGGTAAATGTAGAGGTAGCGTGCCGACGGCGATCACATCGACCTTGGAACCATTCCCGACGCGCATCGTCACCTCGTCCTCCGCCAGTCTCCGTTTATTCCGCAGCTCCTGCTGTGAGTTACATATATGAGCAACGACACCGGTATCAAATAACCAGGAGTTACTACGAGTACTGGTAAGGTACACATAAATTACATGTATATCAAATATACCTTTAGTGTTGCGGCCTTCTTATGCGCTAAGTATTTGGGGCAGTTCCGCTTCGATGACCCTTCCCTTTGCAATAAAAGCACTCAGTCTCGTGCTTGGGTCCATTCTTTGACTTCTTCCGGCAAGCTGGCTTACGGGCGCGGCAACATCCTTGCCGTCCTTCTTGAAGTTCTTCTTTCCTTGCCCTTCTTGAACTTAGTGGTTTTATTGACCATCAACACTTGATGCTCCTTCTTGATTTCTACCTCTGCGACTTCAACATTGAAAATACTTCAGAATAGTTTTCACCATCCCCTGCATATTGTAGTTCATCACAAAGCTCTTGTAGCTTGGTGGGAGCGATCAAGGATTCTGTCAATGACCGCCTCGTCAGGAGGTTAATGTCCAGTGGGACAAAGCGGTTGTGCAACCCGGACATTTTGAGTATGTGCTCCTTGATGAACTATTTTCCTCCATCTTACAACTGTAGAACTTGTCGGAGACTTCATATCTCTCGACCGGGCATGAGCTTGGAAAACCATTTTCAGCTCCTCGAACATCTCATATGCTCCGTGTTGCTCAAAACGCTTTTGGAGCCCGGTTCTAAGCTGTAAAGCATGCCGCCTGAACGAGGGAGTAATCATCAAGACGAGACTGCCAAGCATTCATAATGTCTTGGTTCTGCGATGGGTGCATCACCTAGCGGTGCTTCTAGGACATATTGTTTCTGGCTGCTATGAGGATGATCCTCGGGTTCCGGACCAGTCTGAATAGTTGCTGCCATCGTCTTTCAGCTTGGTTTTCTCTAGGAGCGTTGAAGTTCATGGTGACATGGCGTTGGCCATTTGATCTACAAGACATATTTTGCAAAGACTTTAGACTAAGTTCATGATAATTAAGTTCATCTAATCAAATTGTTTAATGAACTCCCACTCAGATTTGACATCCCTCTAGTCATCTAAGTGTTACATGATCCGAGTCGACTAGGCCGTGTCCGATCATCACGTGAGACGGACTAGTCATCGTCGGTGAACATCTCCATGTTGATCGTATCTTCCATCGACTCATGTTCGACCTTTCGGTCTCTTGTGTTCCGAGGCCATGTCTGTACATGCTAGGCTCGTCAAGTTAACCCTAAGTGTTTATGCATGTGTAAAACTGTCTTACACCGTTGTATGTGAGCGTAAGGATCTATCACACCCGATCATCACGTGGTGCTTGAAACGATTTAACTTTAGCAGTGGTGCGCAGTTAGGAGAACACTTTCTTGAAATTGTTATGAGGATCATCTTATTTACTACCGTCGTTCTAAGTAAACAAGATGCATAAACATAATAAACATCACATGCAATTATATATAGTAGTGACATGATATGGCCAATATCACATAGCTCCTTTGATCTCCATCTTCGGGGCTCCATGATCATCCTGTCACCGGCATGACACCATGATCCCCATCATCATGATCTCCATCATCGTGTCTTCATGAAGTTGTCACGCCAACGACTACTTCTACTTCTATGGCTAACGCGTTTAGCAATAAAGTAAAGTAATTTACATGGCGTTCTTCAATGACACGCAGGTCATACAAAAAATAAAGACAACTCCTATGGCTCCTGCCGGTTGTCATACTCATCGACATGCAAGTCGTGATTCCTATTACAAGAACATGATCTCATACATCACATATATCATTCATCATTCATCATAACTTTGGCCATATCATATCACAAAACACTTGCTGCAAAAACAAGTTAGACGTCCTCTAATTGTTGTTGCAAGTTTTACGTGGCTGCAATTGAAGGAAATATGCCCTAGAGGCAATAATAAAGTTATTATTTATTTCCTTATATCATGATAAATGTTTATTATTCATGCTAGAATTGTATTAACCGGAAACATAATACATGTGTGAATACATAGACAAACAGAGTGTCACTAGTATGCCTCTACTTGACTAGCTCGTTAATCGAAGATGGTTATGTTTCCTAACCATAGACATGAGTTGTCATTTGATTAACGGGATCACATCATTAGGAGAATGATCTGATTGACTTGACCCATTCCGTTAGCCTAGCACTTGATCGTTTAGTATGTTGCTATTGCTTTCTTCATGACTTATACATGTTCCTGTAACTATGAGATTATGCAACTCCCGTTTACGGAGGAACACTTTGGGTGCTACCAAACGTCACAACGTAACTGGGTGATTATAAAGGAGTACTACATGTGTCTCCAAAGGTACATGTTGGGTTGGCGTATTTGAGATTAGGTTTTGTCACTCCGATTGTCGGAGAGGTATCTCTGGCCCTCTCGGTAATGCACATCATTATAAGCCTTGCAAGCAATGTGACCAATGAGTTGGTTACGGGATGATGCATTACTGAGCGAGTAAAGAGACTTGCGGTGACAAGATTGAACTAGGTATTGGATACCGACGATCGAATCTCGGGCAAGTAACATACCGATGACAAAGGGAACAACGTATGTTGTTATGCGGTTTGACCGATAAAGATCTTCGTAGAATATGTAGGAGCCAATATGGGCATCCAGGTTCCGCTATTGGTTATTGACCAAGAATAGTTCTAGGTCATGTCTACATAGTTCTCGAACCCGTAGGGTCCGCACGCAAGGTTTCGATGATGTTATATTATGAGTTTATGAGTTTTGATGTACCGAAGGAGTTGGAGTCCCGGATGAGATCGGGGACATGACGAGGAGTCTCGAAATGGTCGAGACGTAAAGATCGATATATTGGACGACTATATTCGGAGTTCGAAAGGTTCGAATGATTCGGTATTTTTCGAGTATGCGGAGAGTTACGGAATTCGCCGGGAGAAGTATTGGGCCTTATTGGGCCCTGCGGGAAAGAGAGGGGCTGCCTAGGGCAGGCCGCGCGCCCAAGGCCTAGTCCGAATGGACTAGGGGAGAGGCCGCACCCTTCTTCCCTTCCCTTCCTTCTCTCCTACTCCTACTAGGAAAGGAGGAGTCCTACTCCCGGTGGGAGTAGGACTCCCCCATGGTCGCCTCCTCCTTGGCGGCCACCTCCTCCTTGCTCCTTTATATCACGGGGCAGGGGGCACCCCATAACACACAAGTTGATCTACGGATCGTTCCTTAGCCGTGTGCGGTGCCCCTTCCACCATATTCCACTTCGTCATATCGTCGCGAGCTTAGGCGAAGCCCTGCGCCGGAGAAGTCATATCGTCGCGGAGCTTAGGCGAAGCCCTGCGTCGGTGGAGCATCATCATCGTCCTGCACGCCGTCGTCTTGACGGAACTCATCCCCGACGCTTTGCTGGATCGGAGCCGGGGATCGTCATCGAGCTGAGCGTGTGCAGAACTTCGGAGGTGCCGTGCGTTCGGTGCTTGGATCGGTCGGATCGTGAAGGCGTCGACTACATCAACCGCGTTGTTATAACGCTTCCGCTTTCGTCTCACGAGGGCGTGGACATACACTCTCCCCTCTCGTTGCTATGCCATCACCATGGTCTTCCGTGTGCGTGGGAAATTTTTGAAATTACTACGTTACCCAACATGGCATCCGAGCCTGGTTTTATCGTTGATGTCATATGCACGAGTAGAACACAAGTGAGTTGTGGGCGATATAAGTCATCTGCTTACCAGCATGTCATACTTTGGTTCGGCGGTATTGTGAGATGAAGCGGCCCGGACCGACATTACGCGTCGCTTACGCGAGACTGGTTTCACCGCTTGAGCACTCGTTGCTTAAAGGTGACGGCGGTGTCTGTCTCTCTCACTTTAGTTGAACCGAGTGTGGCTCGCCCGGTCCTTGCGAAGGTTAAAACAGCACCAACTTGACAAACTATCGTTGTGGTTTTGATGCGTAGGTGAGAACGGTTCTTGCTCAGCCCGTAGCAGCCACGTAAAACATGCAACAACAAAGTAGAGGACGTCTAACTTGTTTTTGCAGGGCATGTTGTGATGTGATGTGGTCAAGACGTGATGCTATATTTTATTGTATGAGATGATCATGTTTTGTAACCGAGTTATCGGCAATGGCAGGAGCCATATGGTTGTCGCTTTATTGTATGAAATGTAAGCGCCATGTAATTGCTTTACTTTATCACTAAGCGATGGCGATAGTCGTAGAAGCAATAGTTGGCGAGGCGACAACGATGCTACGATGGAGATCAAGGTGTCGCGCCGGTGGCGATGGTGATCATGGCGGTGCTTGGAGATGGAGATCACAAGCACAAGATGATGATGACCATATCATATCACTTATATTGATTGCATGTGATGTTTATCCTTTATGCATCTTATCTTGCTTTGATTAACGGTAGCATTATAAGATGATCTCTCACTAAAATTATCAAGAAGTGTTCTCCACGAGTATGCACCGTTGCTAAAAGTTCGTAGTACCCGGACACCACGTGATGGTCGGGTGTGATAAGTTCTCGTCCATCTACAACGGGTGCAAGCCAGTTTTGCACACGCGAATACTCAGGTTAAACTTGACGAGCCTAGCATATGCAGATATGGCCTCGGAACACGGAGACCGAAAGGTCGAGCGTGAATCATATAGTAGATATGATCAACATAGTGATGTTCACCATTGAAACTACTCCATCTCACGTGATGATCGGACATGGTTTAGTTGATTTGGATCACGTAATCACTTAGATGACTAGAGAGATGTCTATCTAAGTGGGAGTTCTTAAGTAATATGATTAATTGAACTTTAATTTATCATGAACTTAGTCCTGGTAGTATTTTGCAAATTATGTTGTAGATCAATAGCTCGCGTTGTTGCTTCCCTATGTTTGTTGCTTTCAAATGTTTATTTTGATATGTTCCTAGAGAAAATTGTATTGAAAAATGTTAGTAGCAATGATGCGGATTGGATCCGTGATCTGAGGTTTATCCTCATTGCTGCACAGAAGAATTATGTCCTTAATGCACCGCTAGGTGCATGACCTATTGCAGGAGCAAATGCGAGGCGTTATGAGCGTTTGGCTAGCTCAATATGATGACTACTTGATAGTTTAGTGCACCATACTTAACGGCTTAGAATCGGAACTTCAAAGGCGTTTTGAGCGTCATGGACCATATGAGATGTTCCAGGAATTGAAGTTAATATTTCAAGCAAATACCGAGTTGAGAGATATGAAGTCTCCAACAAGTTCTATAGCTAAAAGATGGAGGAGAATCGCTCAACTAGTGAGCATGTGCTCAGATTATGCAGGTACTTCAATCGCTTGAATCAAGTGGGAGTTAATCTTCCGGATAAGATAGTGATTGACAGAATTCTCTAGTCACCATCACCAAGTTAGTAGAACTTCGTGATGAACTATAAGATGCAAGGGATGACATAAGTAATTCCCAAGCTCTTCGTGATGCTGAAATCGACGAAGGTAGAAATCAAGAAAAGAGCATCAAGTGTTGATGATTGACAAGACCACTAGTTTCAAGGAAAAGGGCAAAGGGAAGAAGGGAACTTCAAGAAGAGCGGCAAGCAAGTTGTTGTTCGAGTGAAGAAGCCCAAGTCTGGACCTAAGCACGAGACTAAGTGCTTTTGCTGCAATGGAACTGGTCATTTGAAGCGGAACTACCCCAAGTATTTGGCGGATAAGAAGGATGGCAAAGTGAACAAGAGTATATTTGATATACAGGTTATTGATGTGTGCCTTACTAGTGTTTATAGTAGCCCTGAGTATTTGATACTGGTTCGATTCTTGAGAATAGTAACTCAAACAGGAGTTCTGAAATAACAGAGACTAGTTGAAGGGAAGTGACGATGAGTGTTGGAAGTAGTTCCAAGATTGATATGATCATCATCGCACACTCCCTATACTTTCGGGATTAGTGTTAAACCTAAATAAATGTTATTTGGTGTTTGCGTTGAGCATGAATATGATTTGATCATGTTTATTGCAAATCGGTTATTCATTTTAAGTCAAAGAATAATTGTTGTTCTGTTTAAATGAATAAAACCTTCAATGGTCATACACCCAATAAAAATAGTTTGTTGGATCTCGATCGTAGTGATACACATATTCATAATATTGAAACCAAAAGATGCAAAGTTAATAATGATAGTGCAACTTATTTGTGGCACTGCCGTTTAGGTCATATTGGTGTAAAGCGCATGAAGAAACTCCATGCTTATGGACTTTTGGAATCACTTGATTATGAATCATTTGATGATTGCGAACCGTGCCTTTTGGGCAAGATGACTAAAAACTCCGTTCTTCGGAACAATGGAGCGAGCAACAAATTTGTTGGAAATCATACATACTGATGTATGTGGTCCGATGAATATTAAGGCTCGCAACAAGTATCATTATTTTCGACCTTCACATATGATTTGAGCAGATATGGGTATATCTACTTGATGAAACACGATGCGAAACATTTGAAAAGTTCAAAGAATTACAGAGTGAAGTGAAGAATCATCGTAACAAGAAAATATAAGTTTCTACGATATGATCGCAGAGGAAAAATATTTGAGTTGCGAGTTTTGGCCTTCAGTTAAAACAATGTGAAATAGTTTCACTACTCACGCCACCTGGAACACCACAGCATAATGGTGTGTCCGAACATCGTAACCGCACTTTATTTGGTATGGTGCGATCAATGATGTATCTTGCCGATTTACCACTATCATTTTGGGGTTATGCATTAGAGACAGCTGCATTCACGTTTAATAGGGCACCATCTAAATCCGTTGAGATGACGCCGTATGAACTATGGTTTAGCAGTAAACCTAAGCTGTCGTTTCTCAAAGCTTGGAGTTTCGATGCTTATATGAAAAGGTTTCAACCTGATAAGCTCGAACCCAAATCGGAGAAGTGCGTCTTCATAGAATACCCAAAGGAAACTGTTGGGTACACCTTCTATCACAGATCTAAAGGCAAAACATTTGTTGCTAAGATGGATCCTTTCTAGAGAAGGAGTTTCTCTCGAAAGAAGTGAGTGGGAGGAAAGTAGAACTTGATAAGGTAATTGTACCTTCTCCCTAATTGGAAAGTAGTTCATCACAAAAATCAGTTCCAGTGATTCCTACACCAATTAGTGAGGAAGCTAATGATGATGATCATGAAACTTCAGATCAAGTTACTACAAAACCTCGTAGGTCTTCCAAAGTACAGTCCGCACTGAGTGGTGGGTAATCCTATTCGGAAGTCATGTTACTAGACCATGATGAACCTACGAACTATGAGGAAGCGATGATGAGCCCAGATTCCGCGAAATGGTTTGAGACCATGAAATCTGAGATGGGATCCATGTATGAGAACAAAGTGTGGACTTTGATGGAGTTGCCCGATGATCGGCAAGCCATATTATATAAATGGATCTTCAAGAGGAAGACAAATGCTGATAGTAGTATTACTATCTACAAAGCTCGACTTGTCGCAGAAAGGTTTTCGACAAGTTCAAGGTGTTGACTACAATGAGATTTTCTCAACTGTAGCGATGCTTAAAGTCTGTCCGAATCATGTTAGCAATTGCCACATTTTATGAAATCTGGCAAATGGATGTCAAAACTACATTCTTTAATGGATTTATTAAAGAAGAGTTGTATATGATGCAACCAGAAGGTTTTGTCAATCCTAAAGGAGCTAACAAAATGTGCAAGCTCCAATGATCCATCTATGGACTGGTGCAAGCATCTCGAGTTGGAATAAGCGCTTTGATAGTGTGATCAAAGCATATGGTTTTATACTGACTTTTGGAGAAGCCTGTATTTACAAGAAAGTGAGTGGGAGCACTACAACATTTCGATAAGTATATGTGAATGACATATTGTTGATCGGAAATGATGTAGAATTATTCTACAAAGCATAAAGGAGTATTTGAAAGGAGTTTTTCAAGAAGGACCTCGGTGAAGCTGCTTACATATTGAGCATCAAGATCTATAGAGATAGATCAAGACGCTTGATAAGTTTTTCAATGAATACATACCTTGACAAGATTTTGAAGTAGTTCAAAATGGTACAGTCAAAGAAAGAGTTCTTGCCTGTGTTACAAGGTGTGAGATTGAGTAAGACTCAAAACCCGACCACGGCAGAAGATAGAAAGAGAATGAAAGTCATTCCCTATGCATCAGCCATAGGTTCTATAAAGTATGTCATCTTGTGTACTGATCTATTGCATACCCTACCACTAAGCTTGGCAAGGAGTGCAATAGTGATCTAGGAGTAGATCAATGGACATCGGTCAAAATTATCCTTAGTAGAATAAGGATATGTTTCTCGATTATGGAAGTGAAAAAGGTTCGTCGTAAAGGGTTACGTCGATGCAAGTTTTAACACTGATCTAGATGACTCTGAGTCTCAATCTGGATACATATTGAAAGTGGGAGCAATTAGCTAGAGTAGCTCCGTGCAGAGCATTGTAGACATAGAAATTTGCAAAAATACTTACGGCTCGAATGTGATGAACCGTTGACTAAAATTATCTCACAAGCAAAACATGATCACACCTTAGTACTCTTTGGGTGTTAATCACATAGCGATGTGAACTAGATTACTGACTCTAGTAAACCCTTTGGGTGTTGGTCACATGTCGATGTGAACTATGGGTGTTAACCACGTATAGATGTGAACTATTAATGTTAAATCACATGGCGATGTGAACTAGTTTATTGACTCTAGTGCAAGTGGGAGACTGAAGGATATATGCCCTAGAGGCAATAATAAAGTTATTATTTATTTCCTTATATCATGATAAATGTTTATTATTCATGCTAGAATTGTATTAACCGGAAACATAATACATGTGTGAATACATAGACAAGCAGTGTCACTAGTATGCCTCTACTTGACTAGCTCGTTAATCAAAGATGGTTATGTTTCCTACCATAGACATGAGTTGTCATTTGATTAACGAGATCACATCATTAGGAGAATGATCTGATTGACTTGACCCATTCCGTTAGCCTAGCACTTGATCGTTTAGTATGTTGCTATTGCTTTCTTCATGACTTATACATGTTCCTGTAACTATGAGATAATGCAACTCCGTTTACGGAGGAACACTTTGGTGCTACCAAACGTCACAACGAATCGGGTGATTATATAGGAGTACTACAGGTGTCTCCAAAGGTACATGTTGGGTTGGCGTATTTGAGATTAGGTTTTGTCACTCCGATTGTCGGAGAGGTATCTCTGGCCCTCTCGGTAATGCACATCATTATAAGCCTTGCAAGCAATGTGACCAATGAGTTGGTTACGGGATGATGCATTACGAACGAGTAAAGAGACTTGCGGTGGCGAGATTGAACTAGGTATTGGATACCGACGATCGAATCTCGGGCAAGTAACATACCGATGACAAAGGGAACAACGTATGTTGTTATGCGGTTTGACCGATAAAGATCTTCGTAGAATATGTAGGAGCCAATATGGGCATCCAGGTTCCGCTATTGGTTATTGACCAAGAATAGTTCTAGGTCATGTCTACATAGTTCTCGAACCCGTAGGGTCCGCACGCAAGGTTTCGATGATGGTTATATTATGAGTTTATGAGTTTTGATGTACCGAAGGAGTTCGAGTCCCGGATGAGATCGGGGACATGACGAGGAGTCTCGAAATGGTCGAGACGTAAAGATCGATATATTGGGCGACTATATTCGGAGTTCGGAAAGGTTCGAATGATTCGGTATTTCGAGTACCGAGAGTTACGGAATTCGCCGGGAGAAGTATTGGGCCTTATTGGGCCCTGCGGAAAGAGAGGGGCTGCCTAGGGCAGGCCGCGCGCCCCAAGGCCTAGTCCGAATTGGACTAGGGGAGGGCCGCACCTTCTTCCCTTCCCTTCCTTCTCTCCTACTCCTACTAGGAAAGGAGGAGTCCTACTCCGGTGGGAGTAGGACTCCCCCTTGGTGCGCCTCCTCCTTGGCCGCCACCTCCTCCTTGCTCCTTTATATCACGGGGCAGGGGGCACCCCATAACACACAAGTTGATCTACGGATCGTTCCTTAGCCGTGTGCGGTGCCCCTTCCACCATATTCCACTTCGGTCATATCGTCATGAGCTTAGGCGAAGCCCTGCGCGGAGAAGTCATATCGTCGCGGAGCTTAGGCGAAGCCCTGCGTCGGTGGAGCATCATCATCGTCACCACGCCGTCGGTCTTGTGGAACTCATCCCGACGCTTTCTGGATCGGAGCCCGGGATCGTCATCGAGCTGAACGTGTGCAGAACTTCGGAGGTGCCGTCGTTCGGTGCTTGGATCGGTCGGATCGTGAAGACGTCGACTACATCAACAGCGTTGTTATAACGCTTCCGCTTTCGGTCTACGAGGGTACGTGGACATACACTCTCCCCTCTCGTTGCTATGCCATCACCATGGTCTTGCGTGTACGTAGGAATTTTTTTGAAATTACTACGTTACCCAACAGCAATAGGGTTCTAGCAAGAACGTTTTCTTACCTGCGTGAAAGCCACAACGTGATTTGTCAACTTCTATTTACCCTTCATAAGGACCCTTTTCATCGAATCCGCTCCAACTAAAGTGGGAGAGATAGACACCCGCTAGCCACCTTATGCAACTAGTGCATGTCAGTCGGTGGAACCAGTCTCACGTAAGCGTACGTGTAAGGTCGGTCCGGGCCGCTTCATCCCACAATACCGATGAAGCAAGAAAAGACTAGTAGCGGCAAGCAAGTTGACAAGATCTCGCCCACAACAAAATTGTGTTCTACTCGTGCAATAGAGAACTACGATAGACCTAGCTCATGATGCCACCGTTGGGGAACGTTGCGAGAAAATTAAAATTTTTCCTACGGTTTCACCAAGATCCATCTATGAGTTCATCTAGCAACGAGTCATGGGAGAGTGATTGCATCTACATACCACTTGTAGATCGCGTGCGGAAGCGTTCAATGGAACGGGGATGATGGAATCGTACTCGCCGTGATTCAGATCACCGATGACCTAGTGCTGAACGGACAGCACCTCCGCGTTCAACACACGTACGGAGCGGATGACGTCTCATCCTTCTTGATCCAGCAAGGGGGAAGGAGAGGTTGATGATGATCCAGCAGCACGACGGCGTGGTGGTGGATGCAACAGAACTCCGGCAGGGCTTCGCTAAGCAACTACGGGAGGAGGAGGAGGTGTTGCAGGAGGAGGAGGCGCCAGGGCTTTGAGGTGCGGCCACCCCTCCCTCCCTCCCTTTATATAGGTGCAAGAGAGAGGGAGGGCGCAGCCTTGCCCCTTCCTCCAAGGAAGGGGTGCGGCCAAGGGGGGGAGGAGTCCATCCTCCCCAAGGCACCTCGGAGGTGCCTTCCCCCTTTAGGACTCTCCCCTCCCCAAGTCTCCTTGGCGCATGGGCCTCTTGGGCTGGTGCCCTTGGCCCATATAGGCCAAGGCGCACCCCCTACAGCCCATGTGGCCCCCCGGGGCAGGTGGACCCCCCCGATGGACCCCCGGACCCCTTTCGGCACTCCCGGTACAATACCGATAAAGTGCGTAACTTTTTCGGCGACCAAAATAAGACTTCCCATATATAAATCTTTACCTCCGGACCATTCCGGAACTCCTCGTGACGTCCGGGATCTCATCCGGGACTCGGAACAACATTCGGTTTGCTGCATACTCATATTCATACAACCCTAGCGCCACCGAACCTTAAGTGTAGACCCTACGGGTTCGGAGACATGCGAACATGACCGAGACGGCTCTCGAGAAATAACCAACAGCGGGATCTGGATACCCATGTTGGCTCCCACATGCTCCTCGATGATATCATCGGATGAACCACGATGTCGAGGATTCAATCAACCCCGTATACTATTCCGTTTGTCAATCGGTATTTTACTTGCCCGAGATTCGATCGTCGGTATCCCAATACCTCGTTCAATCTCGTTGCCGGCAAGTCACTTTACTCGTACCGTAATGCATGATCCCATGGCCAAACACTTGGTCACTTTGAGCTCATTATGATGATGCACTACTGAGTGGGCCCAGTGATACCTCTCCGTCATACGGAGTGACAAATCCCAGTCTCGATCCGTGTCAACCCAACAGATACTTTCGGAGATACCTGTAGTGCACCTTTAAAGTCACCCAGTTATGTTGTGACGTTTGGTACACCCAAAGCACTCTTACGGTATCCGGGAGTTACACGATCTCATGGTCAAAGGAAAAGATACTTGACATTGGAAAAGCTCTAGCAAAACGAACTACACGATCTTGTGCTATGCTTAGGATTGGGTCTTGTCCATCACATCATTCTCCTAATGATGTGATCCGTTATCAACGACATCCAATGTCATAGTCAGGAAACCATGACTATCTGTTGATCAACGAGCTAGTCAACTAGAGGCTCACTAGGGACATATTGTTATCTATGTATTCACACGTGTATTACGATTTCCGGATAATACAATTATAGCATGAATAAAAGACAATTATCATGAACAAGGAAATATAATAATAATACTTTTATTATTGCCTCTAGGGCATATTTCCAACAAAAGCATGTATCTTCCTCTTCTGAAGATGGAAACCAATCAGGATTAATGCTTGGACCAGCACTAGAGTGGGACCTACTTGTAGGACCTGGCCTCTTTGCCTTCTTCTTAACAGGCTCAGGAACTGGCATCTCTTGGGCCTCCTCATCATCTTCTTCCTGCTCCATGTCATATATGTCTTCAGGATCTGTGTCCCCCTCACAGTGTGTACTTGACATGTATTCAGCTCTCTTCCTCTTTATTTCAGAAAGAGTTTCATCTAGCTCAGGTTCCTCTGTCCTCCTATTTGCAATTTGTTCTTCTACATACTGCACCAATCTGAGTCATCTTCTTCTTCTCCTGCATCTAAGTGGCCAACATCAACTACAAAATCTTCATCACTGCTTGAACCTTCCTCACTAACTGCATTGTCCTCCTCATCAGTGTCCATGCCTACAGGAATTGCTTCCTCACTAACTGCATTGTCCTCCTCATCTGAATCAAACTGAAAATCAGCATAATTGACACTTACTTCAGTGTTAAGCTGTGTCCCAAGATGGAACTGACAGTTAGGAGGAACTGATTTGAGTGGCAAAAAATTTACACTTTCCTGTGTCCCAAGATGTAACCGCAGTTAGGAGGAACTGATTTGTGCACAACACTGATTCAGCAACAGCAAAAACAACAAGTGCCTCTTCTTCTATTTGCTGTGCATGTTGATCTTCTCAATTGGTGGTTCAATAACTACCTTTCCTTTCTAACTGTCGGTGACAATGTCCGGGTGCTCTCAAATTGTCTCAGCATGTGAACTACTTCAATGTTGCCTTTAATGACACAAACACCTTGCAGCCCTATATTTTCCTCTTTCAAGTAGCAAAGACTGTCATCCTTACAAGATCCATTGCTGACCATTACATTGACCAAACTACCATAAGTGATTTCTCTTTCGACATCTCAACAAGAGCATACTTCTCTCGTGAAACTGGAAATATATTGACCATAAATCTTCAGGCCTAAAATAGACATACAAATGAATATTAACAAGTCAATTGTATTAACATAACTGACCATTATATCTGACAATTATAATGAACTATTTTAAATTATATTAACATGAAAAATCAATACTAACATTACTATCAGTGTAAGCAAAATTTTAAATTACAGTAACATGACAATGCAGTGTAAGCAATTCAGGCCTAAAATAGACATATATTAACAAGACAATATCTTCAAGCCTAATATAGCTCAGACTGGTTACAATGCAGTGTAAAGCATTACAATGCAGTGTAGCAATACCATAAATGAACACTACAGTGTGATTTTCTCCAAAAATTCAGAACCATACAGTACTACTAAGATAACTGAACCCTAACTAAAGATGTGATATTCGACAAATATTTAGGACTACAATCACTTATAAATGACTAACAAATCAATGTATAAAACAGATCCTGCAATAAGGAGGAAAGATTGAAAGAACAGATTTTGAAAGATTTAGATTACCTAGCTGAAGATGGGGCGAACGGGAGCACATCCGCGGGACCAATCTGCGAAGCTGCTTCCTCTGTACCATGCTCCGGCGACAGGCCCGCCGCCGCGGCAGACTCTGGATCTAGGTCGTAGCCGCCATCGGTGTGGGGCCGATGACCCCGCATTGCCGCCGCATAGCAGCTTCGCCTCAAGTAGTACCACCGCCCTCGCCGCCGAGTCTTGGCGTCGCCGCTTCCGTCGACTCCTTGTGCACCGTCGTCGCCGGAGCTGGTCGCCATCGGAGCGGAGCGGGGAAGGACTGAATCGAGTGGACTGAATTGAGTCGGGGAAGGGAACGGACGGCCTAGTAGACGGGCGCGCCGAAACGGCCGTCTCTTGCCGTCTAACGGCGTCCGTCAACACGCGCCACGTCAGCCCGACAGGCGGGACCCACCTGTCGGATTCGCTGTTTTCGGGCTAAACGCAGCGCCGCGTGCTCGCGTTACAAATTAGACCCATTGTTGGTGGTTTTGTGTGCACTGCCTCAAATGTGGTACCGATCTATTACCCTAGCCCATAATGTGGTGGTTTTGGGTAAATAACTCATCCTCCTGCGCTGCTTCCTGCTACTTCTCCTCCCTTTCCAGTCCACACACTCCTCCGTCACCCCGAAGCCCAAGAACGCCATTGCCGAGGAGCACAAGCAGCCTCATCATTCGACCTCGCACACCTACATCGTCCTCACCAACCACCTCGCCAAGCCGTCCAAGTTCGACACCCTCGAGCGCTGGTACGCGTCCATGGTGGGCAAGAACTCCAACCGCATCCGCTACATCTACGGCACCGTCATGCATGTTTTTTCCGTTCGTCTCACGGACAGCGAGGCCCAGCGCATGGCCACCGTCCCCGGCGTGTCCCGCGTGTACAAGGACAGGACGTACCGCATCCATACCACGAGGTCGCCGTGGTTCATGGGCCTCCACGACGACTTCGGCGTGTGGCCGGACGCCGAGTTCGGCCACGGCGTCATCATCGGCTTGGTGGACACCGGCATCTGGCCGGAGCACGCCAGCTTCAGCGACGCTGGGCTCGGCCCCGTCAAGTCCACCTGGAGCAAATATGGCCAATCCTAACGCTTTGCGCGCGCAACGTGAATCCTCGTCGTTGCTGCTTCATGTGGATGGGAGCACCTTGCATGTGCCTGGCTCTTTTCCCTCTCTCTTTCTGCACACGTACTGACACATGCATGTCTTACATCAACACATGCATGCGTACTTTATCTCCCCTCTCTCCTTTAATTTCATCACTTTTCATTTTGTCTTGACAATTTAAATGGTTTATATCTTTAAAACCATAATTACATTTTTGAAACTTTTTACATATTTGAATTCGTGGCGTCAAGCCTTTTAGAACAAGATCAGTTTTGTATATAGTTGAAACACATTTTTGTTTGAAACAGTGAAGAACTTTCTGAATAGTGGGTTTGGACTTTATTATAAATATTAAAGAACTTGCCTAGAAATTTTATCCGGAACCAAAGAACTTTGTTAACACGTTGTCTGAACTTTGCCATAAAAATCAGAAGAACTTTATATACACAGTGTGATTTTTAGTTCATGATGGGTTAAAAAAAGGAATCTCCAAAATATCAATTTGTATGCCAAATCTTAATCAGCATCCACATAGGTTAGGCACACAACTAAAAAGAATTGTAGTCTAGTATTACCGCCCCAGAATGTCATCAATGCAGTCGCTTGTGACAAATAATATAAAGGGCTGGACCATGCATCGCATGGCTGACACAGTGGTGGGCCTCATCGATTGGACACCACGCTTGATGAGCGGCAGCGATTCGAGTTGTGCGCGCATAGAGTTAGGAAAAATCCATGTCTCACCTGGAGGGGCAAGTGCGTGGACGCCCCGGGATTCAACGCCAGCTTGTGCAACAACAAGCTCGTCGGCGCCAAGTCCTTCGTCACAGCCGATTCGAGTCCGAGGGACGTCGAGGGGCACGGAACGCACGTGGCGTCAACGGCTGCAGGCTCCGAGGTCCCCTCGGCCGATCTCTTCAAGTTCGCGGGCGGGAGAGCGAGCGGCGTGGCGCGCAGGGCAAGGATCGCCGTGTACAAGGCGTGCATTCCCATGAAAGAATGCCCTGACTCGGCCCTTACCGCGGCGATCGACGCCGCGGTGAGCGACGGCGTGGACCTCATCTCCATCTCCCTGGGAAGCTACGCGAAACCCTTCCACGACGACCTCGTCGCCGTCGCCACGTTCGGCGCTGAGCGCAGAGGCGTCTTCGTCGTCATGTCGGGCGGCAACGACGGCCCGAGAGTCACTCATAACCAACGTGGCCCCGTGGATGACCACCGTCGGCGCGGCCACCACGGACCGGGTGTTCCCGGCGACACTCCGGCTCGGCAACGGGCTGGTGCTCACCGGGCAGTCCCTGTACAACATCCCGTTCTCCCAGGGCGCGGGCATGATCCCGCTAGTGGGCAGCGACTGCGGCATCGACAGCGATGTCATGGGCAAGGTCGTGGTGTGCTCCCAGGGTGCAGGAGCTTCGGCCGGCTTTAACGTGGAGAGAGCGGGCGGAGCCGGGATAGTTTCCGCTGATAGTACGGAACGGTTCTTGGACACGGTAATGGCCGAACCCTTCAACCTTCCCGGTATCTTGCTCAGCTCCACCGGCGGCAAGAAGCTGGCCGATTACATGTCGTCCGTAGCGTACCCAGTGGCGTCCTTCAACTTCACCTGCGACACGGTCACCGGCGAGAACCGGGCGCCGATGGTGGCGGGCTTCTCCTCACGGGGCCCCAACCCGATTGTCCCGGAGATCCTGAAGCCGGACGTCATCGCGCCGGGAGTGAACATCCTCGCCGCCTGGTCAGGTGCCACCCCGCCATCTGACTCCGACATGGACCCGCGGAGAGTCGAGTACAACATCCAATCGGGGACGTCGATGGCGTGCCCGCACGTCGCAGGCGTGGCGGCCCTGATCAAGAGGCGGCACGGCGACTGGACGCCGGCCATGATCCGTTCGGCGCTGGTGACGACTGCCGGCCCGCTCGACAAGAACGGCAGAGACATCGTGGACAGCGGCAGTGCCGTCGGCGCTGCCATCATGGGCGCGACGCCGCTGGCGGCCGGGGCCGGGTTCGTGCTCCCGCGGCTCGCCATGGACCCGGGCCTGGTGTACGACGCCGGCACGCAGGACTACGTCGACTTCCTCTGCACACTCAACTACACGGTGGAGCAGATGCGGCAGTTCGTGCCGGAGCTGAGCAAGTGCGACGGGACGATTCCCGGTGGCGTGGCCAACCTGAACCACCCGTCTTTCGTGGTGGTGTTCAACGGCCGCACCCGCGTCCGCACGCTAACGCGGACGGTGACCTTGGTGTCGGCGCGCCCCGAGAGCTACAACGTGACGGTCGCGGCGCCCGACGGGGTGAAGGTGACCGTGACGCCGGCGACGCTGGAGTTCAGGTGGCCGAAGGAGAAGAGGAGCTACAGCGTGCAGTTCAGCAGCGAGGCGGGGGCGAAGGCGAGGCCGGCCGGCACGTGGGAGTTCGGCCACATCGCCTGGGAGAACAGGAAGCATCGGGTCAGGAGCCCCGTCGCCTTCAACTGGGACAACTGATGCCATACATGTAGGCCGGAGCACGTACTACGTACTGTAGTAGAATAAGAGTGAGTCTGATTGCCTGAACTCTGAGAAACTCTGTGAGTCTGTAGGCCGGAGCACGTTACGTACTGTAGTAGAATAAGAGTGGGTCTGTAGTGAAAAAGAGGAAGAAGAATCAGCATTTGATTGTGGTGGACTTGTGATGAGGAGAAGGGAATAATCATCATGTTATTTTTCTCCTGTCCAATTGCATCTAATTTCGTATGGATCATCGTCCAACTTCATGTAATGGAATCATACATAGTTTCAATCCATAGACCCGCATTTACATTTTGCACGGCTCTCTCAGTGGCTGACCATGCATATTACCTTGGTGATGCGTTCATGTTTAGCTAGGTAGACTGGTAGAGTACTTGAGATTGTAGTATCATGTATGGTACTGTACGTCATACTAACTTGTTGATGACCTGTTCGGGCATGCGCCAGACTAAAGTATGTGCTGGAAGTATTGGATCATTTCATCATATCCACCTTTGATTACAAGGGTGTTAGAAGTATTTGATCATTTCATCATATCCACCATTGATTTGAAATACTACTCCCTTTGTCTCATAATATAAGAGCGTTTTTAACACTATACTATTATGAGACGGAGGGAGTAGCTAACAGCGTCCAGTACAATTGATTTGTCTTTCATAGTACTCTCTCCATTTCCTTTTACTCATTGTATTATTTGTTCGGTTTGGCTGAGTTTTAAGAGTGTCTTGTTCACTTTCCTGGCAGTTTGATCATCACGCCTGAGATTCGTGTTGGCGTTGTATTTTGGGAGCGATGTGGGGTGTGTGGCTCGTCTCGGCAACCCATTTGCATGAGTTGGGCTATGTGGGCTTCTTTTTCTTTTCTTTTTAACCATCCAAAGAAGAAAAGAGGTGGATCCCAGCATGTGAATGCTACTGCTCGAATGCTATCAATGACTTTGTGGGCTGGGCAAGGAGACTAGTTGTTGGGGATATAACCTCATGGTATAACCCGCCCGTTTAGAACTGGGTTATCCAATGGCAGCCTGAAGAGCAAGACATGAGATGGGCTGTGGCAATCAAGACCTCAAGGCCTGCAGGGTGACTCATAGAGTGGGCCGGCTCACGGCCTAGCACTTGAGACGGCGGCTCATCATTAGAAGAACGCCGTAGTTCTTTTATTTGGGAAACAAGACAAATAAGGAAACTGACTAGGGAATGGGTTGTACTACGACTTGGACTCTATTGTAAGCACAGGGCCTCAACCTGTATATAAAAGGGAGCCCCTGAGGCAGAAAGACTAGGTTACATGCTCTCGAGTACTAGGTTAGCTAAGACGCACCCTTGTAATCAAGATCATCATCATTAATATCAATCAAGCAAGAGTAGAGGCTTTTACCTCCACCGTGAGGGGCCGAACATGGGTAAACCCTTGTCTCTCGATTCCGATCAACCCCGTTCAAGCTACTAGTTAGCGGCGATGGCCACACGACTAAGTCTTTCACGAGGACATCTGCCGTGACAAAACCACGACAGTTTGCGCCCACTGTGGGGCTATCGCTCGGCGGTGTTGAGTTCTTGAAGGGAGCTCTCTCAGGGATCGAAGGATATGCGATCGGCCGCATGACCAAGAGTCGCCGCAGCAAGCTCTACATCGATGATTCAGGCTGGGGCCCGGAGGCCAACTCAATCGAGTACGGGTACCGGTACCCCTTCAGCAAGATCCACGTCTCCATCTGCAAGATCGGCGAGCCAGGACCCGAGCCAGACATCTGCATCGACATCGCCGAGACGGCTCAGCGCGCACAACCCGCCCGGGCTCAAGCCGGCCGGAAGCATGTCTTCGTTGGCTTCACCCAGGGCGTCGATCTCGCAGACAACTCCGCGTCTGGAGGCGAGACCCTGATCTACTCTGATTGCGAATCATCGGTTGGGGGAAACATAGTCGATCCGCCCACTGTATGAAGGTAGGCTTGGGGGCTACTCTGATAATGAGCCGGCCACGGTCAACCATGAGCCACCCCGTTGGACCGCCGTCTACATGGCAGGCACTGCACCTGCTCTTAACTCCACCGCAGCAGGCGCCGTGGATGGAACCGGCGCGTCAGTAGCCGACCCCAGAGCGCTAAGGCCTAGTAAAAACACTGACTCAAGTTCTCACGGAGCTGGTCGCCTCGTTGACAACACTCCTTGAGTCGCTCTTAACGGTGGAGAATCAGGAAGAGCGCAATGCAGAGATAACTAAAATCCGTGAGCAGATGGTAAAAGCTCAGGAGTATATCAACGCTGAGAGCGCTCGCATGGTGCAGCTACAAGCCCAGTGAAGCAGAAGGCCTGAGGACAGAGGCATGGCGCATAGGCCTCTGCCAGAAAGCTTCTGAGGTGGTTCACAAGAGACGACATGAGAGTCGCCCCCCCGGTTTTGAACCCACATGCCTATTCAACACACCTGCACCAGGGGCCGGGACGAGCACCCTCGCGGCACCGGTTATACCCCAATTGAACCGGGGCATGCCCCAAGATGGCGATGGCAGGCTGGCTCCGGCTCAGCCTCGCCAGCCAACTCAACATCGTCAGCTTGAGCCGGCCCAACACCCGCCGCCTGTTCAGACGACTTCGGACCGTCTCGTGATGCCGGCGGATCACTTTTCCTATCCTATTGATAACCTGTTAGAAGCGGCTACCAACCTCGCCGCATTTTTTATCACAGGGAATACCCCCAGTAGAGAGGGAGGCTCTGCATGTCATTGAGATGTTGAAAACTGCAGTGGCCCAGCAGGCGAACTACTCCTATAGCTAGCAGCGGCTCAACTCCACCCCGCATCCAAGCCGCAGCAGGAGCCGCCACGCTGAGGTGAGGTGCGGGGACGGCGGTGGGCGCGGCTAACACGACGGCGAGGCCATGGGCGTGCTCGCGATCTAGAAGAGGAGGCGGGGGAGAGCGCAAACCAGTGGGGGCAAGTGGGAGAGGGAACCGAGGAGGCCATAGGGAGGCGTCCTTATCCCCTCCCCGTCGGCGTGGCAATATGGGCCAATGCTCCCGGTCTGGCGGGATCGCGCCCGGGCGCTTGGTCGGATGACCAGTGGAGGAGGAAGACGATCGCAGGGGAGTGGGCTGGGCTCGGCTGGGCCTGTCCCAGTGGCCTAAGGGCCAAGGGCAGGGCTTTTTCCTTTCCTTTTTCTTTTTCTGTTTTTATTTTAACTTCTGTTTTTTTAATTTTCAAAAGTAATTTATTTTTATAAAATACAAAAGTAGCACCTTAATTAGTGTTATAAATTAGGCCACTACCACAATAAGTTTGGTACTTAAATAAAATAGTTTGCAATTATTATAATTTAAAAAGCCTTTAAATTATTGTTTTGGCCCCTATTTTAATTATTTTAGGGCATTTAAACACTTTATAAAATGTTGGTTTCTCCACCATAGTTATCTATGGATTATTGCCACATTATGAACGTTTTAGTTTTCATTTTGTGAATTTCTCAATTTCACTTATAATTTGAAGTTGAATTTAAAGTGGAATTTGAAATGAGATATGGAACAAAGATGATCAAGCACTGTTTAGAAAAATGATTTAGCTTAATAAGAGAGGCTAGTGTAGCTCATTACACAGGGGTGTTACAACCAGTGACTCACAATTGGGGTCCATTTTTGTAGTTGTAGGTGCCCCAGCTGCAAGTGCATACTCGACTCGCAACTGGGGCTCGCAACTATGGCTTTTTTTGTAGTTGTAGTTGCTCCAGTTGCAAGTCCACTCTTGACTCGTAACTCGGGCTTTTGTACTTGTAGTTGCCCTAGTTACAAGTCCACCCCCGGCTGGCAACTGGGGCTTTTGTAGTTGTAGTTGCCCTAGTTGCAAGTCCATCGTTGACTTGCAACTAGGGCTTTCTATTCGTAGTTGCTCCAGTTGCAAGTCCACCCTTGACTTGCAACTCAGGATGTTGTAGTTGTAGTTGCCCCAGTTGTAAGTCCACCCTTCACTCGCAACTGGGGGCTTTTTTGAAGTTGTTGCCCCAAATGCATGTCCACCCTTCACTCGCAACTGGGTCTTGTAGTAGTATAGTTGCCCCAGTTACAAGGTCACCCTCCACTCACAACTGGGGATTCAAGTTGAAATTGCACCAATTGCTAGTCAACCCTCTAATCACAACAGGGCCTATGTAGTTGTATATAGGCGCCCAAGTTGCAAGACCACAATCGACTTGCAACTGGCCTTTGTAGTTGTAGTTGCCCCAGTTACAACTGCACCCTCGACATGCAACTGGGCTTGTAGTAGTGTAGTTGCGCCCCAGCTGCATGTCCATCCTTGACTCACAACAAGGCCTTTGTAGGGAGTCCCAATTGCTAGTCCAACCCCGACTAACAATCGAGCCTGTAATGGCAGTTGTCCTAGTTGCAAATCCACGTTAAACTCGCAACCGGGCTTGCATCTATATTTTTGCTATCTCAGTTGCAACTTCAACCCCCAACTTTCTCCCAGTTTGTTTTTTTCATCCCAATTGTAGCTCAACACCTTTTGTTTTGTTATGTGTTTTTGTGGGCCCAGCCCATTTTATCAAAATGTCCCACTTTGCAAGCCCATCTTCAACCCAAATTTGATATTTTATCGAAAGAAATGCAACCGAGTCTGGGGGACCCAACTTTTAGAGTGTTATGTTTTTCTTTCGAAAAAAGCCGGCAATTCACATGTTCTTTAATCCCCGACACTGTTGATTTGTTTCTTAACCTCTTTTTCAAAATTTCGTTGTGGTATACAAAATGGGACACACCATTTTTTTGAGTCACATCTTTTTGTATAATCGGTCTTTTTAGAAACATCTTAACATTTTTTTAGGAACATGTAAGGCCAGTTGGAGGGCAGAGACTTGGCGAAAAGTCCCAAGGCGATGACCATGGAGGTATGCATTTTTTGATGCTTATAATGATTGTTTACAACTATATTTGTGTTCTGTTAAATGGGACAACCGGTTTCACTCTAGCGCTACATTTTGTTTATTTTGTTAAATGGGACATTTTTCTTCAAGACGTTGAGTATGAAGGAAAACATGTGAATGTTGATCTAATTGATAAACTTGTTGTTGAGGGATTGAAAACACTGGTAATAATTTTCGATTTGTTTTTATTCCCATATTAAAAGATTAAGAGCAATTTTTTTTCTTATAAGCCACCTTTATTTTTTTTCTTTCTTTTTCAATTTGCTGTAGTTCAGTAGGAGTAATGAGAGAAAATAAGGAAGAAGGACCATTTGGAAGCAAACAAAGAAGGTACCTACTCTTGTACTTATTTTCTGGCTTCTCGGTCACAAAATTATAAACATTTGTTTTGTGGGGTTTTTTTTGCACCCGCTTTTTTTGTCATTGCTTTTCTTTTCATTAATCATATTCTCCCTTTTTTGTTGCACTACATAGATCAAGAGTCCACAAAGAAACAAGCAAAGACACACCGAATCAAACAAGAGCAACAAAAAACAACTAAAACCTGTTGTCCCCGCAACAACTACAAGGCCCAGCAGCAATGACAAGGCTTTATCTTGATACGAAAGTTGTTCATGAGCGGACGTTGCTGGACAAGACAACAACGTGTTGTTTGTCAAAAAAAAAGAGAGACAACAACGTGTTGGGATGGACAAAAAAAGACAAGAAGCAAAGAAAGACGTCTATGGGTGGTCTACAAACAGTTGTGATGTCATCTTTGATGTGAGATAATATCTCACATGTAGATGAGATATAGATAGACCTGATGAAGAATTGGTGGAGGAACATGCTGATAACTTGTTCAGCAACCTGTGTTGACCAGTTCGGTCAAAGGGTTGTGGAGCAGTAACATAGACGAAGTAGGCAATCTCGCTCAGATAGAGAAAGTAAATAAATGGACACAAAGAAGTAGGATAGAACTCTGTTTATTAGTGATCATCAACTTTACATATAAAAAGGCTTGCACCTAGACGAAGACAACATAACTGACTAAAATGTATGCACTTCCATACATGGCGAGAGAGCTCTCTTCTCTCTATATAACTAGGAGATGAAAGAATGAGAGCTCACTTTACATTAAAGGGGAAACGTTCGGTCCAAATGGTGGTCATCGGCCGAGTCAGGGAGCAACTATCGACCTGTTAGTTTCACGACAACTACACATGTGTGTGTTAAAAAAACACATGTGTGTTGTTTGCAATCATTTACCATGCTCCTTCAAGTTGAAAAGTGAATTAGTAATTAGTTTCGATCCTGACCGCTAGTCATAGGCTGACATAGGGGAGAACCCTTTTGGATGGCTCTCCCCTCTCCCCTCTTCCCCCTGGCGGCGACGACGTCGGGCTTGCCTTTCCCCCCTTCCTCTCCGGCACCCTCCCTCCGCTCCCATGTGGCTTCGCCCCCCGCCTCTTCTTCCGCCCCATCGGCCTCGCCTCGCTCTGTCCTTCCCGCTCCTCCCCCGTCCAACAGGTTTTGGGCGCTCGATGCCGAGGATTCGGGCTCGGAATCCGATTCCCCCTTCCCCTCCCCGTCCGGCGCCTCTGTGCGGTTTCCCCGTCGTCTCGGCTCCGGGTCGCTGCCGGAAGTTTGCGTCTGGTGGGCGCGGGTGGCCTGCCTTCGCAGCGGTGGAGGTGGATGGCTGGCGGCGCGTGTCCCGTGGGCGTTGCCGTGCTCCTGCTCCGTCTCCGCCTCGGGGGCTCCTAGGCCCTGGTGGGGGCGGCGTGGTGGTGCCGGACCCGCTCTCCCCCCTCCTCTCCGGTGTCCTCCCCTGCTTGCGCTCCGCCTGGGGGTTCGTCGCTGGCATCGCCGACGGCGGCGGCGGCGTCGGCAACCCTAGATCTGGCACTGCCGTTTGTGGGGAGTCCTGTCCCTGGACCGCAGGCCCCCGAGTCGCCTGGTGGGCCTGTTGGGCCTGGGGTTATGCCCCCTTGACTGCGTGCCAGTTTTCCCCCTCCCTCTCCTGGTGCCTGGGTCGAGGGTGGCCCAGGCCCACTCCCTCGCTCCCCCTCAGCCCAACCAATAGGCCCTGGCCTGGCGCGGTCCGGATATTTATGGGTGCGGAAGGGCTCGGCTCCCCCATTCTTAGGGTTTCCTGCGTCCTCTTCCGGCTCTAGATCTACTCCTCCTCCTCCCCTTTCTCTCTCGTTTGCTGCGGTGGTTTCGATGGACCGCTCGCGCGGGTCCTTCAGCGAGGCCGTCTCTGGCCAAAAGCGGAGGAGGGAGGGCACGAGTGACGTGGAGGCGGATCTGGAGTATGAGGCCGCGCTCCAAGCTCCAGGCGACGCAGCTCCAGGCGGCGCGTGCTCTGGCTGCGGGGGCGGCGGCGGCGAAGGGCGGCGCCCCCTTGCTCGGCTCTGGTTCGGTGGCGGTTGGGCCTTCGGCGCCTCTAGCTGGCTCTGCGGCGGCCTTTGCAGATCCATGGGAGGTGGCGGCCGCGACCAGTAGGGCTGGATCTACTGGCCCGACCCCGCCACCCTCCTTGCATGGTGCTGCGCCCCATGGGGGTGGCCCGCTGCTGAACTCCGCGGCCTCGGGGGGGGGGGCAGCGGTTCGTGCCTCGTGGTGCTTGAGGCGTCGGCCCGCCGCCACAGCGCTAAGCTTCTGCTTTGGTGAAGGAAATATGCCCTAGAGGCAATAATAAAGTTATTATTTATTTCCTTATATCATGATAAATGTTTATTATTCATGCTAGAATTGTATTAACCGGAAACATAATACATGTGTGAATATATAGACAAACAGTATGTCACTAGTATGCCTCTACTTGACTAGCTTGTTAATCAAAGATGGTTATGTTTCCTAACCATGAACAAGGAGTTGTTATTTGATTAACAAGGTCACATCATTAGTTGAATGATCTGATTGACATGACCCATTCCGTTAGCTTAACACTTGATCGCTTAGTATGTTAATGCTTTCTTCATGACCCATACATGTTCCTGTAACTATGAGATTATGCAACTCCGTTTACGGAGGAACACTTTGGTACTACCAAACGTCACAACGTAATCGGGTGATTATAAAGGAGTACTACAGGTGTCTCCAAAGGTACTTGTTGGGTTGGCGATTTCGAGATTAGGTTTTGTCACTCCGATCGTCGGAGAGGTATCTCTAGGCCTTCTCGGTAATACACATCACCTAAGCCTTGCAAGCATTACAACTAATGAGTTAGTTGTGAGATGATGTATTACGGAACGAGTAAAGAGACTTACCGTAACGAGATTGAACTAGGTATTGGATACCAACGATCGAATCTCGGGTAAGTAACATACCGATGACAAAGGAACAACGATGTCGTTATGCGGTTTGACCGATAAAGATCTTCGTAGAATATGTAGGAACCAATATGGGCATCCAGGTTCCGCTATTGGTTATTGACCGAGAATGGTTCTAGGTCATGTCTACATAGTTCTCGAACCCGTAGGGTCCGCACGCTTAACGCTTCGATGACAGTTCATTATGAGTTTATAAGTATTGATGCACCAAGTTTGTTCGAGTCCGGATGTGATCACGGACATGACGAGGAGTCTCGAAATGGTCGAGACATAAAGATTGATATATTGGAAGCCTATGTTTGACTTGAATGGTTCCGAGTGAAAACAGGATGTTACGAACACCGGGGTTACGGAACCCCGGGGGTATATGGGCCTTCATGGGCCTCAAGGGAGAAGGAGAAGGGCCGGCCAGGTGGGCTGCGCCCCCCCCCCCTTCCAGTCCGAATAGGACAAGGAGAGGCGGCGCCCTTCCTCTTTCCTCCCCAATCCTACTCCAACTAGGATAGGGGGAGTCCTACTCCTGGGAGTAGGACTCCTCCTTGCGCGCCTCCCCTTGGGCCGGCCACCTCCCCTTGCCTCCTTTATATCTGGGGCAGGGGCACCCCATGACACACAAGTTGATCTACGGATCTTTCCTTAGCCGTGTGCGGTGCCCCTTCCACCATATTCCACTTCGGTCATATCGTCATGGAGCTTAGGCGAAGCCTGCGCCGGAGAAGTCATATCGTCGCGGAGCTTAGGCGAAGCCCTGCGTCGGTGGAGCATCAACATCGTCCCACGCCGTCGTCTTGACGGAACTCATCCCGACACTTTGCTGGATCGAGTCCGGGATCGCCATC
Organism: Aegilops longissima; assembly: GCA_021605205.1. Lineage (NCBI taxonomy): Eukaryota > Viridiplantae > Streptophyta > Magnoliopsida > Poales > Poaceae > Aegilops > Aegilops longissima. Next base: position 375,217,603 of record CM038680.1, on the reverse strand, counting down.
GAGCTGAACGTGTGCGTAACTCGGAGGTGCCGTACATTCGGTGCTTGGATCGGTCGGATCGTGAAGACGTCACGACTACATCAACAGCGTTGTTATAACGCTTCCGCTTTCGGTCTCACGAGGGCGTGGACGGACACTCTCCCTCTCGTTGCTATGCCATCACCATGGTCTTGCGTGATCGTAGGAAATTTTTGAAATTACTACGTTCCCCAACAAAGGCATCCGAGCCTGGTTTTATGCGTTGATGTCATATGCACGAGTAGAACACAAGTGAGTTGTGGACGATACAAGTCATACTGCCTACCAGCATGTCATACTTTGGTTCAGCGGTATTGTGAGATGAAGCGGCCCGGACCGACATTACGCGTACGCTTACGCGAGACTGGTTTCACCGCTCGAGCACTCGTTGCTTAAAGGTGACCGGCGGTGTCTGCTCTCTCACTTTAGTTGAATCGAGTGTGGCTACGCCCGGTCCTTGAGAAGGTTAAAACGGAGTCAATTTGACGAAGTATCGTTGTGGTTTTGATGCGTAGGTAAGAACGGTTCTTGCTCAGCCCGTAGCAGCCACGTAAAACTTGCAACAACAAAGTAGAAGACGTCTAACTTGTTTTTGCAGGGCATGTTGTGATGTGATATGGTCAAGACGTGATGCTATACTTTATTGTATGAGATGATCATGTTTTGTAACCGAGTTATCGGCAATCGGCAGAGCCATATGGTTGTCGCTTTATTGTATGAAATGCAAACGCCATGTAATTGCTTTACTTTATCACTAATGAGTAGCGATAGTCGTAGAAGCAATAGTTGGCGAGACGACAACGATGCTACGATGGAGATCAAGGTGTCGCGCCGGTGACGATGGTGATCATGACGGTGCTTCGTCGATGGAGATCACAAGCACAAGATGATGATGACCATATCATATCACTTATATTGATTGCATGTGATGTTTATCCTTTATGCATCTTATCTTGCTTTGTTTGACGGTAGCATTATAAGATGATCTCTCACTAAAAATTATCAAGAAGTGTTCTCCCTGAGTATGCACCGTTGCCAAAGTTCGTAGTACCCAGACACCACGTGATGATCGGGTGTGATAAGTTCTACGTCCATCTACAACGGGTGCAAAACAGTTGCACACGCGAATACTCAAAGTTAAACTTGACGAGCCTAGCATATAACAGATATGGCCTCGGAACACGGAGACCGAAAGGTCGAACGTGAATCATATAGTAGATATGATCAACATAGTGATGTTCACCATTGAAACTACTCCGCCTCACGTGATGATCGGACATGGTTTAGTTGATTTGGATCACGTGATCACTTAGATGACTAGAGAGATGTCTGCCTAAGTGGGAGTTTTTAATATGATTAATTGAACTTAAATTTATCATGAACTTAGTACCGATAGTATTTTGCTTGTCTATGTTTAATGTAGATAGATGGCTCGTCTGTTGTTCCGTTGAATTTTAATGCGTTTCTTGAGAAAGCAAAGTTGAAAGATGATGGTAGCAATTACACGGACTGGGTCCGTAATTTGAGGATTATCCTCATTGCTGCACGTAAAAATTACGCCCCGAAGCACCGCTGGGTGACAGTTCGCTGCAGATCTTGAGCGAAGTTATGAACGTCGGCAAAGCAGAGCTGATGACTACTCTATAGTTCGAGTGTGCCATGCTTTACGGCTTAGAACCGGTCTTCAACGACGTTTTGAACGTCATGGAGCATATGAGATGTTCCAGAGTTGAAGTTAATATTTCAAGCAAATGCCCGGATTGAGAGATATGAAGTCTCCAATAAGTTCTATAGCTGCAAGATGGAGGAGAATAGTTCACATCGGAGCACATACTCAAAATGTCCGGGTATAACAATCACTTAATTCAGCTGGGAGTTAATCTTCCGGATGATAGTGTCATTGATGAATTCTCCAATCATCGCCACCAAGCTACAAGAGCTTCGTGATGAACTATAATATGCAAGGGATGACTAAGACAATTCTGAGCTCTTCGCGATGCTAAAAGCATGGAGGTAGAAATCAAGAAAGAGCATCAAGTGTTGATGGTCAACAAGACCACTAGTTTCAAGAAAAGGGCAAAGGGAAGAAGAAGGAACTTCAAAAGAACAGCAAGAAAGTTGCTGATCAAGAGAAGAAACCCAAGTCTGGACCTAAGCCTGAAACTCGAGTGTTTTACCGCAAGCAGACCGGACACTTTGAAGCGGAACTGCCCCAAGTATTTGGCGGATAAAAGGATGGCAAGGTGAACAAAGGTATATGTGATATACATGTTATTGATGTGTACCTTACTAGAGCTCGTAGTAGCACTGGTATTTGATACTTTGGTTCATTGCTAATATTTGCAACTCAAACAGGACTACGGAATAGACGAGCATCGCAAAGGACGAGGTGACGATGCGCGCGTGGGAAATGGTTCCAAAGTCAATGTGATCGCGGTCGGCATGCTACCTCTACATCTACCTTCGGGATTAGTTTTAGACCTAAATAATTGTTATTTGGTGCCGCGTTGAGCATGAACATTATATCTGGATCTTGTTTAATGCGAGACGGTTATTCATTTAAATCAGAGAATAATGGTTGTTCTATTTATATGAGTAATATCTTTTATGGTCATGCACCCTTGAAGAATGGTCTATTCTTGTTGAATCTCGACAGAGTGATACACATATTCATAATGTTGAAGCCAAAAGATGCAGAGTTGATAATGATAGTGCAACTTATTTGTGGCACTCGCCGTTTAGGTCATATCGGTGTAAAACGCATGAAGAAACTCCATACCGATGGGCTTCGGAATCACTTGATTATGAATCACTTGGTACTTGCGTAACCGTGCCTCATGGGCAAGATGACCAAAACGCCGTTCTCCGGAACTATGGAGCGAGCAACTGATTTGTTGGAAATCATACATACCGATGTTTGTGGTCCAATGAATGTTGAGGCACGCCAAGGGTATCGTTATTTTCTCACCTTCACAGATGATTTAAGCAGATATGGGTATATCTACTTAATGAAACACAAATCTGAAACGTTTGAAAAGTTCAAAGAATTTCAGAGTGAAGTGGAAAATCATCGTAACAAGAAAATAAAGTTTCTACGATCTGATCGTGGAGGAGAATATTTGAGTTACGAGTTTGGTTTACATTTGAAACAATGTGGAATAGTTTAGCAACTCACGCCACCCGAACACCACAGAGAAATGGTGTGTCCGAACGTCGAATCATACTTTACTAGATATGGTGCGATCTATGATGTCTATTTCCGATTTACCGCTATCGTTTTGGGGTTATGCTTTAGAGACGGCCGCATTCACGTTGAATAAGACACCGTCAAAATCCGTTGAGACGACGCCTTATGAACTGTGGTTTGGCAAGAAACCAAAGTTGTCGTTTCTTAAAGTTTGGGGCTGCGATGCTTATGTAAAGAAACTTCAACCAGATAAGCTCGAACCCAAATCGGAAAATGTGTCTTCATAGGATACCCAAAGGAGATGTTGGGTACACCTTCTATCACAGATCCAAGGCAAGATTTTCGTTGCTAAATTGGGTCCTTTCTAGAGAAGGAGTTTCTCTCGAAAGAAGTGAGTGGGAGGAAAGTAGAACTTGATGAGATAATCAGATTCTGCTCCCTTATTGGAAAGTAGTTCATCACAAGAAATGGTTCTGTGACAACTACACCAATTAGTGAGGAAACTAATGATGATGATCATGAAGCTTCGATCAAGTTGCTCTTGAACCTCGTGAGGTCAACCAGAGTAAAATACGCACTGTGAGTGGTACGGTAATCTTATTCGGAAGTCATGTTACTTGACCATGGCGAACCTACAAACTATGAAGAAGCGATGGTGAGCCCAGATTCGCAAAATGGCTGGAAGCCATGAAATCTGAGATGGGATCCATGTATGAGAACAAAGTATGGACTTTGGTTGACTTGCCGATGATCGGCAAGCCATTGAAAATAAATGGATCTTTAAGAAGAAGACCGACGCCGATGGTAATGTAACTATCTACAAAGCTCGACTTGTTGCAAAAGGTTTTCGACAAGTTCAAGGAGTTGACTACGATGAGACTTTCTCACCAGTAGCGATGCTTAAGTCTGTCCGAATCATGTTAGCAATTGCCGATTTTATGATTATGAAATTTGGCAAATGGATGTAAAAACTGCATTCTTGAATGGATTTCTAGAAGAAGAGTTGTATATGATGCAACCAGAAGGTTTTGTCGATCCAAAAGGTGCTAACAAAGTGTGCAAGCTCCAACGATCAATTTATGGTCCAGTGCAAGCCTCTCGAGTTGGAATAAACGCTTTGATAGTGTGATCAAAGCATATGGGTTTGTACAGACTTTTGGAGAAGCCTCAGATTTACAAGAAAGTGAGTGGGAGCTCAGAGCATTTCTAATATTATATGTGGACGACATATTATTGATTGGAAATGATATAGAATTTCTGGATAGCATAAAAGGATACTTGAATAAAAGTTTTTCAATGAAAGACCTCGGTGAAGCTGCTTACATATTGGGCATCAAGATCTATAGAGATAGATCAAGACGCTTGATTGGACTTTCACAAAGCACATACCTTGATAAAGTTTTGAAAAAGTTCAAAATGGATCGTGCAAAGAAAGGTTTTTACCTGTGTTACAAGGTGTAAGATTGAGTCGACTCAATGCCCGACCACAAAGAAAGATAGAGAGAAATGAAAGATGTTCCTATGCTTCAGCCATAGGCTCTATCATGTATGCAATGCTGTGTACCGACTGACGATGCTTAGCTGTAAGCTTGGCAGGAAGGTACCAAAGTAATCCAGAGTGGATCATCGGACAGCGGTCAAGAACATCCCGAAATACCGAAAAGGACTAAGGATATGTTTCTCGATATGGAGGTGACAAAGAGCTAGTCGTAAATGGTTACGCCGATGTAAGCTTTGACACCGATCCGGACGATTCTAAATCGCAAACCGGATACGTGTTTTTATTAAACGGTGGAGCTGTCGGTTGGTGCAGTTCTAAACAAAGCATCGTGGCGGGATCTACATGTGAAGCGGAGTACATAGCTGCTTGGAAGCAGCGAATGAAGGAGTCTGGATGAAAGAGTTCATTTCCGATCTAGGTGTCATACCTAGTGCATCGGGACCGATGAAGATCTTCTGTGACAATATCGGTGCAATTGCCTTGGCAAAGGAATCCAGATTTCACAAGAGGACCAAGCACATCAAGAGACGCTTCAATTCCATTCGGGACCAAGTCCAAGTGGGAGACATAGAGATTTGCAAAATACATACGGATCTGAATGTTGCGACCGTTGACTAAGCCTCTTCCACGAGCAAAACATGATCAGCACCAAGACTCCATGGGTGTAAGGATCATTACTTTGTAATCTAGATTATTGACTCTAGTGCAAGTGGGAGATCAAGGAAATATGCCCTAGAGGCAATAATAAAGTTATTATTTATTTCCTTATATCATGATAAATGTTTATTATTCATGCTAGAATTGTATTAACCGGAAACATAATACATGTGTGAATATATAGACAAACAGATGTCACTAGTATGCCTCTACTTGACTAGCTTGTTAATCAAAGATGGTTATGTTTCCTAACCATGAACAAGGAGTTGTTATTTGATTAACAAGGTCACATCATTAGTTGAATGATCTGATTGACATGACCCATTCCGTTAGCTTAACACTTGATCGCTTAGTATGTTAATGCTTTCTTCATGACCCATACATGTTCCTGTAACTATGAGATTATGCAACTCCGTTTACGGAGGAACACTTTGGTACTACCAAACGTCACAACGAATCGGGTGATTATAAAGGAGTACTACAGGTGTCTCCAAAGGTACTTGTTGGGTTGGCGATTTGAGATTAGGTTTTGTCACTCCGATCGTCGGAGAGGTATCTCTAGGCCTTCTCGGTAATACACATCACCTAAGCCTTGCAAGCATTACAACTAATGAGTTAGTTGTGAGATGATGTATTACGGAACGAGTAAAGAGACTTACCGGTAACGAGATTGAACTAGGTATTGGATACCAACGATCGAATCTCGGGTAAGTAACATACCGATGACAAAGGGAACAACGATGTCGTTATGCGGTTTGACCGATAAAGATCTTCAGAGAATATGTAGGAACCAATATGGGCATCCAGGTTCCGCTATTGGTTATTGACCGAGAATGGTTCTAGGTCATGTCTACATAGTTCTCGAACCCGTAGGGTCCGCACGCTTAACGTTTCGATGACAGTTCATTATGAGTTTATAAGTATTGATGCACCGAAGTTTGTTCGGAGTCCGGATGTGATCACGGACATGACGAGGAGTCTCAAATGGTCGAGACATAAAGATTGATATATTGGAAGCCTATGTTTGGACTTCGAATGGTTCCGAGTGAAAACAGGATGTTATGGAACACCGGGGTTACGGAACCCCGGGGTATATGGGCCTTCATGGGCCTCAAGGAGAAGGAGAAGGGCCGGCCAGGTGGGCTGCACGCCCCCTTCCCCCTTCCAGTCCGAATAGGACAAGGAGAGGGGGCGCGCCTTCCCTCTTCCCCTCCCCAATCCTACTCCAACTAGGATAGGGGGAGTCCTACTCCTGTGGGAGTAGGACTCCTCCTTGCGCGCCCCCCTTGGGCCGCCACCTCCCCTTGCCTCCTTTATATCTGGGGCAGGGGCACCCCATGACACACAAGTTGATCTACGGATCTTTCCTTAGCCGTGTGCGGTGCCCCTTCCACCATATTCCACTTCGGTCATATCGTCATGAGCTTAGGCGAAGCCTGCGCCGGAGAAGTCATATCGTCATGGAGCTTAGGCGAAGCCCTGCGTCGGTGGAGCATCAACATCGCCACCACGCCGTCGTCTTGACGGAACTCATCCCGACACTTTGCTGGATCGAGTCCGGGATCGCCATCGAGCTGAACGTGTGCGTAACTCGGAGGTGCCGTGACGTTCGGTGCTTGGATCGGTCGGATCGTGAAGACGTCGACTACATCAACAGCGTTGTTATAACGCTTCGCTTTCGGTCTCACGAGGGTACGTGGGCGGACACTCTCCCCTCTCGTTGCTATGCCATCACCATGGTCTTGCGTGATCGTAGGAATTTTTTTGAAATTACTACGTTCCCCAACAGCTGGCCGGGGCGCCGGATCCGCGTCTGGTCCTGCTGGCGATGGCATCCTTCCCCCACCCCCTCCTGGCTCTGCGCGCTTCCCTTCTCAGTCTCATGTTGCCAATCCAACCCTCACCTGCTTCGCTTGTCACCGCCCCGGACATTTCCAATCCTGCTGCCAAAATCCTCCTTTCTGTCTTATCTTTAGGGAAGACGGCCACCTCACGGTCGATTGCCAAAATCGTTCCAAACCCCCAGGCTTCATTCACTATGGTCTTGGTCTACCTGGTTGTTCCTTTTTCGCCCTAGATCGTGAGGTCCCTGTTGTTGTTCCTATCCCAGCGCTCTCCAACTCCGGTATCATTACTCTCCAGGCCAAGCGCATTACCCCCCAGATTCTTCTCGATGACCTTCGTCTATGGGACAATGGGGGTTGGGATTGGCAAATTCGCTAGTTGTCTGAATTTGAGTTCGCTGCAACGTTCCCCTCCAAAGAAAGTCTTCGGATGATCTCCTCCTGCACCAGCTTCACGCTTCCCCTAAACCAGTTGGTCGTCTCTGCCAAGACAGCGTCTAATGGATCCAAATCAATCTCCTCTCTGTCTGAAGCTTGGGTCCTAGTTGATGATGTCCCTCCTGCTCTCCATTCCACTACTTTCATCATGGCCTTCGGTGTTCTCATTGGTAAGCCCATTGAGGTTGATCAGGATTCTCTGGCTGTCCTGGTTCCAGTGCGCCTGCGGGTGTGGTGTGTGGATCCTCTCTGTATCCGCGGCTCCATCGACGTCTTCCCCTCGGCAGGAGGCTTCTGGCTTAGGGTTCGGGTCGAGGGAGACGTGACATCACTGTCGCCCCCTCCTCCTCCCCCGCAACCTGTCTCGGGCAATGATGACAAGGGCAAGGACGATGATGGCCTTCAGGATAATTCTCTTCATGGTAATGATCATCGCTTTACCCGGTCAGAATGGGATGGCCTTTCGCCTGATGATCGGGATCTGCTAAAGGAGAACGCCCCTGCTGGGGGGGGGGGGGTGCCAAGGACTCACTGCCTGCCTCTGGTGGGGGGCTGCGGCTTCTGGTGGGGGTGAAGGGCACCCCATTCTCTGCGGTGTGCTCTAACCTTCCAACTCGTCTCACCTCCCCCTCCCTCTCGGGTATTGAAGATCTCCCCCCGGCTGGCCCCTTGGCCTCGAAGAAGAAGAAGAAGTCGTCCGTCAAAAAGTTCTCCGCTCGCAGTAGGGCTTTTGACGACTCAAAGCAGTCTGCAGCAGGGTTGTGCCGTAGGCTCGATGCTGACTTGGGTGCGGCCTCGGGCCCGTCTTCTGCGGCGGATTCTCCCATCCGTGCTCGTCCGGCGCCGTTGCGCTTGCCTGCCTCCACTGCCCGCAAGAGCGGTCACATCTCCAACAGTGGCGAGCGTGTCACTGATCGGGCGGCTCGGCGCGCTGCGGCCAGGGATCTGCCCACTTCAGGTACGCCTCCATATTCCCCTGCCCCCCATCTTCCTGCTCTTTCCCTTGTTCGTCTAGTGCTTCCTTCACAGTCCAATGATCATCTTTTACATATCTTAGAGGACGTAGGCATTGCATGTGATCTTAGTTTAGGTTCCCCCTCTTCATTGCTAGATATTATTAGGGCAAATGAAATTGCTCAGGCGGACATCGCTAAAGCTAAAGAGGTTGTGTCTGGGTCTGTCGCCCCACTGGTTGTGGCCGGTGGGGGCGTGGAGGGACCTGATAGGGTTCAGCTGCCCTCGGCTGTGCCTAGGCATGGGGCTGGTAAACGTTCTAAATCCTGCTTGGCCCCAAGCAGGTCAAGTCTTCGCATTCGCCTATCTCATAGATGAAGGCTTTATTCTGGAACATTAGGGGTTTCGGCGCTAGGGGGCGCCTGGACTAGCTAAAAGACTTGGTTCGCTCTGAGAATATTGATATTATTGGTCTTATTGAAACTCTGAAACCTTCCTTCTCCCCGAATGAACTCTCTGCTGTCACTGGGATCGATAGGTTTGATTGGAATTATGTGGCTTCGTCTGGGTATTCGGGTGGCATCCTTATTGGCACAAAAAAAGATTTGTTTGATTTTGTTGCTTTTGACCATGGGATTTTCTGGGCTAGTACGGTGGTTTCTCATCGCTCCCTCCATTCTTTATTGGAAATCATGGTGGTATATGGTTCGGCTGATCATTCTCTTTCTTATATTTTTCTGGATGAACTGCGAAATAAAGTAGAGTCCCATGATCTACCTTTACTCATTGGTGGGAATTTCAACATGCTGCGCTCCCCTATGGACAAAAGCTCGTCTAATTTCTCGTGGCCGCTTGCCGACGCGTTTAATGCTTTCATTTGAGACACTGCTATTCGTGAAATTCCTAGGGTCGATGCCCGGTACACTTGGACTAATCGCCAATCTAACCCAAGGAAAAAAATAGCGTGCTATTTGAAATAGCGCAGCCCTAAAAAAGGCTATAAACGAAATAGTATGCTAATAGCGCGCTATTTTGCAAAATAGCGTTTCACAAAACATTATTCAGATTTCAGCATATAGCATACAAATGACAGATATATCAACACAAATGACAGAATTCAGCAGCTAAAACCAAGGCTAAAACATTGTTCAGATAACAAAGCATGGTCCAGATATAGGCATATAGCACTGTTCAGAGTTCATACATTCAGATTTCAGACAAACAAAGTAGACATATAAATTAAACAGCCAACAAGCAAGGTCCAGAATAACAGAAATAAGGACTTAGGACTTAGGACCCGAGCAAGAGGATTAGAGGAGGCGACGGCGACCCGAGGAGGCAACCGCGATCCGAGGAGGCGATGCAGTGACCCGAGGAGGCGGCAAGAGGCGGCCGACCGTGGCTGGAGGAGACGGGCGAAGCACCGACGGCCGCCGCTGTCACCGCCGCCTCGTTCAATTTGGGAAGGGCTCGCTCGGTAGGTTGGTTAGGGTTTGCTCGGCTGGAGGAGAAGATATATGCTTGGTTACTAGGCCAGAAAGCCCAAAAGTATAGTGGGATGATGAAAAATTCGTCTAAAAAAAACGCCGTCGAAAAAATAGCGCCGATACGCGCTATAGCGCGCAATCGCCCTATTTAGCGCGAATAGTGCCGTAGCGAGTGAAATCTGCATAGCGTAGCGTTTAGTTTCCAGAAACGCTATAGCGCGCTATTAGCGCCGCTATAACGCGCTATTTTTTTCCCTCGATCTAACCCCATTCGGTCTTTCCTGGATCGTGTCTTCTTCTGTCCTAGGTGGGATATGTTGTTCCCCGAGCCGCCCTCAGGGCTCTGTCCATCATGGGTTCTGATCACTCCCCTCTGATTCTTGATGACGGGACTCATTTTGTCTCCTTCCCTCGGTTCCAGTTCGACGCGTCTTGGATAATGGTTGAGGGTTTTGTTGACTTGATAGCACAAAAGATTTCTACCTTCTTTTCTTCTAATCGTCGTTCCTTTGGCCCGATGGACGACTGGCATCAGTGCTCCTACTTTCTTCGTAGATTCCTTCGTGGATGGGCCAAGAATCACTCTGCGGAGTCAAGGCGTGACAAAGTTCGGCTGGTTGCCCAAATTGGCTCCCTAGATGCTCGTGCTGACTGTTGGGGAACGTAGTAATTTCAAAAAAATTCCTACGCATACGCAAGATCATGGTGATGCATAGCAACGAGTGGGGAGAGTGTGTCCACGTACCCTCGTAGACTGAAAGCGGAAGCGTTAGCACAACGTGGTTAATGTAGTCGTACGTCTTCATGGCCCGAACGATCAAGCACCGAAACTACGGCACCTCCGAGTTCTTGCACACGTTCAGCTCGATGAGGATCCCTGGACTCCGATCCAGCAAAGTGTCGGGGAAGAGTTCCGTCAGCACGACGGTGTGGTGACGATCTTGATGTTCTACTGTCGTAGGGCTTCTCCTAAGCACCGCTACAATATTATCGAGGAGAACTATGGTGGAGGGGGGCACCGCACACGGCTAAGAGATCTCAAGGATCAATTGTTGTGTCTCCAAGGGGTGCCCCCTCCCCGTATATAAAGGAGTGGAGGAGGGGGAGGGCCGACCCTCTCTATGGCGCGCCCTAGGGGAGTCCTACTCCCAACGGGAGTAGGATTCCCCTTTTCCTAGTAGAACTAGGAGCCCTTCCAAGTAGAAGGAGTAGGAGAGAAGGAAAGGGAAGGGAGAAGGAGAAGGAAGGAAGGGGGCGCCCACCCTCCCTAGTCCAATTCGGACTAGTCCATGGGGAGGGGTGCGGCCAACCTTTGGGGCCTTTCTCTCCTTTCCCGTATGGCCCATTAAGGCCCAATACAATTCCCGTAACTCTCCGGTACTCCGAAAAATATCCGAATCACTCGGAACCTTTTCGATGTCCGAATATAGTCGTCCAATATATCGATCTTTACGTCTCGACTATTTCAAGACTCCTCGTCATGTCCACGATCTCATCCGGGACTCCGAACTCCTTCGGTACATCAAAACTCATAAACTCATAATATAACTGTCATCGAAACCTTAAGCGTGCGGACCCTACGGGTTCGAGAACTATGTAGACATGACCGAGACACGTTACCGGTCAATAACCAATAGCGGAACCTGGATGCTCATATTGGCTCCTACATATTCTACGAAGATCTTTATCGGTCAAACCGCATAACAACATACGTTGTTCCCTTTGTCATCGGTATGTTACTTGCCCGAGATTCGATCGTCGGTATCTCAATACCTAGCTCAATCTCGTTACCGGCAAGTATCTTTTACTCGTTTCGTAATGCATCATTTCGCAACTAACTCATTAGTCACATTGCTTGCAAGGCTTATAGTGATGTGCATTACCGAGTGGGCCCAGAGATACCTCTCCGACAATCGGAGTGACAAATCCTAATCTCGAAATACGCCAACTCAACATGTACCTTCGGAGACACCTGTAGAGCACCTTTATAATCACCCAGTTACGTTGTGACGTTTGGTAGCACACAAAGTGTTCCTCCGGTAAACGGGAGTTGCATAATCTCATAGTCATAGGAACATGTATAAGTCATGAAGAAAGCAATAGCAACATACTAAACGATCGAGTGCTAAGCTAACGGAATGGGTCAAGTCAATCACATCATTCTCTAATGATGTGATCCCGTTAATCAAATGACAACTCATGTCTATGGCTAGGAAACTTAACCATCTTTGATTCAACGAGCTAGTCAAGTAGAGGCATACTAGTGACACTTTGTTTGTCTATGTATTCACACATGTATCAAGTTTCCGGTTAATACAATTCTATCATGAATAATAAACATTTATCATGAAATAAGGAAATAAATAATAACTTTATTATTGCCTCTAGGGCATATTTCCTTCAGTCTCCCACTTGAACTAGAGTCAATAATCTAGTTCACATCGTCATGTGACCAACACCCAAAGGGTTTACTAGATTCAATAATCTAGTTCACATCGCTATGTGATTAACACCCAAAGAGTACTAATGTGTGATCATGTTTTGCTCGTGAGAGAAGCTTAGTCAACGGGACTGTCATATTCAGAGCCGTATGTATTTTGCAAATATTCTATGTCTACAATGCTCTGTATGGAGCTACTCTAGCTAATTGCTTCCACTTTCAATATGTATGCAGATTGAGACTTAGAGTCATCTGGATCAGTGTCAAAACTTGCATTTACGTAACCCTTTACGACGAACCTTTTTGTCACCTCCGTAATCGAGAAACATATCCTTATTCCCCTAAGGATAATTTTGACCGCTGTCCAGTGATCTACTCCTAGATCACTATTGTACTCCCTTGCCAAAATCAGTGTAGGGTATACAATAGATCTGGTACACAACATGGCATACTTTATAGAACCTATGGCTGAGGCATAGGGAATGACTTTCATTCTCTTTCTGTCTTCTGTCGTGGTCGGGCTTTGAGTCTTACTCAATTCCACACCTTGTAACACATGCAAGAACCTTTTCTTTGACTATTCCATTTTGAACTACTTCAAAATATTGTCAAGGTATGTACTCATTGAAAAAACTTATCAAGCGTCTTGATCTATCTCTATAGATTTTTATGCTCAATATGTAAGCAGCTTCACCGAGGTCTTTCTTTGAAAAACTCCTTTGAAACACTCCTTTATGCTTTGCAGAATAATTCTACATTATTTCCGATCAACAATATGTCATTCACATATACTTATCAGAAATGTTGTAGTGCTCCCACTCACTTTCTTGTAAATACAGGCTTCACCGCAAGTTTGTATAAAACTATGTCCTTTGATCAACTTATCAAAGCGTATATTCCAACTCCGAGATGCTTGCACCAGTCCATAGATGGATCGCTGGAGCTTGCACATTTTGTTAACACCTTTAGGATCGACAAAACCTTCTGGTTGCATCATATACAACTCTTCTTTAATAAATCCATTAAGGAATGCAGTTTTGTTTATCCATTTGCCAGATTTCATAAAATGCGGCAATTGCTAACATGATTCGGACAGACTTAAGCATAGATACGAGTGAGAAACTCTCATCATAGTCAACACCTTGAACTTGTCGAAAACCTTTTTGCGACAATTCTAGCTTTGTAGATAGTAACACTACTATCAGCGTCCGTCTTCCTCTTAAAGATCCATTTAATCTCAATGGCTCTCCAATCATTTGGGCAAGTCAATCAAAGTCCATACTTTGTTCTCATACATGGATCCCATCTTAGATTTCATGGCCTCAAACCATTTCGCAGAATCTGGGCTCATCATCGCTTCCTCATAGTTCATAGGTTCGTCATGGTCAAGTAACACGACCTCCAGAATAGGATTACCGTACCACTCTGGTGCATACCATACTCTGGAAGACCTACGAGGTAGTAACTTGATCTGAAGTTTCATGATCATCATCATTATCTTCCTCACTAATTGGTGTAGAAATCACTGGAACTAATTTCTGTGATGAACTACTTTCCAATTCGGGAGAAGGTACAATTACCTTATCAAGCTCTACTTTCCTCCCACTCACTTCTTTCGAGAGAAACTCCTTCTCTAGAAAGGATCCATTCTTAGCACCGAATATCTTGCCTTCGGATCTGTGATAGGAGGTGTACCCAACAGTAATTTTGGGTATCCTATGAAGACGCATTTCTCCGACTTGAGTTCAAGCTTATCATGTTGAAACTTTTTCACATAAGCATCGCAACCCCAAACTTTAAGAAACGACAACTTTGGTTTCTTGCCAAACCACAGTTCATAAGGTGTCATCTCAACGGATTTAGATGGTGCCCTTTTTAACGTGAATGCAGCTGTCTCTAATGCATAACCCCAAAACGATAGTGGTAGATTGGTAAGAGACATCATAGATTGCACCATATCTAATAAAGTACGGTTATGACGTTCGGACACACCATTACGCTGTGGTGTTCCATGTGGCGTGAGCTGTGAAACTATTCCACTTTATTTAAAATGAAGGCCAAACTCGTAGCCCAAATATTCATTTCTATGATCAGATCATAGAAACTATATTTTCTTGTTACAATGATTTTTCCACTTCACTCTGAAATTCTTTGAACCTTTCAATTATTTCAGACTTATGTTTCATCAAGTAGATATACCCATATCTGCTCAAATCATCTTGTGAAGGTCAGAAAATAACGATACTTGCCAAGAGCATCAACACTCATTGGATCGCATACATCGGTATGTATTATTTCTAATAAGTCAGTAGCTTGTTCCATTGTTCCGGAGAACGGAGTTTTAGTCATCTTGCCCAATAGGCACGGTTCACAAGCATCAAAATGATTCATAACCAAGTGATTCCGAAAATCCATCTTTCATGGAGTTTCTTCATGCGCTTTACACCGATATGACCCAAACGGCAGTGCCACAAATAAGTTGCACTATTTAACTTTGCATCTTTTGGCATCAATATTATGAATATGTGTATCACTACGATCGAGATCCAACAAACTATTTTCATTGGGTGTATGATCATTGAAGGTTTTATTCATGTAAACAGAACAACAATTATTCTCTGACTTTAAATGAATAACCGTATTGCAATAAACATGATCAAATCATATTCATGCTCAACGCAAACGCCAAATAACATTTATTTAGGTTTAACACTAATCCCGAAAGTATAGGAAGTGTGCGATGATGATCATATCAATCTTGGAACCACTTCCAACACTCATCGTCACTTCCCCTTCAACTAGTCTCTGTTTATATAACTCCTGTTTCGAGTTACCAATCTTAGCAACTGAGCAAGTATCACATACTCAGGGACTACTATAAACACTAGTAAGGCACACATCAATAACCTGTATATCAAATATACCCTTGTTCACTTTGCCATCCTTCTTATCCACCAAATATTCAGGGCATTTCCGCTTCCAGTGACTATTTCCTTTGCAGTGTAAGCACTCAGTTTCAGGCTTTGGTTCAGCTTGGAGCTTCTTCGCGGGAGTGACAACTTGCTTGTCATTCTACTTGAAGTTTCCCTTTCTTTCCTTTTGCCCTTTTCTTGAAACTAGTGGTCTTGTCAATCATCAACACTTGATGCTCTTTCTTGATTTCTACCTTCGTCGATTTTAACATCACGAAGAGCTCGGGAATCGTTTTCGTCATCCCTTGCATACTATAGTTCATCGCGAAGTTCTAGTAACTTAGTGATGGTGACTAGAGAATTCTGTAAATCACTATCTTATCTAGAAGATTAACTCCCACTTGATTCAAGCGATTGAAGTACCCAGACAATCTGAGCACATGCTCACTAGTTGAGCGATTCTCCTCCATCTTTTAGCTATAGAACTTGTTGGATACTTCATATCTCTCAACTCGGGTATTTGCTAGAAATATTAACTTCAACTCCTGGAATATCTCATATGGTCCATGACGTTCAAAACGTCTTTGAAGTCCCGATTCTAAACCGTTTAAGCATGGTGCACTAAACTATCAAGTAGTCATCATTTTGAGCTAGCCAAACGTTCATAACGTCTGCATCTGCTCTTGCAATAGGTTTGTCACCTAGCGGTGCATCAAGGACATAATTCTTCTGTGCAGCAATGAGGATAAACCTCAGATCACGGATCCAATCCGCATCATTGCTACTAGCATCTTTCAACACAATTTTCTCTAGGAACATATCAAAATAAACATATGAAAGCAACAACGCGAGCTATTGATCTACAACATAAATTGCAAAATACTACCAGGACTAAGTTCAGGATAAATTTAAGTTCAATTAATCATATTACTTAAGAACTCCCACTTAGACAGACATCTCTCTAGTCATCCAAGTGATCATGTGATCCAAATCAACTAAACCATGTCCGATCATCACGTGAGATGGAGTAGTTTTCAATGGTGAACATTACTATGTTGATCATATCTACTATATGATTCACGCTCGACCTTTCGGTCTCCGTGTTCCGAGGCCATATCTGCATATGCTAGGCTCGTCAAGTTTAACCTGAGTATTCCGCGTGTGCAAAACTGGCTTGCACCCGTTGTAGATGGACGTAGAGCTTATCACACCCGATCATCACATGGTGTCTGGGCATGACGAACTTTGGCAACGGTGCATACTCAGGGAGAACACTTCTTGATAATTAGTGAGAGATCATCTTAAAATGCTACCGTCAATCAAAGCAAGATAAGATGCATAAAGGATAAACATCACATGCAATCAATATAAATGATATGATATGTCCATCATCATCTTGTGCTTGTGATCTCCATCTCCGAAGCACCGTTATGATCACCATCGTCACCGGCGTGACACCTTGATCTCCATCGTAGCATCGTTGTCGTCTCGCCAATCTTATGCTTCTCGACTATCGCTACCGCTTAGTGATAAAGTAAAGCATTACGAAGCGATTGCATTGCATACAATAAAGCGACAACCATATGGCTCCTGCCAGTTGCCGATAACTTGGTTACAAAACATGATCATCTCATACAATAAAATATAGCATCACGTCTTGACCATATCACATCACAACATGCCCTGCAAAAACAAGTTAGACGTCCTCTACTTTGTTGTTGTAAGTTTTACGTGGCTGCTACGGGCTTAGCAAGAACCGTTCTTACCTACGCATCAAAACCACAACGATAGTTTGTCAAGTTGGTGCTGTTTTAACCTTCGCAAGGACCGGGCGTAGCCATACTCGGTTCAACTAAAGTTGGAGAAACTGACACCCGCCAGCCACCTGTGTGCAAAGCACATCGTTAGAACCAGTCTCGCGTAAGCGTACGCGTAATGTCGGTCCGGGCCGCTTCATCCAACAATACCGCCGAACCAAAGTATGACATGCTGGTAAGCAGTATGATTTATATCGCCCACAACTCACTTGTGCTCTACTCGTGCATATAACATCAACACATAAAACCTAGGCTCGGATGCCACTGTTGGGGAACGTAGTAATTTCAAAAAAATTCCTACGCACACGCAAGATCATGGTGATGCATAGCAACGAGAGGGGAGATTGTGGCCACGTGCCCTCATAGACTAAAAGCGGAAGCGTTAGCACAACGCGGTTGATGTAGTCATACGTCTTCATGGCCCGATCGATCAAGCACCGAAACTACGGCACCTCCGAGTTCTTGCACACGTTCAGCTCGATGACGATCCCCGGACTCCGATCCAGCAAAGTGTCGGGGAAGAGTTCCGTTAGCACGACGGTGTGGTGACGATCTTGATGTTCTACTGTCGTAGGGCTTCGCCTAAGCACCGCTAGAATATTATCAAGAAGAACTATGGTGGAGGGGGGCACCGCACACGGCTAAGAGATCTCAAGGATCAATTGTTGTGTCTCCAAGGGATGCCCCCTCCCCGTATATAAAGGAGTGGAGGAGGGGGAGGGCCGACCCTCTCTATGGCGCGCCCTAGGGGAGTCCAACTCCCACCGGGAGTAGGATTCCCCTTTTCCTAGTAGAACTAGGAGCCCTTCCAAGTAGAAGGAGTAGGAGAAAAGGAAAGGGAAGAGAGAAGGAGAAGGAAGGAAGGGGGCGCCCCCCTCCCTAGTCCAATTCGGACTAGTCCATGGGGAGGGGTGCGGCCAACCTTTGGGGCCTTTCTCTCCTTTCCCGTATGGCCCATTAAGGCCCAATACGAATTCCCAGTAACTCTCCCAGACTCGAAAAATACCGAATCACTGGAACCTTTCCGATGTCCGAATATAGTCGTCCAATATATTGATCTTTACGCCTCGACCATTTCGAGACTCCTCGTCATGTCCCCGATCTCATCCGGGACTCCGAACTCCTTCGATACATCAAAACTCATAAACTCATAATATAACTGTCATCGAAACATTAAGCGTGCGGACCCTACGGGTTCGAGAACTATGTAGACATGACCGAGACACGTTATTAGTCAATAACCAATAGCGGAACCTGGATGCTCATATTGGCTCCTACATATTCTACGAAGATCTTTATCGGTCAAACCGCATAACAACATAGGTTGTTCCCTTTGTCATCGGTATGTTACTTGCCCGAGATTCGATCGTCGGTATCTCAATACCTATCTCAATCTGTTACCGGCAAGTCTCTTTTACTCGTTCCGTAATGCATCATTTCGCAACTAACTCATTAGTCACATTGCTTGCAAGGCTTATAGTGATGTGCATTACCGAGTGGGCCCAGAGATACCTCTCCGACAATCAGAGTGACAAATCCTAATCTTGAAATACGCCAACTCAACATGTACCTTCGGAGACACCTGAGAGCACCTTTATAATCACCCGATTCGTTGTGACGCTTGGTAGCACACAAAGTGTTCCTCCGGTAAACGGGAGTTGCATAATCTCATAGTCATAGGAACATGTATAAGTCATGAAGAAAGCAATAGCAACATACTAAACGATCGAGTGCTAAGCTAACGGAATGGGTCAAGTCAATCAAATCATTCTCTAATGATGTGATCCCGTTAATCAAATGACAACTCATGTCTATGGCTAGGAAACTTAACCATCTTTGATTCAACGAGCTAGTCAAGTAGAGGCATACTAGTGACACTTTGTTTGTCTATGTATTCACACATGTATCAAGTTTCCGGTTAATACAATTCTAGCATGAATAATAAACATTTATCATGAAATAAGGAAATAAATAATAACTTTATTATTGCCTCTAGGGCATATTTCCTTCACTGACGGTCCGGGCCTTTCCCCTGCTGAATGGCAGGTGCGATATGATTTAGAAGCCATTTTGGCTCTGCATCGCCAGGATGAACTGTACTGGAGGCAAAGAGGCACCATCAATTGGACTTTAAAAGGAGATTCTCCCACATCGTACTTTTTCTCCACTGCTAACGACAGGCGTCGTCACTGTCTGATCGACAACCTTCTTATCAATGGTGTCAGGGTCTCTGATCATTCTGAGATTATGCGACACGTGGTTAATTTTTCTCCTCTCTCCTCTCCACTAAACTTGAGGTGGGGTTTAGGATGGCTAGTGCTTTTTGGACCTCCCATGACCATGTATCGAGTGTTGAGAACGAGGACTTGCTGATTCCTCTCTCTGATGATGAGATTTTCGATACGATTCGATTTGCCAACTCTAATGTGGCTTCTGGGCCTGATGGCTTCTCCATCCCCCTTTTCAGGCAGTTCTTGCCTTAGCTAAGGGGCCTTGTCCAGGCGATTATCCAAGGTTTCTGGCTGGGGACTGTTGACATTTCTAGGCGAAATTACGCGGTGCTCACTCTCATTCCTAAAGTTAAAGGGGCAGACTTGATTTCTCAATTTAGGCCTATTGCCTTGATCAACAACTTTGCGAAATTTCCGGCTTAAGGCTTTTCCACTAGGCTCTCTCCGATCGCTCACCGTACTATCAGCCCTTATCAATCTGCGTTCATAAGGGGTAGGTTTATTTTGGATGGCGTTCTCTGTCTGCATGAGATTGTCCATGGTTTACGGATCCAGGGGACTAAAGCTGTGGTTCTCAAGATCGATTTTGAGAAAGCATACGATTCGGTTAGTTAGAATTTCCTTCGTCAAGTCCTTCATGCTAAGGGTTTTGATGGTGCGGTGGTTCACCGACTTATGCAGCTGGTCACGGGTGGAAACACGGCTATGTCGGTCAACGGCAGATCAGTATTTTTTCTGCCAACGGCAGGGGCCTAAGACAAGGTGACCTGGCTTCCCCCTGCTCTTCATTTTTGTCACGGATGCCCTCTCCCATATTCTGTCTCAGGCTGCTCTTGCCGGGCACATCACTCCTGTCAGCTCTCACCTTATCCCCGATGGCATCACTCATCTTCAATATGTGGACGATACCATCATTATGGTTGAGCTCAACGAGGCCAGTATCACTCATTTGAAATTCCTGCTTCTCTGCTTCGAAGCGCTCTCGGCTCTTAAAATCAATTTTTCTAAGAGAGAAGCCATTGTCACTGCGGTAGATGATACCGAGGCTCAGAGAGTTGCGCATCTACTTAACTGCTCTCTAGGATCCTTCCCTTTCAAGTATTTGGGCCTTCCGATCTCCCCCTATAAGCTTCTGGCTAAGGATTTCGCCCCGGCTGTCACCAAGGTGGGCAATAGGGTCTTACCTTGGAGAGGTCGATATAATACCCAAGCGAGCAAGGTTGCTCTCACCAATGCCTGTCTGTCTTCTCTCCCAATGTTCTTAATGGTCTTCTACCTTCTTTCTGGAGGGATCCACATGGGCTTTGACAAACACAGGGGTGCTTTTTACTGGAATTCTTCTGACAATAAGCGCAAATATAGGCTGGTCAAATGGAAATTCATTTGTAGGCCAAAGAACATGGGGGGTTTAGGGATCATTAATACGTCGGTTATGAACAAGTGTCTCATTATAAAATGCTGGTGGAAAATTATGTTCCTCGAGGAGCAACCCCTATGGCTATCCTTTCTCAAGGCTAAATACTTCCCGGACTCGAGCCCCATGTTTGCTCCTTCTACTGGTGGCTCCCAGTTCTGGCTTCAGCTCGTTAAAGTTCGTCCAATTTTTCAGTCTTTGGTCAAGTTTGTAGTTAGGAATGGTATCCACTCATTTTTTGTTAGACTGGTGGGCTGGGGATTCCACCTTCACAGTGGCGTTCCCGGCTTTATTTTCTTACCGCTCTGATCCGGAGATCTCTATCTTTGAGCTCTCGGTTAATAATTGGGACCTAGCCCTCCGTCGATCCCTTTCTCCTGCAGATTTGAAAGATTGGCATCGTCTTACTGACTGCTTCCCTGTGCTCTTGGATGAAGAAGACACGGTTGTCTGGCCTCACTCTTCTTCTTGTCGCTTTTCGGTTAAATTTGCCTATGCTAAGCTTATATCCGGCTCCCTACGTCGAAATTCAAGTGCATTTGGAAGGCCCGTATCCCCCCTAAGATCAAAATCTTCTTGTGGCAAGCTTTCCGTGGGAAGCTTCCCGCGGCTAATCTAATCCGAAAAAGGAACGACCCGGGCTCTGATAGATGCGTTTTATGTGGGGCTATTGAAAACACCGAGCATATTTTCTTTCACTGTTCTTTGGCCAAGTTTCTTTGGAGCTATATTCGGCATTGGCTTCACGTTAATTGGAATCCCTCGTCCTTCAAGGACCCGAGGCGCTGTGCTAGTGGTTTATCTGGGTTGGCTAAAAGGGTGTTCTGGGTTGGTTTTGCGGCGATCTGTTGGTCGTTGTGGACTACTAGAAACAAGTTTACTATTGAAAATATATTTCCGGCTAACCCTGTGAGCTGCCTATTTAAATCTAGTGTCTTCTTGCAGCAGTGGAGATTATTGACTAAGGAGGCAGACCTCGAGGCTTTTGATGTTATGTTATCCAAGATGCGGTCTATGGCTTCCTCCCTGTTGCGGCGATCTCGTATGATGGCTTAGTCTTCCCTCCCTTTTGGTTCTGTGGCTGGCCTGCGTGCCATGATTGGCTAGGTAGCCATGTATCCATACTATGTTAGTTGTTGCTGTGATACTTTGTTGGCTTGGTGCCAGCTCTGTGACTCTACCTGGTGGCTTTATTTATAAAGTCGGGCGTATGCCTTTTATCTAAAAATTAGGCTGACATAGGGGGAGTGAGCCTAGCTCAACTGGTTGGGAGAGTGGATGTACAAACCTAACACCTGGGTTCAAAATCCCCACGAAGGCGAATTTAGGTTCCTATTTATTCTTGAGAACCAATCTTTCTTGGTACTCACACATTTATTGAGGACTAGGCTCGGTGCGTAGCTGAGTTTAAAAATCCTAGTACTCATACTTAAAAGGCCGTATGCATCCCTAGTTGGTGCACAGGCCGGGGAAGTGAAATTATCCCCCAATTTAAGCACTTAGACACGTTAGAGTAACTCTGGTATCGGGCGCAACCCCTCGCGTCACTCCCGCAAGCGACCGAGGGGGCGAACCCTAGCCGTCGGGGCTCGTCCGCCATCTCCCAGCTCCCTCCCTTGCCGCCGTTGGTGTGCGCCGCCGATCCGGTCGGCGTAGGTGGCAACGGGGATTTTCCTTCTCCTCGCTCGATGTCGTGCGGCGCAGGATGACGGCTTCGACGATGACATCATGTGGATCCAAAGCACGACCGCGGCGGCTCCCGGCGGCGGCGCTTGCCAGCGCGGGTGGAGATCGGCTGTGCATAGCGTGTGCGGTTGGCTGGACGTGGCTAGAAGATGAAGGTGTGGTTGGGCGTGGCTGATGGCGGTGGCGGCGGCGTTCAGCCCGGATCCGGTCTTGGCAGTGGCGACGGCGACGGCTAGCCTAGATCCGACCATGGTGGTGGCGGCGTCCCCTCCTGTCGGTGTCAAAACCGGCGGATCTCGGGTAGGGGGTCCCAAACTGTGCGTCTAAGGTCGATGGTAACAGGAGACGGGGGAGACGATGTTTACCCAGGTTTGGGCCCTCTTGATGGAGGTAATACCCTACTTCCTGCTTGATTGATCTTGATGAATATGAGGATTACAAGAGTTGATCTACCACGAGATCGTAATGGCTAAACCCTAGACGTCTAGCCTGTATGATTTTGATTACCTCTACGGAATAAACCCTCCGGTTTGTATAAACACCGGAGGGGCCTAGGGTTGTACAGAGTCAGTTTACAGAGGAAGGAATCTTCATATCCGAACGCCAAGCTTGCCATCCACGTAAAGGAGAGTCCCATCCAGACATGGGAGAAAGTATTCTATCTTGTATCTTCATGGCCCATCAGTCCGGCCCACGTCACATAGCCCGGACGTCCGAGGACCCCTTAATCCAGGACTCCCTCAGTAGCCCCCGAACCAGCCTTCAATGACGATGTGTCCAGCACGCTGATAGTCTTTGGCATTGCAAGGCGGTTTCTTCCTCCGAATACTTCAAAGCGTCTGATCCGAAGAGTTATACCCGGCTTTCCATTTAATGTCGTACCCATTGGCTTATGCGCCTCCATTGCTTCGGCTTCCACGTGTCGAGCGAACACAAAAGGTTAGAGTATTTTTGCACATAACACCCTGGCCATGTAAGAAAGACGTATATTTAAGTGGATTGGATCTCATATGCCATCTCACACCAGGCGGAAAATCCTTAGAGCTTGCTAGGAGAAACCATTCCAGCATGGCTAACATTCCCAGTTCTTCCTCCAGCCCCCGCGGCTCCGAAAAATGTGATTGGGAGAAGTATTCAGTATCCCATGATCAGCTGAGTAAGCTTCAAACGCAGGGATTCCTTCCCCCCGTGGATCTGTCCCCGTCCGGGCAGGATTAACCTCCTTTACCGGCGAAGCCCTGGCGGAAAATTTCCCTAATCCAACCAGGGGGAGCGAGTGTGCTTCATATCCTTCTTAATAAGAGGCGTCGGGTTTCCAATCCACCCCTTTCTCCGAGGTCTTCTGGAGTACTACGGTCTCCAACTGCACAACCTCACTCCAGCCTCCATCCTGCATATCGCGGGTTTTGTCGCTCTTTGCGAGCTATTCCTGGGCTACGAGGCCCACTTTGATTTATGAAGGAAACTTTTCTGCCTCGTCCCTCGTACCCAAAAGGGATCTATATTCGAGGTGGGAGGTGCCGAGATATGGCGCATAGCCGGGACCGGATACTTGTCTGGCACGCCGAAGAAGGCATCCGAAGAGTGGCCCTCATAGTGGTTTTATATTGAAGATGTCTCTCTCCCCAATCCAGTCCGAATGGGCCTTCCCGAATTTTCCAGCGCTCCGTTGAGAAAATGCCACAACTGGCGTCCTCGGAGCCTCGAAGAGGAAGACAGTGCAGAAGTTCAACAATTAATGGGCAAAATAAGGACACTTGCCCAGTACGGAGTATCAATAATCGAGGTAATGGCAACTTCCATAGCACGAGGTGTTCAGCCGCTCCAATTCAAGGGGCTCCCTATGTGGCACTACAATGGGGAAGATGACGCCTCGCGCTGCAGATGAAAGGGTCCGGATTCCCTCACCGCCCTGGCCGCAATATTAGCCGATCTGTATAAAGGGGAGAAAGAGGAGTTCACTCGTCTTACACGCCGAGAGGGATTTTCCATGTACAATCCTCCTAGCTGGGTGAGTTTTAATCCCACCACTTTACTCAATCCTCTCCCCGAGTCATGTTTAACCGATATTAACTCGTACATCAAATAGGAAAGGCAGAGGGTCACCGCGGGGATCCATAGCCCCGCTCCATAGCCGGAGGATCATAACCGGGACCTCGATCCCGGATTCGAAGAGGATCCAGACATATTTGTAGAGCTCAAAGAGGGAGTCTTCTACCAGGCGAGCTATGATGGCACAGAAGTGGCCATCATGGCCGATTATCCTGGCCTCCTCCCTGCCTCACATGTAAGTAGCCAGGAGATATCTCCTCCGAAAGAGCTTCCTCATTATGCCTCACCCACCACACTGTCTTGTGCTCCAAAGGGGAGGCGCTCGGTGCGTCATGCCGCACCAGAGGCGTCTCATAAGAGAGCGGCGCCTATGCTAGGCGGGTCTTCAAAGAGGAAGGAAAATGGCAACACGGCCGAGCCTTCATCAAAGAGGTATGGCTTTAAATATGCCCCCTGGCAGTCACATCGAACCGTGACATTGCGCACTGTGTTTTATCAGGAAGAGTGTTCGCCGGACTATGTCTGATGATCCTGCCGGTCGCGCCTCCATCAGTCAGGTTCCAGACCCTGACTCTAGGGCGGGGACTAACACGGGAGTGACGCCGGATTGTCCTCCTTCAGAGGATTCAGATAATGTATTCGTCATGAACTCTGCAGTGGAGAGCACCATGAATCATCGGCGCCGGAGGGCCGCTCTTCGCGTCCCCGGCTTTGCTAAAGAGGCGTTCGACGCCTTCAGCTCGGCTGATGCGTACATCCGAGCTGCTCGGGATGGGGTTACCAGAGCCACTGCCCAGTATTTGAAAGATAAGTGGGTAAGTACGCATTGTACAGATCTGGTAATCATGTACCAGTATCCCCCAAGACTTGAAACAGTTGAGATAACTGATTTAAGGATCATTGTATAATTAGGTACTCACAGAGAAGAACAACATGCTGTCTCATGAGCTGGAAAATTGCCGGACTCAGTAGCAGTTGTTACCACCGAACTGGAGAAGTCCAAGGAGGCACCGCCTGGTAATGTTCCCCTCCATCCAGAAACAGTATAATCATGTACCAGTAATGTTAATACTGTTGCGTTTCTGATGACAGGATCAGTAGATCAACTGAAAGAGGAATTGAAAGTCACGCAGGAGGGTAAACAACAGGCCGAAAAGCAACTGGCCGCAGGCGAACGTGTGCTGACACGGGTCAGTGATGATAAGAACAAGTTGCAGGATTCCAACACCCTGCTAGGCGAAGAGCTGAAAGATGTACGAGCCCAGCTAGCTGACGCCGTAAAGGAAAATAGGAGGCTACGAGGCGGCATATTTAGTATGCTTTTGAACTTACCTTCGTGTAATTCAGTGAAAAAATGAGCTGACAGATTTATGTCTGCAGGTATACTGACTGGCCGCCCCGAAGAGGAAATGTCCGGATCTTCAGGCAATCTGCTACAGGAGCTGTCCCAAGTGCACGAGCGAGCTCGGCAAGCAATGCGGAGCATTGCCAAGGCTTTGTGGCCATCGGCCTCCCCTCCAGGAAGTATGGAGGATCTTGTGAAGCTACTCCAAGGAGCTCGGCGACGCTTTCGATTATTGAAGATATCGGCCTGCCGAGAAGGTGCACGAGAGGCCTGGGCCATGGTAAAAACATGGTACACCAAGCTTGACCCGAATCATATGGCCCGGGTCGGACCTCGGGGGTCAGATGGACAAGAAATTCCAGTTAGTTTGGTATATGACCAGGTAAAGATAGCTGCCAAGTTTTCCCAACAGGATTGTAAGCTAGACAGCCTGTCGTACGGCATAGAGGAAGAAGTTTTTGAGTCCAAGTGACTATGTACTTCAATTGACAAATTTGTCCCTAGCCGGATTGTAAAATGATTGTCATGCCAGACCTTTTTGCTTCGACCTCTGGACCCGAAGGTGCGGAGTGTTTCCGAATACCGGAGCGGCAATATAGACCGGGGTATGCGTGGAAACCAGGCGTAGGGGTCATAGTTGTATCCAGCTAGCTATGTTATATTACTTGTTGATTGTAAGAAACATCTTCCAGGGAGAATAGTTCCGTTAAGGGTTCCTTTCCCTGGGTGAACATGCGTTAGTATGCATAGCCGAACTGTGATTGAAAAATCATAGTATAAGTAACATCTGGGGGTTCACAGTGTAATTAAGGTATAACATCTTTAGTACGCCGACCGAATATTCCCTTAAGAACGCTAGCTTTCGGCTTCACCCAGTCTGAGGTACACGTCCGGATGACCCGACTGTAACAATCGCAGAGGTGCTCCCTTTATGCCCTAGCCGAACAAACGGGAACGTAGGGCATAAGCACAGGAGCCATGCAATCCATCTTGGCAAAAACTTAAGTCATAACGGTGCATATAATGGCGAAGAAAAGGTACATATGAGGAAAGGATACATATGTGTTGAGCTTGATGCTCGTAAAATAATAATAAGCTTTTGTAAAAAAAAGCCCCAGGTATTATGAGCGTATACATTTAAGGATGTGTACGTCATATGTGTGCGCTTTGGCCGCACAAAAGCTATAGAGCTGGAGAAAAAGTAAAGAGAGAAAAAATGTAAACAAAGGGGGATGAAGACGAACAAAGAGTACGGCTCTAGGCATAGAATCTTTGGAGTCTGGCGTCATTCCACGGGTTCAGCTCTAAGCGATTGTCCGATGCATCATGCAGGCAGTACGCTCCTCCAGTGAGAACTTCATCTATGATGAAGGGAGCCTCCCACTTGGGCTTGAGTTTGTCTTTTTTCTTTTCTGGCAAGCGTAGAACGAGTTCACCAACATTATAAGTCTTGGCCCGCACTTCTCTGCTTTGGTATCGGCGAGCCTGTTGTTGATAAAATGCAGAACGCGCTTTTGCAACGTCGCGCTCCTCCTCCAGGGCATCTAGACTGTCCTGCTGATCAATCTCGGCCTCTCTCTCTCTCTCTTCATACATGCGCACTCGAGGTGAGTCATGAATGATGTCGCAGGGCAAAATGGCCTCTGCGCCGTACACCATGAAGAATGGTGTGTATACGGTAGTGCGATTGGGCATGGTCCGCAACCCCAGAGTATGGAGTCGAGCTCCTCAACCCAGTGCTTGTCTGATTCTTTCAAAGACCGCACTAGTCTAGGCTTGATGCCGCTCATGATAAGACCATTAGCTTGTTCGACTTGTCCGTTTGTTTGTGGGTGATGACGGAGGCGTAATCGAGCTTAATGCCCAGGTTAGCACACCAGGTTTTCACTTCATCGGCTGTAAAATTGGAGCCGTATCGGTGATAATGCTGTGTGGGACACCATAACGGCGCACGACACCGGATATAAAGTCTATCACTGGTCCGGCTTCGGCCCTTTTAACCGGTTTGACCTCTATCCACTTGGTGAATTTATCTACCATGACCAGCATATATTTTTTCTTATGGCTTCCTCCTTTAAGGGGTCCGACCATATCAAGTCCCCCAGACCGCGAAAGGCCAGGTAATGGGGATTGTTTGTAGAGCGGTAGGTGGTTGCTACCTCTTGAGCACTGCGTTGGTTTTCCCTTGAAGAGGAAAGGGTGATGCAGTAAAGTAGCGTAAGTATTTCCCTCGGTTTTTGAGAACCAAGGTATCAATCCAGTAGGAGATCACGCACAAGTCCCACGCACCTACACAAGCAAATAAGAACCTCGCAACCAACGCGATAAAGGGGTTGTCAATCCCTTCACGGCCACTTACAAGAGTGAGATCTGATAGATATGATAAGATAATAATTTTGGTATTTTTATGATAAAGATGCAAAGTAAAATAAACGGCAATAAAAATAGCTAAGTGTTGGAAGATTAATATGATGGAAAATAGACCCGGGGGCCATAGGTTTCACTAGTGGCTTCTCTCAAGAGCATAAGTATTACGGTGGGTGAACGAATTACTGTCGAGCAATTGATAGAATTGAGCATAGTTATGAGAATATCTAGGTATGATCATGTATATAGGCATCACGTCCGCGACAAGTAGATCGAAACGATTCTGCATCTACTACTATTACTCCACACATCGACCGCTATCCAGCATGCATCTAGAGTATTAAGTTGATAAGAACAGAGTAATGCTTTAAGTAAGATGACATGATGTAGAGGGATAAACTCATGCAATATGATATAAACCCCATCTTTTTATCCTCGATGGCAACAATACAATACGTGCCTTGCTGCCCCTACTGTCACTGGGAAAGGACACCGCAAGATTGAACCCAAAGCTAAGTGTTGGAAGATCACGTTTGTTCCGAAAATCACGTCCCCGAAGGTTTCATTCCGTTTGGACTCCGTTTGATATCCTTTTCCTTTGAAACACTGAAATAGGCAAAAAACAACAATTGGACTGGGCCTCCGGTTAATAGGTTAGTCCCAAACATAATATAAAAGTGTATAGTAAAACCCATTAAACATCCAAAACAGAATATAATATATCATGGAACAATAAAAAATTATAGATAC
Organism: Aegilops longissima; assembly: GCA_021605205.1. NCBI lineage: Eukaryota > Viridiplantae > Streptophyta > Magnoliopsida > Poales > Poaceae > Aegilops > Aegilops longissima. Next base: position 375,188,503 of record CM038680.1, on the reverse strand, counting down.
GTTGGAGACGTATCAAGCATCCCCAAGCTTAATTCCTGCTCGTCCTCGAGTAGGTGAATGATAAAAACATAATTTTTGATGTGGAATGCTACTTAGCATAATTTTCAATGTAATTCTCTTATTTGTGGTATTAATATTCAGATCCGAAAGATTCAAGATAAAAGAATATTGACATAAAAATAATAATACTTCAAGCATACTAACTAAGCAATTATGTCTTCTCAAAATAACATGGCCAAAGAAAGTTATCCCTACAAAATCATATAGTCTGGCTATGCTCTATCTTCATCACACAAAATATTTAAATCATGCATGTCGGTGTACTAGAGTAGGGGTACCCTAGTATCCCGAACTCGTGCACGGGCAGTTGCAGCACCCCGCGGCAAGGCTTGCCTAGTGACCGCCAAGGTCCTCCATGGTTCCTTTGGAGCCATTCAAGAACAAAGTATTTAAGCCAAGGAGACAAGGCCCCGGCAAGAGGAGCTTGCCGGGAAGGCCACTCAGGGCATGCAGAAGACAAGACCCCGGCAAGAGGAGCTTGCCGGGAAGGCCCGGAGAGCGACAAGCTTCCGGAGGCGTCTAGGATTCAGCCGCGGCAAGGCGCTTGCCGCGGCAGGCAACCACTCTTCATCTCCGCTCCAGCTCATCCACCAACGTGTCGCCATGGGACCATTCCAGGCGCACGTGTCAAGAGGTTGTGCGCCAGCGGAGAGCAGCGGTAGCAGCAACCGACAAGATTGCCATCGTGGCAAGCGGTGGCGCCCCGACGGTCCCTCACAGCCTCGCTTAGGCGACATGGACGGCATTTAATGCTTTTGTCCCTTGCCGTCAGAGTTAGGTAGAATACACTGTACAAGTAGCTGTACCAACCGCAACTCAGCTTTCCCTTTTTTGCCCTCGTCTACGTTGCCACCTGTTGGGACCCCTTGAGCATATAAAAGGAGGCCCATGCGCAACGTAGAGGGGGTTCGACTCATTCGAAACCAGAGACACTCACGCTAGGTCTTGTAGCTCTCATCGCTCTCTAGCAAGAACACAATACAATCAGACAAGCATCAGTAGGAGTATTATCTCTCCGGAGAGCTCCGAAGCTGGGTAAACTGCTCGTGTGCTTCGCCTCGATCTACTCTTCGTGCGACCTCCGCCCCCCACCGAACTGAAAGGGGCTCTGTCCGCCGGTCCCATAGGTGTTCGTGGGTTACGATCAGCTTCCCCGACATCTTTGGCGCGCCAGGTAGGGGGCGTCGAGGCTATGTGAACCTGATCTGGCGTTCACACGAGCAACATCTTCATCATCTTCATCAACATGCCACCGAAGAAGAAGGCTTCGACGGCAGCAGAGCCGTCCACGTTGATCCCGCCACCACCGGAGCAAACGGGTGGCGGGGTAGACGCCGGCGGAAGAACGGGCGTCGACGAGGGAGCTCATGACGCTGCCAAGTCCAAGGACAAGGCCGCGCAGACCTCGGCGTCCATACACGCACCGCGCCCATCTCAGGAGGCGCCGGACCAACAGCGTCATGGTATTCATAGTACCATACGCTCGTTGGATCAAGATCGAGCTGGTGGATCCCGAGGCCCTCAAGACCAGCTTGCACGCCGACATGCTGGCACAAGCGAGGCACGGTCGCCTGGACGGGATACTGCTCCTTCTAACATAGTTAGAAGTCCGAGCATATCCCGCTCCTCGCACCGTTCGCCATTGCCACCCACCACTCCAGCGGAAGCCTTGGCGAGAGCTCAACTGCTCCTAGACTACCCTCCAACAGCCGACAAGGTCGAAGAATGGAGGGCCACCATCCAGAGTCTCATCGGCTTTGCCAACGGCGACGCTCCGCGGCAACCAACTACATCGCTGCCGCGGCAAGACGGCAAGGCGCGAGCCGGTGGCGATGAAACCTGTGGGGGTGCAACCACCATGCACTCCCCACCCAGAAGGCCAAGATCACCAACTCGTCGGATCCACCTCGACAGTGACTCCACCGCGTCATCGGATCCACGAGCTCGCCGTGATCAACGCCAAGTTCTTCAGGAACGGCAACAAGAAGACGCTCGAACTCGCATAGAGCGCCAAAGAGAAGCGCGACGTCAATCCGACCAGCGCGCTGGGCCCTCTGTCGATATGCATGCGCCAGGGGAACCAAAGCGACTTGTCAGACGCGTAGGTTGCCCTGCGCTCACTCGTGAGCTGCGGCAAGTCCAAAGGCCCAGCAAGAAGAATTTCAAGCCGACGTGCGAGAGAAGTACGATGGCGGGGCGCACCCGTCGAGTTCCTCAAGATCTACACCATCGCGGTGCAAGCTGCGGGGGACGAGACGACAAGATCCTCGCCAACTACTTCCCGCCGGTACTCAAGCCCAATGTCGATCTCTGGCTCATGCACTTGCCGGACGGCTCCATATCCTCTTGGCAGATCTATGCCATCGCTTTGTCGGCGCCTTCATAGGCGGCCACAAGCCTCATGGCCAAGAGAGCGACCTTCATCTGCCGCCTGAAGGAAGGAGAGTCCTCGCGCAAGTTCATTCGAGATTCAGCCGTGTGCATTACAACATCCTGATGTCCACCCCGCCGTGGTGATCAGCGCGTTTATCAAAGCGTGCGGAACCGCAGGATGAGGGAAGAGATGGCGATGTGCAAAGTCAAGGACGTCGATGAGCTGTATGCCTTGGCCGACAAGTGTGCGCGTCTTTGAGGAAGGGAGGAGACTCCCAGGAGAGAATGCAGAAGCAGGATCTGATAGTGAGGAGACCGCCCCGGCGAAGAAGAGCCGGCGACGGAACAACAGAAGGAAGAAGGGCAAAGAGGTGCTAGTTGTCGAGCAGTCCGGCAACGGTGGTGCCGCCAAGAAAGCCAAAGTTGGTGGCTCAGCAAGGAGGTTGCCACCGGCACCGACCGCCAAGTCGTGGCGGCCGCCGACAAGGTGACAGCTCTAACAAGCAGTATTGCAAGATCCACCGCACCAAGGGCCATGACCTCCAGAGCTGCAAGAAGGTCGAGCAGCTTGTTGAATAGCAGAAGGCTGAGTACGAGCGGCGCGACAAGGAGAAGGCCCAGGAAGGTGTTGGGGGAGTTAGCAAGAAGCGACCCGGCCGGGGAGGACGCCGCGACAAGGCCAATCAGCGGCAAGGGGACAGACCTCCCCGCGGCCGCGACAAAGATGAAGACGAAGACGACGATGAAGATATGGAAGACGACGAGACCGATGAGCAGGAGTTTCAGAAAGCCACAGAGGTCCTCTGCGTTGACGGTGGTGCTTCTCTGCATACTTCACACCGCCAACTCAAGCAGTGGATGCGGGAAGTTAACGCAGCAGAGCCATCCGTAGAGTCACGCAAGCCTCTGAAATGGTCCAGCACGCCTATCATCTTTGATATTGAGGACCACCCGGATCGCATAACTGCGGTCGGGTGCTTGCCGATGTTGGTCTCACCAACTATCCGCAACCTCAAGGTCACTAAGATGCTAGTTGACGGCGGGGCCGGCTTGAACCTGATCTCCTCCGCGGTGCTCCAAAAGCTTCAGATCCCTGACAGCGAGCTCGAAGAGACTGGCACATTCCAAGGAATCAATCCGGGAAGGAGCAAGCCGAAGGGGAAGATCACGTTGCCGGTAACATTTGGCAGCGAAGCTAAACTTCAGGATCGAGAGGGTCACATTCGACGTTGTTGATTTTCCATTGCCTTACAATGGGATACTCGGCCGTCCAAAGACTCGCCAAGTTCATGGCAGCCTCTCATTATGCATACAATTTGCTCAAGATGCCAGGCCCGATAAGTGTCATCTGTCCCTGGCGACAAGAAGGATGCTCTTATCTCGCGCCGACAAGATTTACCGGAGGCAGCAGGTGCAACAGATAGCAAGTCACTTGCCGCTGAAGCTCCCGGGGAAGAAGAAGACCAAGTCCGCAAGAGCTCGATGCCCACTCCGCAAGCGCACCTCTTCGGTGCTGCGCTACCGTCGAGGACGCACCATCGAGCTCCACCGCAAGTGCAAGAAGACGATGGCAGCTCCGCCAAAAACCAAGAAGGTGCCCGCAAGGAGGACGGCACTGGTGGTACTTTCACCATCGGTGCCACTCTCGACCCTAAATAGGAAGGCGCTCGTTGCTTTCCTGCGGGCGAAACGCCGACGTGTTTGCATGGCAACCGTCGACATCCCCGGTGTTCCTGTGAAAGTAATTGAGCATCACTTAGCTGTCTGTCCTCATCGCGCGCCCGCCAAGCGTAAAGTCGAAAGCGTGCAAAGGAGCGCCAAGAATTCATTGCGAAGAGATCAAGAAATTGGAAGCAGCAGGCGTTGTCGAGGAGTGCTCCATCCTCGTGGTTGGCCAATCCTGTAGTTGTACGCAAGGCAAATGGGAAATGGAGACTTTGTATCGACTTCACGGATGTTAATAAAGCTTGTCCCAAAGACCCATTTCCTTGCCGCCGATCGACCAGATTGTTGACTCCACAAACTGGATGTGATTTGCTTTCATTTCTTGATGCATACTCAGGATATCATCGATCTTCATGGAAGAAGAGGATGAAGAGAAACCGCATTCATCACCCCATGTGGCACATACTGCTTTGTACGGATGCCTTTTGGACTAAAGAATGCTGGTTCAACGCTTGCAAGAGTAGTCCATGACGCTTTTGAGCCGCAAATGCACAGAAATGTAGAAGCCTACATGGATGACATAGTGGTCAAGAGCTAGGACAAAGCAACTCTGGTTCAAGATTTAGATGAGACCTTTGCAAATCTGCGCAAGATCAACCTCAAGCTCAACCCCGAGAAGTGCTTGTTTGGAGTCCTTTCCGGCAAGCTTCTCGGATTCTTCGTGTCTCAGCGGGGAATTGAAGCCAATCCCGACAAGATCAAGGCCATTGAGCAGATTGAAGCACCAAAGCGCGTCAAGGATGTACGAAGACTTGCGGTTGCGTGGCTGCTCTCAAGAGGTTTATCTCTAGGTTCTGCTGAACGCGCCTCGCCATTTTTCAAGATTTTGAAAAAGGCAGGTCCAATGAAATGGACTCCCGAAGCGGAGGCTGCGCTGCAGGACTTAAAGAGGCACCTATCCTCCACTCCAATACTTGTCGCACCTAGGCCACAAGAGAAGTTGCTGCTATATATAGCGGCAACCAATCAAGTGGTTAGTGCTGCGTTAGTAGCGGAAAGGGAGGCAGATGATGAGCCGGCAACCGAGGCAGATGCATCCAGCGACAAGCAGAGGGCTTCACCAGCGAGCTCTGGTCCCGACAACGATGGATCTGCGTAGGCGTGCGAGAAGATACTGAAAAGGATGGTGCAGCGCCAGTTTACTTTTGTCGGTTCCCTTCTGCAGGGGCTAGGTCAAGGTACTCGTGTGCAGAAATTGCTTTTCGCCTCCTCATGGCCTCGAGAAAGCTGCGCCATTACTTCCAAGCACATGAAATCACAGTCGTCACTCGCTTTCCCTCAAGAGGATATTGCAAAATCCGTAAGCAACAGGCAGGATTGTCGAGTGGGCATTTGAACTGTCAAGCTTTGGCCTCAAGTTTGAAAGCACTTCACTATCCAAAGCGAGCATCGGCAGAATTTATAGCGAATGGACGCCAACGCAAGATGAAGAAATTCCGAGATGAGCATCCCGTCAAGGAAGCAAGTAAAGAGTGGCTGATGTACTTTGATGGTGCCTTCTCGCTGCAAAGCGCCGGTGCCGGCGTGCTGCTTGTCGCATACCAATCGGAGAGCACCTCAAGTACATAGCCCAAATGCACTTTCCCAAGGAGCAAGCAACAAACAATCTTTGCAGAGTATGAAGGTTTGCTTGCCGGTCTCGTGGATCGCGGTAGACCTTGGGATCAAGAAGCTCATTGTCGGGGTGACTCGCAGCTTGTCGTCCGCCAGTGAACAAAGATTATCGAGTCCGCTGATGGAAGCCTACGTTGATGAAGTGAGAAAGCTAGAAGAGCACTTTGACGGCTGCAGATGGAACATGTTCCAAGAGCTCGTAATGATATCGCCGATGCCTCGCAAAGTGCGCCGCACTCAAGTTACCTGTGGAACCAGGGATTTTTGTGCTCAAGCTGACTCAACCGATCGTGCGCCATCAACTGGACAGAACAGAAAAGGAAGTTGATTTCGGTGACTATTTTCCGCAGAGCTCCCGAAGCCGCCGCCAAGAAGGTCCCTGTGATCAACACCAAGAGTGCCGAGGAGCAGTCTGCTCCGACAAGCCCTAGGGTTTGTTTCGTTGAAGCGACGCCCCGACAAGTTTTGCTCGGCAAGCTTGCCGGGACGTCAAGCTCGCAGAACCGCAAGTTCTCGCCAGAGAAGCTGATGTTCCCAGCAGCAGATGTGCCTTTAATCCTTGTTGTCGAGCCGCAGTGCTCCAAAGATGGGCGCAGCAGATTGTCCATTTCCTTCAGACAGGAGAACTTCCCAAGAGCAAGAAGAAGCGGAGAGAGTAGCCCGGCAACAAATATGTACCAGTTTGTCGACAAAGACGCTGTATGTAAGAAGACTCAACGGGTGAAATTGAAGTGTATTCACCGGAAGATGGATGTAAGCTGTTGGCGAGAGATACACGGAGGCATATGTGGTCACCACATTGGCGCAAGAGCACTTGTCGGCAAAGCTTTCCGGCAAGGTTTCTTCCGCCGACAGCCCTCCGTGATGCAACTGCACAAGTAACCAAGTGTGAAGTGTGCCGCCCATTCCAAGCAGATACACAAGCCAGCTCAAGCTCTCCAGACGATCCCTTTATCCTGGCCATTTTCGGTCTGGGGGCTCGACATCCTCGGCCCCTTTCCCCAAGCTGTCAGGGGCTTTGAGTACTTGTACATTGCAATCGACAAGTTCACAAAGTGGCCGAAAGTGGAAGCAGTGAGGAAAGTGACAGCACAGTCAGCAGTCAAGTTCTTCAGGTCGATTGTTTGCCGTTTTGGAATTCCTAACAGGATCATCACCGACAACGGCACACAGTTCACGAGCCGCACCTTCATGCGGTACGCCCAAGATCTTGGCGCCAAGGTCTGCTTTTGCTTCGCTTGCTCATCCCGAAGCAACGGTCAAGCGAGAGAGCAATGCTTGAAGTCTGCGCGGGCTCAAGACCGTAACTTTCGACAGGCTGCACAAGTGCGGAAGAAACTGGATTGAGGAGCTGCCGGTAGTTCTTTGGTCGATCAGGACGACGCCAAATCGAGCCACTGGCCAGACACCTTTTGCTCCTAGTCTATGGAGCAGAGGCAGTTCTCCCCACGGAACTCGTATACGGGTCACCTCGAGTACTCGCTTATGATGAGCTTGAGCAAGAGCAGCTGCGACAAGATGACGCGCTGCTCCTTGAGGAGGACCGTCTTCAGGCCGCTGTACGAGCTGCTCGTTACCAGCAAGCTTTGCGCCGCTACCATAGCCGCAAAGTTAACGCCAGAAGTCTCGAGGAAGGCGACCTTGTTCTTCGGCGTGTTCAGTCCGCCAAGAATTCCAACAAGTTGACGCCGAAGTGGGAAGGCCCTTATCGGGTGAAACGAGTCACTAGGCCTGGCGTTGTCCGCCTTGAGACCGAAGATGGCATTCCGGTGAGCAACTCCTGGAGCATTGAACATCTTCGTAAGTTTACCCGTAGGGCGCGGTTGCCGGAACCTGTTCCGGCAACCACCTTTTGTACAAGTCTTGCCGATGTTGCATGTAATCCTTTGTACAAAGCCGGGCGCAGACCCCGTGCATAAGTAAAGCTCATGTGTTGCACACAATTTGTCAAATACATGCTTTCATCATCATTTTTGCATGTGTTATCTAACATTTTGTGCAGCATCCGCACCCGGTAAGCAATAACGAGCCACAAGGCTCCATAACTTTATTTTCTCTTCTTTCTCTTTCTCAAAGAAAGGAAGGTTCCCTCGCACACAAGTTAACCAGGGGAAAGGAGAAGATAATGCCATGGACCAAGCATCGCTCGAGGAAGTTTCGCCTTACCGGGAAGCAAACGACAGAAAAGCTAAGTTGCCGAAGTTTGAGCAATCAGCTTTTAAATTTTTAAGTTATCTTCCTCGAACGATAGTACTTTGTATGGAAAACCTGTGCGCGGAGGAACCAACTCGTAGCTGGTCGCGCCCTTACTTTGTTTCGAGTCCGCTCAACAACGTAAGTGAGCTGCAACTAATTGCGACAAGGTTGCTTGTCGGAAGCGGCACCGCCAAAGAGGTTGCCGACGTTCAAGACTCAACAATTTCATGCAAAGGTGCCAGCGCCGACAAGTTCCCTAAAAGCGAGGGCACAAACGTACAAAGGAAGTAATCAAGTAAAGGAAATAATATTGCAATCATTGCCTAAGATAGAGTTATATTACAAAATAGCTTGTCGCAGATCTAATAAATTGTTCTCCTAAACATGATCAGCAGCGACAAGGGAAAGATAAAACTGGCGGCCTAATCTACATGGTCGCCATCAACCCGCTTGATCTTGCCCACCTTGTCCACAATGGGTGCGACAAGGGCTTTGAGCGCCTCCACATCAGCATCCGGCGGCAAGGATCTGAGGACGCCGGTGAGGTTGAGGCCTGGATTGCGGAAGGCCACCTTCATCAACACCTTCCGAGAGCTCCCGCATAGATCTGGCGCGATTCCTCACCAGCTGCTTTGGGATCTCTTCCCGAGTCACTGGAGAGCCGCCACCACGCCTTGAGGAACAAGCTGAGCTTGGCGCTGGGTTGGGGCGCTTGTCTGAGGAGTACCCGAGATCCACCATCCCCAGCTCCGCCGGCTCCTTGTCGATGGCGGCGGCGATATTCACAAGACCATCACCCAAAGGCTCCACATTCTCCTGAAGGTGCTCTGGCGGTAGTAGCACTCGCCAGCCAGCGCTTCGTCGGCCTTGATCTTCTCCAACAGCCCACCTCCGCTCCTTGGCGCCGTCCCGCGTCGATCGGGGTGGTCAGCTTCAGCTCAAGATCTGCTTTGGAGTCCTTGGCGGCGCTGAGCTCCTTGCTCCTCTCGGCGAGACGGCCCTGCAGCTCGCCAAGAGTGTAGGCATCCTTCTCGCGCTCGTGCTTGAGTGCAGCAAGCTCCTCGCCGCTCTTCTGGAGATTGGCCTCCAGCTGCGTCACCTTCGTCTCCAACTCTTTCTTGGCGGCCTCGGCAGCTGCGGCAACATCTTTTGCTTCCTTAAGAGCCCCGCCAAGTGACTCCTCGCGTGCGACAAGCTCCTCCTCGTGGCTGTCAAGGTTGATCTTCCGTTGCGCCAGCTCGCCTTCCTGCGTGGATAGCTTCTCGGCAGCGAGCCTCTGCTGCTCTTCAACCTCTGCCTTCTCGAGGATGAAGGCTTTGCGCGCCTCAACAATTTGCTCCCGCTCCTCTGCCAAGAACCGGAGAGCTTCCTGATTGATTCCCCGGAGCTCCTCCGCACGCTTCTCTATGTCTGCTCCCACCTTCGCGACAAGCGCTTCCCGGGACTCCAACTTGGCTTGTCGGGCGCGGTAGAGCGACAACAGCTTCTTCAGCAGCTGCTCCTCCTCAGACTCGTCGCTGCTGCTGCTTGGCGCGTCAACCAGCGACAGCCCAGCGGAGGCGAGCAGCTCTCCGTCGAAGGTCTCTCCTTTGACCGGCGCCCTGGAGCTCGAGGCCCAGGGGAGCTTGATGAAGATGCCATCGCCGGCCTTCAGATAGGCGCCGGGCTGGGGCTCTTCGGAGCCTGACGCTGCACCAGTGGCGGAGGGATCGGCGGTTGGCGTAGCGCCTGGCGCTCCTGCGGCCTCAGGGTCGTCAGTACGATCGCCAGACCCCTCGCCAGCCTTTGCGGCGGCAGCCTTGGCGGCCTCTTCGCCGGCGGACCCATCGGCGCCAGCCTCTTCCTCCATGGTGGCGACGTCGTCAGTGTTGCCGCGCGCGCCCTCCTCGCCGGCGACCTCAATCTCCATCGGCTCTGCAGCGGATGGATCTGAGGACCAGAGAAAGAAAGAACAGTCAAGCAAATGTTCAAAAAGAAAAACAGAAGAAAAAGAACCCAAGGGAAATTTTCACACAAGAGGATTACCTGCGATGGGATCTGCAGCCATGGTCTCGACCACCGGAGGATCACTAGTGTTGTCCCTTGCCGGAGTAGTCTCCCTTGCCGGAGAACGCTCCCTTGCCGGAGAACGCTCCCTTGCCGGAGAATCCTCCCTTGGCGGCGTAGTCGAAGCAGATGGTATTTCGGGAGCGGCTTCCGGGCACTCCTGATGAGGCTACTCTGCTCCTACACAAACCAACAGTCAGATATCAACAAAGAAGGAGCACCCATGCACGCCTAACAAAGAAGAAGTAAACCATATACTTACTGCTGGGGGCTGTCTGGGGCTGCTTTGAGGAAGGGTTGCCGGTCCGTAAGGGGGTCTCAGACGCGCCTCCTGTTGCCACTGGGGATCATCCTCGATGACAACCACCGGGTCTTGGCTCTTCGACGCCTCTGGGCGGTGTCCTCGAAAAGGAAAGAGTTCGAATGAAGCAAATCAGATACAAGACGAAGCAACAAAATTGAAGAAATACAAGCACAACATAGAAGCTTACTCTTCTTCTTCTTCCTCGCCGGAGCTGAGCGGAGAGATCAAGTTCTGGCTCGCCTCCGGTGCGAAGAGGCGGAGGGGTAGGTTCTCTTGACCGCTTGGCGGGGTGGCAGCGGCCACAGGAGGATCCCGCCTCGGTTGTTGCAGCGGTGTGGGTGCTCCAGCTGCAACAAAGATTTGCCGCGTAGAGCGCCACGCTTGGCGCTGCGGCTGCTGGCCCGTCTGCCGCCCCGTCTCGTCTCCGGTCTTGCGGAGACGCCTCCTTGGTGGAGCCGGGGGCTCCGTTTGCGGCAAGCTGCTGGATGGTGGGGAAGAAGCGCCCTCGGCTGGTTCGTTCAACTCGGCTTCGGGTTCGGCAAGCTCTTCCTCACCGGCGAACTCCCTTCGCTCGTCAAGGCTTGCCGCCTCTGCTGCCTCTGCCTCCTCCACGGTAAACCCGAATGCGCCAGCGGCAACAGCTGCTGCCGCCTCCTCCAACCTGGTAGCAATGCGCTGCATCTCGTCGTCAGTGGTGTCGCGGGTGAGCCTCTTCTGCTCGTCGAGGCGGATTGGCACTTCCTCCAAGCTGTCGAAGAACTGCCGCACGACGTCGTCTGAAGGCTCTTGCCAGGTTGGAACGATCCCATGCGAGTCACACAACGGCATCATTGCACGGATGCGGTCGAGCGAAGAGTTGTTGCACAATGGGACGACTCCCCTCGGCAACCTAAACCACTCAGGGTGATCGGGGTCGTGCTTGAACAGCTCTAGCAGCATCGCATCCAACTCCAAGACAGTGAAATTGAAGTTGAGGCCCGGGCGCAGCCTCGTGATGTCCGCCGCATTTAGGAACTCCCAAGCAGGCCTTCTCCTCTCCTGCAAGGGGGCGATGCGGCGGCGAAGGAAATCTGCGCCAACAACGCCTACGGTGAGTCCGGCAAGCCTGAGGCGCAAGATCCGGGTCACAGCAATCTTCAATCTAGTATCTTCCGGCGCCAAGTTGCTCCAATTGTTGCCGCGCACTATTGGAGTTTGGCGCTGGGCAGTGAAGGGCTGCGGGTTCTCCTCAACGATCCAACACCAATCGGCTCTCCACTCCTCCCACTTGCTGCGAAGCTCTCCTTCCAGATAGGCTTCTTTCTTGCCGATCCTGGAGATCCAAACAATCCCTCCGGCAAGTGGCTCTCCTCTCTCGACGCGGGGTATGAAGAAGTGGCGGAAGAGGGCTACGTTTGGGTGGACTCCGACAAAGTTTTCGCAAAGGTGTGCGAAAACTGCCATGGTCAGGACGGCATTGGGGGTGAAATCAAGGAGGCGAAGCCCGTAGGTGTTCATAATATCGCAGAAAAATTCAGAGAAGGGCGGGCAAAGCCCGCAATAGAAGAAAAGCGCGAAGAAGGGGTACCCAGTTGGGGCTAGTTCACAAGCAGCGGCTGGGAGTACCTTCGTCTTGCTGATGCGCCAACGTCTCCGTCCGACTGAACAAGTAGTAGTTCTCCTCACTCCCTTGCGTCGAGCTAGGGGGGGGGGGAAGACGGCCCGCTCCTTTCACAGCACCGCGAGCCGCTGCGCCGGCCGACTTCACGCCTTTCCCTTATCGGCTTTGAGCCATGGCGGAGGTGGTGGAGGAGACCGGCGTTGATGGCGCTGGTGGCGATGGGGCGGAGCGCTGCTCTCTCGCACTGCAGAAGAAGGGGGAGCGGCGGTGGTTTTCGAGATTGGACAGCAAATGGCAAGGTGGGCGACCTGCCCCTGTTTCCCCTGCTTATAAGGAGGGAGAGGGGGCGGACGTTGCGCTTTTCCAAATAAAGAAACCCCACAATCTCCCCACGACGCCACGCTCGACGCGTCTGCTGTCGTGGGGGACGTGGTGGGACCGGAGAAAGTTACGGCGTGATCTAGGCCGCGCGTCTGCAGCACTGCTTTTGGGCCCGGCCCAACAGCGCTCGGCACTGTGGTGGCCCAGTTCCGGGCTCCTGCCGGTGTACTAGAGTAGGGTACCCTAGTATCCCGAACTCGCACGGGCAGTTGCAGACTCCAGCTGCAAGGCTTGCCTAGTGACCGCTAAGGTCCTCCATGGTTCCTTTGGAGCCATTCAAGAACAAAGTATTTAAGCCAAGGAGACAAGGCCCCGGCAAGAGGAGCTTGCCGGGAAGGCCACTCAGGGCACGCAGAAGACAAGACCCCGGCAAGAGGAGCTTGCCGGGAAGGCCCGGAGAGCGACAAGCTTCCGGAGGCGTCAAGGATTCAGCCGCGGCAACGCGCTTGCCGCGGCAGGCAACCACTCTTCATCTCCGCTCCAGCTCATCCACCAATGTGTCGCCATGGGACCATTCCAGCGCCAAGTGTCAAGAGGTCTGTCGCCAGCCGGAGAGCAGCGGTAAGCGGCGCTGACAAGATTGCCATCGTGGCAAGCGGTGGCGCTCCTGACGGTCCCTGTTGCACTGTTTAGGCGACATGGACGGGCATTTAATGCTTTTGTCCCTTGCCGTCGAGTTAGGTAGAATACACTGCATAAGTAGCTGTACCAACCGCAACTCAGTTTTCCTTTTTGCCCTCGTCTCACGCTGCACCTGTTGGGACCCCTTGAGCATATAAAAGGAGGCCCATGCATAACGAGAGGGGGTTCACTCATTCAAACCGAGACACTCACGCTAGGTCTTGTAGCTCTCATCGCTCTCTAGCAAGAACACAATACAATCAGACAAGCAGCAGTAGGAGTATTATCTCTCCGGAGAGCTCCGAAGCTGGGTAAACTGTTCGTGTGCTTCGCCTCGATCTGCTCTTCGTGTGACCTCCGCCCCCCACCGAACCGAAAGGGGCTCGGTCCGCCGGTCCCATAGGTGTTCGTGGGTTACGATCAGCTTCCCCGACAATGCACAACCCCGATGACAAGCCAAGCAATTGTTTCATACTTTTGGTGTTCTCAAACTTTTTCAATCTTCACGCAATACATGAGCGTGAGCCATGGACATACCACTATATGTGGAATAGAATGGTGGTTGTGGAGAAGACAAAAAGGAGAAGATTGTCTCACATCAACTAGGCGTATCAACGGGCTATGGAGATGCCCATCAATAGATATTAATGTGAGTGAGTAGGGATTGCCATGCAACGGATGCACTAGAGCTATAAGTATATGAAAGCTCAACAAGAGAAAGTAAGTGGGTGTGCATCCAACTCGCTTGCTCATGAAGACCTAGGGCATTTTGAGGGAGCCCATCATTGGAATATACAAGCCAAGTTCTATAATGAAAAATTCCCACTAGTATATGAAAGTGATATCATAGGAGACTCTCTATCATGAAGATCATGGTGCTACTTTGAAGCACAAGTGTGGTAAAAGGATAATAGCAATGTCCCTTCTCTCTTTTCTCTCATTTTTTTCTTTGGGCATTTCCCCTTTTTTATGGCCTCTTTTTTATTAATTTTTTCGTCTGGAGTCTCATCCCGACTTGTGGGGGAATCATAGGCTCCATCATCCTTTCCTCACTTGGGACAATGCTCTAATAATGATGATCATCACACTTTTATTTACTTTACAACTCAAGAATTACAACTCAAAACTTAGAACAAAATATGACTCTATATGAATGCCTCCGACGGTGTACCGGGATATGCAATGAAACAAGAGTGACATGTATGAAAGAATTATGAACGGTGGCTTTGCCACAAATACGATGTCAACTACATGATCATGCAAAGCAATATGCCAATGATGGAGCGTGTCATAGTAAACGGAACGGTGGTAAGTTGCATGGCAATATATCTCGGAATGGCTATGGAAATGCCATGATAGGTAGGTATGGTGGCTGTTTTGAGGAAGGTATATGGTGGGTGTATGATACCGGCGAAAAGTGCGCGGTATTAGAGAGGCTAGCAATGGTGGAAGGAAGAGAGTGCGTATAACCCATGGACTCAACATTAGTCATAAAGAACTCATATACTTGTTGCAAAAATCTACAAGTTATCAAAGCAAAGTATTACGCGCATGCTCCTAGCGGGATAGATTGGTAGGAAAAGACCATCGCTCGTCCCCGACCGCCACTCATAAGGAAGACAATCATTAAATAAATCATGCTCCGATTTCATCACATAACGGTTCACCATACGTGCATGCTACGGGAATCACAAACTTTAACACAAGTATTTCTCAAATTCACAACTACTCAACTAGCATGACTCTAATATCACCATCTTCATATCTCAAAACAATTATCAAGCATCAAACTTCTCATAGTATTCAACACACTCATAAGATTTTTTTTACTAATCTTGGATGCCTATCATAATTAAAGCAAATTACCATGCTGTTTTGTAGGACTCTCAAAATAATATAAGTGAAGCATGAGAGAACAACAGTTTCTATAAAACAAATCCACCACCGTGCTCTAAAAGATATAAGTGAAGCACTAGAGAAAAAACTATATAGCTCAAAAGATATAAGTGAAGCACATAGAGTATTCTAATAAATTCCGAATCATGTGTGTCTCTCTCAAAAGGTGTGTACAGCAAGGATGATTGTGGTAAAGTAAAAAGCAAAGACTCAAATCATACAAGACGCTCCAAGCAAAACACATATCATGTGGTGAATAAAAATATAGCTCCAAGTAAAGTTACCGATGTACGAAGACGAAAGAGGGGATGCCTTCCGGGGCATACCCAAGCTTTGGCTTTTTTGTGTCCTTGGATTTACCTTGGGGTGCCATGGGCATCCCCAAGCTTAGGCTCTTGCCACTCCTTGTTCCATAATCCATCAAATCTTTACCCAAAACTTGAAAACTTCACAACACAAAACTTAACAGAAAATCTCATGAGCTCCGTTAGCGTAAGAAAACAAAACACCACTTCAAGGTACTGTATTTAACTCATTCTTTATTTATATTGGTGTTAAACCTACTGTATTCCAACTTCTCTATGGTTTATAAACTATTTTGCTAGCCATAGAGTCATCAAAATAAGCAAACAACACACGAGAAACACAATCTGTCAAAAACAGAACAGTCTGTAATGATCTGTAACTAACGCAAACTTCTGGAATTCAGAAAAATCTACCAAAATAGGACGACCTAAATAATTTGTTTATTGATCTTCTTCAATTGGAATCAGTATTTTATCACGTTCTGGTGATTTTTAACAATTGTTTTCATGAACAGAAAGTTTCTGGAATTTTCAGCAAGATCAAATAACTATCATCCAAGAAGATCCTATAGGTTTAACTTGGCACAAACACTAATTAAAACATAAAAACAAATCTAACCAGGGGCTAGATCAAAGATTTATTTCTAAACAGAAGCAAAAAGCAAAAAAACCAAAATAAAATTGGGTTGCCTCCCAACAAGCGCTATCGTTTAACGCCCTAGCTAGGCCTCTATAATTTTAATGATGCTCACATGAAGGACAAGAATTGAAGCACAAAGAGAGCATCATAAAACACGTGACAAACACATCTAAGTCTAACATACTTCCTATGCATAGGAATCTTATAGGAAAAAAGATTATCATAGCAAGCAAAAACTAGCATATGCAAGGAAGCGGAAAGAAACAATAGCAATCTCAACATAACGAGAGGTAATTTAGTAACATGAAAGTTTCTACAACCATATTTTCCTCTCTCAAATAATTACATGTAGGATCGTAAGCAAATTCAAAAATATAGCTATCACAAAACATATTCTTAACACGATCCACATGTATGCAAAGTTGACACTCTTCCAAAATAGTGGGATTAACATTAACTAAAGTCATGACCTCTCCAAACCCACTTTTATCAAAAACTTCATAAGATTGAACATTCTCCAAATATGTGGGATCTAAAGTTGACACTCTTCCAAACCAACTTTCAATATTATTGGAAACATTATTATCAATTTCATATCCATCATGGGGCTTAAATAAATTTTCAAGATCATAAGAAGAATCACCCCAATCATGATCATTGCAACAAGTAGAGGACATAGCAAAACTAGCATCCCCAAGCTTAGGGTTTTGCATATTACTAGCACAATCTACATCAATAGGATTTACAATATAATCATTGCAATCATGCTTTTTATTCAAAGATCTATCGTGAATCGCTTCATAAAGTACTTCATCACAATTTTCAGATTCACGAATTTCAAGCAAAACCTCATAAAGATAATCTAGTGCACTCAACTCACTAGCAATAGGTTCATCATAATTGGATCTCTTAAAGAGATTAGCAAGTGGATGAGGATCCATAAACTTTTAGCAAGCGAATATGCAAGCAAAAAGAAGGTACATGGTAACACAAGATCGAACGGAAGAAGGGAGAAAGGAAAGGGCAAAGGTGAAGTGGGGGAGAGGAAAACGAGAGGCAAATGGCAAATAATGTAATGCGAGGGATAAGAGTTTGTGATGGGTACTTGGTATGTCTTGACTTGTGCGTAAACTCCCCGGCAACGGCGCCATAAATCCTTCTTGCTACCTCTTGAGCACTGCGTTGGTTTTCCCTTGAAGAGGACAGGGTGATGCAGTAAAGTAGGGTAAGTATTTCCCTCAGTTTTTGAGAACCAAGGTATCAATCCAGTAGGAGATCACGCACAATTCCTACGCACCTACACAAACAAATAAGAACCTCGCAACCAACGCGATAAAGGGGTTATCAATCCCTTCACGGTCACTTACGAGAGTGAGATCTGATAGATATGATAAGATAATATTTTTGGTATTTTTATGATAAAGATGCAAAGTAAAATAAACGGCAATAAAAATAGCTAAGTGTTGGAAGATTAATATGATGGAAAATAGACCCGGGGGCCATAGGTTTCACTAATGGCTTCTCTCAAGAGCATAAGTATTACGGTGGGTAAACAAATTACTGTCGAGCAATTGATAGAATTGAGCATAGTTATGAGAATATCTAGGTATGATCATGTATATAGGCATCACGTCCGCGACAAGTAGATCGAAACGATTCTGCATCTACTACTATTACTCCACACATCGACTGCTATCCAACATGCATCTAGAGTATTAAGTTCATAAGAACAGAGTAATGCTTTAAGTAAGATGACATGATGTAGAGGGATAAACTCATGCAATATGATATAAACCCCATCTTTTTATCCTCGATGGCAACAATACAATACGTGCCTTGCTGCCCCTGCTGTCACTGGGAAAGGACACCGCAAGATTGAACCCAAAGTGACAATTCGAAGAGACTTGCAAAGATAACCAATCATACATAAAAGAATTCAGAGGAGATTCAAACATTGTTCATAGATAATCTTGATCATAAACCCACAATTCATCGGATCTCGACAAACACACCGCAAAAGAAGATTACATCGAATAGATATCCAAGAAGATCGAGGATAACTTTGTATTGAGATCCAAAGAGAGAGAAGAAGCCATCTAGCTAATAACTATGGACCCGAAGGTCTGAGGTAAACTACTCACACATCATCGGAGAGGCTATGGTGTTGATGTAGAAGCCCTACGTGATCAATGCCCCCTCCGGCGGAGCGCCGGAAAAGGCCCCAAGATGGGATCTTACGGGTACAGAAGGTTGCGGCGGTGGAAATAGGGTTTTGGCTCCGTCTCTGATGTTTCCAGGGTATATGGGTATATATAGGAGGAAGAAGTACGTCGGTGGAGCAATGAGGGCCCCACTGAAGGAAATATGCCCTAGAGGCAATAATAAAGTTATTATTTATTTCCTTATATCATGATAAATGTTTATTATTCATGCTAGAATTGTATTAACCGGAAACATAATACATGTGTGAATATATAGACAAACAGTATGTCACTAGTATGCCTCTACTTGACTAGCTTGTTAATCAAAGATGGTTATGTTTCCTAACCATGAACAAGGAGTTGTTATTTGATTAACAAGGTCACATCATTGGTTGAATGATCTGATTGACATGACCCATTCCGTTAGCTTAACACTTGATCGCTTAGTATGTTAATGCTTTCTTCATGACCCATACATGTTCCTGTAACTATGAGATTATGCAACTCCGCTTACGGAGGAACACTTTGGTACTACCAAACGTCACAACGAATCGGGTGATTATAAAGGAGTACTACAGGTGTCACCAAAGGTACTTGTTGGGTTGGCGATTTGAGATTAGGTTTTGTCACTCCGATCATCGGAGAGGTATCTCTAGGCCTTCTCGGTAATACACATCACCTAAGCCTTGCAAGCATTACAACTAAAGAGTTAGTTGTGAGATGATGTATTACGAACGAGTAAAGAGACTTACCGTAACGAGATTGAACTAGGTATTGGATACCGACGATCAAATCTCGGGTAAGTAACATACCGATGACAAAGGGAACAACGTATGTCGTTATGCGGTTTGACCGATAAAGATCTTCGAGAATATGTAGGAACCAATATGGGCATCCAGGTTCCGCTATTGGTTATTGACCGAGAATGGTTCTAGGTCATGTCTACATAGTTCTCGAACCCGTAGGGTCCGCACGCTTAACGCTTCGATGACAGCTCATAATGAGTTTATAAGTATTGATGCACGAAGGTTGTTCGAGTCCCGGATGTGATCACGGACATGACGAGGAGTCTCAAATGGTCGAGACATAAAGATTGATATATTGAAGCCTACATTTGGACATCGGAAGTGTTCCGGTGAAATCGGATTTTACCGGAGTACCGGAGGTTACGGAACCCCCGGAGGTCAATGGGCCTTAATGGGCCATAGGAGAAGAGGAAGGGCAGCCCAAGGTGGGCTGCGCGCCCCCCCCCTCTAGTCCGAATAGGACAAGGAAGGGGCGCGCCTTCCCCTTCTCCTCCTCCAAACCTAGTCCAACTAGGAAGGGGAGTCCTACTCCGGTGGGAGTAGGACTCCTCCTTGCGCGCCTCCTATAGGGCCGCCACCTCCCCTTGTCTCCTTTATATACGGGGCAGGGGCACCCCAAGACACACAAGTTGATCTACGGATCTTTCCTTAGCCGTGTGCGGTGCCCCTTCCACCATATTCCACTTCGGTCATATCGTCATGAGCTTAGGCGAAGCCCGCGCGGAGAAGTCATATCGTCATGGAGCTTAGGCGAAGCCCTGCGCCGGTGGAGCATCATCACCGTCCTGCACGCCGTCAGTCTGACGGAACTCATCCCGACACTTTGCTGGATCGGAGTCCGGGATCGCCATCGAGCTGAACGTGTGCGTAACTCGGAGGTGCCGTGACGCTCGGTGCTTGGATCGGTCGGATCGTGGAGACGTCGACTACATCAACCGCGTTGTTTTAACGCTTCGCTTTCGGTCTCGAGGGTACGTGGGCGGACACTCTTCCTCTCGTTGCTATGCCATCACCATGGTCTTGCGTGATCGTAGGAAATTTTTTGAAATTACTACGCTCCCCAACAAAGGCATCCGAGCCTGGTTTTATGCGTTGATGTCATATGCACGAGTAGAACACAAGTGAGTTGTGGGCGATACAAGTCATACTGCCTACCAGCATGTCATACTTTGGTTCAGCGGTATTGTGAGATGAAGCGCCCGGACCGACATTACGCGACGCTTACGCGAGACTGGTTTCACCGCCCGAGCACTCGTTGCTTAAAGGTGACCGCGGGTGTCTGTCTCTCTCACTTTAGTTGAACTGAGTGTGGCTACGCCCGGTCCTTGAGAAGGTTAAAACGGAGTCTATTTGACGAAGTATCGCTGTGGTTTTGATGCGTAGTAAGAACGGTTCTTGCTCAGCCCGTAGCAGCCACGTAAAACTTGCAACAACAAAGTAGAGGACGCCTAACTTGTTTTTGCAGGGCATGTTGTGATGTGATATGGTCAAGACGTGATGCTATATTTTATTGTATGAGATGATCATGTTTTGTAACCGAAGTTATCGGCAATGGCAGGAGCCATATGGTTGTCACTTTATTGTATGAAATGCAAACGCCATGTAATTGCTTTACTTTATCACTAAGCAGTAGCGATAGTCGTAGAAGCAATAGTTGGCGAGACGACAACGATGCTACGATGGAGATCAAGGTGTCGCGCCGGTGACGATGGTGATCATGACGGTGCTTCGGCGATGGAGATCACAAGCACAAGATGATGATGACCATATCATATCACTTATATTGATTGCATGTGATGTTTATCCTTTATGCATCTTATCTTGCTTTGTTTGACGGTAGCATTATAAGATGATCTCTCACTAAAATTATCAAGAAGTGTTCTCCTGAGTATGCACCGCTGCCAAAGTTCGTAGTACCCGACACCACGTGATGATCGGGTGTGATAAGTTCTACGTCCATCTACAACGGGTGCAAAACAGTTGCGCACGCGAATACTCAAAGTTAAACTTGACGAGCCTAGCATATAACAGATATGGCCTCGGAACACGGAGACCGAAAGGTCGAGCGTGAATCATATAGTAGATATGATCAACATAGTGATGTTCACCATTGAAACTACTCCATCTCACGTGATCGGACATGGTTTAGTTGATTTGGATCACGTAATCACTTAAGATGACTAGAGAGATGTCAGTCTAAGTGGGAGTTCTTAAGTAATATGATTAATTGAACTTTAATTTATCATGAACTTAGTCCTGGTAGTATTTTGCAAATTATGTTGTAGATCAATAGCTCGCGTTGTTGCTTCCCTATGTTTTTATATGTGTTCCTAGAGAAAATTGTATTGAAAATGTTAGTAGCAATGATGCGGATTGGATCCGTGATCTGAGGTTTATCCTCATTGCTGCACGTAAGAATTATGTTCTTGATGCACCGCTAGGTGACAGACCTATTGCAGGAGCGGATGCGACGTTATGAACGCTTGGCTAGCTCAATATGATGACTACTTGATAGTTTAGTGCACCATGATTAAACGGCTTAGAATCGGGACTTCAAAGACGTTTTGAACGTCATGGACCATATGAGATGTTCCAGAGTTGAAGTTAATATTTCAAGCAAATACCGAGTTGAGAGATATGAAGTCTCCAACAAGTTCTATAGCTAATAGATGGAGGAGAATCGCTCAACTAGTGAGCATGTGCTCAGATTGTCCGAGTACTTCAATCACTTGAATCAAGTGGGAGTTAATCTTCCAGATAAGATAGTGATTGACAGAATTCTCTAGTCACCATCACTAAGTTAGTAGAACTTCGTGATGAACTATAGTATGCAAGGGATGACGAAAAAGATTCTCGAGCTCTTCGCGATGCTAAAATCGGCGAAGGTAGAAATCAAGAAAAACATCAAGTGTTGATGGTTGACAAGACTATTAGTCTCAAGGAAAATGGCAAAGGGAAGAAGGGGAACTTCAAGAAGAACAGCAAGCAAGTTGCTGCTCGAGTGAAGAAGCCCAAATCTAGACCTAAGCCTGAGACTGAGTACTTTTGCTGCAATGGAACTGGTCACTGGAAGCAGAACTACCCCTGAATATTTGGTGGATAAGAAGGATGGCAAAGTGAACAAGGTTATATTTGATATACAGGTTATTGATGTGTGCCTTACTAGTGTTTATAGTAGCCCCTGAGTATTTGATACTCGTTCGGTTGCTAAGATTAGTAACTCGAAACAGGAGTTACAGAATAAACAGAGACTAGTTGAAGGGGAAGTGACGATGAGTGTTGGAAGTAGTTCCAAGATTGATATGATCATCATCGCACACTCCCTATACTTTCGGGATTAGTGTGGAACCTAAATAAGTGTTATTTGGTGTTGAGCATAAATATGATTTGATCATGTTTATTGCAATACGATTATTCATTTAAGTAAGAGAATAAATTGTTGTTCTGTTTACATGAATAAAACCTTATATGGTTACACACCCAATGAAAATGGTTCATTGGATCTCGATCATAGTGATACACATATTCATAATATTGAAACCAAAAGATGCAAAGTTAATAATGATAGTGCAACTTATTTGTGGCACTGCCGTTTAGGTCATATTGGTGTAAAGCGCATGAAGAAACTCCATGCTGATGGGATTTTGGAATCACTTGATTATGAATCACTTGATGCTTGCGAACCGTGCCTTTTTGGCAAGATGACTAAAACTCCGTTCTCCGGAACAATGGAACAAGCTACTGACTTATTGGAAATAATACATACCGATGTATGCGATCCAATGAATGTTGATGCTCGTGGCAAAGTATCGTTATTTTTCTGACCTTCACAAGATGATTTGAGTAGATATGGGTATATCTACTTGATGAAACATAAGTCTGAAATAGTTGAAAGGTTCAAAGAATTTCAGAGTGAAGTGGAAAATCATCGCAACAAGAAAATAAAGTTTCTACGATCTGATCGTGGAGATGAATATTTGAGTTACGAGTTTGGTCTTCAATGAAAACAATGTGGAATAGTTTCACAGCTCACGCCACCGGAACACCACAACATTATGGTGTGTCCGAACGTCAGAATCGTACTTTATTTTGATATGGTGCGATCTATGATGTATCTTACCGATTTACCACTATCATTTTGGGGTTATGCATTAAAGACAGCTGCATTCACGTTTAATAGGGCACCATCTAAATCCGTTGAGATGACACCGTATGAACTATGGTTTAGCAGTAAACCTAAGCTGTCGTTTCTTAAAGTTTGGAGTTGTGATGCTTATGTGAAAAAGTTTTCACCTGATAAAGCTCAAACCCAAATCGGAGAAGTGCGTCTTCATAGATTACCCAAAAGAAAATGTTGGGTACACCTTCTGTCACAGATCCGCAGGCAAGTTTTTCGTTGCTAAGATGGATCCTTTCTAGAGAAGAAGTTTCTCTCGAAAGAAGTGAGTGGGAGGAAAGTAGAACTTGATGAGGTAATTGTACCTTCTCCCTTATTGGAAAGTAGTTCATCTCGAAATCAGTTCCAAAGATTCCTACACCAATTAGTGAGGAAGTTAATGATGATGATCATGAAACTTCAGATCAAGTTGCTACTAAAACCTCGTAGGTCTTCCAGAGTAAGATCTGCACCAGAGTGGTACGGTAATCTTATTCTAGAAGTCATGTTACTAGACCATGATGAACCTACGAACTATGAGGAAGCAATGATGAGCCCAGATTCCGCGAAATTTCTTGAGACCATGAAATCTGAGATAGGATCCATGTATGAGAACAAAGTATGGACTTTGATTGACTTGCTCGATGATCAGCAAGCCATGTTAAATAAATGGATCTTAAAGAGGAAGACGGACACTGATAGTAGTGTTACTATCTACAAAGCTCGACTTGTCGCAAAAAGGTTTTCGACAAGTTCAAGGTGTTGACTACAATGAGATTTTCTCAACTGTAGCGATTCTTAAAGTCTGTCCGAATCATGTTAGCAATTGCCACATTTTATGAAATCTGGCAAATGGATATCAAAACTACATTCTTTAATGGATTTATTAAAGAAGAGTTGTATATGATGCAACCAGAAGTTTTTGTCAATCCTAAAGGAGCTAACAAAATGTGCAAGCTCCAGCGATCCATCTATGGACTGGTGCAAGCATCTCGGAGTTGGAATACACGCTTTGATAAGTTGATCAAAGCATATAGTGTTATACAGACTTACGGTGAAGCCTGTATTTACAAGAAAGTGAGTGGGAGCACTACAGCCTTTCTGATAAGTATATGTGAATGACATATTGTTGATCGGAAATAATGTAAAATTATTCTGCAAAGCATAAAGGAGTATTTGAAAGGAATTTTTCAAAGAAAGACCTCGGTGAAGCTACTTACATATTGAGCATCAAGATCTATAGAGATAGATCAAGACGCTTGATAAGTTTTTCAATGAATACATACCTTGACAAGATTTTGAAGTAGTTCAAAATGGAACAGTCAAAGAAAGAGTTCTTGCCTGTGTTACAAGGTGTGAGATTGAGTAAAGATTCAAAACCCGACCACGGCAGAAGATAGAAAGAGAATGAAAGTCATTCCCTATGCATCAGCCATAGGTTCTATAAAGTATGTCATGTCTGTGTACTGATCTATTGCATACCCTACCACTAAGATTGGCAAGGAGTGCAATAGAGATCTAGGAGTAGATCAATGGACAGCGGTCAAAATTATCCTTAGTAGAATAAGGATATGTTTCTCGATTATGGAAGTGAAAAAGGTTAAATCGTAAAAGGTTACGTCGATGCAAGTTTTAACACTAATCTAGATGACTCGAGTCTCAATCTAGATACATATTGAAAGTGGGAGCAATTAGCTAGAGTAGCTCAAAGTCAGAGCATTGTAGACATAGAAATTTGCAAAATACTTACGGCTCTGAATGTGATGTGACCGTTGACTAAAATTATCTCACGAGCAAAACATGATCATACCTTAGTACTCTTTGGGTGTTAATCACATAGCGATGTGAACTAGATTATTGACTCTAGTAAACCCTTTGGGTGTTGGTCACATGACGATGTGAACTATAGGTGTTAATCACATACAGATGTGAATATTTGTGTTCAATCACATGATGATGTGAACTAGATTATTGACTCTAGTGCAAGTGGGAGATGAAGGAAATATGCCCTAGAGGCAATAATAAAGTTATTATTTATTTCCTTATATCATGATAAATGTTTATTATTCATGCTAGAATTGTATTAACCGAAACATAATACATGTGTGAATATATAGACAAACAGATGTCACTAGTATGCCTCTACTTGACTAGCTTGTTAATCAAAGATGGTTATGTTTCCTAACCATGAACAAGGAGTTGTTATTTGATTAACAAGGTCACATCATTGGTTGAATGATCTGATTGACATGACCCATTCCGTTAGCTTAACACTTGATCGTTTAGTATGTTAATGCTTTCTTCATGACCCATACATGTTCCTGTAACTATGAGATTATGCAACTCCGTTTACGGAGGAACACTTTGGGTACTACCAAACGTCACAACGAATCGGGTGATTATAAAGGAGTACTACAGGTGTCACCAAAGGTACTTGTTGGGTTGGCGTATTCGAGATTAGGTTTTGTCACTCCGATCGTCGGAGAGGTATCTCTAGGCCTTCTCGGTAATACACATCACCTAAGCCTTGCAAGCATTACAACTAAAGAGTTAGTTGTGAGATGATGTATTACGGAACGAGTAAAGAGACTTACCGTAACGAGATTGAACTAGGTATTGGATACCGACGATCAAATCTCGGGTAAGTAACATACCGATGACAAAGGAACAACGTATGTCGTTATGCGGTTTGACCGATAAAGATCTTCGTAGAATATGTAGGAACCAATATGGGCATCCAGGTTCCGCTATTGGTTATTGACCGAGAATGGTTCTAGGTCATGTCTACATAGTTCTCGAACCCGTAGGGTCCGCACGCTTAACGCTTCGATGACAGTTCATAATGAGTTTATAAGTATTGATGCACGAAGGTTGTTCGAGTCCGGATGTGATCACGGACATGACGAGGAGTCTCGAAATGGTCGAGACATAAAGATTGATATATTGGAAGCCTACATTTGGACATCGGAAATGTTCCGGGTGAAATCGGGATTTTTCGAGTACCGGAGGTTACGGAACCCCCCGGAGGTCAATGGGCCTTAATGGGCCATAGGAGAAGAGGAAGGGCAGCCCAAGGTGGGCTGCGCACCCCCCCCTCTAGTCCGAATAGGACAAGGAAGGGGCGGCGCCTTCCCCTTCTCCTCCTCCAAACCTAGTCCAACTAGGAAGGGGAGTCCTACTCCCGGTGGGAGTAGGACTCCTCCTTGCGCGCCTCCTATAGGGCCGCCACCTCCCCTTGTCTCCTTTATATCTCTGAGGGGCAGGGGCACCCCAAGACACACAAGTTGATCTACGGATCTTTCCTTAGCCGTGTGCGGTGCCCCTTCCACCATATTCCACTTCGTCATATCGTCGCGAGCTTAGGCGAAGCCCTGCTTGGGAGAAGTCATATCGTCATGAGCTTAGGCGAAGCCCTGCGTCGGTGGAGCATCATCACCGTCCCACGCCGTCGTCGACGGAACTCATCCCCGACACTTTGCTGGATCGGAGTCCGGGATCGTCATCGAGCTGAGCGTGTGCGTAACTCGGAGGTGCCGTCGTTCGGTGCTTGGATCGGTCGGATCGTGGAGACGTCGACTACATCAACAGCGTTGTTTTAACGCTTCGCTTTCGGTCTCACGAGTGCGTGGGCGGACACTCTTCCCTCTCGTTGCTATGCCATCACCATGGTCTTGCGTGATCGTAGGAAATTTTTTTGAAATTACTACGTTCCCCAACACCCACGAGGGTGGAGGGTGCGCCGAGGGGGTAGGTGCGCCCCCCTGCCTCGTGCTCTCCTCGTTGATTGTTTTACTTAGAATCCAAGTCCTCTGGATCACGTTTGTTCCGAAAATCACGTTCCCGAAGGTTTCATTCCATTTGATATCCTTTTCCTTTCAAACACTGAAATAGGCAAAAAAACAGCAATTCGGGCTGGGCCTCCGGTTAATAGGTTAGTCCCAAAAATAATATAAAAGTGTATAGTAAAGCCCATTAAACATCCAAAACAGAATATAATATAGCATGGAACAATAAAAAATTATAGATACGTTTTAGACGTATCAGCGACATATGGCTTTGATTTGCGAAAAGCTAGCATCAGACACAACGTTGGACAAGGTCCTGTGCATCTGCTCGGGCCGTCAGCCAAAAGAAACCTGTGCGGAAGGCTTTACTTACAGGGGCCCGAGCCGCGGCATGGTGACCGCCGAGACCAGCATGGATTTCAGCCAGGAGCTACCGTCCCTCTTCTTCGGAGATACATCTTTGAAGGACTCCGGTAGCGCTTTTCTTGCAGAGCTCTCCATCATGGACCTTGTAGGCTTTCGAGCGCCAAACAATGCAGCGAGCCTCATTCTGATCCTCAGGGAGCTCTCGCCTATTAAGGTAGGCCAAGAAGGGTTCGGTCCATGGGGCAATTACTGCCATTATTTGATGGGCCGATGGTGTTATTTTGGTGGCTGAGCCCCCTATGATATTGGTATTGTGTTCGGAATCTGGGGTATAATCAGATCCGGACTGGTGTTGCTGCTCTCACCCTACCACACCACGGATGGCTTGAAGAGCCTTTCCAGAAAGATGTTATGCGGGACGGGGTCCCGCTTGGCGCCCATGCGAGCAAGGACATCCGCCGCTTGATTACTTTCTCGAGCCACATGATGGAACTCGAGTCCCTCGAACCGAGCTGATATTTTGAGTATGGCGTTACGATAGGCCGCCATCTTCGGATATTTGGCGTCGAAGTCTCCATTTATTTGGGATATTGCGAGATTTGAATCCCCACGCACCTCCAGGCGTTGTATGCCCATGGAGGCAGCCATCCAAAGACCGTGCAATAAGGCCTCGTATTCGGCTGCATTGTTGGAGTCTGTGTATAATATTTGGAGTATGTACTGGACTGTGTCTCCAGTGGGGGACGTTAAGACAACGCTCGCTCCTAAGCCGGCCAGCATTTTAGAGCCATCGAAGTGCATGACCCACTTGGAATATGTACCATACTCTTTAGGGAATTCGGCCTCTGTCCATTCGGCGATGAAGTCAGCCAATACTTGGGATTTAATGGCTCGGCGTGGTTTGTATGTTATGTCGAATGGCAGGAGCTCAATGGCCCACTTGGAAATCCGGCCCGTAGCGTCGCGGTTGTTTATTATGTCATTTAGTGGTACTTCGGAAGCCACCGTGATCGAGCACTCTTGAAAGTAGTGTCGTAGCTTCCGGGATGCCATGAAGACCACATATGCTATCATTTTGTAATGAGGGTACCAGGATTTGCATGGTGTGAGGACGGTGGATACGTAGTATACCAGTTTCTGAAGTGGGAATTTGTGTCCGTCCTCCTCTCGCTCAACGACGAGCACCGCACTCACCACCTGGTGTGTTGCAAATATGTATAACAACATCGGTTCATCGACGTTCGGCGCGGCCAGGATTGGTTTGCTCGCTAAAAGAGCCTTTATTTCTTCCAGTTCGGCAGTTGCCGCATCCGTCCACTCGAAGTGGTCGGTGCGTCGAAGAAGGTGATAAAGTGGCAGTGCGTTTTCTCCTCTGGAGATAAAGCAACTTAAAGCTGCCACGCATCCGGCTAGTTCTTGGACCTGTTTAAGGTCTGTTGGTGTAGCCAATTGTGACAAAGCTCGGATTTTGGCTGGATTCGCCTTAATTCCTCTATTGGAAACGATGAAGCCCAACAGTTTTCCAGCGGAACGCCGAAAACACACTTTTCCAGATTGAGCTTGATGTCATATGTGCGGAGGTTGTCGAATGTGAGACATAGGTCATCTATTAATGACTCGACGTGCCTAGTCTTGATGACGACGCCATCCACATATGCTTCAATTGTCTTGCCGATTTGTTTCTCCAGGCATGTTTGAATCATGCGTTGGTAGGTGGCACCGGCATTTTTAAGCCCAAAGGGCATGGTGTTGAAGCAGAAAGGCCCGTATGGGGTAATGAATGCCGTTGCGGCTTGATCGTACTCCTTCATTTTGATTTGATGGTATCCGGAGTATGCGTCGAGGAAACACAGTGAGTCGTGTCCTGCAGTAGCATCAATAATCTGATCGATGCGGGGGAGGGGGAAGGGATCCTTAGGGCAGGCCTTGTTGAGGTCTTTGAAATCGACGCACAGGCGCCAGGATTTATCCTTCTTTGGCACCATCACCAAGTTTGCTAGCCAGTCCGGGTGTTTTATTTCTCTGATGAAACCTGCCTCGATTAACTTGGCTAGCTCCTCCCCCATAGCTTGCCGTTTGGGTTCGGAAAAGCGCCGCAGTGTTTGCTTGACCGGCTTATATCCCTTCAATATATTGAGGCTGTGTTCGGCCAACCTGCGTGGGATTCCTGGCATATCGGAAGGGTGCCAGGCGAATATGTCCCAGTTCTCGCGCAGGAACGCTCGTAGTGCAGCGTCAAACTTTGGGTCTAGTTGTGCCCTGATGGAAGCTGTCTTCTTGGGGTCCGTCGGGTGGACTTGAAATTTGACTATTTCGTCAGCTGGTTTGAAGGAGGTGGATTTGGGCCGCTTATCAAGGATTACGTCGTTCCTATCCACCATGGAGCGTAGTGCGGTTAACTCTTCAGTCGCGAGGGCCTTGTACAGTGCCTCGAGGGCCAGGGATGCGGTTTTATTTTCGGCGCGGAGGGCTATGTCTGAATCACTGGCGAGAGTGATAATACCGTTGGGCCCGGGCATCTTGAGCTTCATATACCCGTAATGAGGTATAGCTTGAAAGCGTGTGAATGCATCTCGCCCCAACAGGGCTTGATATCCACTATTGAAAGGGGCCACTTGGAATGTTATCTCTTCGGACCGATAGTTCTCCAGCGTGCCGAATACCACGTCGAGTGTAATTTTCCCCGCGCATCGCGCCTCCCGGATGGGAATGATTCCTCGGAAGGTCGTATTGCTTTGCTCGATGCGGTTCCTGTCACCTCCACCGGGGTTGACTGGCTAGGTGGTTGGTCCTTGTGGCGGCGCCAGTGGCGGCGGATCTTGGGATCCCGTGTCCGGGCTCGTCATAGGACGCGCATGGCGGCTGGAGCTTTCTTCGATGTCGTCGACGCTTGATGCGGGATCTCGGCGGCGGTTGCTATTGTATGGGCGACGACAGCGGCTGGCGCGACGGTGGGTGCTCCCTGTAGCGCCGGAAATCGGGGCGGCAGCCCCTCTTCTTCAATGGCGCCAGACTCGATGGTCATGTGGGCGACTTGGAGTCCGGATCTCAAGATGGTGACAGCCTTCTGAGGCTGGTGGCGGTATGGGACGTCCCTTCCATCAACAGATCGGGTTCGATGCGGCTCGGCAGGTGACACATGTACCTCTTTCGGAGTTGTTGGGCGGTGCCTGTCGTCGGCAGGTGAAGCCACTGGTGGATGTGCTACCAGCGGATGCTATGTACGACTTCTTATATGGAGACGTCAAGTCATGCATGTTGTCGGCAGGTGATGCACGGTGGCTTTGGCAGAGGTGTCAAGTTTATCCTGTTGTTGTTGGATCAAAGGTGGTGTGGCAGTAGCGGGAGGCAAGCAGTATGGGACGTCTTTGTCTTCCGTTGTCTCCTCCAAAGGTATCCAGGTATCGAGGCGTCGATAGCCGGATAAGGGCGGATGGTACAGATGGCTTCAACGACAAGCTTATGCACTCCGGTGGAAACACAAGATGTCTGATCGGGCTATGTCGCCGCGCGCTTGCGTCGTGTCCTTTGTTGAAGGTGGTGGATTGAAGCTTTGCTTTGGGGATGAAAATCCGAAGTTCAACCTTGTGGTGGACTCGCCATCATCAGTGCACGTGTGATGATTCCTTCTTCAAGGCATAGCCTAGGAGTTGTGTATTTTTTGTTTATGTTGTGTCTTGTATCATAGGGTTAGTGGCTATTTGGGAGAGTTACTGTCGCGAGGTATACGGCCTCAGGGTTTGTTTTTCACTTTTTTCCGGGTCGATGATGTTCGGTTGCTGGATCGCACTATTAATAATATATGGCTGCATGCATCGTCCTGATGCAGAGGCCGGGGGTATCCTCCTTTTCAAAAAAAGGTCATAGGGTGACATAGCTACCTACTTAGAGCATCTCTAACCGGTCTTTTAAAAGCTTTAATGGGATTGCTAAATCTCAGTCGACTGAGACTTACCAAGTCTCAACGTTGCAATAATTGTGGGATCTTACATGAAGATTCGTGCAAAATTCCATTCTAATTTTTTCTTTTTTATATGTTTTGTCACTTGACAGAGACTTGCTACATCTCAGTCGACTGAGATCTAGCCACACCCAACCTTTAACTCTTCATTTCAAGAAGTTGTCATACCTAGCGATCTCTCAAACCGTTAGAGCGTAAAAAACATATGAGCTGGCCGCAAAAGGCAGCCCGACTCTCTCAAATATACTCGACCGGTGCCTCCCATAGTAAATATTTCGGCCCCCGAACAGCCACCACTTCATGTCGTCACCACCCATTCTTGCCATCAATGCCCCTGATTTTAGCCGGAATGAACTGCAAGACTTCCGCCACCTCGCCGGCCACCGCAGTCGGCGTGACGCCGCCGGAGTCGACCCACGTGCCTCTTCCCGCACGAAGGAAGAGGCCGGGGACCAAAAACTTGCTTCGGGCCTCCCCACCGTCAACCAAGACCGGCAGCAAGAGCAGTGGCAAGGCCGGCCCCAGCGACAGCAAGTCGCCCTTCTCTTGATTTGGCTGGCGGTAAGCGGGCGAAGAAGCCAACATCGGCCATTAAGGTGCTTGCCGAGGCTGAGGCGAAGAAGAAGGCAACTCCAGCACCTCGACTTGTCCGGCTGCTTGTACCCCATCACTAGCCACCCCTATGCCCCTCTGTCAGGACCCCGATTCCAAGTCACATCGACCTAGCTGGTAACACCTCATATCACTTTGCGGCCTCACGCACGGTATTCCCACGGGTGTCGCCTTACCATGGCCCGGGACCGTTTGCGTCTTTTGGCTCACGTATATGATAGTGTCGCTACCATCCACATGACAAAGAACCCGGGCCGACATGGCTAGTCGTGAACCCAAAGCGGCACTAACCTATGGGGACAGGCATACATGAAACACTTTCGAGCATGTCGGTCATCAACGTATGAACTCGGGCTGTAGCACTGGGCTAACAGGACTCCGGTATCCCGGGCTGTAGCAGGCTAGGCAGGACTCCAAGTATCACCGCGTGACTTTTCCCCGAAGGGACAGACATAGGAACGAAATGAATCACATGCCGGCCAGTCAAGTGTCCAAGCAGTAGTCTTTGGGCTAGCGGGACTCCGTGAACCGGGCAGTGGCGGACTACTATCGCTCGAAGCACGAGACTACATTTCCCCATAAGAGAGGCTGCCAAGGATAAACAACTAGTTTGTCGGATCCCACTCATACCAAGCATTTCAATCATACACAAATATGCCCGATATGAGTAAATACAACAAGGCATCACAACAAAACTCTACAACTCAAGTACTTTATTTAAGAGGCTCGAGGAGCCATACATAACACATTCATACAGGTAGGGGTCACATGACCCAACACTCAAGTCATACAATCATACAAGCACATGCGGAAGCAACTTATGTCAGTCAGACTCTAGAAAGAAAGAAAGCTTGTTGGAGCCTTTCTATCTACAATGGCCCTTCACAAGTCTTAGATCGCCACCGGTGGCTAGCTTACTAAATCAAGTCAACATCTACATAGAATCCGTCGGAGGGGTAGTATAGTCCTCTGAAAAATATTGATTAAGCAAACATGAGTACAAAAGTACTCAGCAAGTCTTACCACGAATCCTATCATACATGCACATTCTCAAGAAGGAGGTGGAGTTATTTGCAGCAAGCCAGCTTTGACTCTTGGCTAAGCTATCCCACGTGACACACTTTGTAAAGCATTTTGTCGTACACAGTCCACTAATCACCATCACAATACTCCACCGTGGATCCTCTCTCGTCATCCCGAGAGGGCCATCCACGATACTCACACTTATCTTGAGGCTTTTAGTAGTATCCATTTACTTGTCTATGAACTGATATAGGTAACCCGAAGTCCTTCTCCGTGGACACGGCTATTCGAATAGATCATATTTAACCTGCAGGGTATACTTCTTCACACGCTCTCACCACTTATAAATCGTTACACGACATGTACTCGGCAACCTTCAGCGGAAGCCCAGCGTGGGTGTCGGCCACAGCCTACCTAAACACTCAAGTCCCTAGTCCAGGTTTATCGCCTATTCGGGTTCCATCCGCAGGAGTCCGCCGAGGTTTCCCATACAGCCCGAGCGATGTGTGCAGGGTTCCCGAGATACCAAGCGGGCACTCGGTACACGAACCACGGTGCCTACCGCAACACAACCCACCCCTAAGGTCAGCGTTGCGTGCGGCCCCAACAAGCTACAAACACGAAACTACTTGCAACTCCGGACTATGAACAGGGGTGGTTAAGAAGCGAGAGGGTCCATTGGTTTGGGCCCAATGCGTGGTAGTAGCTAGTTCATGGATCACAAACACAGATCTCAGTTCTTAAGTTGGCTTCAATGAAACAACCCACCATGTACTCCTACATGGCCTCTCATCGATACCTTTACCAAATCGTGTTCAACACTTTCACTCTCGAACCAACACAACCTTTCACTCCAGTTCATCATCCCGATGAGCGGACTGACACAACTCTAAGCATAGCAAGCATAGCATGGTAGGAATCACAAACATGGCTCAATCAACTCCTACACATACTAGTGGGTTTCATCTAATTCTTGTGGCAATGACAGGTCATGCAAAGGAAGTGGGTTCAACTACCGCAGCACACAACAGTTGAATCGCGTTGTCTTAATGCGATGAACGAGAGCGAGAAGCGAGAACATGGGTTTGTATCGGAATGATCAATGAATTGCTTGCTGATGGAACTGGGGTAGAGAACGCCCTTCGATGGGTAATCGAGGTTATCTTGAGGCGAACCTATCATGAAAACACACCAAGATAAACATACAAACAATATGCAACAATATGATGCATGCTATGACATGGCAATATGGATGTGTGTTGGCCTAATGCAAGTTGAAGGAACAGGGATGAACTCATTTGAATCAAAGGTTCAAATGATAGCTCATTGAGTTAGGCCTAATGGTGCAATATCTTAATCTGGTTATTCAGCATAGTTAACTTGTTTTAACATGCATGAAACCTGTACCAATGGATAGAGTGTATTTTTCTGATAATTTTTCATATATAAATCTTTGCATTTGGAGTTATAGATAAAAGTTATAAGCATTTGAAATTTGAATTATATTCGGAATTTGTTATATAAAAATAATTCCAGAATTTGAATTAATGCGTCGACATGAGGTCAGCGTGACGTCGAGGGGTCAGCAGGGTCGTCCAGGTCAAACTGACCAGTGGGACCCGCATGTCGAGTTAGTTTAAACTAATTAACTTAATTAGAACTAATCCTAATTAGTTAACCGGGGGTCCACCGTCATTGACTCGAGACAGTCAGCAGGGGCCCACGGTCGGGGTCGATGGTCAACTCGCCGGCGTCTAGCCGGCCGAGGCGAGGCAAAGCGAACAAAGTGCTTTTGCACTTTCCGGGCACAAATGGGCCTGGGAGCATCTCGTGAAGTCGAGGATGAGCCGCGTGTTTGGTGGGGTCGATTAGGTTAGGGGTGGCGGAGTGGGCGCCCGGCGACGAAGTCGGGCGGCGGCCGGGCTCGGGTGATGTCGAATTAGTTGCTAGGGGCTCGGCGAGGCGCGGAAGTGCATAGTTAGGCCCGTTGGGGCGTGGTGAGTCACGATGGGCGCGGTGGCGTGGCCGTTAGGTGGCCGAGCCTCGTCGGCGACGAGCTCCAGCGGGCGGTGCGTTCGGGTGATCGGCGTCGCTTCGTTGTGGTGCAAGAGGAAGAGAGCGGAGAGGGCGGGGAGTAGCCAGCTCACAAAGTGAACCCGTAGAGAGCCTCGTCGGGGTCGGGGCGGTCGATGCGGCGGCGGCGGCGATGGGGATCTCCGGCGGCTTCAAGCTCGGTCGAGGTCGGTGTAGTAACCGGGGCACCTAGAGCGGCGGAACTTGGCTAGCTAGGGTTAGTGGGGTGCGGCGGAGCTGCTGGACATAGTGGGGAGGAGCATGGGCGGCGGGGAGCCTGGCGTCGGCGGTGGCGCGTCGGCGATGGCGTCGGCCAGGTTGGGGAGAGCGAGAGAGAGGAGCAGGGGGAGAATGGGGTGTCACAGGGGTCGGGCGACGACGTGGAGGCCGTCCCAGAGCGGCGAGCGGCGAGGGGTGAAGCGGGGCGGCCAGGCTGCGTGGCGCGCCCTGCGCTCGCCGGCGACACCAGTTGCTGCTGGCCGAGCCAAGCAGCTGTTGGCCTGGCGCTGCTGGGCTGGGCAGCAGGTGGGCGGTCATGAGCTGACAGTAAGCTTTTCCTTTTTTAAACTTTTTCTATTTTCAGAACTCTGTTGGGGTTTTAAAAATACCAAAACTATTTTAAAATTACCAAAATGCTCCTGGTCACTTGTTGGAATATTCCCAACATGAAACATTTTGGTTTGACAATTTTGAACATTTAAAATATTTTTCATAATTTGAAATGCTCATTTCAAAGACTTGAGGATTAATTCTAGAACCCTTAGGTGACCTAGAAAATGGTGCACCTCCTTTGACATGGGTTCGAACCCAAACAAAGAGGATGAGCATTTTGAAGGGCATTTGGATTCATTGAAATAAATTTTAGTAAACCCTAGTTCTTTTAAAGGGGGGTGTTCGGGGTTTCTGCCTTCCCCATTTCAAATTCAAATGAAATTTAAACATGATGCACACCCTAATGCATGGTCTATCGGGATGTGACAACTCACCCCACTCAAAAGAATCTCGTCCCGAGATTTAGGATCTGCTCTAAAAGGTGGGATACTCAAGTCGAAGACGATCCTCCCTTTCCCAAGTTGCTTCTTGCTCGGAATGGTTTGACCATTGAACCTTTAGAAACTTGATGTTCCGGCGTCGAGTGGTGCGCTCGGTTTGATCGAGAATCTGAGCGGGATATTCTCGATAGGTGAGGTTATCTTGGAGATCAAGCGTTTAGTGGTCCACTCCACGGATAGGATCCGAGAAGCAACGCTGAGTTGGGAAGCGTGGAAGACATCATGGACTTTGGAAGATGCGGAGGTAGTTCAATTGGTAGGCAACTTCCCTCGTTTGGCAAGAATGCGAAAGGGTCCAATGTAACGAGGAGCCAACTTGCCTTTGATACCGAATCGATGGGTTCCCTTCAAAGGAGTAACCCGAAGGTAAGCCTTCGCCAATTTCATAAGCCATAGGCTTATGCTTGCGATCATATTGGCTCTTTTGACGAGATTGGGCTGTTTTCAATTTCTCACGAATGACGCGAACTTGCTCTTACGCTTCTGAATCATATCCGGGCCAAAGAGTTGTCTCTCCCGGTTTCGACCAATTAAGAGGCGTTCGACATTTCCGTCCATAAAGAACTTGAAAGGGCTTTGCCCAAACTGGCTTGATAACTATTGTTATAAGCGAACTCGGCGAATGGAAGGCATTTCTCCCAATTCATGCGAAAGAGATGACGAAGCTCAAGCATATCCTCTAGGATTTGATTGACTCGTTCTACTTGACCACTTGATTGGGGATGGAAAGCGGTGCTAAAGGAGAGACGAGTTCCCATAGCGTTTTGGAAGCTTTCCCAAAATCGAGAGGTGAAGAGACTTCCACGGTCTGAGCTAATCTCTAATGGAACACCATGAAGAGACACTATTCGAGAGATGTACAATTCAGCTAGCTGACTAGCGGTTATACTCTCACGAACAGGTAGGAAGTGGGCTACCTTGGAAAGACGATCGACGACAACGAAGATGGCATCATTCCCTCTCTTGGTCCTGGGAAACCCGGTAATGAAGTCCATACCGATTTTATCCCATTTCCATTCAGGAATTTCCAAAGGTTGAAGGGTACCAGCAGGCCGTTGATGCTCTGCTTTAACTTCGACGACAGACGTCGCGATTAGCAATGTATTGAGCGATTTCTCTCTTCATCCTAGTCCACCAAAACCTCTGGCGTAGATCTTGATACATTTTAGTACTACCAGGATGAATGGTGAGAGGAGAGTCATGAGCTTCCCTAAGGATCAATCGCCTCGGGTTGCGCACCTTAGGAACCACTAGACGGTCTCCAAAGAACACGACACCTTGTTCATCAATGGAGAAACAATCTGCGACTCCTTTCTTGATGTTTCTCCCGATCACGGGAGACTCCGGATCTGCCTTCGTGCTTTGATGATCTGATCCGTAAGGGTAGGTTTACGCCACCAGGGTGGAAAGGAATCCTCGAGGAATAATGTGAAGATTAAGCTACGAAATTCCTCGTGGAGAATTGGTTGACTTTGTTGTAACATCAGATTGTTACAATAAGATTTGCGACTTAGTCGTCGCCATGACATTAGCTTTGCACAGGGTGTAGGATATTCCTAAGTCGAAATCTGTAATCAACTCGACCAACGTCTTTGCACGAGATTCAAATCCGGTTGGGTGAAGATATATTTCAGACTTTGGTGATCGGTGTAGATTTACAATGATTACCCGAAGGTAATGTCGCCAGGTTTTGAGTGCATGAACCATTGCTGCAAGCTCTAGATCGTGGGTGGGATAGTTATCCTCATGTGGGCGAATCGCCGAGAAGCGTAGGCAATCACATGACGATCTTGCATGAGTATGCAACCTAGTCCTTGTCGCGAGCGCCGCAATAGATAATAAAGTCCTTAGAAATCTGGTGGAACAAATGCGGAGCAGATGTCGAGCGTCTTTTCAGTTCTGAAAGCTGATCTCGCCTTTGTGGCGTCCATTCAACTTCTTATCTTTCTTGAGGAGTTCGGTTAGAGGTTTAGCAACTTTAGAAATTCTCGACGAAGCGGCGGCAATAGCTCGCTAAACCGAGAAACTCGAACTTGCTTGACCGATTCGGTGGAGTCCAATCAAGGGCGGCTTGAACTCGCTTCGGGATTGACGGCAATACCCTTACCGAGATTACATGTCCTAGATAGGTCACTACGGTAACGAGAATTCATATTTAGAGAATTTGGCATAAAGGCGGTGCTCTCGAAGTTTCATCAATACTAGCCTTAGGTGTTGGCATGTTCTTCCTCATTCTTGGAGTAGATGAGTATATCATCGAGGTATACCACGACGAATTTATCCAAATACTCCATGAAGATTGAGTTCATTAACCGAGAGAAGGTGGCTGGAGCATTGGTTAATCCGAAGGACATGACGGTGTACTCGTATTGGCCATAACGAGTGACAAAGGCCGTTTGGGAATGTCCCGTTCTTGATTTTGATTTGATGGTAGCCCAACCTCAAATCCATCTTGAAAAGAGGCGAGGATCCGCGAGCTGATCATACGGTCGTTGATCCCGGGAGCGGATACTTGTTTTGATAGTGACCAAATTGGTGGTCGGTAATCTACAACCATCCGATCCGTACCATCCTTTTTCTTGACGAAGAGGACGGGCAAGCCCATGGAGATGAACTAGGACGGATGAAACCCTTTGCAAGGACTCATCGAGTTGTTTCTTAAGTTCAGCTAGTTCTAGGGGTGCCATCTTATAAGGTCTTCTAGAGATTGGGGCGGTTCCGGAATAAGATCTATCACGAACTCGACATCCTGTCGGTGGAACACTGGCAGTTCCTCGGAAAGACATCCGGAAATCACGGACTACCGGAATATCTTGAGGTGCGGAAGAGGGTTGGCATTTAAGGAGTAAAGTGGCGCTTAGACACTCGGGTTAAAACATCCTTTGTTTTGCCGAAGGATGGGTAAGTTGAACAGTTCTAGTAGAGCAATCAATCTTAGCATAATGGGCTGACATCCAGTCCATACCCAAGATGATGTTTATGTCCGAGGACTTGAGAGCTATTAGAGATGCAAGAAAGACTAATCTGTCGACAAGAATTTCATTCCCATGGCTTATTCTAGAGGTTTGCCATCTAGAACCGGGAGTTTGAATTTCCATGGAGGTAGGCATGTCACGTAATGTGGTGTTGTGCAATCGAGCATAGCTCTCGAAATAAATGAATGAGATGCTCGAAGATCAAATAGAACAGTTGCGGATGGCAATTAACAAGAAGCGCATCGGCGGCGTTGGGATCCTCATAAGTTTCTTGGCAGAGACATAGTTGACATGGCCACGGCGGTGGCAACTGGTTTAGCATAGGGAACCTTTCCTGCTGGTTTGCCGCGCCAACAGACTTTCCAACTTGATTGGGGTTGTTCTGGGACACTCTCGAATATAGTGGCCCGTCTCTCCACACTTGAAGCAAGTGATCACATTTGGACGTGGAGCAGCACTAGCAGTTGGACCTCCATAAGTCTTGGGTGGAAAATCTGGCTGGTTGGGCGGCGCCTCGAAGGATGGCCTCGGGGTGTACCTGGGTGGTAGAGCCGTATTTGGGACCCAAACCCGCGCTTCGGGATCGAGCGGATGACGATCGAGAATCACGGATGTGCTTGCGTGAAGTCTCAAATCAGTCTGCCCGGATCTCGGCCGATAGCCTTATTGACTAACCGGAAAGAGGTACACTCATGCGAGGCGGAGATCTCGGCGTAGCTCAGGGCTAAGTCCCTTACGGAACCTCGCCGCTTCTTAGCATCGGTAGAAACTTCTTGGGGAGCATAACGTGCTAACCTCCCAAATTCACGGTTGTAGGCATCCTTTGTCGTCACCGCCTTGGGTGAAACTGCAAAATTCTTCACGTTTGCGGTCCATAAGACCTTCGGAATATGGTGCTCATGAAGGCGGCACTGAATTCATCCCAAGTTGTAGCTTGTCCAGCGGACGCATAGCCTCATAGTTTTCCCACGGTGAGATCGGGGCCTTCCGGATGATAGGCGGCAAAGGTAACCTTGTCGGCCTCAGCCACGTTAGCGGAGCGCAGCTTGTGGTGGATCTCGCGGAGCCAATCATCTGCGTCGAGGGCTCGACGGAACATTTGAACTTTGGAGGATATAGCTTGACGAAATCATTAA
This sequence comes from Aegilops longissima, assembly GCA_021605205.1. Taxonomy (NCBI): domain Eukaryota; kingdom Viridiplantae; phylum Streptophyta; class Magnoliopsida; order Poales; family Poaceae; genus Aegilops; species Aegilops longissima. Next base: position 375,148,596 of record CM038680.1, on the reverse strand, counting down.
GTGAAACCCCATCGTTTCTTGGCTGGCGTGCTGTGTTTTGTTCAATCCGCTCCAATAAGCGGTTGGTTTCGCTTATTATTATGTTACGCTTCAAAGATCACCTCGGCCAAGGATGGTGGTTGCGGCGATTCACATTTCTGGCTGCATCGCTTCTCCCTGCTCTGGAACAGCAGGAGTATTTGCGTGTTGACCATCACGGGAGACAAAGCAAAGATTTAAACCAGGATGGCAGAATTTAACAAGGAAGTGCGGAAGGTAATGGACAGCATGGAATGCAAAGATGTTCATCCGTATGACATGGTAATATAAAACTGCCATATATATATATATATATATATATACCATCGGTCATACACACCATTCATAGTTTAGTACAAGCCCGACGGAGTACAACTATAAGGAAGGCGTTACATCTCATCGGAAGCATTCCAACTCCTATACATTATTTTCTACACTTCCTAATGATACACACTAAGTCGTATTCCACGAATCACGCAGGCGGTGGAAACACAACCATTTACCATACTAGGAATGCTACTACTATCTCAGGCAGCTCCATAGTAGTCCTCATAGAAGTCACCACCCAGACCTGGAAGTGGAACATGATCGTCCGAAGCAGACAATCTCAGGGGCCTGTGGACCATAAGGACTCGGATGTGGCCGTGGACCAACAAGCGGTGGCGAGGCAGAGGCCCACGAGGAGGTGATGCCTCCAACCTCACGCCACTCCATGAAGTCCGCAGACTCGCCCGCACAGGTACAAGTCTCTCATGTCCATATATCCGGCTTGCATGGCAGGTGCAAACCTAGTCGAGTAGCCCGTGGTCGAGCGGGCATTAAAAGCTCCATACATGAGGCCGGTTCTCACGGTCCTTGTCCTCCAAAGAACTCGGTAGTAGTGCGGAGGTGAGTCCTCATGGGATGCATCGCTGTACATACCACAAGGTAGCCATGCGCCCGGAAAGGATCTTGGCATATAGCGGAAATCGGTGTTGCTCGACAAAGCAGTCTGGCTCGAATAATAGTCATCATGGAATAGGCTGCATCTTGTACAGACATTCCAATAGTGATTCGAGCCCATAAGAACGATGAAGTGGCTCGAGAGCTCGGGATAGGATGGATAAATCCGGACCGTGCATAGATATTGGCTTTGATTGAAATCCTAAACTGCTCCTCGACGGTATATTCAGGATACCATCGATAACCAGCCTCAATCATCACCCTAACCAACATGGCCGTGTGACCGCACACATCAATGCAATGAGTCGAGCGAACCACTTGGTTACGGGAACAGGTGGCCATCTGAAAGCACAGCCATAATGCAAAGGCATTAGAATTTCTAGGAAAATCGGGCAGCATAACATCGTAAATGCTCAAAATCAGATTTGAGACATTCAAAATCAGATTTGCAAAACCACTCAACAACATCATATCAAGGTTACGGTTCCAATGATAGCATACTAAAATTTAGTAGCAGGAATCGAGGATGTAACCAACAATCCTATAAGTTACTACGGATTAGTAACACGTGAACCTGATAGAGAGAAGAGAGCCTAGTCCTAACCCACGTCGAATGAGAAGAGGATGACTCGGATCGAGGGCATAAGGTAAAGGAGTAAAAGAGCCTTCGTTCCTCCCACAATCAATTCCCTACATATAACTAAAGCATTTCTAGACTCAACTTGACCAGTTTGGCTTAGCGGACCTCTGAGCAGCCCCGCTCTGATGCCAACGCTGTCGGGACCCGATTCAAGTCACATCGACCTGGTGGTAACACCTCATATCACTTTGCGGCCTCACGCACGGTATTCCCACGGTGTCGCCTTACCATGGCCGGGACCGTTTGCGTCTTTTGGCTCACGTATATGATAGTGTCGCTAGCATCCACATGACAAAGAACCGGGCCGACATGGCTAGTCGTGAACCCAAAGCGGCACTAACCTATGGGGACAGGCATACATGAAACACTTGAGCATGTCGGTCATCAACGTATGAACTCGGGCTGTAGCACGGGCTAACAGGACTCCGGTATCCCGGGCTGTAGCAGGCTAAGCAGGACTCAAGTATCACCGCGTGACATTTCCCGAAGGACGGACATAGGAACGAAATGAATCACATGCCGGCCGATCAAGTGTCCAAGCAGTAGTCTTTGGGCTAGCGAGACTCCGGTGAACCGGGCTGTAGCGGACTACTATCGCTCAGAAGCACGAGACTACATTTCCCCATAAGAGAGGCTGCCAAGGATAAACAACTAGTTTGTCGGATCCCACTCATACCAAGCATTTCAATCATACACGCAATATGCCCGATATGAGTAAATACAACAAGGCATCACAACAAAACTCTACAACTCAAGTACTTTATTTAAGAGGCTCAGGAGCCATACATAACACATTCATACAGGTAGGGGTCACATGACCCAACACTCAAGTCATACAATCATACAAGCACATGCGGAAGCAACTTATGTCTGAGTACAGACTCTAGAAAGAAAGAAAGCTTGTTGGAGCCTTTCTATCTACAATGGCCCTTCACAAGTCTTAGATCGCCACCTGGGTGGCTAGCTTACTCGTCGAAGTCAACATCTACATAGAATCCGTCGGAGGGGGTAGTATAGTCCTCTGAAAAATATTGATTAAGCAAACATGAGTACAAAAGTACTCAGCAAGTCTTACCACAGAATCCTATCATACATGCACATTCTCAAGAAGGAGGTGGAGTTATTTGCAGCAAGCCAGCTTTGACTCTTGGCTAAGCTATCCTACGTGACACACTTTGTAAAGCATTTTGTCGTACACGAGTCCACTAATCACCATCACAATACTCCACCGTGGATCCTCTCTCGTCATCCCCGAGAGGGCCATCCACGATACTCACACTTATCTTGAGGCTTTTAGTAGTATCCATTTACTTGTCTATGAACTGATATAGGTAACCCAGAAGTCCTTCTCCGTGGACACGGCTATTGAATAGATCATATTTAACCTGCGCAGGGTATACTTCTTCACACGCTCTCACCACTTATAAATCGTTACACGACATGTACTCGCAACCTTCAGCGGAAGCCCAGCGTGGGTGTCGGCCACAGCCTACCTAAACACTCAAGTCCCTAGTCCAGGTTTATCGCCTATTCGGGTTCCATCCGCAGGAGTCCGCCGAGGTTTCCCATACAGCCCCGAGCGATGTGTGCGGGGTTCCCGAGATACCAAACGGGCACTTTCGGTACACCGAACCACGGTGCCTACCGCAACACAACCCACCCCTAAGGTCAGCGTTAAATGCGGCCCAAACAAGCTACAAACACGAAACTACTTGCAACTCCGGACTATGAACAGGGGTGGTTAAGAAGCCGAGAGGGTCCATTGGTTTCGGGCCCAATGCGTGGTAGTAGCTAGTTCATGGATCACAAACACAGATCTCAGTTCTTAAGTTCGGCTTCAATGAAACAACCCACCATGTACTCCTACATGGCCTCTCATCGATACCTTTACCAAATCGTGTTCAACACTTTCACTCTCGAACCAACACAACCTTTCACTCCAGTTCATCATCCCGATGAGCCGGACTGACACAACTCTAAGCATAGCAAGCATAGCATGGTAGGAATCACAAACATGGCTCAATCAACTCCTACACATACTAGTGGGTTTCATCTAATTCTTGTGGCAATGACAGGTCATGCAAAGGAAGTGGGTTCAACTACCGCAGCACACAACAGTTGAATCGCGTTGTCTTAATGCGATGAAACGAGAGCGAAGCGAGAACATGGGTTTGTATCGGAATGATCAATGAATTGCTTGCTGATGGGCTGGGGTAGAGAACGCCCTTGGATGGGTAATCGAGGTTATCTTCGGGGGCAGAACCTATCACGAAAACACACCAAGATAAACATACAAACAATATGCAACAATATGATGCATGCTATGACATGGCAATATGGATGTGTGTTGGCCTAATGCAAGTTGAAGGAACAGGGGATGAACTCATTTGAATCAAAGGTTCAAATGGTAGCTCATTTGAGTTAGGCCTAATAGTGCAATATCTTAATCTGGTTATTCAGCATAGTTAACTTGTTTTAACATGGATGAAACCTGTACCAATGGATAGAGTGTATTTTTCTGATAATTTTTCATATATAAATCTTTGCATTTGGAGTTATAGATAAAAAGTTATAAGCATTTGAAATTTGAATTATATTCGGAATTTGTTATATAAAAATAATTCCAGAATTTGAATTAATCGTCGACATGAGGTCAGCGTGACGTCGAGGGTCAGCGGGTCGTCCAGTCAAACTGACCATGGGACCCGCATGTCGAGGTTAGTTTAAACTAATTAACTTAATTAGAACTAATCCTAATTAGTTAACCGGGGTCCACATCATTGACTCGAGACAGTCAGCAGGCCCACGGTCGAGGGGTCGATGGTCAACTCGCCGGCGTCTAGCCACGGCGAGGCTGGGGCAAGGAACAAAGTGCTTTTGCACTTTCCGGGCACCAAATGGGCCTGAGGAGCATCTGCGTGAAGTGAGGATGAGCCGCGGTGTTTGGTGGGTCGATTAGGTTAGGGGTGGCGGAGTGGGCGCCATGACGAAGTCGGGCGGCCGGGGCTCGGGTGATGTCGAATTAGTTGCTAGGGGCTCGGCGGCGCGGAAGTGCATAGTTAGGCCCGTTGGGGCGTGGTGAGTCGATGGGCGCGGTGGCGTGGCCGTTAGGTGACCGAGCCTCGTCGGCGACGAGCTCCATGGCGGCGTTCGGGTGATCGGCGTCGCTGCGTTGTGGTGCAAGAGGAAGAGAGCGGAGAGGGCGGGGAGTAGCCAGCTCACGGTGAACCCGTAGAGAGCCTCGTCGGGGTCGGGGCGGTCGATCTGGCGGCGGCGGCGATGGGGATCTCCGCGCTTCAAGCTCGGTCGAGTCGGTGTAGTAACCGGGGCACCTAGAGCGAGCGGAACTTGGCTAGCTAGGGTTAGTGGGGTGCGGCGGAGCTGCTGGACATGGTGGGGAGGAGCATGGGCGGCGGGGAGCACGGCGCGTCGGTGGCGCGTCGGCGATGGCGTCGGCTAGGTTGGGGAGAGCGAGAGAGAGGAGCGGGGGAGAATGGGGTGTCACAGGGGTCGGGCGACGACGTGGAGGCCGTCGAGGCGGCGCAGGCGAGGGTGAAGCAGGCGGCGGCCAGTGCGTGGCGCGCCTGCGCTCGCCGGCCGGCACCAGTTGCTGCTGGCCGAGCCAAGCAGCTTTTTGGCCTTGGCTCTTTGGGCTGGGCAGCAGGTGGGGCGATCATGAGCGACAGTAAGCTTTTCCTTTTTTAAACTTTTTCTATTTTACGTAACTCTGTTGGGGTTTTAAAAATACCAAAACTATTTTAAAATTACCAAAATGCTCCTGGTCACTTGTTGGAATATTCCCAACATGAAACATCTTGGTTTGACAATTTTGAACATTTAAAATATTTTCATAATTTGAAATGCTCATTTCAAAGACTTGTGGATTAATTCTAGAACCCTTAGGTGACCTAGAAAATGGTGCACCTCCTTTGACATGGGTTCTGAACCCAAACAAAGAGGATGAGCATTTTGAAGGGCATTTCGGATTCATTGAAATAAATTTTAGTAAACCCTAGTTCTTTTAAAGGGGGGGGGGTGTTCTGGGGTTTCCTGCCTTCCCCATTTCAAATTCAAATGAAATTTAAACATGATGCACACCCTAATGCATGGTCTATCTGGGATGTGACACCCTCAATATGAATATCCGATGTTTTGTCAACAATAGAGGGTGGGGAGGAGGATGATCCTGAAGTGGAGGAGGAGGACGAGGCCGAGGAGGTCGATAATCCCATGAAGACAAAATCAAGCATGAAGAGACAGAGAATACACAACTATTGCCAAGAAGAAGATTGCTTTTTGTCAAGCTTGGATGAACGTGACGCTTGATGCATCGGTTGACACAGATCAATCAAAAGAGAAGTATTGGGGTAGGACGGAAGAGTACCATAGCACCATCATGGATGTCACATCAAGCCGCACTCAAGGCTCTTTTGGGCACTGCCGGGGCACCATCCAAAAGCAATGCAACCAATGGTTCGGTTGTATTGATCAAGTCAACCATTTGCCACCGAGTGTGGTGAAAATCTTTATGTGCCTCTCGTCCAAGAGCTATACAAGCAACACAACAAAAAGAATGGTGGCAAGGGCTTCATGTTGCACCATTGCTACAAAGAACTTGCCAACAATGAGAAGTGGATTAGGAGAAACTTCAAGGCCACTCCGCAGAGGTCAAGGATTAGCATATCGTTGAAGCCAGTGATGAGGAGGATGAAAATCCCAATAAGAGGCCCGGTGCTAACAAGATTGCAAGAGAGAGGAAAATGAGAGGAGCCTTCAGCGGCAACTACAAGGAAGAGCTTGTGTCTATGACTGACCAAAAAATCATTGGTGATCGAACGCAAAGAAGAGAAGGCGGAAAGGTGGAATGAGCTCAAGTCTTTGGAGGACGAGAAATGGAGGCCTAAGTTGGCAGCCGGAGAGAGGAAGTTGAAGGCGGAGGAGCGGAGGCATGCATTCAAGGAGGAAAGGCTTGTGAGAGAGAAAAAGGCTGAAGAACGTGTTATCATGTTCATGAACCCAATCAGTCAACTGACCCAAATATTCTGTTTAGACATATGACATACAGTATCATTCATTAAATATATTTTCATATTATATTTGTTAGACATTACAGGTGTTGATACTTTCTAATATGACGTTGTTAGCTATTTTCAAATCTGCTTCTCTCCAAGTAGCATTTGTCCCGGTACAATACGACGGCAGATGATGCGCGGAAGCAACACCAGTCTGTTTAGACGTATGACGTACAGTACCATCCATGATAGAAGTACATCTCAAGTACTCTAACCTAGCATATAACGGCACCACCACACACGGTTCCAACGTACGACCTCGAGGCTGTTTTCCTCTCGTACGTGGCGGCTGCAACCCTAGCCGCCGCCGGGGCGATCTTCAATGCCGTTCTCGGCGGCTCCCTCCGCGGCGACTTGATCGTCGATGGTGAGGGGGCGCGGATCCACGCGTGGATCGTTTTACTCATCCATAGTCTAGGTTTTAGGTTGTTCATTGTCTTTGCTTGGCGGCGGCGATGGCGGCGCTGAATAAATATTTTTCGGATCCTTTCACGGCGAGGCCATCGGTCCTATGGTTGGGGATGGATCTGGAAATCAGTCTGTTCAAGCAAGGATGGCGTGGTGGCGGCGGCATCCTCGTGGTGGACCTGTGTCCTCGGGCTCCGTCGTTGCGACGACGTTTTCTCCAGCGTCGGCGTGGAGCTTGGGAGGTAGTCCAGAGCGGATGCAGATTGTGGTGCGCATCGGCGACATCTGGAAGACGGAACGTGTCTGGGTTAAGTGGTTCGTGGATGGCGGTATGGTTTCCTCCTTGACGTCTTAGTCGTGGTGGGGTTCCAGATCTGGAGTTCGATGGCGTGTCCGGGGTGTTGCCCCGGTCTGATTCGTTCAACGGCAATGACTTCACTTTTGGTGAGCCACCTTGGAGGTCCGCAAAGCTGAGTATCAGCGATGGAGCCGCGTCGAGCTCGGGTGAGGAGGTGATCCGTCATTATTTTTTTCGGTGGCTGCTATGGTGGTGCCGGAGGCAGGTGACGGGCGTTAGTGTCAAGCTTAGAGATGTTCTGCTATCTTTTCAGTTTTTTCATGTTGGTTCTTATGTGACTTGTACTTTGTTCTTTATGATATGAATGAGGCACGTATTACCATGCAAAAAAAAACCTAGCATATAACTGACAACAGAGAGATAGCTCTCTTTTCCGGAAACCCTAATAGCTCTGGCGACTAGGGTTTGGCGGACCTGACGGCGGCCGCAGATCGGATCAGCGGGACGCACCGGAGTTCCTGCCGGGGGGATGGCGACACCCTCCGGAAGCGGCAGCGGGGCGGCGAAGGAGGCGATGTCGCCGCGCACTGCGAAGGCTCGCCTAGAGGATCAACTTGGCAAGCTTGACATCTCGGAGGAGGAGGCGACGCCCTTGATGTTAGACGATCGCGTCGAGGGGGCGTCAGAGAAGTGGATGGTGGCAGGGAAGATCTTGCACCGCAATAAGCTCCATATCAACACCATCTCGAACGCCCTCAGGCCCGCATGGGGAAACCCTAGGGGGCTAGTCTTCCGTATCACTGGAGAAAACATGTTTGTTGCGGAATTTGCAACGAAGCGAGCCAGAGACCGTGTATGGGATGGATCTCCGTGGCACATAAGCAAGAATGCAGTCATCCTCTCTGATTTTGATGACTGCATGTGCCCGTCGGAACTTAAGTTTGATAAGCTGAAGGTCTGGGCCCGTGTTGTTAATCTCCCTTTCAATCTGCGCGATGATTCCTGGTGCAACGCAATAGCAAAACAGATTGATAAGGAGGCTACTTCAATTCACTTTGATCATGGGGGTGGCTACCTGCGCGCCCGTGTGACTCTCGACGTAGCCAAACCATTGAGAAGGTGGATTCTAATCAATTCTGCAAGGCGAGGTTCTACAGATCCGTACGACATCCAGTATGAGAATATACCTCACTTTTGCTTTTCATGTGGCCGTCTAGGCCACTCCGATCCGGTATGCCCAACTCCTGGTACGAGAGACGAGAACGGTGTTCTGCCGTTTGGTAAAGGCCTGGGGCCACCGGAGGAGAAAAGGAAACCGGCATCGTCTGAGGACTCCTCGAAAACTCAGTCAGCCAAGATGAGCAAAAACGACACAAAGGAATCCAGTACTGCTGCCGATGGAGGTGTCGAGGTTAACTCCCCAGTTAAGCGCAATATGGCCCCAAAGCGTAAGGGGGCTCCTCCAACCCAAGTCTATCACAGAGTTGAGGTCCCGCTCTTGACAAACCATGCAGCGACAGAGGCGGATGTGGAGGCACTTGCAGGTACAAGTCTGTCTAAGGAAGGAGAAGGCATTGAGGATGACTGTGTTGTGAGAGAACCAAAGAAAAAGAAACCAACTCCTACAAACTCTGACAATTCGGCAGAGGCTGCAATGCAGTCCTGCCCATCCCAATGATTTGCTTAAGCTGGAACTGCCGGGGGCTTGGGAACCCCGAGGCAGTTCGCGAGCTTCGCAGCGTTGTGAAGCAAGAAGGCCCCGCTCTGGTTTTTGTTATGGAAACAAAGATTAGAGGAAAACGTGTCGAGAAACTTCAGCAGACCTTAGGATTTGCTGGATGCTTTGCTGTTGACAGCGTCGGATTAAGTGGAGGCCTTGGTCTTTTCTGGTCCAAGGATGTTTCGGTAGAACTCAAGAACTATAGCTCGGCCCACATTGATGTTGTGGTGCGCGATGCTGTCGATAACTCGGTGAGTTGGCGATTCACCGGGTTTTATGGAGCGCCTAGAGCTGAGAACAGGCATCACAGCTGGCGGTTCCTTCGTACCCTACACAACCTCGTGCATGATGAGTGGCTGTGTATGGGAGATTTTAATGAAACTTTATATGGAGAAGAGCATTTTGGTCGGACAGCCAGACCGGAATGGCAAATGAGAGCGTTTCGTGATGCTGCCGACGACTGTGGGCTCCAAGATCTAGGCTGGTCAGGTGTTCCTTACACATGGGATAACCGACAAACCGGCCAGGCTAATGTCAAAGCTCGGTTAGACCGAGCTTTTGCTAATGAGGGATTCGGACAGAAATTCGAGTATGTTAAAGTGCGCCATATCTGTTCAGTTGAGTCGGATCACTGTTTCGTACTGCTGGATATGCGTCACCAACACCCCAACAGCAACACACATACTTCGAAACCTTTTCGCTATGAGAACATTTGGCAGTCTCATAACGATTACGGCCACCTGGTTGCCGAAACTTGGCGCGGCCAAGCTAGACAGCCGGGCCTGCTTGGTGTCATGGACTCCCTCGCGGCTCTAGAGCAGACGCTCAAGCCCTGGGGTGTTCGAGAATTTGGTTCCTTGACAAGGACTGTCCGTCAACTACAGAAGCGGCTAGATAGATTGCGATGCCAGTCAGTTGGACGAGGCCCGTCAGAGGAGGAGAAAACTACTATGTCAAAACTCCGAGAAGCACTCAAATTGGAGGAGATATGGTTTAAACAACGGTCCCGTGTTCCTTGGTTGCGCGAGGGGGACCGCAACACGGCCTATTTCCAAGCGCAAGCAAAGCAGCGCAAACGATTAAACAAGATAGCCAACCTGCAGCGGTTGGATGGTTCTGTCTGCGCTTCAGGAGATGAGGATAAAGAAGAAATCCTTGCGTTCTATCAAAACCTATACACATCACAAGGTTATAGTAATTGTGATGAGCTGCTATCACATGTGCCACATAAGGTAACACCGGCGATGCACCACCTACTGTGCAAACCTTTCGAAGCTACAGAGGTGCATGACGCGTTATTCCAGATGGCATCGTCCAAAGCACCTGGAGTAGATGGGTTCACCGCAGGCTTTTATCAGCACCACTGGGAGCTCTTGAAGCATGACATTATACCAGCAGTGCTTGATTTTTTGAATGGCGGCGAACTACCGGCAGGACTAAATGACACGTCCATCACATTAATCCCTAAGGTACGTCATCCGCAAAATATTTCTCAGTATCGACCCATTGCACTATGCCCAGTTCTCTATAAAATCGCTGTCAAAGCGATAACTAATAGGTTGAGGCCCTGCATGGATGAGATAATAAGTGAAGAGCAAAGTGCATTTGTTCCTGGTCGCCTGATCACTGACAATGTCCTTGTGGCATTCGAGAGTGTACATACGATGAAGAGGCGAAAGAAAGGAAAAAACTTCTCATGTGCCATCAAATTGGACATGATGAAAGCTTACGATCGAGTGGAGTGGCATCTCCTCGAAGCTATACTATTAAGACTTGGGTTTGCTGGTACCCTGGTCAGACTCATTATGAAATGTGTCACGTCCGTCCGCTTCTCTGTTCGAGTTAATGGAGAATTATTGCCTTACTTCACTCCTTCGCGAGGACTTCGGCAGGGCTGCCCCGTGTCTCCCTATCTTTTTTTGCTCTGCGCCGAGGGATTCTCGTCATTGCTGAAGTATTATGGTAACCATATTGATCGGGGCATCCGTGTGGGATTCAGAGCCCCATGGGTGAGCCACCTGTTGTTTGCAGATGACAGCTTGATTTTCATCAAGGCGAGCGTGGAAAGTGCATCTCACCTGAATGATATCCTTGCGATATATGGTGGGGCCTCTGGCCAGTGTGTAAACCGAGCAAAAAGCTCCATCTACTTCAGCCCAAACACACCGGCGGCCTTACGAGGAACTCTCAAACAGCTTTTGAATGTACAGTCAGAAGCTTTCTCCGAGCGATATCTTGGTCTACCCACTGCAGTTGGACGAATTACAAGTGGAACCTTCGAACACATTGGGGACCGAGCAAGGGGGAAAATGCAGGGCTGGTCCGAACGACTATTTGCTTGTGCAGGCAGGGAGACTTTGATCAAATCTATTGTGCAAGCTATACCGACGTTCAGCATGTCTTGTTTTCTGCTAACCAAAAAAGTGTGCAAGAATTTGACCTCAAGCATGGCAAAATTCTGGTGGGGGAGTTCGGTTGATCGACGCTCTCTTCATTGGATATCCTGGGATAAACTTGCTACACCAAAAATCAAGGGTGGCATGGGTTTCCGAGACTTGCGACAGTTTAACCTAGCGCTTCTTGGGAAGCACGGATGGAGGTTTCTCACAAACCCGGACACTCTATGCACCCGAGTGATGAAGGGAAGGTATTTCCCGGACTGTGATTATATGCAAGCATCAATTCCAAAATCTGCTTCGCCCATATGGAGGGCAATCATAGCCGGGCGCGCAGCCCTCAATGCTGGCCTTGTTAAACGCATTGGTGACGAGGCATCTACCTTGATATGGGACGACCGGTGGATCCCATCAACGGTTTCTATGAAGCCCATGTTCAGGCCACCAGCTTCTACGGTCAATATGGTCGCTGATCTCATTGACACAGATAACTGGACATGGAAACATGATCTAGTACGAACGTCATTTATCGCACCGGACGTGGAGGCGATACTCAACATTCCACTCCGTCAGGGTGGCGGAGAGGACTTCCTTGCTTGGGCACATGAAAGATCCGGCATCTACTCCGTTAAAACAGCCTACCGAGCTCTAGTGAATCAGAACGAGCGCTTAGCTCTAGAGGAGGGGCAGGTAGCGGGGCCATCAACGAATGAGGAGCAGATGTGGAGCTGTTTATGGAAACTCAAAGTTGTTCCAAAAGTTAGAGTATTCTGGTGGAGGGTAATCAAAGGAATCATCCCGGATGAATCTACTCTACACCACCGTCATATCAGAGACACAAGTTTATGTAAGTTGTGCCTTGCCATGAATGAGGACTTGATGCATGCTCTTGTCCACTGCTCGCATGCAAGGCGGTTCTGGGAGGAGGCGAGCTTGCTATTCGAGATAAATTTACCACGGCTCCATCCCAGCTCTTGGGCACGTGATATTCTGTGTGACTTGCAGCTCACAGGCAAGGAACGTGCCACAATCATTACTGTCATGTGGGCTATCTAGATGTCCCATAACAGACGGACTCATGATCAGGAGATTATTGATCTAGCTGCCTCAGTCCGACGCATTCGGGAGGACCTGGCGTTGTTGGAAATTCCCCGGCAGAGCTTCATACCGCTGCCGGGTCATGGCTGGCGGCCCCCTGAAGGAAATCATGTTACGATCAACACGGATGCTGCAACACACCGCGACGCCGGCAACGCTGGCTTGGGGGGAGTAGCCCGCTCTTCCTCGGCATTCCTGGGCGCTTGGTGCAAACCCCACCCTGGGGTTACAGATCCTTTCATTGCTGAAGTGCTAGCCCTACGTGAGGGTGTCATCTTCGCGAAGCTTCGAGGCTACACGCACGTGCGACTGGAATCCGACTGTCTTGAGGCAGTTAACCTCTGGAACTCTAGCTACACCGATCGTTCGGTTGTAGCACCGATACTTTCAGAAATTAGAGAGCTCTCTGCTAGCTTTTTGTCTTTTCATATTTCGCATGTAATAAGAGCCGCTAAAGGTCCTGCACACTTGTGTGCCAAGCGTGCATGTACGCTTGATATGACCGAAAGCTGGCTGGACTCCACCCCTAGCTTCCTGGTTAGCAGCCTTCTGGCTGACTGCCCAGCGAATGCTTTTTATTAATAAAGCTCTCTGAAATTCCCCGCAAAAAAAAAAAGTATTCTAACCTAGCTAAACATGAATGCATCACCAGGAAATATGCATGGTCAGCCACTGAGAGAGCCATGCAAAATGCAAATGCGGGTCTACAGATTAAAACTATGTACGTAGTATGTATGATTCCATTCCATGAAGTTGGACGACGATCCATACGAAATTAGATGCAATTGGACAGGAGAAAAATTAACATGATGATTATTCCTTTCTCCTCATCACAAGTTCACCACAATGAAATGCTGATTCTCCTTCTTCATTACAGATCAACTCTCAAGTATCACAACATTACTCTCTCAGAGCTCAGGCAATCAGACTCACTCTCAGAGTTCCGGCCTGCATGCATGGCATCAGTTGTCCCATTTGAAGGCGACGGGGCTCCTGACCCGGTGCTTCCTGTTCTCCCAGGCGATGTGGCCGAACTCCCACGTGCCGGCCGTCCTCGCCTTCGCTCCCGCCTCGCTGCTGAACTGCACGCTGTAGCTCCTCTCCTCATTCGGCCACCTGAACTCCAGCGTCGCCGGCGTCACGGTCACCTTCACCCCGTCGGGCGCGGCGACCGTCACGTTGTAGCTCTCGGGGCGCGTCGACACCAAGGTCACCGTCCGCGTCAGCGTGCGGACGCGGGTGCGGCCGTCGAACACCACCACGAACGACGGGTAGTTGAGGTTGGCCACGCCGCCGGGGATCGTCCTCGCGCACTTGGTCAGCTCCGGCACGAACATCCGCATCTGCTCCACCGTGTAGTTGAGGGTGCAGAGGAAGTCGACGTAGTCCTGCGTGCCGGCGTCGTACACCAGGCCCGGGTCCATGGCGAGCCGCGGGAGCACGAACCCGGCCCCGGCCGCCAGCGGCGTCGCACCCATGACGGCGGCGCCGACGGCACTGCCGCTGTCCACGATGTCCCTGCCGTTCTTGTCGAGCGGGCCTGCGGTCGTCATCAGCGCCGAACGGATCATGGCCGGCGTCCAGTCGCCGTGCCGCTTCTTGATCAGGGCCGCCACTCCGGCCACGTGCGGGCACGCCATCGACGTCCCCGAGAGAATGTTGTACTCCACTCTCCGCGGGTCCATGTTGGAGCCAGATGGCGAGGCGGCACCAGACCAGGCGGCGAGGATGTTCACTCCCGGCGCGACGACGTCCGGCTTCAGGATCTCGGGGACAATCGGGTTGGGGCCCCGCGAGGAGAAGCCCGCCACCATCGGCGCCCGGTTCTCGCCGGTGACCGTGTTGCAGGTGAAGTTGAAGGACGCCACCGGGTACGCCACGGACGACATGTAATCGGCCAGCTTCTTGCCGCCGGTGGAGCTGAGCTGGAGACCGGGAAGGTTGAAGGGTTGGGCCTTCACCGCGTCCCCGAACCGTACACTACTATCGGCGGAAATCATCCCGGCTCCGCCGGCTCTCTCCACGTTAAAGCCGGCCCAAGCTCCTACACCCTTGGAGCACACCACGACCTTGCCCATGACCCTGTCGGGCGTCAGGTCGCCGTACTTGCCGCAGTCGCTGCTCACTAGCGGGATCGTGCCCGCGCCCTGGGAGAACGGGATGTTGTAGAGGGACTGCCCGGTGAGCACCACCCCGTTCCCGAGCCTGAGTGTCGCCGGGAACACCCGATCCGTGGTGGCGGCGCCGACGGTCGTCATCCATGGGGCCACGTTGGTTATGCTTGACGCATTCGGGCCGTAGTTGCCGCCCGACATGACGACGAAGACGCCTCTGCGCTCAGCGCCGAACGTGGCGACGGTGACGAGGTCGTCGTAGAAGGCTTCCACGGGGCCTCCGAGGGACATGGAGATGAGGTCCACGCCGTCGCTCACCGCGGCATCGACCGCCGCGGTAATGGCCACCAAGGAGCATCCGCCCCGGATGCACGCCTTGTACATGGCGATTCTCGCCATGCGCGCCACGCCGCTCGCTCTACCGCCCGCGAACTTGAAGAGATCGGCCGAGGGGACCTCGGAGCCTGCAGCCGTTGACGACACATGCGTTCCGTGCCCATCGATGTCCGTCGGACTCGAATCGGCGAGGCCACCGGCATCTAGCTCGTCGACTGTGATGAAGGACTTGGCGCCGACGAGCTTGTTGTTGCACAAGCTGGCGTTGAATCCCGGGGCGTCCACGCACTTGCCCCTCCAGGTGGACCTGACGGGGCCGAGCCCGGTGTCGCTGAAGCTGGCGCGCTCCGGCCAGATGCCGGTGTCGACGAAGCCGATGATGACGCCGTCGCCGAACTCGGCGTCCGGCCACGCGCCGAAGTCGTCGTGGAGGCCCATGAACCACGGCGACCTCGTGGTCTGGGTGTGGTACAGCCTGTCCTTGTACACGCGGGACACGCCGGGGACGGTCGCCATGCGCTGGGCCTCGCCGTCGGTGAGACGAGCCGCAAAACCGTGCATGACGGTGCCGTAGGTGTAGCGGATGCGGTTGGAGTTCTTGCCCACCATGGACGCGTACCAGTGCTCGAGGGTGTCGAACTTGGACGGCTTGGCGAGGTGGTTGGTGAGGACGATGTAGGTGTTCGAGCTGGAAGGAAGAGCCGGCTTGTGCTCCTCGGCAATGGCGTTCTTGGCCTTCGGGGTGACGGAGGAGTGTGTGGACTGGACAAGGAGGAGAACTAGGAGTGAGCAGCGCAAGAGGATGGAGATCATGGAAGCCATTGTTTTGGATTGTGTGTGGAGTCGAGTGGTGGAGGAATGCATGCGAGTGGTGGGTTTTATAGAGCTCGAGCAGCCCAGCGTGACGCTACCGGACAAGGCATGCATGCGTGTTCAGATCAACAAGAAAATGCATCGCCAAGAGAAAATATCTGCACCATCAAATTTTTATCTTAATTTTGAAGCTTGCATTACCACGTTTACCCTAAATATATCATCATGCGTGCATGGTGGCTCAGCTACAGCTATTGGATGGTACTAGATGTGGATTTCTTCCAGACTACACCTTAGCTAGTGGAAGCCAAATGCAGCCTCGAAACAAGAATTATTGACCTTTGTTTTGTACTACCAAGTAGTCATGATGAACATCCTTCCAAACCAAACAAGGAAGGATTGAAACGGCCTCCACTTTCCTTGTCTCGCATGCAAGAGCACATGGCTTTCAGTTAACATTCTGGCTTTGTACACCGAGGGATGAAACAAACTGCCTGATCTGTCACACAATCGCATATGCGGGCAGGCAAGGCTATTTTCAGTCCCTGTACAGCCCTAGTGAAGTTTAGGATGAAATGAGACCAGTGATCGCTGCTTGATGAAATCTCATCAAGTATGCTTGTAACTTAGGTCATGGTAGACATGTTTGGTTGGGAAATCCCCATGATCCAGCTCGTGTACCTATGAACATTGTTATGAATCAATAAAGTGGCGTGAGTTCTCGAGAACAAAAAAGATTGATAGCTAGTTTTTTAGTGATTTAAAAAAAACTGATCACTCGGTGACGTCCTCTTGCTAGCCTCGTGTCGTCCCCAGCCTCTCTGTTGCCAGTTCGCCTGAACCGCCGCCGGCCGTTGCTGGTCTCTAATCCTTCTCATCTGGTCTACAGATCCAATTTGTAAGTGACAGAAAAATTGATTTATCCATCTTATTAATCTGAAGGAGTGAGATTTAACATCTTAAATTCCCATTCTCCTATTATTTTAGGGTTCGTTTGACATGTGGATTTTTCTTAAAATTACTTGACGGTCTAGATGGATAGTCACATGGATTACACAATCTAGATTAGTGCCTCAAGTCACACCCCAATCACAACGTCAAGTAAGCTAGCAAAATAAAGAGGTACCTTTTTTTGTAATCAGAGTTTTTTTTTGTTATGATACATTGGCTACTATAGTTTCTTATTTATGTGAGGTTACTAAAAATATTGTAGACATGTTAGTTAATAAAAATTACGCATTCTAGCCATATATTATTGCTACTTTATTTTTGAGAGGATATATTAGTTTTACTTGTTCGTGTTGACCCCAACGACCTGTTTTCCTGGCTTTGCCCCTAACCCGGTCCCTCTGGATTATTCGCAACAAAATTTCTATTGAAGGATTGTTCCCTTCTTGCCTTGCTAATTACTCCCTCCGTCTCATAATATAAGAACGTTTTTAACACTATACTTGTGTAAAAAACACTCTTATATTATGGGACAGAGGGAATACATTTTTAAATGGTGCCTTTGCAGCAATGGTGTCCTCTTACGAAGAGGAAGGACAATGACACGGCGAGAATGTCTTGCTCAAGAAAGCAGCTTCATGCTTACCATAGGAAAGCTTATTCGTAATTGCGTCGCTTACGGACTCATGGCCCCTCTTGAATCTTGATGTACTCTATAAATAGTCCGTAGCTCATTTGTAGTTTCGTCGCTTACCATATGAGTATGTTATAACTATGTTACGTTGGCTGTGCTGACTTTTATTATTATATTAATTTAAAGCCGAACGCTTCTTATGCCTGTTTTCTAAAATATGAAGCAATTTCATGTTACGATCAATTCTAATATATCGCTGTAATAAAAAAAATTAATCTTTGAAATTCTGAATAGACACTCTTTAAATCTTCAAATCCTGGGCCCTTACATGATTTTTTTCGCTGCTCATGTCAAAACATATTTCATCATTAAATTTTACAAACATTCAGTATACATCCCTATGTACATGTGTATTCTTTTCAATTTTTTGAAATTTAAAGAGTTAAATTCTGAATTTTTTTTAATGGAGCCATTTCCGAGGAAACACCGGATATATATCCGATATTTTCTCCGTAACATTCCTGCGCAGTCCGCGCCAGCAACAGAAAGGAAAAAAACGCTTCTCTCGCTCCCCTTGGGCGTTGACTTGCGAGTCGCCAGCGTGAGCGGCCCACGCCCTACACAGCCTCGGGTGGCCATCGAGATTAGCCAGCTCCCCTCCGATTCCCCGCGGCCATGTTCCCCCATCTGGTGCCGGTGGCGAGGCTTCGAGTTCCTGCCTCAGTTTGCAGCAGCGTATCCTTGTCGAGGTAACTAGGTTACACCGCAACCTGATTCATCGAATGCTTCAAATTTTGATCCATATCCATGTGTTGCAGTTGTATGTTCCAGCATGATTTCGCTATGCATTGCTACGCACCAGATGGCCTAACTCGGGCTCAATCGAATTCCTGGCGTTTTTAGCTGTAAAATAGCGAATTGCAGGTTCGAATCGTTTGTGCTTGTTCGTATTAGCAACCGAGAATTCATCATGTTTCGTCTTGTTTTTTTGTCATTTAACATTGGAAGAGCTGTCTTCCATTTTTCTTTTAGATGCTCCTGAACAGAACTTTGGTATGTATGCAGCAGGATATTCTGCTGGAGAGAAGTGACAGAAAATACAGACCCGGGTAATCTTTTCAGCTTTACATATTGCTCCAGTTTGCAGAAGAGGGCAATTCTAACATCCTGTTATAGTTTTTTTCAGGCAGTCTTTCTGATTGACCTTTGAAATACTCTCAAGACATCAGCTACAAAGCTAAAGTTTCAGACATTGCATAGTTCTATAGGATACAGAATGCATGATATGCTATATGTCACAGATACATATCTCAAGTTGTAGCATACGTGCCTAGGACTCCATTAGACAGGCACACATGTCCATGAATACACCAATATTTAAAGAGTAATTTCAGAATGGATCACTTAGGCTTCATCTTCCTGATGCTACCCAGCTGATTGACAGGTCCATATTAGAACCGACTTGGCTAATGGTGCTTGAACTTACACGTGATTCTTCCAGTGCTAGAGCGTCCTTTAGCTGAGCCACCACCATACTCATTGTTGGCCTCTCACTGGATACCTCTCTTGTGCAAAGCAGGGCCATGTCCACAACCTTCCAAATAGAACTGAAGTCATATTGACAGTGAAGTCTTCGATCAACAATTGCCTCAATATCGCCCATGATAACCTTCTCCTTTACACGCTGCACAATATGCACAGGGGTCGGCAAGATTGGAGGTTCACCTGTGACAATCTCTAGTAAAACCACTCCAAAGCTGAAGACATCACTGCTTGTGGTGAGCCTGCCGCTAACACAGTACCTAGATAAGAGCAGTTGGGCCAATGTGCCTGGTTAGTTCGTTCTGTCAAAACTATTTGAATTTATTGAAGTTAAGTAGAAAATGAAGCAATGCACACATAGGCCAACAATGCCTGGTTAGCAGGATTCATATGCAATCACCCTTTGCTGTGCAGCTGCAATCTACTTCTAGTTTAGGCACCAAATATGCACAATCTTTTATTTTTATTTTACGATGTAGTATGTATGTTTTTCTTTTTCATTTAATGTACCATTTTTCGGATTTTCCACATTTTTGTTACTCATAACATTCAATGAGTCTGAACTTAGATATTCGTACACAGCTATAGTAAATCGCGAGGCACAACTAATTCTGGTGGGAACTTCTGATATTAATTTGGTATTTAAATTGAAGACGCTTACATATGCATGGGTTCATTACAAAGGCCTGATTGCCTAATATGAGGCCTTTATTTTAATAAAAATATATAATTCAATGCACCTTTTTTTATAGTGAAGTGTTTTTACTTCCTAATAACTTTATACATGATTCTAAGAGAATAGGTATGAAAACAAACTCTGGATCGATGTAGCCTAGAGTTCCTGCAGCTGTCACAGATATGTGACTTTGTGCCACATTGATGTATGACTTGGACAATCCAAAATCTGAGATCTTAGCAACCATGTCATGTCCTAGAAGAATGTTGTGCGCCTTCAAGTCTCTATGAATTATTGGTAATACGCATCCCGTGTGCAAGTAGTCCAAACCTATATAAGATAATACATGTTACCATATATTGCTTGTGCATTTAACTGGAAAAATCAAGAAACGCAGTGTTTCCTCCAAAGTACACCTTGGGCAGCTTCAAGTGCAATCCGTGCTCAATCACGCCATCCCAGTGTCTGAACAATTGCATTTCTGCCTGAAGTATCACAATTGAAGTTGTAAAAGCTAACAATTTATCTGGATGTGGTCGCAAAGTGAGTGACACAAGATGCATTTAATGAAGGCTTAAAATCATGTAAATAGTTCTGTACATTGCATGATCTCTAAAGAACAATGATACATAGTACTACTAATCATAGTTTTCTTTTTCTTCAGGAAAGGGATTTCGCAAGGAAGTCCGGCATTATAATTTTGGAATTTGCAAATTACGAACCTCGTATGTTATCATAAAGACTTCCATTAGGCATGTACTCATAAATTAGAGCTAAATGGTCCTTGTCAGTGCAGTAGCCAACCAGCACAACGAGATACCTATGGTGCACAGTTGTTAAGCTCCCAACCTACAAAATAAAATAAAATAAATTTAGAGTCTGAGACCCTGCAGAAGTGTTTTTAGTTCTGACAGTCAGTTTCAGAATGATATATGTATTGAAGTGATGGAATCGTTATCCCTTTCACCTTGCAAGTTACAATATTGGATATGCATTTATTAGTCCAACCTGTTATTTATCTTACCTAATGATCTACAAACTTCATATACCCGTAATTTCACAAATCTTTTCAGTATACTACGAATAACATGAAAAATCCTTGGACAATTGAATCTATATTCTGCATGGAATGCATACTTATAAAAATTGCCTGTCATACTCTATAGATTCAAATTAAATACCTCAGCTAAAAACTCTTCCACCCCTTTTCCTGTTGCTGATGTTGGAGAATGCATCTTGACAGCAACCTGAGTACCATCTTTTAGTTGGCCATGGAAGACAGGTCCATAACCTCCTTCACCAATGCATGCGGAAAAATTGTTTGTTATTGCAACCAACTCCGCGTATGTGAATTCACGGCTGTCGGATGTGTGTATGTGACCTTTACAGTTTTCTTGACTTTTGGGACCTGGTAGATCAACACATCCCAGTAGCACACTTGGAACTGAATCTTGATAAATCATTTGTTGCAGCAAAGGAAAAAAGTCGAAATCATTAGAACTCGTATCTTGAAATAAACCAAATTTGTAAGAATTAACAGGACATATATCTACCTTGCTTTCTGCAGAAACAAAACACTGTCAATTTACATGCCAGCAATGCCATTATCACCACAGATACTGCTACGACAGTTATGAGGAGGGTGTTTTCCTTATGTGGTGATTTTCCATTGCATGGATCTCCATTTATGGTGTCATACCTAAAATTACATAAAAAAAATTGCTCTAATGAATTGGATGAAGGCATATATGGATGTTCCAGAGGTTGATTTACTAGACATCAGAGTAAAAATAAACACTTAATATGTTGCTTTTTATTTCACCCTAAATCTGTAGATGTTGCATTCCAATTCTTACAAGTCGGTCTCAAGGAGGTCTGCTTTAAAATTGTATCAGCATCTATGGAGCAAAATCACAGAGAAGAAAGAGATCCAAACACGACTAGTCGACATGAGTCGAGTCGCCAGGCTGAGTCGACCCTGCCAGTGCGACTCATAGACTAGTCGCGACTAGTCGAGCGACTCGAAAACAGAGAGCCTTAAAGTAAGTGAGCGTGATGGCCTTATCGGCAGCTCAGACCCCGCTAATGGTGGGGGGAGATTTCAACCTAATCCGTTCGTGGGCGGACAAAAACAACGACAACATCAACTGGCCAAGGGTGGCCATATTCAACAACTCAATAGCATCTATGGCACTTAGGGAAGTGACTAGATCGGGGGCAAGATACACTTGGACTAACAAGCAATTAGCCCCAGTGCGATCCGTGCTGGATCAAGCTTTCATGTCTCCAGACTGGGAAGTTTTGTTCCCCTTGTGCTCACTCCTTGCTGAAACAAGGATTGGGTCGGACCATGTTCCGCTAATCCTATCTTCTGGGGAAGATAGAGTGCATTGCAGCCCGCGTTTCTATTTTGAAACCGCATGGTTCGAGGTCCCAGACTTTGACACCATCTTCAGGGAGAGATGGCGGAGATGTGTCCAACTCACAGGCCAGCAACGAGGCCCTATGGAGTTCTGGATTGCGGTAGGGGGCCGCCTTCGTGCAAGCCTTAAGGGGTGGGGCGCGAACCAGGGTCGCGACGATATGGTCCTGAGGGCGAGGCTCATTGATGAGATTGCTCATCTCGACGTCCAGGCGGACACGCGCCCTTTCTCCGAGCAAGAATGGGCGCGGCGATATGCCCTAGAGGGGCAAGTCGAAGCTCTGCTTCGGGCCGAGGAGGAATACTCAAGTGGACGCTCAAGGGTGATGCGAACACGAAGTACTTCCAGGCGTTCGCCAATGGCCGGCACAGGAAATGCTCGATTCTCGAGTTGCGAGCGGGCGGGGCTCCTTCTTCAACAATCGGAGATTTCCGCCACATCTATGACTTTATATAGGTCTAATGGGGACGGAGGAGGCCCAGCGAGCACGTCTGCGTGCGGATGTTTGGCTTCCGTCTCAGCGGGTGCTCGATAAGCAGCGAGGGTGGAGCTTGCTTTCCTACGAAGGAGATTGATGGCGCACTCCGGGGCATGAAATCGACACGGCCCGGGGCGGACGGATGGCGGTGTCAATGTTCAAACATTTCGGCCTTTGCTCGCGAACCCATTTTGAGGTGTGCAGCGGATTCATGCGAGGATTCGTTGACATAGCGGCTTAATTTCGGTGTCTTGTCGCTAATTCCGATAGTACCGGTGCGAGACAACATTCGCGATACAGACCCATTGCGCTCGTTAACGTACCTTTCAAAATATGTGCTAAAGGCTGCGCTACTCGACTCACGCCGATCGCTCATCGAACCATTAGTCGTCGCGCGATCGGCGTTCATTCGCGGTAGGAACATTTTGGAGGACCGTTAGCCTTACAAGAGACCCTTCACGAGCTCAAACGCACGCAACAACCTGCGTTCCTACTCAAGTTAAATTTCGAGAAGGCTTACGATCGCGTTAATTGGGATTTTCTCCGACAAAATCTTACTAGCAGAGGCTTCTCGTCGGTGTGGGTGCACCGAGTCATGCAATTGGTCTCGGGGGGCCAAACTGCGGTCTCGGTAAATGGAGAAGTAGGGAACTTCTTCAGGAACAAGCGTGGTTTATGCCAAGGTGATCCCATGTCACCGATCTTGTTCAACTTTGTCGCGGATCTTGCTTGGCAGCAATCTTGAGGAAAGCTGTGGAGGCTGGGCATAACAAAGGGTGCTGGGACACCTCATCCCGAGGATATCACATTTGCAATCTGGCAGACGATCGCTATTGCTATTTCAGCCGGACCTCCATAAGCGTGGCCACGATTAAAGCCCTGCTTATCAGTTTGAACTCATGTCGGACCTTAAAATCAATTTTCACAAGTGTGAAGTGAGGCCCATGTGCATGGACGAGCAGGAAGGTAGGCGCGTCGCGGATCTACTGAAGCGTAAACTAGGCAAACTTCCGTTTACATATTTGGGCCTCCGTTGGGCGTAAGCGCGTCTCGATTGAGGTGGGCTCCGCTCTGGACCAAGGTGGGAGGGCGGGTATGCCCGTGGAGGGAAAATTTATGTCCTCTGCCGCTAGGCTGGTGCTCACGAATCTGAGTCTCTCCTTGCTCCCGCAATTTGCCATGGGACTTTTCCTTCGGCGAAGGGGTGCATGCCAAGATGGATACTCCCGGTCCCGTTTTTTTGGGAAGGATCAGGACCCAAGCGCAAGTACCACATGGTTAGGTGGGAGGCGGTTTGCCGTCCCAAAGCCCGTGGAGGGCTAGGGATCACGAACACTAGAATCCTCAACATCGCGCTGATGTGTAAGTGGATTTGGAAGCTTTCGCAGGGGGCGACGGGTTTGTGGGTAGACCTGTTGCGTGCAAAGTACTTCCCCTCCGGGGATTTTTTTGAAGGAGCGGCGAGGGGCTCTCCTTTCTGGAACGACCTGCAAGCGGTCCGGCC
Organism: Aegilops longissima; assembly: GCA_021605205.1. Lineage (NCBI taxonomy): Eukaryota > Viridiplantae > Streptophyta > Magnoliopsida > Poales > Poaceae > Aegilops > Aegilops longissima. Next base: position 375,124,536 of record CM038680.1, on the reverse strand, counting down.
GGCTTTCGCTATGGGTGCCAAGTTCGGCATTGGCAATGGGCGTTTGGACCGTTTCTGGTTAGACCACTGGGTGGGAACCCGGCCTCTATGGCAAGACTTCCAGGACCTCTACAGCCTGGCGGTCAATCCGGAGCAGCACGTTGCCACGGCACTTGCCTCCTCCCCCCCGACGATTTACTTCCAACGGGAGTTAACGGGTACAGAACAAGCCCACCTCACGGATTTGCTCGCTCTTATTGCGCCGGTCGCGCTTTCCTCGCACAAGGATACTGTGACTTGGTCTCTCACCCCCTCCGGCAAGTTTTACATCAAGTCGTTGTACCGGAAACTTTGCGAGGCCAGTCCTCCCAAGTGCGAAAGGTCTATGGAATCGCGACTCCCGCTTAAAATTAAGGTGTTTTTTTGGCAACTGTTCCGTAACAGATTGCCCACCTCGGCCAATGTTGCTAAACGCAATGGCCCGTCGTCCGGCCTTTGTGCGATTTGCAACGTCTCGGAAGACGCAAACCACGTGTTTTTTCGCTGCCCGTTAGCTCGTTTCGCTTGGAGTGCGGTTCGCACTGCAGGCAACACCACATGGAACCCGTGCTCGACCGCCGATCTCGTGACCATTGTTGACTCGATTCAAGGAGGCAACAAACACGTTCTTTGGACCTGTGTGGGCGCGCTGGCCTGGGCCCTCTAGCTCACGAGGAACAAACTTGCGATCGAGGGTATCTTCCCAACCCACCCTGCTAATATCATCTACAAATGTAACCTTTTCCTGCAACAGTGGAGTCCGTTGGCGAGGCGCAAGGATGAGGATAAACTTAAACATGCACAAGACCGTCTTCGCCAAGTCTACGTGATGGCTAGGGAGCCAACCGCCACTTCTTCGACTTGAAGTGGCCCTTTTGGATAGCGCACGAGCGAGCCTGCGTGCTCTAAGCTCAGGCTTCGAGCCATGTAATTCTCTGCTTGCTCAGTGCTGCTTTTGGCCTGCCCGTTAACTCTCCAGACTATGCGCTCTCTTTGGCCGGAGCCTCCGTGCTCGTGTTTGTAATCGCAGACTCTATCAGTCACGCTGCCTAGTTGTGGGCTTTATTAATTTAAAGCCGGACGCGCCCAGCGTCTTCGTTCTAAAAAAAAAAGTGAGCGCGACATGCATAAAGCTTCAGGAATTGGACCATCAAGATGATTCCCTGATAGATCGCTGCAGAAAAAAAAAGACAACAAATCATCCCCAATCAATCTATATGACTGTCTTGTTTCATAAACTGCCAAAGCATAGGACTTACAGGACACGAAGGGACAATAAGTTTGTCAAAGAATCAGGCACTGGTCCATTTAAATTATTGAATGACAAATTCCTGAAATAGATTTTGAAAACATACCACTTACTGACATAATTTCGAGCTATTAACTAAGAAAACAAACTTTTATAAAATTATACTCACAAGTATTGGAGTGATTTCAAAAAAGAAAATTGTTCAGATATTGCACCTTGCAAATCACTGTTGGACATGTCCCTGAAAAAATGATGTACTCTGTTAGTGCTACTATGTTGGAAAAACAATAATTAATCTGCTGGATGATCTAGAGTTAGGTTTTAAATCTGGATAATCTCACACACTTGGAACCAAAATTCAGTGCCAGCTTTATTAATTCGAAAGTAGTATGAAAAAATTAACCATAGACTTACAAACTTTTTACTCTTGATGTCACTCCATCACTTCTACTCCCTCCGTCCCAAATTACTCGTCGTTAAAATGGATATATCTAGAACTAAAATACATCTAGATACATCCATACGTGCGACAAGTAATTTGGAACGTAGGGAGTACATGTCAATCCAATCCATGTATATTTTTCGGGTAAACATGGGTTACCCATCCAGTTCTTCTCGACTTGGTATTCACTTTTGATATTCATCATTGCTTCAACTAAGAGAATAAAAGTGATAGAACAAAGCATGAAATTAGCATACTACAATAGTATAATTAGGGACAATCCTATTAACCTTATGAACTGAAAAAAAGTTATTAATTTGCAATGCATACTACAATCTGGTATTCCTATGTGAGTTATCTGTGATGTTTCTCCTTTTCTTCTTCAGTTTAAAGATTTCTTCACCTATTCAGATTTCAGAATTAAAACCAGTCTGAAATTACAATGAATACACATGATGTGTGAAGTATTAGCAGTATATATGATTTTTGAATGAAGTACACATGAAATGCCATAGGCATTTGCATATTTGGAGATGGTGCAGCACCGGAGACACACCCCGTCCTTTCCCGACTCCGCCTCGCGCCGCCTCCCCGGGCGGCGGCCGGGGCGGCTCCTCCGCATCCTCTCCTCGCCCCACCCCTCCGTCCTCCTCCGCTTGCCGCCAGACGGCTCCCAGATCTGGCCGGGTGGCTCGGCGGCGGCGGGCCTTCTTCCCAGCAGCGCTTCCTTCCCGGCAGGGCTCGGCGGTGGGTGCAGCTCGGTGGTGGTGGTCCGCGTCCTGGTGGCGGGGCCGGCGGCTGGCGCGGTGGTGGCGCTGCCTCTTGGCGGCGGGGTGGCTGGTGGCGCTGGTGGCGGCGCGCCCCGACCCAGATCTGAGCACTTAGGGCCCCATCCCAGGTCCTAGCAGCAGGCCAGCCGGGCGTGGCCTTCTTGTCTGCTGACTCGGTGTGGAGGAGGCGGCTCGGATGTGGGTGGCGGCGCCGATGGCGTGCCGGCAGCAGCAGCGAGGCGGGAGCTTCACGGGCCCACGAGGCTCGGCGGGCTGTGGGCCTCGTGTAACGCCGGATAATCATGCTACTGATAATCTCACGTTGATGGTGCCACGTCACCTTTGTCCTTTGTAGCTAACCACGGGTTAATTCCAAACTGTTTCGAAATTCAATTCAAAATTTTGATGGCAATAAAAGTTTTCAAAAAATTAAAACTAAAATGTTAGGGGTTGTCAAATATTACAAAGTTAATTATGGTGGGTGCACACATTTTTATAAAGTGTCTGAATATTTTAAAATAAATTAAAACAGAAAAGAAAAAATAAGAAAAGAAAAATAAGACAAAAGGAGAAAGGAAAACCCTCGCCAATCGGGCCAAGCAGCCCAACCGGCGGGCCACAGAGCAAGCGGGCCAAGCCCACTGCCCAGCCGGCCTCCCTTATCCCTCGGTCCACCCGGCCAACCCTAGCCGCACCCCACTCCACCTCTCCCCCTCCCGCGACGCTCCTCCCCCCCGATCTGGATCGAGATCGGGGCTCGGCCTCAACGCCGGCGCTCCACCCCCACCCGCGCCGCCCGTCCTCACCTCCTCCCGACCGGCCGCAGGCGCCGCGCCCCCCCCGCCGCCGCCCGACGCCCCTCGTCGCCTCGGAACCGTCCCGACTCCCACTCGCCCGGTTCCACATCGCGGGACGGCGGCCGCCTCGACCTCCTCCCGCCGGACGTCCCGACCGCCCCGAAACGCGCTGCCGAGACCCTACGCGCCCCCCATCGTGAGCATCGCCCGCTCCTCCCCTCTGCTCCGTCGCCGGTTCCGTCCAAGCCACACCCCTCCCCTCGCGCCTCCTCCGCTCGGCCGGGCCTCTTCCCCCCTTGCGCCGGCCGTTCCGCCCAGCCCTCCCTCTCTCTTCCTCGCCCGCGACGCGCCCAGCCCCACGTGGCGCGCCACGCCGCCCGCCGCTCGAGGCCTCCCCTCCCTCGCCGGACCTCCCACGCGGAGCTCCTCCTCGCCTCGGCACCGCTTCAGGTAGCCCGTGCCGGCCGCGCCTGCTCGCCACCACCGAGCCGCAGCCCGGCGAGCACGCCCGCGCCGAGGGCCGCCGTCGCCGCCACGCCGGGTTGCGCACGGCCGCACTTCGCGCCTCCCTCTCGCCTGTCCTCAGCCACGCCTCCTGCGCCCGTAGCCCCGTTCCCGCAACCTCCCGAACGCCACCACCGCCTCCACTCGCCTCCGGTGAAGATTCCGGCCATTACGGCCCGCGCCACCATCACGATTGGATGCGGCCCAGCCCCACCCTTCGAACGCGCCCGACCAGGGCTCGAATGGCGCGCCGTAGCGCGATTCCGGCCATCTCCGGCGTTCGGCCGCCGCGGATGGCCTCGCCGGCGTTGACACAGCACCGGCGGGCCGCCTCTGGTCATTGCCGTGGCCCCCAGACTCGGTTGACCACGTTGACCGTGGTCAACAATCTTGATCGGGCACTCATTGCCCTCGACCACGGGCCCCACCCCGAGCGTTAAAAAAATAAATGATAATTAAAATATTAATTAATTAATTAAGTAAATAATTAATTTAATTAATCCTGATTAATTAACCTAATGGCTAATTAACCTAATTAACTACAGTTAATTAACTAACATAGTATGACTAACGGGACCCACATGACAAGTTGACCAAGTCAACCTCGTTGATCGCTTGACGTCGACATGACATCATCTTGACATCATAAATCCATTTTTGAATTAATCAATTAATTAATTAAATTCCGAAATTAATAAAATCTTTAGAAAATCATATCTTTTAATCCGTAACTTCGGTTAAAATATTTTCAACATGAAAGTTGCTCAAAGCGACGAGACGAATCCGGATAAGCGGTCCGTTAATCCGCCACACCCCTTAACCTATCGAACTCGCAACTTTCCCCTCGGCTCCTCCGCTTGAGATCACGAAACACCGGAATACATTCCGGATGTTTCCCATAACCGTACCACCTCATACCACGTTAGGGCACGCCTAGCATCGTTACTTGTCTTGTCATGCATCGATATGCATCTGTTTACATGTTATTCATTGTTTCTTCCCCTCTTCCCTCCGGTGAGACTACTGAGACCGACGCTGCTTCTGCTGCCCGGTTCGACTACGGTGTTGACGACCCTCTCTCTTGCCGAGCAACAACAGGCAAGCCCCCTTGATCACCGGATATCGCCTACTCTTCTCTATACTGCTTGCGTTAGAGTAGTGTAGCATATTCTTGCTTCGAGATACTCCTATCTTCTTTGCATAGCTTTGTCCTTGTTACTCTTGTTGTTACCTTTACCTGCAATCCATATGCTTAGTATAGGATGCTAGTACTTTCATCTGTGGCCCTACATTCTTGTCCGTCTGCCGTGCTATACTATCGGGCCGTGATCACTCGGGAGGTGATCACGGGTATATATTATATACTTTATACATGATACATGTGGAGACTAAAGTCGGGTCGGCTGGTGGAGCACCCGTGAGTGGATCTTGAGGCGGAGCGACAGGACAGGTTGAGACCGCCTAGGAGAGAGGTGGGCCTGGCCCTGTTCGGTGTTCGCGGATACTTAACACGCTTAACGAGATCTTGGTATTTGATCTGAGTTGGCTACGATCTTATACGCACTAACCAACTACGTGGGAAAGATATGGGCACTCGGCGTCGTGGTATCAGCCGAAGCACTTCAGACGTCGGACGGAGCGGCGCCAGCCGGATTGGATCGAACGCCACTAGGCTAGGTCCGCTTCCGCCCCACATAGCGTCTTGGTGTGCTCGAGGCGATGGGCCCAGACCCTGGGCAGCTTAGGTTTAGACCGGCGTCTTGGCCTCTCTTGTGCCTAGGTGGGGCTGCGACATGTTGATCTTCCGCGCGGACATGACCCAGAAAGTGTGTCGGCCAAATGGGATCAAGCGTGTTGGGTAAGATGGTGCACCCTGCAGGAAGTTAATCTATTGAATAGCCGTGATCTTGATAACAGGACGACTTGGAGTTGTACCTTGACCTTATGACAACTAGAACCGGATACTTAATAAAACACACCCTTCCAAGTGCGGATACAACGGTGGTCGCTCTCTCGGGGATATGAGGAGGGATGGCGGGTAGGATTATTGCTATGTGATGTTACTTGGAGGACTTCAACCTACCCTCTTCTACCTGTTGCAAGACGGTGACCATATCGTAGTCTTCGCTAAGACTAGCTATCCCCCTCTTATTACGGCATTCTGCAGTTCACTCCACTGATATGGCCCTTTACACATATATCGATGCATATGTAGTGTAGTTCCTTGCTTGCGATTACTTTGGATGAGTACTCACGGTTGCCTTGTTCCCCTTTTCCCCTACCTCTACTCGATTGCTGCAATTGCACGATGGAGCCAGGGCCGACGCCACCATCGATGGCGACTACTACTCGGAGGTGCTACTACTACGTGCAGCCCGGCGACGACCGACCGGAGTAGTTTAGGAGGATCGAGGCAGGAGGCCTGCGCCTCTTCGATCTGTATCCCAGTTTGTGCTAGCCTTCTTAAGGCAAACTTGTTTAACTTATGTACGTACTCAGATATTGTTGCTTCCACGACTTCGTCTATGATCGAGCACTTGTATTCGAGCCCTCGAGGCCCCGGCTTGTATTATGATGCTTGTATGACTTATTTTATTTGTAGAGTTGTGTTGTGATATCTTCCCGTGAGTCCCTGATCTTGATCGTACACATTTGCGTGCAGGATTAGTGTACGATTAAATCGGGGGCGTCACACTACGGGCCTGGTGTGCTCATGCTATTGCGTCCGGAGGGCTACCGTCGTTGACGGTGGAGGTGGGGCCCTCCCGCGTGCCGACGGTGCTGCTGCCCTAGTCCCGGCTCTGATTCTTCGCCATGTTGTCCTCACTTCGCGGTGTCGTGGTGAGACGGCGTGGGGGCCTCTTGACCGTGTTGGCGCTGGGTGGTGGTTGGTTTGGTGGCTGGCTCCGGAGTGCCCGAGGTGCGGGTTGGGATCGGAGGAAACCCCTGTCGGCTTGGCCGACACCGGCGCGGTGGCGCCTGTGGGTGCCACCTGACCTTCCGGGAGGGCGTCGGGGGCTACCCTTCCTCTCGCCTCGTCGTGTACCGGGGGAAACCCTTGGCAGCAGCGTCGTCATCGTCGCGATCCTTCTTGGAGGTGTTGATAGGTGCCGGTGCTTCGGAGTCTTGGAGCCTAGTGGAAGATCCCGGTGGGCGCAGCGTTCGCGAGGCTTCTTCGTTTTCGCTGATCCGCCGTTGTCGGCATTTGTTTCTTTTGCTCTTTCTCTGTCGTTTCCTTTGCGCGCGGATCGTCTTTGCTTCCGCCAAAGACCTATCCTTGTACGGCTTGGTTGGTTGCTTTGTATACAAAGCGGGGGGAAACCCTTTTTCGGTATTTGGAGATGGTGCTGGTTGTAACCCCTTGAAAGAAGGGCTACAGGGTCCTGATTAAAGTAATTGATAAACTTGGAAACTGGTAGGGGCAAATGCAATTACTATTCCCGAGTAGAGATACATGTCCCCATCCTTTACCAAATAGCATCGGAAAAGTTGTGAATGAGCACATGAAGTACATATAATTATGTGCAGCTAGTTAGGATGGAAAATCATTTGCAATGAAATGAAGAGAAACAAGTGAGAAGTTCAAGAAGCTGACCTCTCGCTGTCGCTCCCGTGTCGCTCCCGCGGGCGGCTCGGGAGCAAACCTAGCCGCCGCCGACAGCAACCCCACTACCACCTCTCCCTCCCCTCGCTGCCGCCGGCAGCGGTCGCCGGGCAAAGCCCGTGCGGCTCGGCGGCGGTAGGCCCCTTCCTCCTTTCGTCCGGAGGAGCTGGCGCGGGCCGGTGGATTCCGGGGGGAGCCCGAGTGGCTGCGCTGCGCTCGGGGCGCGCAGCAGGCAGCGCGAGCAGCGCCGCGGGCGGCGCAGAACCGCAGGCGCGGATCTGGCGCGTGGCGTGGATCTAGCGTGTGGAAGCGACGGGGAAGCTCCTCCGCTTGGCGAGGTGCTGGTGAGAGGCGCGGGCGGCAAGGCGAGGATGGCGGCGGGCGGCAAGGCGAGGTGCTGGTGAGAGGCGCGGGCGGCAAGGCGACGCGTCGTGCCGCTGTCTGGAGCACGCGGGGTTGCGTTGGGCGCGGCCGCGCCGCTCCATGACGAGCTCCAGCGGGAGCTGTGGCAGATCGGGCCCCGGCGTCCTACTCTGTGGGTGGCTGCGATGGACGTCGGGCGCATGGGGCTGACGGCTATCCAGCGTGGACTGGCAGCAATGGTGTAGATCTGGGCCCCGGCGTTCAGATCTGAAGGTTTCGGTGGACGTGGGGCGCATGGGGCCGGCGGCCGCCGGACGGGTGGCTGTGGCGGTTGACTGGCCTGGGTTGGTGGTTGTCGGCACAATGCTGGGTGAAGACCTTGCTGCCGGACTTGGAGCCGGGGCAGGCGACGACGACGCTTGCGGGCGCCGCTTCCTTCTAGAAGGCGTCGCTGAGGCGTCTTTGCTCGCTCCACTATGCAAGGAAGCTCGGGGGAAACCCTCGATCCCGTGGGATCGGGCGATGATGGCGACACGCGTCGTACCTCTTGGGGCATCGTTTTAGGAGCCTCTTGCCGGCCAGGGAGACCAGTGATAGGAGGGAGGTCTTGCTGCTGGTCGTGTTCGGTTGGGCTTCTGTGGCAACGATGATGGTGGTGAGCAGTTGGAGGCGTGGCGTTGGTCGTGGTAGTCGGCTCTTCTCCGGCGTGTCCGTGAGTTTACCTCGGCTGCCTGTTGCTGCGAAGTCGAAGCTGCGGTGCGGGGCCTCGGTGGCGTACGATGACTGGCGACAGGTGGTCCGTTCGGCGATCTCTCGTGACGCCAATCTTGTCTAGTTTCTCTGTAGTTCTCCGCCGGAGTCGGAGCTGCGTTGTCCTTTCGTGGGTGGAGGGCGATCCACCGTGTAAGCGCAGTGTTGTTCTGCAGCCAATAGGGTTGCCGTTTTTCTTCTTTTTTCTTTGATCTTCGGGTCTTCCTTATATTGTTCTTCCGCTGCTTTCTGCTAAATCTAATTGAAGCCAGCAATTTGCTGGATCTTTCAAAAAATGTTGCAGAGGTATCTTGTACAAAAGTGCAAAGATTTAGTTTAAGTACCAAATCAGCATGAAAATTCTGAAAATTACTAGCCTTATACATTTAGTGTTTCAAGTTTATGTTTATTCAACGTAATCTACATAAAGAGTAGAAAAGGTAAGAAAATTCTAACAAGTTATAAATAAAAAGGATAGGAAAATTAAATAAAAGTTAGACGTGTTCTGAGCAAACTTGTCTTGTCTTCTAACGCACTGTTAATTTGAAGTTTAATTTTAAAGAATGGCACCACCACCATGAACTACATCTAGAACTTATTTGCAAGAAAGTAAGTGTTGATCCGATACCTAGCCAAAAGTTGCTTTGTGCCCAAAATTGGCTTTTGTACTGGATACCTGCCGTGTTCGTGTTTGCACAAATGATTTTACGTCTCAATATTTGGAATGGTGTGAAGTGTATTATTTGTAGGACCCTATGGTGAACCAGACATTATCCTAAATTTGTTGCCTTTTTTTTTATTCAGAGTAAGGGTCTTAGCTGTTTCTCTTTGCATCTTTGTATTTATCATTTTCTCTTAACGCATGTGAAAATGGCAAACCATGACTTCACAATTATGCAGAGAACTCTTCTCCGTTGGCTGGAACCGAGGGAGATGGGAATGTGGACGTACCATCTTGTGTATCGGTTGCAGTATCATCATGCTGGACGAGGTAGTATATCTCGTATGCACTTAGTATGGGAGGGAGCACAGAGGTGTTGGTAGCGATGATGCAGACATTGTAGAAACCGCTGGCATCAGTGACTATAGCTGTGGCAGTTGTATAATCTGCAAAGAGATAGGCTGGGTTGACTGGCCGATTATTTGCCTCCCACAGGAAGCCATTGTAGTATATATCAAATTCCCGTCTGTGTTGATTCTGGAAATCAGTATAATACAAATTGAGGTAGTACCCAGGCGGCGCCATGGCCGGCCAGGCAGAAGGAACTGCCCACGACAAGTTGAGAGGGATGGAGGTGGTAGGTGAGGTGACGGCAGTTTGGAGCACTCTGATGTAGGGCGGAACCCTACGTGGATGATCTTTCACGTTGGAGCGGATCCTACGGTGAATCACGAAGAACACGCGAAGAACATGAGGAAATCACGGGGAGGAACGAGGGAAAACACTCAACCAACAAGGAATCGGTCACACAAATGCTAGATCAAAGAACACATAGAGTGGCACAAGATTCAAGATCAACAAAGGAAAGATACAAACGGTAGCCGTTCTTCTCCGTGAGGAGGCCTTGATGGGGTCCACCCTAGAAGGGGGTCTTGAATCCGCTTGGGGGATCTTCTCCGTAGAGGTCCTGATCTCCGAGGAGAAGTAGCCAAGTGGATGAGCAGAGGCTCTCACACAAGAATATGAGCTAATCCAATGCTAACCCTAGAAAGAGGTAGGGGATAAAGTATATATAGTCTCGGGTCGAAGGGGTACAAGGGACAAGTCCCGGATGCACTGCACGCAGGCAGGGGAGGCCGGACGTCCGGGCGTCGGGCCGGATGTCCGGGCTGGGGCGACCATTTCTGCCGAATCGGGAGAGGGGCGCCAGATTTCCGGGCTTCAGGCCGGATATCCGGGCTGGGGGCCGGATGTCCGGGCTTGGACGCCGGATGTCCGGGCCCTGGAGACTTGGGCAGTTTGGTTGATGTTGAGGTAGAAGCTGCAGGGGCCGGATGTCCGGGGTCAGGGCCGGATGTCCGGGGCCTGGAGGGGGATTTTGCCCGACTCCGTTGGTTCTCTTCGTCCATGGACTTGGCGGCTTGTCCATCTTCGCGTGCATCCTCGGGAGGTTCCCCTTGACACCTAATCATGCATAGCATATCGGACTTAGGTAGTAGCCATGTCTCGAGTGGATCATATGTGATATCAATAAGGAAAGAGGTCACCTCGTTCTCGAGAGCTTTAGCTCTAGCTCGTGTCATGGGTCCTCTTGGCTCTTGGTGAGACGGTTGTAGGTCCATGGGGATGATCGTGGGATGCTCCACATCATCTCCCCCCCCTTGGGAGAGATCCGACCTCGGATCAAAAGCTTCATCTCCATGGAATGGTGCAAGGTCCTTGACGTTGAAGATGTCGCTCACGTTGTATTTGTCTCGAGGTAGGTCGATCTTGTAGGCGTTGTCGTTGTAGCGTGCTAGCACCTTGAAAGGTCCATCGGCTCGAGGGAGAAGCTTGGACTTGCGTTCTTTGGGGAAGCGGTCCTTGCGAAGGTGTAGCCACACTAGATCACCAATGTTGAAGACGATGGGTTGCTTGTTGGTGTTGAGCTTGATTGCTTGACGTTGTACTTGGCGCTCAATGGTGTGCCTTGTATCTTCGTGCATCTTCTTGATGTAGCTTGCTCGTTCACTTGCATCCATGTTGGTGCGCTCTTGGAGAGGAAGTGGTAGAATGTCCAATGGGGACAACGGGTTGAAACCGTAGACGACCTCGAAGGGGGACTTGCCGGTAGTCGAATGTCTTGCTCGGTTGTAGGCGTACTCGGCGATGGGTAGACATGCTTCCCATTCCTTGATGTTCTTCTTGATCAAGACACGAAGTAGAGTGGATAGTGTGCGGTTCGTCACCTCCGTTTGGCCATCGGTTTGAGGATGGTATGCCGAGGAGAACAAGAGCTTGATTCCGAGCTTGGCGCATAGGGTCTTCCAAAAGTAACTCAAGAACTTGACGTCACGATCGGAGACGATTGTCTTTGGTACGCCATGGAGTCGCAAGATTTCCCTACAAAAGAGATTGGCAACATGTGAAGCATCGTCTATCTTGTTGCAAGGTATGAAATGTGCCATCTTAGAAAATCTATCCACAACAACAAACACGGAATCCTTGCCGTTTTGAGTCCTAGGCAAACCGAGTACAAAATCCATACTAATGTCTTCCCATGGTTGATATGGAATAGGAAGAGGCATGTAAAGACCATGAGATTGGGCTTTAGACTTAGCTTTGCGACATGTGTAGCATCGGTTGGTGAAGCATGAGACGTCGCGGAACATCTTGGGCCAATAGTAGTTGTTGGAGAGCGTGGCGAATGTCTTGTCGCGTCCAAAGTGTCCCATGAGTCCGCCTCCATGAGCCTCTTGCAAAAGGAGCAAACGAAGAGAAGACTGGGGAATGCAAAGTTTGTTAGCTCTCATAAGATAACCATCCCTGATGTAATATTGTTCCCAAGAAGTATGCGTCAAACACTTAGCATAAGGAGAAGCAAAAGATGGATCATGCTCATACAAGTCTTTTATATGCTCAAAACCAATAACATTCAACTCAAGTTGAGTGACAAGCATGCATATGCGTGAAAGCGCGTCGCCAACTACATTTTCTTTACCCTTAATGTACTTGATCACGTAAGGAAAAGATTCAATGAATTCACTCCATTTGGCATGACACTTGTTTAATTTAGTTTGACCTTTGAGGTACTTAAGCGTTTCATGATCGGTATGGATGACAAACTCGTGAGGTCTAAGGTAATGTTCCCAAACATGTAGCACACGCACTAAAGCATACAACTCTTTGTCATAGATGGGATAATTAAGTTGAGCACGGATAGTTTTCACTAAAATAAGCAATGGCTCGTTTTTCTTGCATCAAAACTCCGCCAATTCGGTACCACTTGCATCACAATGAACCTCAAAAGTTTTGTCAAAATTGGGCAAAGCAAGAATCGGAGCATGAGTAAGCAAAGACTTGAGCTCATCAAAAGCGGTTGATTGCAAAGTTCCCCAAACAAAGGGAGTATTCTTCTTACTCAAAGCATGCAAAGGAGCGGCAATTGTGCTAAAATCTTTCACAAAGTGACGATAAAAACCCGCAAGACCAAGAAAACTTCGCACTTGTTGCAAATTTGTGGGTTGGGGCCAAGTTTTAATTGCTTCAATTTTAGATTCATCAACATGGACACCCTTTGAGGAAACTACAAAACCCAAGAAAACCACTTTGTCAACTCCAAAAGTGCATTTTTTCATGTTTGCATAAAGGCTTTCCTTGCGAAGAGTTTGCAACACAGATTTTACATGATTGACGTGCTCTTTCATGTTTTTGCTAAACACAAGAATATCTTCGAAGTAAACCACAACAAAGACTCCAATATAAGGACGAAGCACATGATGCATAAGACGCACAAAAGTACCGGGAGCTTCCGAAAGACCCATAGGCATCACTAACCATTCATATAAACCAAATTTGGTTTTGAAAGCAGTTTTCCATTCATCACCTTCTTGTATGCGGATTTGATGATAGCCACTTTTAAGGTCAATTTTTGAGAAAAAGTTGGCTCCACTAAGTTCATCAAGCATATCATCTAAGCGAGGAATGGGATGCCTATAACGAACGGTAATAGCATTGATAGGTCTACAATCGGAACACAAGCGGAAACTTCCATCGGGCTTAGGCACGAGAATAACGGGAACGGCACAAGGGCTTAGGCTTTCACGTACATGGCTGTTGTCGATGAGTTGTTGTACTTGTCGTTGAATCTCCTTGGTTTCTTCGGGATTGACTCGGTATGGAGCTTTGTTTGGTAGAGGCGCTCCGGGGATGAGGTCGATTCGATGCTCAATGCCTCGAAGAGGAGGTAGACCCGAAGGTAGCTCATCGGGGAAAACATCTTGAAATTCCTGCAAAAGAGATTGAAACACCAAAGGTAGGTCGTGAATGGTGTTAGTTTTTGGTTCTCCATCCTTGCACACAAGGACAAAGTGCATCACGGTAGACGGGTTCTCACACACTTCTCTCATTTCACTTTTGGTGGCAACTAGGATGAGGTTTTTCTCTCTAGGCGAAGAGTCGCTCAAATTTGGCTGGTGGCTCTCACTCACTTTTGGGTGGATCACTTTCTCACTCTTTTCTCTATGATGTGTGGCTTGCTTGTCGGCTATCACTTGACTAGGAGACATAGGTCGTAGCACATATTCTTTCCCTTTCATCTTGAAGCTATAGTGATTGGTACGCCCATTGTGTATGACACCACGGTCGAATTGCCATGGTCGACTAAGAAGTAGGTGACAAACGGTCATTGGGACCACATCACACTCCAAAGTGTCTTCGTATGCACCAATTTTGAAAGAGACTAGGACCGTATGCTCAACTCGTGTAGTGCCGGAGTCACTTAGCCATTGAACCTTGTAGGGGTGCGGGTGCTTCCTCTTGACTAATTGAAGTTTGGAACATAGTTCTTCACTTGCCAAGTTGTGGCAACTACCTCCATCGATGATGACCTTGATGGACCGTCCATTGATGCCGGCTTTTGTGTGGAAGATGTGGCATCGTTGGTCTTCTTCTTGTTGATGTTGAAGAGTCAAGACCTTGGAGACAACGAGAGCGGGGCTCGAATCCTCATCACAAAAGACTTGATCATCTTCATCTTCGTTCACTCGCCGGTGCATGGCCACTTGCTCAAGAGCTTCCATCTCCTCTTCACTCATGGAGTCATATGTGCCGTCGTCGTTGAGGATCATGGTGCGCTTGTTGGTGCATTCGTATGACTTGTGGCCTCGGCCGCCGCAAGTGAAACACTTGAAGGAGCTTGTCTTGATGGTCTCATCGGTCGGAGTAGAGGATGAAGCACGCGGCTTGAGGTTGCTTGTAGTAGGAGGAGGACGACTTGAACTTGTCGAAGTCTTCTTGTAACTTGACTTGTCGTCGCTTCTTGAAGAAAGCTTGGTTGATGTAGATGTTGGAGGAGTCGTTGAAGCTTGGTTGTTGGAGAAGCCGTAGGTCTTGGATGAGTACTTGGCGTACTTGAAGTCATCTTGCACTTGGCGTTCCGCCTTTGTAGCTTGATGCACGAGCTCAATGAGGGATGAGTATGGTTGGAAGTCGGCGATCTTCTTGATGGGATGATTGAGTCCATTCAAGAAACGTGCCATAGTTTGCTCATCATCTTCCTTGACATTGGCTCGAATCATGGCTATCTCCATTTCCTTGTAGTATTCTTCAACACTCTTTGTTCCTTGCTTTAGTAGTTGGAGTTTCTTGAAGAGGTCGCGGTTGTAGTAGGTTGGCACAAAACGTGCTCGCATGACATCCTTCATTTGAGCCCAAGTGGTGATTGGAGGTTCACCTCTTGCTTGTCGTCGCTCAATGATTTGTTCCCACCATATGAGCACATAGTCTTGGAACTCAAGTGATGCCATAGCGATTTTCTTCGCTTCATCGTAGTTGTGCAAGCGGACGATTTTTTCAACCTTCAATGCCCATGAGAGGTAGTCTTCGGGGTCATTGCTTCCATTGAACTTGGGCATAGTGAATTTTAGCTTGCCGTAGCGTTGCTCTTCATTGTGTTGTTGGCGATTTTGATGATGACGTCCTTGACGTGGATTATGTCGTCTTCATGTTGCTCTTGGCGCGGAGGAAGACCATTATCAACTTGCCCTTATTGAACTTGAGGTTGGGGTGGAGCTTGACGAGCTTGTGGAGGGGCTTGAGGAACTTGACGTTGTACATGAGGTTGGTAGTTCCTCTCTTGGATTTCTTCTCGAAGGGCTTCCTCTTGATTGCGCCGTTCGCGATTGCGGTTGGCGAAGGCTCTACTTGATTCTTGAAGGGCACGGTGCGCCTCAAGAGCTTGCGCCTCACGTTGTTGTTGTTGAAGACGTTGAGCCTTGGCGTCTTGTTCGTCTTGGTGAAGACGTGCTCGTTCTTCCTCTTGTTGGCGACGAAGACGTTGTCTTTCTTGAGCTTGAGCAAAAGCCTCTTGGTTTGATTGAGGACGAGGAACTTGATCATCAACTTGCTCTTGTGAATGCTTGTCATGTAGCGGGTTGCGAGATGCATGACGGTCTTGACGAGCGGCACGACGAAGAGTGTTCGACGTAGGTGTACTTGAATCGTAGAAGGTGTCGTCGGAGTGTCGACTCGAGCGGCTCCGTCTTGATGATGAAGAAGTTGAATGATGCAGGTTTCTCATCAAAGCGCGGATCTCGTCCATTCTTGCATCGTTCTCTTGCTTGCGAGCCTCGAACTTGTTGTCGAAGTAGTCTCTTGTACGTTGCTCGGAGAGTCGCAAGTCGGTGGCGAGGTTGTCGATGCGGTCGCTCATTGCTTGTTGTTCTTGGTGCAACGCTCGTTGTGCACCAAAGAGGTGGCTCTTGGTAACGTATGAAGACATGTCGTCGTCTTGCTCGATGAAGAGTGAATTGGTAGAAGAACTTGGCCTATCCATCATTCCAAGCAAAATGTGAGTGGTAGAACGGAAAAGAACTTATACCAATGTACCTTTGACCGATGTTGAAAATGAATCAAGTTCACTCAAATGCGGACAATGAAATAGCACTCTTGGTACCGATTCTTGTCGGTTCTCACACCTACACAAATAAAAGCTTATGGTGGAGCTCGGTTAGGATGGTGGCACAAAATTTGATGCAATTGTAAGTGAGACTCAATAAAGTTGGAAATGATTCATAAATTTGCAAATGCAACAAGTAGACCAATAGCAAGATATGGTACACGGAAACACAGCAGCAAATAGATAGTATGGGGTTATGCAACCAAGGATGAGCCAAAATGTGGAATTCACCAAGATGCTCTTGTTGCACAACACTAGAGAGCGCTAGCACGATTGCACAATAGGCGGATCTGAACTTGTGCACAACCTACTAAGCAAAAATGTAACGACTTCTATCCCAAGTATGCTATATGTATGGTGTTTCGATGTGTTGATCCAAGATGATCAAGTATGACAATCTTAATGTTGTATGATGCTATGGTTCTTGCTCATAAGCTCTTTGCTTATCTTTCTCTCTTTGCTTAAAAGCTTGATTGGCTCTTTCTCTTTTGAGCTCTTTTTCTCATGCAAAACTTCACGAACCAAGATAGCAATTGTGTATGCGATGATAACTTTGTGACACACAAGTTGATGCTAAGATATGCACCACTTTGGTATGGTATGTATGCTATGGAGTATGATCACTAATGTGCACAAGTCACGTTGCCGGCAATACTCAATGGCTAGTCTCGATGGGTAAGCAGCATAAAGATGGGCTATGATGGTTATCAATGCAATTGCAAGTAATGATACAGTGTCGATGATGTTACCGTCCTTGGCGAAGATGGCGGTGGTGATGTTGATGTTGAACCGTACCTAGATAGCGAAACACAAAGGATCTGGAAAACCCCAACTCAAATTCTCACGGCAAAATTTGGCAACATTGTCGGAATTGGTAGTGGGAAAGGCTATGGTGGTGTTATGTGGAAGTGGTGGAGGTGTATGGAAGTGTGTGTGGGCACGGGACAAAATTTGGCGAAAGTTAGGCGGTGTACGGGGCTGTGGATGGGATTGTTGCTACCAGGGGCCGGATATCCGGGCTGGAAGCCGGATGTCCGGGGCGCCGGATGTCCGGGCTGCACGGGCCGGATGTCCGGGCTTGATGAACACCAGCGTGGAGAGGTGGAATCAGGGGCAAAATTGAGGATTTTGTGGATGGAAATTGTGGAAATGGTGGGGAAAGCTAGATCTACCAGCAACACACGAAATCCATGGATCAATCAACAAAACTTCATCACACTAACAAATCACAAAAAAAATTTGGGGCTATTTTGTGGGAATTTTGAATTAGGACAAAACAACAAAATCAAGCTAGAAAAAGAGGGTAGGGGCTCCAATAACGTGATCAACGTGGCTCATGATACCATAGATGATGTAGGGCGGAACCCTACGTGGATGATCTTTCACGTTGGAGCGGATCCTACGGTGAATCACGAAGAACATGCGGAAGAACACGGGGATATCATGGGGAGGAACGAGGGAAAACACTCAACCAACAAGGAATCGGTCACACAAATGCTAGATCAAAGAACACATAGAGTGGCACAAGATTCAAGATCAACAAAGGAAAGATACAAACGGTAGCCGTTCTTCTCCGTGAGGAGGCCTTGATGGGGTCCACCCTAGAAGGGGTCTTGAATCCGCTTGGGGGATCTTCTCCGTAGAGGTCCTGATCTCCGAGGAGAAGTAGCCAAGTGGATGAGCAGAGGCTCTCACACAAGAATATGAGCTAATCCAATGCTAACCCTAGAAAGAGGTAGGGGATAAAGTATATATAGTCTCGGGTCGAAGGGTACAAGGGACAAGTCCGGATGCACTGCATAGCGAGGGAGGCCGGACGTCCGGCGTCGGGCGGATGTCTGGAAACGCGAGCGAGCGCCGGATGTCGGGCTATCAGCCGGATGTCCGGCTGGGCGACCATTTCGCCGAATCGGAGAGGCGCGGATTTCGGGCTTCGGGCGGATATCCGGCTGGGGCCGGATGTCGGGCTTGGACGCCGGATGTCCGAACCTGGAGACTTGGACAGTTTGGTTGATGTTGAGGTAGAAGCTCCGGGGCGGATGTCCGGGTCGGGGCGGATGTCCGGGGCCTGGAGGGGGATTTTGCCCGACTCCGTTGGTTCTCTTCGTCCATGGACTTGGCGGCTTGTACATCTTCGCGTGCATCCTCGGGAGGTTCCCCTTGGCACCTAATCATGCATAGCATATCGGACTTAGGTAGTAGCCATGTCTCGAGTGGATCATATGTGATATCAATAAGGAAAGAGGTCACCTCGTTCTCGAGAGCTTTAGCTCTAGCTCGTGTCATGGGTCCTCTTGGCTCTTGGTGAGACGGTTGTAGGTCCATGGGGATGATCGTGGGATGCTCCGCATCACACTCTAATTGGCACCTCAACTGTATCAGTTAAATAACGTTTAATTTCACCTGTTGTCGATAGATTCAGCCACCGCGAGGTACCGTTTGATGGCCACCACAAACGATCGTAGGGATCATCCGGATACCTGCAAAGGTAACAACTGAGTTAATATGCTTGTATATATCTTTATGTAGTTATGTAAATTATTATGTTTTCACTAGTTATGAAGTAGCAACTTTGTACTTATTTTCTTATTGTACACTATTTCTGCAATTGATGTGAACCACACTTCCTAAAAGTTTGTATGTAAACTGTGTTTAGTGGTTTTGCATATGCTAATGTTTCATCACCGAGTAAACTGCATGCAAGTTAGTAAACTTTATCAAATTCTTTGCCTGGATTGTAAGCTCAAGATATACATTTTTGATAATAGGATCCCCAGACTTATACAGATGAGCTAACAGGTGTGTTAATCTTATTCAGCATGCCCATATATTGAATCTTTGCTCAATCTAAGTCTCCTCTAACCACTTGATTGTCATGTAAAAGAAATCAGCGGAGAATTATTGTTGTTAGTAGATATGAATGAAAGACCCAAGTAATACAATGTTTAGGAAGATATAGTGCAGTTCACTGTTCTTCGTCTTATTTACAGGTATTGTTACTTTATATTGCCTCTGTACCAAAATGTAAGACGTTTTTTTTGGTTTTGCATAGGGCATTGAAAAACATCTTACATTTTGTTACAGAGGGAGTAGTTACTAGAAAATACACTACATTACTCTCTAAACTCATTACATCTTACTCTCTGAACTTAATTACCTGACTAGGCTGCTTGCACCAAGGCTACGCCGTTCCTGGAGCGCGATGGACTGATTTTGCAAGGCTACTGGGTACAATGAGCTCTTCATCTGCCTCATCTCTAGTGACGACACAAAGGCAGTCCCACTGCCAATGTCTATCAAGCAAACGGATATTGAGCTCACCTCAGCCACAAAGATCGCCTCTGCGACGTACATCGTTGTAGTGCTGCTGACGCTGATCCGGTCCCAGAAATGGAGCCCCATGTAGAGATCAAACACCAGTGGCGACCTGACGAGGTCACGCTCCCTACCATCATAATTCCCGTGCAAGAACGTTGCTCTCACGAGGTACTTGAGGCCTGCCGTGGCAGGAGACAAGGTGTAGCAGTTCCGACCTCCATTGGGGAAGCTTCTGAGGTTCAAACTAGACTTGAGCAGTTCAAGATCATTGTATTCTGCAGAGATGTTGTGGTTCTCTCCCGTGTTTATGTACCCATTGTCTGAAGTGTAGTTGAAACCTGTTTTCTCGTCCAGGTAGCTGGATCCACCTTGAAGCCCGCAGTCTATGCTGATGAATCCTTCAGGCTATGTTCGGTTAACCTCACACCCCGCAGGGATCAGGCCCAAACCCCGCGGATGTTCGTGGATTTCGCCCCGGATGGGGTCAGATCTCGGTCTGGCTTATAACAACCTTCGCTTAGACCCGGCATGGATCACGCCCCTCCCAAATCCCTTCCAAATCGCGCGGAAGCCGCCGGGATATAACCCATGCGTCTCACCCTGCGGAAACAAACCTCGTCTCTCTATCTTTCCCGAAACGGTTACACGCTCTCTCTCGGTTTCGTGGCTGATAGGAGGGAGGAGATCTCGGGAGGGAGTAACCGAACTGAATTTCATAGCAAGGGATTTGTGAGGAGGGTGTTGGCGGGGGGTGGGTGACATGGGGGGATTCACCCAATCCCTGCAGGGATTGATTCCTCGTGGGGAAGGAAACCACAACAATCGAACATAGCCTCAGGGTGGAGTCCATGGCAATGCAGTTATAGGGAGGTCTTGCTGGACCAAGTGGTTCTGTCCCAGGCGCCGACGAGATTGTTTTCATTCGAGAGAAGATTCAGACCCAATTGTGGTCTTTTTTTGTGGGAAAGTAGTGTGATTTTCCATTATATCGGGTCAAGTTTGTAATTTGTACTGCCCACCGCTTTAATCTAAGCGGGCCGGGCTTAACAAAGCGGTGGGTGGTACAACTGTGGGGGTACCGAGTCCCTTGCGCGTGCTTTTATTTTTGGATTTTGTTTTTCAAACTTTTATATCTTATAAACGAAAAGTCCAAATTAAGTTCTATTCCCTCCGTTTCTAAATATAAGTCTTTAAGAGATTCACTCATTTTGCTTTGTATGTAGTCCATAT
The DNA here is from genome assembly GCA_021605205.1 of Aegilops longissima. NCBI lineage: Eukaryota > Viridiplantae > Streptophyta > Magnoliopsida > Poales > Poaceae > Aegilops > Aegilops longissima. The sequence goes on along the minus strand of CM038680.1, from coordinate 375,103,893 downwards.
TGAAATTTTTAAAAGTACTTATATTTAGGAACAAAGGGAGTATTTTCATATTCGTGTTTATCGTGATGAGGGCTTTCAGATGAAATCCATTTGAATATGTTTTGATGAATTTTGAAAATAAATGTTAAGTTTCAACTCTTTTTTTTCCTACAGAATGCTAAAGACGTACCATATTTTATTAGAAGCCAGCACAAGAGACTATAGTACGAGCGACTGATAAAATCACAACTTTTGTGGCTACGACCAACAGAAAAAATAGCTTAATTTTTTATCTATGAAACTTGGTAAAAGTGAGCGAGAAAATCGCAAGTTTTAGTTGAAACTTCAAACTTACTATGCTCTCATGAGGGATCCAACTACTTTCCCAAAAAAAATACAACTACTTCATGAATCGCGAGGCAATTGAGCGGCCGGGCAGAGCTTGGAAGGTCCATGCCCCCGTACCTGGACGCCCTGAATTTTCGTAGGTATATTTGAGAGTAAAAAAAAGGACTTGCAGATCAGCTGCTACCGAGAAGCCTAGATTTCCCAGGGCCTGCTTATGCTAATAATTTGTTCAAAACTCCTTGTTTTTTATTTATTGTACTCCCTCTGTTGGGGATATAACTACTAAGGGTTAACCGCCCAGGAGGGGCCGGTTCACCCTCAACTACATTGAAGCCCGTAAAGACCCAAAAGATGGTACTTTACTGATGAAGCTTAGAGGCCCAGAGCCCAAAGGCGGATTAGGGCCCATGATAGTAAACCGCCACGATTGTATAACTTGTGTTGTAAGATAGGAAAGGGGAGACCGAGGCGGACACTTGTATGAGCCGACCTCGGGACTCAGAGACCGCCAAAGCGTCAACCTATGTATATAAAGGGCGACCGGTGACGGTTTGAGGCGGAACAACAACAACTCGAGACTCGAGCAAAGCGTATTCGCTCCTGGTCATCGAAACCCAATAAATTCCATCACAACTAGACGTAGGCTTTTACCTTCATCGAAGGGGCCGAACTAGTATAAAAACTCCCGTGTCCCTTGTCCGGTTTAACCCCTCCAAGCTAACCCGTCGCGATGGCTCCACGACTAAGTCCTTTCAAGAGGACATCTGACGTGTTAATTCCACGTGGCGCCCACCGTGGGGCTATCGTACGATGGTTTCGAGTTCTTGAAGGGCAGCTTTGAAGGACTCAAAGGGTACGCGGTTGGCCGGATGACCAAGAGTCGTCGCGGCAAGCTCTACATTGACGACGAAGGATGGGGCCCGAGGCCGCTCAATCGAGTCTGGTACGGGTCCCGTTTGGCGGAACTCATGTCTTCATCGGCAAGATCGGCGAACCGGGCCCTGAGCCGGACATCTGCACCGACCTCGTCGAAACGGCTCAGCGTGCGAGTCCTGCCCGGGTTAAGCCCGCCATGAAGCGTGCGTTCGTAGGATGTGTCCATGGGATCGGATCTGAACCGGTGTCTGAAGGAGAGACGGCTGTTTATTCTGACAGTGAGTCATCCACCGATGAAACCGAGTCCTTATACCAAGTTCATGATGGTGTGTTCGGAGAGTATTCCGATGGCAACAGTATTCCGGACCTCCTTGAACCGCCAAGTCGGGTTGCTGTTTACATGGCCGGAACACAGCCCACTTTGCAGTCTTCATGTACAACAGCAATGAATTCCGGATCAGCGGCCGCGGCAGGAGGCCCGGTGCGCCGACCGGCTCAAGTTCTCTCCGGTTTGATGGATGCCTGGGCATCCTTGTTAACCATGGCAGTTACCCCTGAGACGCGGGATCAGCACAATGCAGATGTTGCGAAGCTGAAGGACCAGATAACGTAGGCTAAGGAGGACCTCGCAGCTGAGGATGCTAGGATGGCTGAAGAACGGGCCGCTTCGAATGCCCAGTCACAGCAGATACAGGCACAGAATTACTGGCTCATGTTGGATCAGAATGCCTCAAACGACGTGATGCGAAGGAAGTACCAATCACGTATGCAACCGGTCTTCGAAGAATTGAATCTCTTTAATACGCCGGGGGCTTGGACGAGTAATCCGGCAGCTGTAAACCGGACCGATGCGCCTAGAGCAGCGCCGGATCAACCACGGATGACGGAACCACCTCGACGAACAGATAACCCGCCGCAATATGTGTCAACACCACCGGGTCACTTTTCGAGCCCTTTGGATAACATGATTGCTGCAGCATCTCGCCTGGCAGCTATTCTGATGGAGGGCGATTCACCGGCTGCGATTGAGACGCGGCGGGCCAGGGATCTTCTTCAAACCGCTGTGGTGCAGCAGCAGGCTTATTCCTATAGCCGAGATAGAATTCATTCGACCCACCGTCCGAGTAAAAGTTATAGCAGGAGCATGGATTAAACGGAAGTGTTTAGCAGTGCGCTGCGTCGTAATGTCCCTCAGGGACCCAATCCGGCGCGCGGTGAGGTAAATGCCCAGGACGTGGTGGATAATGGCAGAGCATGAAGGGAGGCCGCTTTGGCATCACAACATGTGGGTCGTTATCAACCCGCCCCGATTCAGCCAGCGGCGTCAGTAGACCGAGGCACCGGGTTTGCCTTCAGTTCCTGGGGAGTGCCGTATCTTATTCCGGCTCTTCGTAATGTGCGACTGCCCAAGGATTTCAAGGGTCCATGTAAGGTGCCTAATTACACCGCTGATCAACCACCTGAGGCGTGGGTCGAGAGTTATGAGATGGCAATGGAGATGCTGGATGTGGATGAAGCGGCCTGTGCAAAGTATTTCACAATGATGTTGGAAGGGACAACCCGTACTTGGTTGAAAAACCTACCAGCCAACTCCATCGAGTCATGGGATCAGTTGAAGGCCCGGTTTATAGCCAATTTCAAAGACACCTGCAAACAGCCTATGTCCATTGTGGATCTAGATGCCTGTGTTCAAGGGGAGAACGAGTCAACAACTCATTGGGTGCGCCGGGTTTCATAAGTTTTGCATTCGTCAGACCGGATTAATGCTAGTCAAGCAATCATAACGCTGGAGCGTAATTGCCGGTTTAAGTCACTGAAGATGAAGTTGGGACGGCTCAAGCGCCACTGCAATCACATGGGAACACTTATGGCAGCCTTGGTCAAATATGTCGATTCTGATAGTACCAAGGAACCCGATTCTAATGAGGAGAAACCGGAGAAGGGAAAGAAGAACGGCGGTGCAAAGGGACAACATCACAACCAAGGAGGCCATGGGAATAATGGTAAGCGCAAAGCAGATAATTCAGATTTTGTGGCTAACACCAATATGCAGCGTCGTAAGGTAAACCGCCCAGTAGCGGTGGAGGATGAATCTGGGCGTCGCTAAACCAGCCCTGCCTAAAGCATGGGACCAAGGAGGCCCTTCCACACATCTTTGGAAAGATTGTTACATTATGAAGGAGTTCAAAACTCGATCTCCACCGGTATGATCGTGGTCCGTCGGTGGTTCAGTCCAGTTTTCATGGTGGTGGCGGTTCAAGCTCTGGATTTCAGAATAATCGGGCCACCGAACAACCAAAGGCGGTAATAGCCAATGAATAATCAAGGGAATCAGCAGCGATCAGGTTATCAAAGTCACCCCAAGCAGTTGAATGGTGGGCAGTATCATGTGTTCACTACTAGCCTGTGCAAGCGCGATCAGAAGCTTCACAAGAGGGCAGTTAATGCTATTGAACCGGCAGTGCCACGTTATTTGCGGTGGTCCGAGCAGCCCATTGTGCGGAGCAGAGAGGATCATCCGCCCCGGGTTGACAATCCGGGTCAACTAGCTTTGGTGGTAGCACCTCAGGTGGGAGGTTATAAGTTTACCAAAGTTCTGATGGATGGAGGGAGCAGTATCAACATCCTGTACTATGAGACTTTTCGTCGCATGGGGTTGACAAACAAGAATATTAAACCGCCAAACACTGTTTTTCATGGTGTAGTACCAGGTAAATCGGCATATCCTATTGGCAAGATCGCTTTGGAGGTTGTGTTTGGAGATGAGCATGATTCCAGGTCAGAAACATTGACCTTTGAAGTGGTGAAAATCCAGAGCCCATACCACACACTGTTTGGACGGCCAGCTTACGCAAAATTCATGGCGAGGCCCTGTTATATCTATTTACAGCTCAAAATGCCGGGTCATAAGGGAACTATCATAGTACACGGAAGTCGAAAGATCGCTTTGGATTGCGAGGAAGGTGAAGCGGCCTATCTTGGTCGGTTTGTGCTCTGAGAGCTGAAGTTTTATAAAGATAATGTTGATCCGGCAGACATGACCCCTCTGAAGAAGCCCACCACTGAGCATGACCCAACCCTGACGCTCAAACCGGCTGATGAGACTAAACTTGTTGACTTTGTTCCTGGCGATTCATCCAAACAGTTTAGCATCAGCACCAATCTGGATCCAAAATAGGAAAGCGCGCTCATCGAGTTCATCCGTGAGAACCGGGACATTTTTGCATGGAAGCCTTCTGACATGCCAGGTGTACCGAGGGAACTCGCTGAGCACACTCTCAATATCGATCCCAAGTTTAAACCGGTCAAGCAATTTCTTCGCCGCTTTAACGAGGAAAGACGCAAGGCCATTGGGGAAGAGGTAGCCCGGCTGTTGGCTGCTGGGTTTATCGTCGAAGTATTTCATCCCGAGTGGTTGGCTAATCCAGTGCTCGTTCTTAAGAAAAACGGCACTTGGCGCATGTGCGTGGACTACACTGATTTGAACAAAGCTTGTCCGGCAGATCCTTTTGCTCTCCCGCGTATTGATCAGATTATTGATGCGACGGCGGGTTGTGAGCGCCTGAGTTTCTTGGATGCTTATTCAGGTTATCATCAGATTAAAATGGCAGTTAAGGACCAGGAGAAGACATCCTTTATCACTCCCTTTGGAGCCTTCTGCTATGTTTCTATGCTCTTTGGGCTCAAAAGTGCCTAGGCAACCTATCAGCATTGTGTGCAAAATTGTCTTCACGCGCAGATTGGGCGTAATGTTCATGCCTATGTGGATGACATTGTGGTAAAGTCCAGCATTTCTAAATATAAGTTTTTTTAGACATTTCAAATGAACTATGACATACGGATGTATGTAGACATATTTTAGAGTGTAGATTCACTCATTTTGCTCCGTATATAGTCACTTGTTGGAATCTTTAAAAATACTTATATTTAGGAACGGAGGGAGTATTCAATATGGTTGGAATTCCATGCAAACTCGAGAACAAGATGCTGAAGCTTTCACCATAAGCCGGGATTGGCCTCTTCTTTATATAAAAAAATGGTATAATTTGAATTATGTTTATTGCATCCAACTATACTATAGTAACCATGAAAACTTAATTAATTAATCTCGGACTTGGCAAGGGAAAAAAAGAGCATTCATACTAAGAGCAAAGCCGTGGATGTACCTAAGGAATCAGCATCGGAGTGCACATGTACATGTAGTAGACTCGCAGCAAGAAAGATCAAGCAAGATCGTGCAACCCATCGATCTATTCAAACCCTAGCCGCTCCCCGTCGTCGACCTCGCCGGCCGGCCGCAAGCCATTGGGCTTTGGAACTACGGCGCAAGGGGAAGCACGACCGCGAGGCCGGCTCCTCCTCGGGACGTCGCGCGGCTCCGTTAAGAAGGAGGAGCCCGCATCACCGCCGCGCTCCTCCATTCGAGCCCCCACGCCTGCCCCATTCACCATCGCTCCTAGGGCCGCCAGCGAGCGCGACCGGCGGTACCTGGCCGTGGACGTGTACTGGCAGTACTGGGAGACGAGGACGCCGGTCCCGTGGAGCGACGTGCACCTCTCCAACAACTGGCACCTCTCCATGGACCGGGTCCCCATCCCGCCGGTGCCGGCGAGCGGCCGTGCCCGGCGCGATGAGATCGAGAGCTGCCGCCTCCTCCCCGATGACCTATACGACGACGAGAGGTACGCCCCCGACTCCGTCCTGTGGGACACGTGGCTCCAGGACGAGCACGACGTGCGGCGCGCATCCTACTTCGCCGGCACGGTGTCGGGGTCGCGGCGGCCACGTCGGGAGGTGCGCGGGCGTACGCGGGTGCGCAGCCTCACGCCCACGCTGTCGCCTTCCCCATCTCCGTCGCCACCTCCACCTTCTCGCATGACAGCGGAGGAGGAGGCTCGGCTCATGGCGCGTGTCATGGAGGACTCCATGCACACGCACGATGAGCGCCAATGGCCGGGCCTCGAGGAGACGATGGCCCTCTCTGCGGCCGGCGACGTCGCCATCCCCGAGCTGGAGATGGTGCCGAAGGAGGAGGTGACGGAGGATCCGCCGGTGGCCACCTTCCACCCGGGCCTGGTGGGCCAGGGGTGGAGCTGGTCGTGCACGGCGGAGCAGATGGCTGTCGCCGTGGGGGGCAACTGGTGCCCCACGCCGCCGCGGTCGCCGGAGCGGGTCGCCTCGCCTCGGGAGGAGGTGGTGCAGGCACCGGCTGAGGGAGTCCTGGACTAAGGGGTCCTCGGGTGTCCGGCCTGTTATCCATGGGCCAGACTGATGGGCTGTGAAGACGCGAAGACCGAAGACTGTACCCGTATCCGGATTGGACTCTCCTTGGCGTGGAAGGCAAGCTTGGCGACCAACTATAAAGATTCCTTTTTCTGTAACCGACTCTATGTAACCCTAGATCCCTCTGGTGTCTATATAAACCGGAGGGTGTAGTCCGGATACCGCATATATTTATTACCATAGTCATACAGGCTAGACTCCTAGGGTTTTAGCCATTACAATCTCGTGGTAGATCAACTCTTCTAATACTCATATTCATCAAGATCAATCAAGAAGGAAGTAGGGTATTACCTCCATAGAGAGGGCCCGAACCTGGGTAAACATCATGTCCCCCGTCTCCTGTTACCATCGAGCCTAGACGCACAGTTCGGGACACCCTACCCGAGATCCGCCGGTTTTGACACCGACATTGGTGCTTTCATTGAGAGTTCCACTTTGTCGTTGACGAAAGGTTTGATGGCCCCTTCAATCGTTGACAGTGACGCCGTCCAAGGAGAAACCTTCCTCCCCGGACAGATCTTTGTGTTCGGCGAGTTCGTACTATGGGCCAACTCGCTTGGCCATCTGGAGCAGATCGATCGCTATGCCCCTGGCCATCAGGTCAGATTCGGAAGCTTGAACTACGTCGCGGACGTCCACAGAGACTTAATCTTCGATGGATTCGAGACCACGACGATCGCTCCCCCTCGCCCTAATGAACATGACTTAAATCTGTCATCGGATCACATCCAGGAGATGGCTCCTGTTGCTGCAACGGCCTTAGAACCGGAGCAGATCGTGCCATCCGAGGCCACAGAGTCCGCGGCGTTGGAGCCGCACACGGACTCGACACCCTGCAATATTTGCGTCAACGGAACTCCGGACTCGTCTCCGGTTATAAGATCTGGACCATGTACGCATGCGGACACCGAGCTGGATCGGTTATCAATTTTCAAATTCCGCGCTGTAGACATCTTCCATCACTCACCTTTGGGCGATGTGCTAAATTCTTTAAAGAATTTATCCTTGCAGAAGGACTCACAGCCGAACTATGTTCGGTTCGAGCTAGAGGCTGATGATGGGAATTTTGCTTCCCACCTGCCATCCACTTCATAGCCACTGTCGATGACTTAACCGACGTTCTTGATTATGGCTCCGAAGACATCGACGGTATGGACGACGATGCCGACAAGGAGCAAGGCCAAGACCCACCATTCACTGGACGTTGGATGGCCACCTCTTCGTATGATGTGTACATGGTCGACACATCTAAAAAAGCTAGCGACGATGACAAAGAAGATCTAGTTGCGAATAAACCTTCTGAGACACAGTCCAAGCGCCGGCGCCCTAAACGCCGCTCCAAGACTCGTCGCTCAAAAGATGGCAACACAGGCACCGGAGAAAATAGTACTTCGGGCGACACCGAAAACAATGAAGACCCTGTTGGAGCTGCATCCGAACAGGAGGAACAAGACAACGGGCAAGATAACCCTGATAAACAGGCCATGCCCAATGACCTGGATGCCGATAGTTATCGTCCAGTCTCCGAGGATGAGGAGAGCCTCGGCAGCGAGGATTTCATCGTGCCTGAGGCACCCCTCGAGCAGGAGCGCTTCAAGCGCCAGCTAATAGCTACAGCAAGAAGCCTGAAGAAAAAGCAGCAGCAGCTCCAAGTCGATCAAGACCTACTCATTGACAGATGGGCCGATGTCCTGGCAGCCGAAGAATACGGCCTCAAGCACCCAGCCAGGAGTTACCCAAAGCGCAGACTGCTACCTCAGTTCGATGAGGAGGCACCAAATCTCATACCTCCCTCGCGTAATGCGGAACGACCACCACGTGGTCGGGATAGCGCGGCGGACCGACCACCCCGCGGTCGGGATAAAATGGCAACTCAGGCCGAACAACAGCCCGCCCCACCGCCTCGCAAAAACAGGGATAGAACAGCTCGGGACCATACATACGACCTTCGGCAGGACCTGGACAGCAGAGTAGGACACACCAGATCAATATACAGATCGCAAGGGCGCTTCTCGACTCGGGATGACGACTACCTATTCGAACGTGACAAACCTAGTCACGCTTGGGCCGATAAACGCATACGTCTTCATCGGAGGTGCGCCATGACGCGGCTCGATATAGAGGCGCCACACACCCTCTCTGCTTCACAGATGAAGTACTGGATCACGAATTCCCCGAGGGGTTCAAGCCCATTAATATTGAATCATATGACGGAACAACCGATCCCGCAGTGTGGATCGAGGACTTTATTCTCCACATCCATATGGCCCGAGGAGACGATCTCCACGCCATCAAATACCTCCCACTAAAATTAAAGGGGCCAGCTAGACACTGGCTAAATAGCCTGCCTGAAAATTCTATCGCCAGCTGGGGGGACTTGGAAGAAGCTTTTCTTGACAACTTCCAAGGTACTTATGTCTGGCCACCAGATGCCGATGACTTAAGTCATATAGTCCAACAACCCGGAGAATCAGCTAGAAAACTCTGGACTAGGTTCCTAACCAAAAAGAACCAGATCCTTGACTGTCCGGATGCCGAAGCCCTAGCAGCCTTCAAGCACAGCATTCGTGACGAATGGCTCGCCCACCACCTCGGCCAAGAAAAGCCGAAATACATGGCAGCCCTCACAACACTCATGACCCGCTTTTGCACGGGTGAGGACTGCTGGCTGGCTCGTTGCAAAAACACAGCCAGCGAGGCAGGCCCCTCCGAGGCCAAGAACATCACCGGCAAGCTCCGGCGCAATAGACACAAACACCGAAGCAATGGCGATAACACCGATGACACCACGGTCAACGCCAGATTCAGCGGCTCCAAGTCCGGCCAGCGGAAGAAGCCCTACAAAAGGAACAATGAGGGACCATCCAGCCTGGACCGCATACTATATCGTCTGTGCCAGATACATGGCACCCTAGACAAACAAGCCAATCATACCAACAGAGATTTTTGGGTCTTCAAACAAGCTGGCAAGTTGAATGCTGAGAACAAAGAAAAGGGATGACAAAGTGAGGACGAGGACGAAGAGCCCCGACAGCCGAACATTGGGGGGCAGAAGAAATTCCCCCTCAAGTAAAAACGGCGAACATGATATACGCTACACACATCCCCAAAAGGGAACGCAAGCGAGCACTCAGGGACGTCTACGCGGTAGAGCCAGTCGCCCCAAAATTCAATCCGTGGTCGTCATTCCCGATCACCTTCGATCGTCGAGATCACCCAACTAGTATCCGCCAAGGCGGTTCGGCCGCACTGGTCCTCGACCCAATCATCGACGGATTTCGCCTAGCACGAGTCCTAATGGACGGTGGAAGCAGCCTGAACCTGCTCTATCAGGATACAGTGCAGAAGATGGGCATTAATCCCTCACGAATCAAACCCACAAGTACTACCTTTAAAGGAGTCATACAAGGTGTAGAGGCCCGTTGTACGGGCTCAATCACGCTGGAGGTGGTCTGCGGTTCTCCGGACAACTTCCGAAGCGAAGAGTTAATCTTCGATATCGTCCCCTTCCGCAGCGGCTACCACGCACTGCTCGGACGAACCACATTTGCTAGATTCAACGCAGTGCCACACTATGCTTATCTCAAGCTCAAAATGCCAGGTCCACGCGGTGTCATAACAGTCAATGTCAACACTGAACGCTCCCTCCGAACAGAGGAGCACACAGCCGCCCTAGCAGCAGAGGTACAGAGCGGCCTTCTCAAGCAGAACCGTAATCCGGCTGCCGAACCCCTGGACATCACTAAGAGGGTCCGGACCACAGTGCAACAGGACGGTTCGGCTCGTCAAGAGCTCGATTAGCAATTCGGTCTCCGTCCCAGTCCTGATGAGATAGTGGCATTCGTTCCACGCGTACATAATTACGCACTCAAAATTCCGTGGGCATCGACGGAGGCACAAGCTAGCCTGGGATCTATAGTTCGGCTAGACCGATCCCGGACACACATATTACTTTACTATTTTCTTTTCCCTTTTTTCAGGTTTCTTTTATGCGGGCCTCCCTTCGACGGCCTGATTACTGGTCCTGCCAAAGGATAAATACACCGGACTAGCACAGAGCACAGGCGTATAGGGGAAGCTCTAGAGGTCAATTCAACCCGTTTCCGGGACCCACACGCAGCTCGCCTTTGGTTATGGCATGTCAAATAGCCGGTTGCTTATTGCACTATTTTGTATCAATGTGCTTTGACGCATTAATCCAACCATAATGGAAACAGTTCATGGTCCAAGTTCAATGGTCCCAGATATTATCTCTGTTCTCCTTCTGTTTTCCTTTAATTACTTATATTATAACACCCGTACACTTTGGTACGTTCCATATTTGCCACGGGCTCCTCATCGCCCAATAACACGGCAACAAAGTCCGAACACTTCTTATAGAAAAGATCGACACCCCAAATTTAGCATTATATGCATCGGCTACGAATCATGTCTTTGTTCAATAATTGGGTTGCCCGGCTCCTGTGCTTGCTACCCTACGTTCCGCTACATCGGCTAGGGTAGTAAAGGGAGAACTAATGCGATTGTGCCCTGGTCTAAACCGGATGTGCACCTCAGTAGAGAAAGCCGAAAACTGACTGTCATGATGCGGCGAGAGCCGGTCAGCTGTTCGAGGGTTACAAATCGATAGAGATTTTTTCCGCATTATGCGAAGGATCGACATTTCCTGATCAGACCCCGACATCGCCCTGGTTCGTATACCAGGGGCTGCGCCCATGTTTTATTATAAAAATCCTATGGCTAAGTGAGGGCGTTTAAGCCGCATAGTCTGATTGTCTGGTTCGTTGCGCTAAACAAATCCTTCAAGGACCATATAATTGGATCAAGATTTTTTAGATTCCATCCTGAACACCTCCATACTACCTACGTGAGGGCAGAAGCCGACGACTGGCCAACCCTCAAAATTCCATACACCACGGCCGCACAGGAGGAAACAATCAAAACATAACAAACATTATATTACAAACCGACTTTGTTTCACTCATACAAAGCAAAGACAACATGAATGTATTCATTCGAAAATGATGTCCTGCCCGCACTGCGCTGCTGCAAGTCGAGACCCTTCCAGGACATCCTCAAAATATCGCTCGGGTGTGCGGTGCTCCTTGCCCTCTGGCGGCCCTCTGGCCACTTCAACGGCGTTCATCTTTGTCCACCACATCTTGCAATGGGCGAAGGCCATGTGGGCACCTTCGATGCAGACTGATCGCTTGACGGTGTCCAGCCGCGGACAGGCTTCCACCAGCCGCTTCACGAGTCCAAAGTAGCTGCCGGGCATAGCTTCGGCTGGCCACAGCCGGATTATCAAATCCTTCATGGCCAGTTCGGCCACCCTATGCAGCTCCACCAACTGTTTCAGCTGGTCGGTAAAGGGCACCGGATGCTCTGGCACAGCGTACTGCGACCAGAATAGCTTCTCCATGGAGCTCCCTTCTCTGGCTCGGAAGAACTCCGCAGCATCGAACATGCTGTGTGGTAGATCCGCAAACGCCCCTCGGCAACTCCGAATCCGGGTTAGTAAAAGGTATTTCTTCTCCGCATACTTGCTTTGCATGTTAAATGCCTTACCCGCTGCGATCTTCTTGGCCTCCTGTATCTCCTGGAGAGCGTCCCGGGCCTCATTCCATGCGGTCTCTGCACCCTGGCGAACCTTGGTAAGTTCGGTCTCTCGAACCGACGCCTCGCGCTCCAAGGCTTCGCACTTCTTCACCGCGTCCTGGAGCTCCTGCTGGACCTCCTTGACCCGAGCCTTGAGCTTTTTACGGGCGGCTTGCTGCTGGACAACCTTCCCCTCGGCTTCACCTAGGGCATTTTTTAGGGCCTCGAACTTGGTCGCAGCTCCTGCACATATTACGGCACTACAGTCAATATACAGTGCTTATTCTTTCCGAACACACAGCAAGTCGTCACTCACCTTGCTTCTCCTGGAGCCGAATCTTCACCTCGCCGAGCTCGTTCTCGGTCCGCTCCATGATACGTCTGATACTTCTCCGTCGTATCTATAATTTTTTATTGTTCCATGCCAATATTATTCAACTTTTATATACTTTTGGCAACTTTTTATACTATTTTCGGGGACTAACATATTGATCCGATTGCCCAGTGCAGCTCTGTCATTGCATGTTTTGGTTTCGCAGAATATCCATATCAAACGGAGTCCAAACGGGATAAAAACAGACGGAGCTTATTTTTGGAATATTTATGATTTTTGGGAAGTGAAATCAACGCGAAATGGTGTCCGGGGTGGCCACGAGACAGGCGCCCCTCCCCTGGCGCGCCCCCACTCCCATGGGCCACCCGTAAGGCGGTTGACGCTCTTCTTTTGCCGCAAGAAAGCTAATTTTCGAAAAAAAATCACGGCGAAGGTTTCAGGCCAATCGGAGTTACGGATCTCCATATATACACGAAACGGAGAAATAGAGTCAAGAGAGAACGCAGGAACAGAGAGATAGATCCAATCTCGGAGGGTCTCTCAACCCTCCCAAGCCATGGGAGCCAAGGACCCGAGGGGAAACCCTTCTCCCATCTAGGGAGGAGGTCAAGGAAGAAGAAGAAGAAGAAGAAGAAGGGGGCCTCTCTCCCCCTTGATTCCGGTGGCGCCGGAGCGCTGCCGGGGGCTATCATCATCACCGCGATCTTCACCAGCACCGCCGTCATCTTCACCAACATCTCCATCACCTTCCCCCTTCTATATTCAACGGTCCACTCTCCCACAACCTGCTGTACCCTCTACTTGAACATGGTGCTTTATGCTTCATATTATTATCCAATGATGTGTTGCCATCCTATGATGTCTGAGTAGATTTCTATTGTCCTATCGGTGATTGATGAATTGCTATGATTGGTTTGAGTTGCATGTTTTATTATTGGTGCTGTCCTATGGCGCCCTCCGTGTCGCATAGCGTGAGGGATTCCATGATAGGGTTGCAATATGTTTATGATTTGCTTATGGTGGGTTGCGTGAGTGGTGAAACACAAACCCGAGTAAGTAGGTTGTTTGCATTATGGGATAAAGGGACTTGATACTTTAATGCTATGGTTGGGTTTTACCTTAATGAATCTTTAGTAGTTGCGGATGCTTGCTAGAGTTCCAATCATAAGTGCATAGAATTCCAAGTAAGGGATGATATGTTAGCTTATGCCTCTCCCTCAAATAGAATTGCAATAGTGATTACCGGTCTAGTAACGTAGTCAGTTGCTTAGGGACAATTTCACAAATCCCACCACCACTTTTTCACACTCGCTATATTTACTTTATTGCTTCTTTATTTAAACAGCCCCTAGTTTTTATTTACGTGTTCTTTATTATCTTGCTAGCCTATCCTATCACTCCTACAAAGTACTTCTAGTTTTATTCTTGTTCTAGGTAAAGTGAACGTCAAGCGTGCGTAGAGTTGTATCGGTGGTCGATAGAACTTTAGGGAATATTTGTTCTACCATTAGCTCCTTGTTGGGTTCGACACTCTTACTTATCGAAAACTGTTGCGATCCCCTATACTTGTGTGTTATCAAGACCTTTTTCTGGCGCCGTTGCCGGGGAGTCATAGCGTGGGGTGAATATTCTCGTGTGTGCTTGTTTTCTTTATCACTAAGTAATTTTTATTTGATGTTCTTAGTTGTTCTCTATCTTTAGTTATGGATATGGAACACAAAATACCAAAAACATTAGAGGTGCTTGATACTCATGTAGATGGGGTAACTCCTAAAACCCCCGATTCTCATTATGTGAGAGATATTATGTACTACTTTGATAATCTTGAGAAAACCCCATTCAACTTTATAATGGGAGACACGTTGGATCAACGTGAATACTTTAGGGATTATCGCTCGACACAAAAAGGGAAACTATTATGGGATCAATTTATTATGTTGCGTTGGTATGCCTGGAATCTATGCTTGAGATATGATATTACTTGTTGCTCTAGGATGGAGGCTCCACACCTCCCCTTTTCATGCAAATTTAACGATAATGAAACCTTAGCTTCTTATGCTAATGGTATATATGATTACTATGATGTGGAACAAATAGAAGAATTTGTTGCTTTTAAGGCTGCCTATGATATTGAAGCTTTGTTTGAAAAGTATGAAGCTTTTGATGATGATGGTTATAGGTCGGAAAATCTTGCTATACTTGGATATTGCTATGAAAATTATGAATAAAATTACTATATTAATGCTTTTATGAAGAAAGTCAACGCTGTCCAAGAAGAGACTAATATTTTGCAGGAAGCTATGGAAGAAGAAATTGATGAAACTGTGAGCTCATTGGTTGAAAAAGATGATGAGGAGAGCGAAGAATAAAAGGAGGAAGAGCGGATTGATCACCCGTTCCCACCTTCTAATGAGAGTAACTCTTCAACTCATACATTGTTTAATTCCCCTTCGTGCTTACCGAAGGATGATTACTATGATGATTGCTATGATCCCGTTGATTCTCTTGAAATATCCCTTTTTGATGATGCTTGCTATGCTTGTGGCCAAGATGCCAATATGAATTATGCTTATGGAGATGAACTTGCTATAGTTCCTTTTGTTAAACATGAAATTGTTGCTATTATCTTTTTGAATTCTATTATCTTCACTTATATCATGCACCCATGCATGATAGTCCTATTATCTTTTTGAATTCTCCAAACTACACTATATCGGAGAAGTTTGTGCTTATTAAGGATTGTATTGATGGGTTGCCTTTTGCCATTGCACATGATGATTTTGATGAATGTAATATGCATGTGCTTGCTGCTCCTACTTGCAATTATTATGAGAGAGGAACTATTTCTCCACCTCTCTATGTTTCCCATACTATGAAATTGCAAGAAACTGCTTATACTATGCATTGGCCTTTACTATGTGTGCATGAATTGTTCTCTTATGACATGATGATGCATAGGAAGAGAGTTAGACTTCGTTGTTGCATGATATATGTTACTTTGTGCTCACTACTAAATTACAAATCATTGGTAATTAAAATTGGCTTTGATATACCTTGGGATCCGGGTGGATTCACTACTTGAGCACTATGTGCCTAGCTTAATGGCTTTAAAGAAAGCGCTGCCAGGGAGACAACCCGGAAGTTTTAGAGAGTCATTTATTTCTGTTGAGTGCTTTCATATAGTTTAAAAACAACAAAAATAAAGAGGGGAACCTATTTTTTTCAAAAAGGAAAGTGAAAGTGAGAGGGACAAGCATTGTTGAAGTGGGAGAGCTCCTTGAACTTTGTTCATGCTCACGGAAACTTTGTGAATCTTGATTACAGAAAATTTTCAACAAAAATAATTATCCCCTTGTACAATTCCATTGTATTATAAAAATAATGTGCCAAGGTTTGCCTTTAGGATGTTTACAATGCTTGTTGGTTTGTACGGTGCAGGACAGAAACTTTGGCTGTAGTGCGCGAATTCAATTTTTTACTGGAACGTCAAATGATTCTGATTCTTTTTGCACTGTCTTTCTGTACAACTTGTTTATTTTTCCTAATTTTGGCAGAATTTTTCAAGTATCAGAAGTATGGTGGATGTTCAGATTGCTACAGACTATTTTTGACAGATTCTGTTTTTGATGCATAGTTTGCTTGTTTTGATGAAACTATCAATTTATATTAGTGGATTAAGCCATGAAAAAGCTATATTACAGTAGACACAATGCAAAAACAAGATATGAATTGGTTTGCTACAGTACTTAGAGTGGTGCTTTGCTTTATTATACTAACGGATCTTACCAAGTTTTCTGTTGAAGTTTTGTGTGGATGAAGTGTCTAAACGAGGAGGTCTCCATATGAGGAATAAGGAAGAGAGGCAAGAGCTCAAGCTTGGGGATGCCCGAGGCACCCCAAGTAAATATTCAAGGAGACTCAAGCGTCTAAGCTTGGGGATGCCCCGGAAGGCATCCCCTCTTTCTTCAAGAAGTATTAGTATGTTTTCGAATTCATTTCGTTTATGCATCATTTGCAAGTCTTGGAGCGTCTTTTGCATTTAGTTTTCACTTTTCTTTTATGCACCATGCTGGTATGAGATAGTCCTTGGTTCATTTATACAATGCTCATTGCACTTCACTTAAATCTTTTGAGTGTGGCTTTATAGAATGCTTCATGTGCTTCACTTATATCATTTGAAGTTTGGATTGCATGTTTCTCTTCACATAGAAAACCGCCATTTGTAGAATGCTCTTTTGCTTCACTTATAATTATTAGAGCGTGGGCATATATTTTGTAGAAAGAATTAAAACTCTCTTGCTTCACTTATATCTATTTAGAGAGATGACAGGAATTGGTCATTCACATGGTTAGTCATAAAATCCTACATAAACTTGTAGATCGCTGAATATGATATGTTTGATTCCTTGCAATAGTTTTGCGATATAAAGGTGCTGATATTAGAGTCGTGCTAGTTGAGTAATTGTGAAATTGCGAAATACTTGTGTTGAGGTTTGCAAGTCCCATAGCATGCACGTATGGTGAACCGTTATGTAACGAAGTCGGAGCATGAAGTGTTTATTGATTGCCTTCCTTATGAGTGGCGGTCAGGGACGAGCGATGGTCTTTTCCTACAAATCTATCCCCCTAGGAGCATGCGCATAGTACTTTGTTTCGATGACTAATATATTTTTGCAATAAGTATGTGAGTTCTTTATGGCTAATGTTGAGTCCATGGATTATACGCACTCTCACCCTTCCATCATTGCTAGCCTCTTCGGTACCGTGCATTGCCCTTTCTCACCTCGAGAGTTGGTGCAAACTTCGCCGGTGCATCCAAACCCCGTGATACGATACGATCTGTCACACATAAGCCTCATTATATCTTCCTCAAAACAGCCACCATACCTACCTATCATGGCATTTCCATAGCCATTCCGAGATACATTGCCATGCAACTTCCATCATCATCATATACATGACTTGAGCATTCATTGTCATATTGCTTTGCATGATCGTAAGATAGCTAGCATGATGTTTTCATGGCTTGTCCATTTTTTTATGTCATTGCTACGCTAGATCATTGCACATCCCGGTACACCGCCGAAGGCATTCATATAGAGTCATATCTTTGTTCCAGATATTGAGTTGTAATATTGAGTTGTAAGTAAATAAAAGTGTGATGATCATCATTATTAGAGCATTGCCCCAGTGAGGAAAGGATGATCGAGACTATGATTCCCCCACAAGTCGGGATGAGACTCCGGACAAAAAAAAGAGAAGGCCCAAAAAACAAAAAAAATGAGAGAAAAGAGAGAAGGGGCAATGTTACTATCCTTTTACCACACTTGTGCTTCAAAGTAGCACCATGTTCTTCATATAGAGAGTCTCTTGAGTTATCACTTTCATATACTAGTGGGAATTTTCATTATAGAACTTGGCTTGTATATTCCAACGATGGGCTTCCTCAAATGTCCTAGGTCTTCATGAGCAAGCAAGTTGGATGCACACCCACTTAGTTTCAGTTTGAGCTTTCATATACTTATAGCTCTAGTGCATCCGTTGCATGGCAATCCCTACACCTCACATTGACATCAATTGATGGGCATCTCCATAGCCCGTTGATTAGCCGCGTTGATGTGATACTTTCTCCTTTTTTGTCTTCTCCACATAACCCCCATCATCATATTCTATTCCACCTATAGTGCTATGTCCATGGCTCACGCTCATGTATTGTGTGAAAGTTGTAAAGGTTTGAGAAACGTCAAAAGTATGAAACAATTGCTTGGCTTGTCATCAGGGTTGTGCATGATGTGAATATTTTGTGTGGTGAAGATGGAGCATAGCCAGACTATATGTCTTAATATTCATGCCATGATTAGATATATGATCAAGATTATGCTAGGTAGCATTCCACATCAAAATTATCTTTTTTATCATTTACCTACTCGAGGACGAGCAGGAATTAAGCTTGGGGATGCTGATACGTCTCCGTCGTATCTATAATTTTTGATTGTTCCATGCCAATATTATTCAACTTTTATATACTTTTGGCAACTTTTTATACTATTTTTTGGGACTAACATATTGATCCAGTGCCCAGTGCCAGTTCATGTCTGTTGCATGTTTTTGGTTTCGTAGAATATCCATATTAAACGGAGTCCAAACGGGATAAAAACGGACAGAGCTTATTTTTGGAATATTTATGATTTTTGGAAAGTGAAATCAACGCGAAACGGTGTCCGGGGTGCCCACGAGACAGGGGGCGCACCCTCCCCCCTGGGCGCGGCCCCCACTCTCGTGGGCCACCCGTAAGGCGGTTGACGCTCTTATTTTGCCGCAAGAAAGCTAATATTCGGAAAAAAATCATGGCGAAGGTTTCAGGCCAATCGGAGTTACGGATCTCCATATATACACGAAACGGTGAAACAGAGTCAAGAGAGAACGCAGAAACAGAGAGATAGATCCAATCTCGGAGGGGATCTCACCCCTCCCAAGCCATGGGAGCCAAGGACCCGAGGGGAAACCCTTCTCCCATCTAGGGAGGAGGTCAAGGAAGAAGAAGAAGAAGAAGGGGGCCTCTCTCACTACTGGAATCAGCTACTTTGCCATCAGCCAGATCTTTGCAGTTGCCATCAGCCACCGAAAAGCCGACGGCAAAGAAATGGCAGACGACAAAGAAGCTCTTTGCCATGCGCCATTTATTTGCCGTCGGCCAGCTGACGGCAAAGAGGGAGGTGGCCCCCACCCACCCGCCCGTTTAAAAAAACTTAACGCCCCACCTCTTTGCCGTCCGCTAGCGGACGACAAAGAGAGAAAACGCGATAGCAAAGAGCGGCGGACGACAAAGAGCCGAGTAACTAACGGACGCCACCCCGCCCGTTATCTCTCTTCTCTTCTCTCTTCTCTCTCTCCCGACGCCCGCCCTAGCTAGATCCACCGCCGCCCCCGCCCCGCCCTGCCTTGGCGCCACCCCCCGCACCCTTGGCCCGTCGCCCCACCACCCTCCGCCCCCACCACACCCGCCGCCGCCGCCCGTCGCCCTCCGCCTCCGCCTCCCGCCGCCCGCCGCCCGCCGCCGGCGTCCCCCTTCCGCCAGCGCCGCTCCGCCCGCACCCTTGGCCTGTCGCCCCACCACCCATCCGCCCCACCCCACCCACGCCGACGCCTCGTCGCCTCGCCACCGCCCGCGCCGCACCCGCTACTGGCGCCGCCCCCCCGCCAGTGCCCCCCCTCACGACCGTCCCATTGCTCGGTGAGGGACTACTACTTTTTTCTTCTGTTTTTCATTTTTTGCTGTTTAATTGTTAGTGCTAGATTGTGTTAGTGTTAGTGTTAGAAAAGAATTAGAAGTAGTAGAAGAAGTAGAAGTAGTAGAAAGATGAAAAAAGAATAAGAAGAAAAGAAGTAGAAGAAGAAGAAGAAGAAGAAGAAGAAGAAGAAGAAAAGAAGAAACGAAAAGAAGTAAAAAAGTAGAAAAAAGATGAAAGAAGAACAAGAAGAAAGGAAAGAAGAAGGAGAAGAAAGGAAAGAAGAAGAAGAAGAGAAAGAAAGAAGAAGAAGGATAGAAGGAAACACCCCGACCCCCTGACCCCGACACCACACCCCACCCCCGACCCCGACACCCGACCCCGACCCCTGACCCCGACACCCGACCCGACACCACACCCGACCCGACCGACACCCCAGACACCCGACACCCGACCCCGAGGCCGACGGGTTCTTATATTTTTGAATTATTAGTTAGGTCATATATTTTTCGATTTTGTTATGAAAAACATCATATATAATTGTGTTGATCGGGTTGATTTAAATGTGCAGTTGTTTCACTGCTGCGACGTTTGGTGTTCGACGACCTCGCCGTGCGTTTGACGAGCTCTGCCCCTTCGTTCATGGGTGAGCACAAATGACATGTCCTCCTCCCCCATTAATTATTTGCTCTGTTCCGGTGTTCGTGCCGATGAAATTTGGTAGCTAGCTATATATGTGTCTTGAATCATCAGTATGCGTAACCAATATGTGTCTCCCGTTCGAAAGCGTCATAGTTATAAATATGCATGCATTTGCATATTTATAACCTTGATTCTTCCGAATTGTCCAACGCTATCCATGGAGAGCCCGAGTATGTGTAGATTGGGTTCATATTCCCATATGCTTTGCTCCGGATCCGACGCATAAATTTCGCGATTGCCTCCTTGTTGTTCTCCGGTACACATCCTCTCTGCTTATTGCGAGATGTGTATCGAGAGAACAGCGGGAGGTGCTGCCAAAATTTAACGTCGAATCCAGAGCATAGCATGGGAAAATGAACCCAATCTACACATACTCGGGTGGGATTAGGACCTATCATTACCTATTAGAGTGTAGGTTGCATGGACGTAATAGAATTGAACAAGTAGATCAACTGATGAATATATACATGGTGAATTATATATATAATTGTTGTGTGTCCAGTAGCTCTAAAAGTCAAGATGAGTGATCGTGCGTGGATGTATACCGGTCACACTGGTCAGAACAAATGGAGCGCTGAATGGTTCACAAAAACAAAGGGGTTTGTGCAAGCCGCATTTGCAAATGGCCAGAGGAAAACTTGGTGCCCCTGTTTCCGATGCGGCAATTGGGAAAAGAGGACAGAGGCTGAAATGGGTAAACACCTGCAGAAGAATGGTTTTACGCCTGATTATACGGTGTGGACATTTCATGGTGAGTCTGCCCAACGTGACCGAGCTGAGGTGGATCGTCGTCGCACCGACGAGCATGGTACCGGGCTGGAAAACATGGTGCAAGACTATGATGATGCTCGGGATTCAGACGAGGAGATGGAGGAATCTGCAAAGGCCTTCAATGAAATGTTGGAGTCTTCAAAACGTCCGCTCCACGAACACACTGGGCTTTGTCAGTTGGATGCCATCTCACAAGTAATGGCTCTGAAGGTACAGTTCAACTTGGGTAAAGAATGCTACCACGCAATTATGACAGTATTTGGACGCTTTCTACCCAAAGGCCATGTAATGCCTGCAAACCTGTACCAGTCGGATAAAATCCTCCGTGCACTGAAGATGCCCTATGAGAAGATACATGCCTATGAGAAAGGATGTACCTTATTTAGGCTTGACTATGCGGACTTGAACTATTGTCCCATTTGCAAGTCTTCCAGGTATATTGTGGTAGGTAACGGTATGGGTGAGAAGACACAGAACAAAATCCCCGTTAGTGTTCTTCGGTATATGCCAATCGTACCAAGATTTCAACGTCTTTTTATGGTCGAAGAGACGGCCAGACAGATGATATGGCACAAAACAGGCAAAAGAACCGAACTAGATGCAGATGGGAATCTGATGATGGTACACACATCGGATGGTGTTGCGTGGAAAAAGTTTGATGAATTACATGCTGACAAAGCGGCAGATCTGAGGAATCCTCGAGTCGGCATCAGCACCGATGGGTTCGATGTGTTTGGTATGATGGCAGCCCAATACGCTTGTTGGCCCGTGTTTGTCTTTCCACTCAATCTCCCCGGACAGATAATGCAAAGAAAGAACATTTTCCGACGTTGATAATTCTAGGGCCCAACTATCCGGGAAAAATATGAATGTGTACATGCAGCCGCTTAAGGACGAATTGCAAGAAGCACAGGATAATGGGTTCAAGACATACGGCGCCTATAGCAAACGAAACTTCATAATGCGTGTACGGTACATGTACTCGACGCATGACTTGCCGGCGATCGCGCTATTCGTTGGCTGGTGTGTGCATGGAAGGTTCCGTGCCCGCATGCAAGGGAGCTCTTGAGTTTCGTTAGCTTCAGGCGGTCGCAAGTTTTCTTGCTTCGACATGCATAGACAGTTCTGGATCCTCGCCATAAGTTCAGGAAAGACAAGAAGAACTTCATCGAGGTAGAGTTGTAAAAACTCTGCACCACCTGCGTTGACAGCCAATGACCTGGATCGATTAAACGCTCTCAAGCCAGATCCAGAGCGTCCGAGGTACTTCAAGGGTATAATTACGAGCACGCTGGACTCACAAAACATGCTTATGGGATCTGCCTTACTTCAAAGACCTCCTTTGCCCACACAACATCGACGTGATGCACACTGAGAAGAATATCTCTGAGGCACTTTTTGGTACATTGTTCGGCATAGATGGGAAGCCAAAGGATAATACTAAGGCTAGAGTCGATCTGGAGGCGCTATGTGATAGGCCGTTACAAAACATGAAAGAACCGAAAGGAAAGCAGAATTGGACGAAGCCAAAGGCATGGTTCAATCTTGGAAGGCCAGCTATGAGGGAAATTATCTTGTGGGTGAAAATGCAGTTGATGTTCCCCGATGGGTATGCAGCGAATCTAAAGAGGGGAGCGAGTCTTGATAAATTGAAGATATTTGGTCTCAAGAGTCATGATTGGCACATATGGATTGAGCGGGTAATGCCGGTGATATTGCGTGGCTTCAGCCCTGAGGATGAATGGCTAGTACTGGCAGAACTCAACTATTTCTTCCGTGTTCTTTGTGCGAAAGAACTATCGCCTGGCGTGCTAGAAGAGATGGAAGAGTTGGCGCGGAGTTGATCTGCAAGTTAGAGAAGATCTTTCCACGGGCTTCTTTAATCAATGCAACATTTGATTTTGCATCTCCGACCGAGGCAAGATTGGGCGTGCAAAATCGTTAGTGCTACCTAACCGAGAGGATGCGAAGACGCTTCAAGAAAAATGTAAAAATAAACGTAGAATTGAAGCGTCGATGGCTGAGGCATTCATCACTAAGGAGGCGGCAAACTTCGTGACAGCACACTACGAAACCAAAAATCGTCATTTGCATAATCCGAAGCCTCGGTACAATGCTGACAAGCCTAAAAAGGGTGGATCCAACCTCAGCCTATTCAAAGGGAATCTCGCACCAGCCAATGTTTCAAATCCAGTATCTTTGGATAATGAAGAATGGCGGACCATTTTGTTGTATATCTTCAACAACCTGATAGAAGTGCGGCCGTACATCGAGTAAGTTCTTGGTACATTGTTTCGCAACTTCTATTTCCTTTGAACTACTCTTATTCCTGGATATTTCATACAGTCGATACGTCGCCCTATTCTCGTATGGAGCGGTGATCCAAAAGGATTTCGCCGAAGAGTATGAGCTTCTCGCAAAGCAAGGAGGCGGCTATCCCGGTTTCATCTCTTGGTTCAAACAAACGGTAAATTCTATTATACAATTTCATTTCATTCGCTAATTTGTGCGTAATGCAACAATCCTTTCATATTAAACTTGTAGGCTAATTCAGAGTCTATGGATGCCGAATTGAGACAAGTCGCTAATGGTTTTGACTATAAGGTCCGTTCATTTGACAAATACGACATCAACGGGTATCGCTTTCGTACCTATGGCAAAGAGCTATCTATGGCCGACCGAAAGTCTACAAATTGTTGTGTATTTGCTATCGGCGAAGGAGGTACCAAGTATTATGGGAGAGTTGAAGCAATTTAAGAACTTCTATTCTATGGTGAAAACCCACCGAATGTCGTAGTCTTCAAATGTTATTGGTTTCAGCCGAAGGAGACTAGAAGGACTCATGAACATATAGGGCTAGTTTAAATCAACCAAAGCACCCATTTAGATGTTCCTGATGTCTATATTACGGCTCAATAGGCGACCCAAGTATTCTATCTACCATGGGCCTGCCAAACTAATCCAAATCTGAAAGGTTGGGATGTCGTTTATGAAGTGCCGCCACGTGCTAGACTATCTCCCCAAAGGAAGAGGATTATGAACCTCACATTAACCTGCATACATATGAAGGAGAATTCTTCCAAGAGACACGTCTTTCAAAAAGCGTTTCAAGGACGGTATCGTCACCCCAAAACATTGAAGTAGACAACGACGTGAATCCCACATCCCCGGAGGAGGAACAAGAAGAGCCGGAACAAGAAGAGGTTATCACTGCGGATGACCTCTCAATGCTTGACCGATTACGTAAAGGTGGCCTTCCACATGTTGATGCCATGAACCCTATGAGCCCGTCATTGATTATAGTGATGATGATGATTATGCATTTATTGATGATCTTGATCGAGATTATTAGTAGTGTCGGTATTCAATTTTTTATGTTGTACTTGATGATGATACACTTAAGTGATATACATATTATTATTCATGTCGGTATTTTTTATGTTGTACTAATTTCGTTTACTCTTTGTCATGGCGGTGTTGAAAGATGGAAGGGAGCCGATCGAGGCCAAGGACAACGTGCCCAAATTGAAGGTGTGCCACACCATCAAGATAGCTCCAGCTTATATCAGTTCGGGCGGAATTGGGTATGTGGTTTGCTTCATGATTAATGCAATTCATTCATCATGCTAGCTTGAGCCCTTTAATTACTAATTTAATTTGTTTTTCTCTTTCAGGCATGCTACAATATGACGGATAAGGTGCCAGAGGGGTACGACCTGTATGCCATGGCCCACACTGCGTCTTACAAGCAAGTCAAGGGAGAGGCGAGGAAAGGGGAGGAGTTTAACCCGAGCCAGATTCCCTACAATCCAGAGCAGGTGATGATATCTAGTGGCGGGAGGTCCCGTGGCTCCATAGCCATTGATCTAGAGATTGCTCCTGAGACCATGGTGAGTTTAATTTGAATGGACGTTACTTGCTAGTCTTAACATTTGAGTGTCATCATGCTAACGAAACATTGGAAATGATCTTTGGTGCAGCGTAACTCCACACAAGCATCACACGATCCTTCTCCAGCTACTGGCACGAGCAAGCCCGCTCCCACACCTCCATGATCAAGGTAAGTTTCTCTAGTTTTTTGCTTAACGAATGCATAAAGACCTAGACTTAGCTTTATTTCCTCCAATATGCTTACCTTAATGACCTAGAGTTAGCTTCTTTTCCTCCAAAATGACTTAATAAGCTTACTGACCTCCAAAACCAGCCATTTTACCTAAGTTAGCTCTAAAACGATCTATAGTTAGCTTTGTTTCCTCCAAAATGACCTAAGTTAGTTATAATATGCTTAGTTAACTAGGTTTGCTCAATAATGACATGTACTTAGCTTACTTATGTAAAACGGCATAATTAGCTTAGTTAGCTCATAAGCGATCCATTTTACCTCGTTAGCTCTAAAATGATGCATTTTACCTAAGTTAGCTCATAAGCGATTCATTTCACCTAAGTTACCTCACAAGCGATGGCGTGCTTCTTCTTCTAGTCTTCTTCTTCTAGTCACCTTTTCCTAACTTTCTTATTTGCCATTTTGTAGATTTCATTCACTTCTCGGAAGCTAGCTTGCTATGATGGAGTGCTTGTTTTTTATTTCATTCTCTTCTAGTATTCTTCTAGCTTGCTATGATGGAACTTGCTATCTTGATGAAACTTTGCATTGTAATATGTATGTGCAACTTCCTAATGGTTGCAACTTATGTGTATGTGCAACTTGCTATGTATGAATGGATGGAACTATATATGTATGTACGATGAAACTTATGTCTTTGTTAAATAGCCCTGTGAAATATATCTATATATGTCATATATATTTGCTGTGAAAATTGTTGGATTAAAAAACAGAAAAAGAGCCAATATGTAGGCTCTTTGCCGTCTGCCACCGACGGCAAAGGGCTCTTTACCATCGCAGCGGACGGCAAAGAGGCCACATGGCGAGCAATCGTAGCTTCGGGAGGTGACCAATTTGGTCGGTTTGCCTCTGATGGTGACGACAAAGAGAAAAAAAACTTTGCCTACAGCGGCGGACGACAAAGGCCTGCCGTGTAGTGACGTCGGCTGACATCATTCAGCGGATGGCAAAGGCCTGCCGTTAACCACCTAACGGAGTAACAGCGCATTTATTGCCGTCTGCATTCTTTGTCGTCCGCTGCTGATGGCAAAGAGCCCTTTGCCGTCAGCCGCCCGAAGCAAACGGCAACGTAGCTCTTAGCCGTCCCGTACTTTGCCGTCCACGGCGGATGGCAAAGACCTTTGCCGTCCGCCATCCATGCCTTTGCCATCCGCTGTGGCGGATGGCAAAGTAGCTGATTCCTGTAGTGTCTCCCCCTTGCTTCCGGTGGCGCTGGAGCGCTGCCGGGGGCTATCATCATCACCGCGATCTTCACCAACACCGCCGTCATCTTCACCAACATCTCCATCACCTTCCCCCTTCTATATTCAACGGTCCACTCTCCCACAACCTGCTGTACCCTGTACTTGAACATGGTGCTTTATGCTTCAGATTATTATCCAATGATGTGTTGCCATCCTATGATGTCTGAGTAGATTTCTATTGTCCTATCGGTGATTGATGAATTGCTATGATTGGTTTGAGTTGCATGTTTTATTATTGGTGCTGTCCTATGGTGCCCTCCGTGTCGCGCAAGCGTGAGGGATTCCCGCAGTAGGGTTTGCAATATGTTTATGATTTGCTTATGGTAGGTTGCGTGAGTGACTGAAACACAAACCCGAGTAAGTAGGTTGTTTGCGTATGGGATAAAAGGGGACTTGATACTTTAATGTTATAGTTGGGTTTTACCTTAATGAATCTTTAGTAGTTGCGGATGCTTGCTAGAGTTCCAATCATAAGTGCATAGAATTCCAAGTAAGGGATGATATGTTAGCTTATGCCTCTCCCTCAAATAGAATTGCAATAGTGATTACCGGTCTAGTAACGTAGTCAGTTGCTTAGGGACAATTTCACAAATCCCACCACCGCTTTTTCACACTCGCTATATTTACTTTATTGCTTCTTTATTTAAACAACCCCTAGTTTTTATTTACGTGTTCTTTATTATCTTGCTAGCCTATCCTATCACTCCTACAAAGTACTTCTAGTTTTATTCTTGTTCTAGGTAAAGTGAACGTCAAGCGTGCGTAGAGTTGTATCGATGGTCAATAGAACTTTAGGGAATATTTGTTCTACCTTTAGCTCCTTGTTGGGTTCGACACTCTTACTTATCAAAAGCTGTTGCGATCCCCTATACTTTTGTGACAGAAGGTGTACCCAACAGTCTCCTTTCGGTATCCTATGAAGACTCATTTCTCCAATTTGGGTTCAAGATTATCATGTTGAAACTTTTTCACATAAGCATCGCAACCCCAAACTTTAAGAAACGACATCTTTGGTTTCTTGCCAAACCACAGTTCATAAGGTGTCATTTCAACGGATTTAGATGGTGCCCTTTTTAACGTGAATGCAGTTGTCTCTAATGCATAACCCCAAAACTATAGTGGTAAATCGGTAAGAAACATCATAGATTGCACTATATCCAATAAAGTACGGTTATGACGTTCGGACACACCATTACGCAGTGGTGTTCCAGGTGGCACGAATTTGTGAAACTATTCCACATTGTTTTTATTGAAGACCAAACTCGTAACTCAAATATTCGTCTCCGCGATCAGATCGTAGAAACTTTATTTTCTTGTCACGATGATTTTCCACTTCACTCTGAAACTCTTTGAACTTTTCAAATGTTCCAGACTTATGTTTCATCAAGTAGATATACCCATATCTGCTCAAATCATCTGTGAAGGTCAGAAAATAACGATACCCGCTGCGAGCCTCAACACTCATCGGACCGCATACATCGGTATGTATTATTTCCAATAAGTCAGTAGCTTGCTCCATTGTTCCGGAGAACGGAGTCTTAGTCATCTTGCCCATGAAGCATGGTTCGCAAGCATCAACTGTGATTCATAATCAAGTGATTCCAAAAGCCCATCAGCATGGAGTTTCTTCATGCGCTTTACACCAATATGACCTAAACGGCAGTGCCACAAATGAGTTGCAATATCATTATTAACTTTCATATTTTGGCTTCAATATTATGAATATGTGTATCACTACGATTGAGATCCAACAAACCATTTTCATTGGGTGTATGACCATAGAAGGTTTTATCCATGTAAATAGAACAACAGTTATTCTCTAACTTAAATGAATAACCGTATTGCAATAAACATGGTCAAATCATATTCATGCTCAACGCAAACACCAAATAACACTTATTTAGGTTCAACACTAATCCCAAAAGTGTAGGGAGCGTGCGATGATGATCATAGCAATCTTGGAACCACTTCCAACACACATCGTCACTTCACCCTTAACTAGTCTCTGTTCATTCTGCAACTCCCGTTTTGAGTTACTACTCTTACCAACTGAACCAGTATCAAATACCGAGGGGTTGCTACGAACACTAGTATAATACACATCAATAATCTGTATATCAAATATACCTTGTTCACTTTGCCATCCTTCTTATCCACCAAATACTTGGGGCAGTTCCGCTTCGAGTGACCAATCCCTTTGCAGTAGAAGCACTTAGTCTCAGACTTAGGTACAGACTTGGGCTTCTTCACTTGAGTAGCAACTTGCTTGTCGTTCTTCTTGAAGTTCCCCTTCTTCCCTTTGCCCTTTTCTTGAAACTAGTGGTCTTGTCAACCATCAACACTTGATTCTTTTCTTGATTTCTACCTTCATCGATTTCAGCATCACGAAGAGCTTGGGAATCGTTTCCGTTTATCCCTTGCATTTTATAGTTCATCACGAAGTTCTAGTAACTTGGTGATAGTGACTAGAGAACTCTGTCAATCACTATCTTATCTAGAAGATTAACTCCCACTTGATTCAAGTGATTGTAGTACTCAAACATTCTGAGCACATGCTCACTAGCTGAGAAATTATCCTCCATCTTGTAGGCAAAGTACTGTCAGAGGTTCCATACCTCTCGACACGGGCATGATTATGAAATACCAATTTCAACTCTTGGAACATCTAATATGCTCCGTGGTGTTCAAAACATTTTTGAAGTCCCGGTTCTATGCCGTAAAGCATGGTGCACTAAACTATCAAGTAGTTATCATACCGAGCTTTGTCAAACGTTCATAACGTCTGCATCCGCTCCTGCAATAGGTCTGTCACCTAGCGATGCATCAAGGACATAATTCTTCTGTGCAGCAATGAGGATAATCCTCAGATCACGGATCCAATCCGCATCATTGCTACTAACATCTTTCAACTTAGTTTTCTCTAGGAACATATCAAAAATAAAAACAGGGGAGCTAAACGCGAGCTATTGATCTACAACATAGATATGCTAATACTACCAGGACTAAGTTCATGATAAATTAAAGTTCAATTAATCATATTACTTAAATAACTCCCACTTAGATAGACATCCCTCTAATCCTCTAAGTGATCACGTGATCCATATCAACTAAACCATGTCCGATCATCACGTGAGATGGAGTAGTTTCAATGGTGAACATCACTATGTTGATCATATCTACTATATGATTCACGCTCGACCTTTCGGTCTTAGTGTTCCGAGGCCATATCTGCATATGCTAGGCTCGTCAAGTTTAACCTGAGTATTCCGCGTGTGCAACTGTTTTGCACCCGTTGTATTTGAACATAGAGCCTATCACACCCGATCATCACGTGGTGTCTCAGCACGAAGAACTTTCGCAATGGTATATACTCAGGGAAAACACTTGTACCTTGAAATTTAGTGAGAGATCATCTTATAATGCTACTGTCGATCTAAGCAAAATAAGATGCATAAAAGACAAACATCACATGCAATCAATATAAGTGATATGATATGGCCATCATCATCTTGTGCTTGTGATCTCCATCTCCAAAGCACCGTCATGATCACCATCGTCACCGGCGCGACACCTTGATCTCCATCGTAGCATCGTTGTCGTCTCGCCAACTATTGCTTCTACGACTATCGCTACCGCTTAGTGATAAAGTAAAGCATTACAGGGTGATTGCATTGCATATAATAAAGCGACAACCATATGGCTCCTGCCAGTTGCCGATAACTCGGTTACAAAACATGATCATCTCATACAATAAAATATAGCATCATGTCTTGACCATATCATATCACAACATGCCCTGGAAAAACAAGTTAGATGTCCTCTACTTTGTTGTTGCAAGTTTTACGTGGCTGCTACGGGCTGAGCAAGAACCGTTCTTACCTACGCATCAAAACCACAATGATAGCTTGTCAAGTTAGTGTTGTTTTAACCTCCTCAAGGAACGGGCATAGCCACGCTCGGTTCAACTAAAGTTGGAGAAACTGACACCCACCAGCCACTTGTGTGCAATGCACGTCGGTAGAACTAGTCTCGCGTAAGCGTACGCGTAATGTCGGTCCGGGCCGCTTCATCCAACAATACCACCGAACCAAAGTATGACATGCTGGTAAGCAGTATGACTTATATCGCCCACAACTCACTTGTGTTCTACTTGTGCATATAACATCTACGCATAAAACCTGGCTCTGATACCACTACTGGGGAACGTAGTAATTTCAAAAAAATTCCTACGCACACACAAGATCATGGTGATGCATAGCAATGAGTGGGGAGAGTGTGTCCACGTACCCTCGTAGACCGAAAGGGGAAGCATTAGCACGACGCGGTTGATGTAGTCGTACGTATTCATGATCCGACCGATCATGTACCGAACGTACGACGACACCTCCGAGTTCAGCACACGTTCAGCTCGATGACGTCCCTCGAACTCCGATCAAACCGAGCTTTGAGAGAGAGTTCCATCAGCACGACGGCATGGTGACGATGATGATGTTCTACCAACGCAGGGCTTCGCCTAAGCACCGCTACGATATTATCGGGTGGACTATGGTGGAGGGGGGCACCGCACACAGCTAAGAGATCAATGATCAATTGTTGTGTCTATGGGGTGCCCCTGCCCCCGTATATAAAGGAGCAAGGGGGGAGAGGCGGCCAGCCAGGACGAGGCGCGCCAGGAGGAGTCCTACCCTCCCTTCCTTGTTGGATTATGTAATGCCCGGATAATCATGCTATAGTGATACTCTGCTAATGATGCCACGTTACCTCCATTACTGTTGCTAACCTATCGTTAGATCAAACCGGTCCAAAATTCAAATTCAAAATTGGGTAAATAATAAAAGTTTTCAAACATTAAAATAAAAATGTTCGGTTTGTACTAAATATTACATAGATACTCCCTCCGTCCGGGAAAAGTTGTCTCTGTCGATGTTTTATGAAAACCCCCTCCCCTTTCTTCCGACAAGCCACGCAGCCCATCGCGCCTGCTCTGTCGCCTCGCCACGCACCGGCGGCCTGCTCCGCCGCCTTGCCGCCTGCTCTGCCGGCTCTCCACCTGCTCCATCTCCTCGCCACGCGCGCCGCCTCCTCCCCCTCGTCTCGCCGCTTTTCTTGATTCACACCATCAGATCCAGAGGGAAGGATCCCCTTTTTCTGCAAAGCCTGCGGCTTCCCGGCTCCGGCGGCGGCGCTCATGTCCTGGAGGGAGTTGGAGCTCAATCTGGAGGCACGGATGATCCTCGAGCTCCTCGTCCTCGAGCTCCTCATCCACCAGTTCCTCCTCCAGACGACGAGCGGCTGCTGCGGAAGTCAACGGAGTGGGGAAGACGACCACGGCATGGGGAATACGAAGACTTGCTCCAGCCACATGCCACTGCCCCGTGCTTATCTTGCCACTGCCATTTCCCTCGTCGAGTGGCGGACTGATGATGGAGGACCCGCCCTCTTCACTCCACCAGCGCCGTCGCTGCCGCTTTTGCTTCTGCTTCTGCTGCCCGCTCGCCCACGGTAGCGCAGGTCCATCTTCTAGCTGCTGATTTCTGTCTGGTGAAGCAAGCAGCTGAGCTGGTTTTGTTCTTGTCCTCTTGGATTGTGCAGCGATTGGAGGAGGACTTGGTGCAGAGGAATGAAGTACGAGTACGGATGCTGCTTCCGTTGATCTCAGGTGAACTTGCTAGATGAGTACAAATGCGCCCTTGATGATTTTCAAACTATTGTTAGCCATGGAATTCAGTAAGATAAGATATGCTTGAGATGAACATACCACTGTCCAGTAAGATAAGATAAAACCATGACAATTTTGACTAGGAAGCATGACAATCTCAAACCAATTGAGTAAAAATTCAGTAAACTTGTGCATCTAGGAACCAAAACCTGAACATCAACTTGACAGATCAAAAGTTCAACTAATTGAGTAAAAATTCAGTAAACTTGACAGATCAAAACCTGACAGAAATTGATAGGTTTTGGAAGAAAATGACAGGTTCTGAACATCAACTTGACTGAACAAAGATCTTGACTGAATAATACAGTTAATTCTGAAACTTCAAAAGTTAACTGAATTTTTGTCCTCTTGGATTCAGCTACTGAACATGATCACTATTGAACATGATCATATTCTGATTGTACTTGTGTTCAAAAGTTCACTGAAATTTTTGTGAAGTTTTAAACAAAATGATTACTATTGCATCTAGGAATCATTGTTCTGCTCCTATATGTAGTGCTGCTGCTATAATTTTTCTATGCACTGAATTTTCTATGCATGTACTCCCATGGCCTCCTAATTTTCTATGCACATCAAGATGCTCAAGATAATCTTGATGTATCATTGACACTTTGATCTCTGAATGTTGTTAAAGATTTTCAAGAAATCTTAGTTTGACATTTGGATCTCTGAATGATGTTAAAGATTATCAAGATGCACATTATCAAGGATGCTAGTTTGACATTTTGATCTCTAGTCTGGCCCATCGACTCCTCCTCCTCCTCGTGCTCATTGACCTCATGCACAAGTGCTCTGCAAGTCTGCATTGGGTAATTTTTTGATATTTACTGTCAAGTTTGATCTTTACTGTAACAAAATGAACAGTGGTTAGTTTATGGTGCCCAAGTACTGTCAATTCTGTTTTTACACCCTGTATGGTGCCCAACTATTGAAGTCAAAATTCACTAATCTTGTGGGTACATCAAGTTATATTACTGTAATTTCTGAATAATTGTTTACAGTAAGCAGAATTGGTTAAGTCTGATTTGTACTGTAAGTACTGTCAAGTCTGATTTGTCAATGAAAACCAGTAACTTTGCTTGGCTCATTTTAAATAATTCCAACTTAATTCAACTAAATCCAACTTAATTCAAATAATTCCAACTTTTCCTTTTCCTTTCTTTTCAAATAAATCCAACAAGACATACACATGACATACACATATACACAAGGCATACACATGACACATGACATACACATCACATACTCCTATCCTTTCTTTTTCTTTTCCCTTTCCCTTTCTTTTTTTCCTTCCTCTATTTACTCATTTGCTTGTTCGATAATGGCCTTGGTGTCAGTAATTAGCTCAGGATTACAATATACACCGGTTATTTCCTCTCCAGCATTCTGTAGACGTTCCTTATGCAGATGCGGCGTCTTGTAGTTGTTTCCTCCTTGATCTTTCATCACTTCGACCATCACTGCTTGTAACGTCATAAAGCTTTTGAACAGCTTATGGGCATCGTAGTTCTCAAACTCCTCCTCTACACCCTGTACCAATCCCTGGATATTCATAGGTGCTCTGCAGTCGGTTAGGGATTGGAGGGAGCAGTGGAAACTGTCAGGACCCCGATCCTAAGTCACACCGATCTAGCATGTAACACATCATATCACTTTGCGGCCTCACGCACGGTATTCCCACGGGTGTCGCCTTACCATGGCCCGGGACCGTTTGCGTCTTTTGGCTCACGTATATGATAGTGTCGCTAGCATCCATATGACATAGAACCCGGGCCGACATGGCTAGTCGTGAACCCAAAGCGGCGCTAACCCATGGGGACAGGCATACATGAATCACATCGAGCATGTCGGTCATCAACGTATGTATTCGGCTGTAGCACTGGGCTAACAGGACTCGGTATCCCGGCTGTAGCAGGCTAGGCAGGACTCGAATACCACCGCGACATTTCCCGAAGGGACGGACATATAGGAACGAAGTGAGACACATGCCGCCATCAAGTGTCCAAGCGGTAGTCTTGGGCTAGCAGGACTCCGTGAACCGGCAGAAGCGGACTACTATCGCCGTAGCACGAGACTACATTTCCCCATATGAGAGGCTGCCAAGGATAAACAACTAGTTTGTCGGATCCCACACATACCAAGCATTTCAAACATACACACATTATGCTCAATATGCATAGATACAACATGGCATCACAACATAACTCTACGACTCAAAATATTATTCATTAGGCTCCGAGGAGCGAGATATTACAAACATGGGTCCCATGACCCAACACTCAGAGCATACAGGTCAAAGCACAAGCGGAAGCTAATCATGTCTGAGTACAGACAACTATAAATGAAGAAGGCTGAGAAGCCTGACTATCTACCAGATCCTGCCGAGGGCACAAGATCGTAGCTGAGGTAACAAGCTAAACGGCGAAGTCCACGTGGAACTACTAGCGAGACTGACATCTCTCTGCAAAACATAAATAAGCAAACGTGAGTACAATTGTACTCAGCAAGACTTACATCAGAACTAACTACATATGCATCATTATCAAAAGGGGGTGGTGGAGTTTGACTGCAGCAAGCCAGCTTTGACTCGGTGGCTATCCTGAACTACGACTGCAAGTAACTCTTTTGAGGTGGCGCACACGAGTCCACATATTCACCATATCAATACACCACTATGGACCCGCTCCCGTCTCCCTACGAGAACGCCATCCATAGCACTCACGCTTATCTTGCGCATTTTAGAGTATCCACTTCCACTTGTCTATGAACTGATATAGGCAACCCAGAAGTCCTTCTCCGTGGACACGGCTATTCAATAGATCATATTAAACCCTGCGGGGTGTACTTCTTCACACACGCTCACCACTTACCGCCGTTTACGACACATGTACTCGGCAACCTTCAAGCGGAAGCCCAACGTGGGTGTCGGCCACGGCCTACCTAAACACTCAAGTCCCTAGTCCAGGTTTATCGCCTATCCGGTTCCATCCGCAGGAGTCCGCCGAGGTTTCCCATACAGCCCGAACGATGTGTGCGGGGTTCCCGAGATACCAAACGGGCACTTTCGGTACACAGACCACGGTGCCTACCGCAACACAACCCACCCCTAAGGTCAGCATTGCGTGCGCCCCCAACATGCTACAAACACCGAAACTACTTGCAACTCCCTGACCGAGGACAAGGGTGGTTAAGAAGCCGAGAGGGTCAATTAAGGATCCCAATGCGTGGTAGTAACTGTTTCATGGATCACAAACACGAACTCAGTTCACGAGGACGGTTTCAATGAGACAACCCACCATGTACTCCTACATGGCCTCTCACCGCTACCTTTAGCAAATCGTGTTCACACACTTAGCTCACACACAATAGGACATGTTCATAACAATTCCAATTCATTCCCGATGAATCAGACCCGACTCAACTCTAAGCGAGTAGCAGGCATGACAAACAAGCATAAATGAGTAGGCACAACATGGCTCAAACAATTCCTACTCATGCTAGTGGGTTTCATCTAATTCTTGTGGAATGACAGTCATGCAAAGGATCAAGGGGTTCAGCTACCGCAGCAAGTAACACATGAGTCGTTGTTGTCCTAATGCAATAAAATAGAGCAGGAGCGAGAGAGTGGGATTATATCGGAATGAACAAGGGGGTTTTGCTTGCCTGGCACTTCTGAAGATAACATAGTTCTTCATCGGTGTCATCGAATAATCATCGTCGGTACATCGTCTACCGGGAGGGAACAATTACCGGCAAACAAGAGAGAACACAATCAATGCAATGCACATTCACATGAATGACATGTCATATTAAGGTACTGAATTCACCTAATGCAATAATAATCCAAGTTAGTTGAAGTGGAATTCAAACAAGGTTGAACTCCAACTCCAAGTGCTAGTTGATAAGTTACCCTAATCATGATTCATCCTATTCAGTAAGGTTAACTTGTTCAAACATGCATGATCATGGCATAAACAGATTCTTCATAATTTTCTGATCATTTTTCATATATAAATTATTTCCATCCGAGTTACGGTTGAATTTATATGATTTTTAGAAGTTTGGGGTATATTCGAATTTCCTAAATTAAAATAATTCGAGAAAAGGGGTTTATCATCGAAGATGACGTTGGCATGACGTTATCAGGTCAACAGGGCTGGTCCGGTCAAACCGGCGATGGGTCCCACGTGTCGAGTAATTAGCTTAATTAGATTTTAATTAAAACTAAACCTAGTTATTAAATGTATGGGCCCCACTCATTGACTCGGAGAGTCAACCAGGCCCACCGGTCAAAGTCAAGGTCGGCTGTCGGCGTTTAACCGCCAGCCGAGCCCGGCTGGCGAGAGTGGTTTTGCCACTCCGTGACCAAATGGCTCATGGAGGGCATCTAGGAGGAGCTGGGATGAACCGAGGCTCTTGGTGGAGTGGCTTGAGCTCGGGCGGCGGAATCGGCCTTGCGGCGACCTATCTGCGGCCGCCGGAGCTCGGGCGAGCTCGGGCTCGACGCTGCGGCGCATTAGAGGGGAAACGGAGGGGCGCTGCGGGTTCCTGGTGCTGCGGTGAGCCCAGAGGTGAGGTTGGCTTCGAGCCATTGGGGCTCTAGCCACGCCGGCGACGAGGCACGGCGGCGGCGAGCTTCGGCCGCAGTGGGAATGGTGGCTAGAGGAGGAGAATGAGTCGGGGAAGAGGGGGAAACGACAGAGGAGCTCACGGCGGGTGCGGCGATGGCATCGGCGAGCTCGGGGAGGCTTCTGCGACGGTGAATTGGCGGCGGCGATCCTCGGTGGCCGAGAAGGGGGAAGACGCGTGGCCGGCGATGCAGGGCTCCCGCGGTCCAATTGGTTGGTGTAGATGACACAGAAGGCCATGGTGGTTCTCCTGGACCCATCGGGGAGGCACAGGATGGACGGTGGCTGCGGTGGAGCTCGTCGGTGGCGGCAGCTCCGTTCGGTGAGCTCGGGGAAGAGGGCCAGGGGGGAAAGAGAGGGAACAGCGAGTGAGGAAGAGGAGCGAGGGGGGTTCGGGGAGGCGCGTGGCATCTCCGGGCGTCGAGGGGGAGCCAGGCAGGCGAGCAGGGAGGAGGTGGAGGCGTCGGCGTGGTCGCCGTGTCCCTCCTCTGCCTACTGGCAGAGGTAGGCGACGAGCGGCGTGGCGGTTGGTGGGCTGGGCCACCAACTGGGCCAGCGAGCGAGAGGGGGGGAAGGCTGGGCCGGGTGGGCTGAGAGGTAAGCCAGGTAATCCTTCTCTCTCTCTTTCTTTATTCCATTTTCTATTTTCTGTTTTGTTTTAGTTTAGTAAAATACTAAACCATTTAAATAAATCCTGAAAATAATTGTGGGCATTAACTGAATTATTGCATAGGCCCTTAACTATTTTCAGAATTGTTGGAGCATTTAAAAATATTAATAGTATTTAAATGCCCCAATTCAAATACAATATGGTTTATTCAAAATCCAAAATGCCTTGGAAAAATATCCATCATCTCTGGATATGGGTTTCACCTTTCCCATTAATCATGAATATTTTTGCAAACCAATTTGGGTTTTGAAAATATTTTAATTTGAACCTATTTGAATTGCCTTAGTGCTAGGGCTTGATCATCCCCATTTCAAATTTCATGGAAATTAAACATGATGCATGGATGCAATGCCACTTTGTTACAAGCAAGCTCTAGGGCTGATCTAGGGCTGTGACACTCACCCCACTAAACAAGAATCTCACCGAGATTCAAGGCGTGAGGTAAGAGGAAAAGGAAGTCACAAACTACCACAATCTTCATGATCCATTGCCCTTCTCGAAAATGTTGATTTACTCCATCATCTTAGTCTTGACGTCTTCGAGATCTTCACCCGACACGACAACAGAAAGAAGGGGGAAACCTTACGTGATTCGATCTTCTCGAAGATTAAGTAAACATGATCAACTCACGGACTGAGACGGTGACACATCTCGAGTTGAGGCACAAAATACATCGAAAAAGATGGGAGAACAACAACGGAGTTTGATTGGTGGCAACAATTCCACGCTTAGGGAGATGGTGGATGGTGTCAAGGTGGCGAGGGAATATTTATCATGATCCCGTAACAGGACACCTCGAGAAAGGTGACGCAAGAACTATTCCCTTAAGTGGCAAAAAGAATTACTTTTGATCCATAGATCATTGGAACTCTTTATACCAGCCTAAGGCAATCGCAAGCGATCATGTGGTGGAAGGCAAAGGAATGGTACACCCGGACTAGAATGGATGATGTGGATTACCTTGTTGAAAACAACGCAATGGATGATTTTTTCTTATTATCGGAGATGGATGGGACCCATGGTAAGTCCACTTTTGAGGATGATCTTGAACAGAAATTACTAAGAAGACAGCCCATAGTGAAATGGCATAAGGACGGTGCAAGCTGGGAACGAAATGCAACTGTTGGAATGTTCCAACCATCATATCTGCCTGAGATTCAGATCTGGTTGGTGTTAGGATATTTCAGACTCAGCATGTCTGAAAAGGAAGGGTTGCAACACAGACCGACGAGATGACGTTGCGAGATTCTCGGGATAAGAACTACGATAGCAAGCTCAAGACATGAGCTGGTTTTGCTACAAACATGTGAACACGTTGTCCTAGACAAGCATGACCACATGGTAGTCTTATAATAAAACACTACCGAGTTCGGGTGGGGAACCATAATCGAGGATATTGAAGTCCTTGCATAAGGCATGCTCTTAAGAAGGAACTTCCTTTCCTTGAACAAATCAATCAGTGGCTTGGTGTGCTAGGGATACATACGGAATGAGGATGATCAGTCTATCATCCCATAGAATACTTCGCACGTGCATGACGGACTTGGGATGATTCCACAGGAGGCAAACAAGCTTTCTCGAACCCACGGCGACATCTTACATCAAATGCACGTGAGTTTGAGGAAGTCACTTCTTCCATCCAAGCATAGGCTTCATGAACAAAACATAAGGAAATGCTTACACAAGTTTCCAACACTAGGTTGAGGTTCCACATGACTCATGGGGGAGACAAATTGCTGCTGATGGGCTCAACAACAACTCATCGGAATTTCCATATCACTGGACTTCCACCATCATGTGAACACGGTGATAGCATTGGTCAGACCAAAAGGTATAATGGTGTATGCTCGAGGGATCAACCACGAGTAAGACAATATT
This sequence comes from Aegilops longissima, assembly GCA_021605205.1. NCBI lineage: Eukaryota > Viridiplantae > Streptophyta > Magnoliopsida > Poales > Poaceae > Aegilops > Aegilops longissima. The sequence goes on along the minus strand of CM038680.1, from coordinate 375,064,511 downwards.
ACGAATATCGTTGGTTCTGATTTGACTTGACAATTGCCCACACTCAAGTCAAAGGGTTGATATGACAACAGATCCAGCAACTGATCACAGGGACCAATCGATGAAGATATCATCTTTCTTCAACACACACTACACAAGAATATCCCTTTGGATCGAACTAAGTTAGACAAGCTTTTATCTTCCAACTCTCCAAGTTGTTGTTTGGCTTAACTAACTAGCTCAGGGGGTATCCAACACAGATTCTTGGAGAATGGGTGGTTCACAAGAAACCAACTTGATCACGAGCTCAATATAACAGTCAGGAAACAACCCGGTAACACTTCCAAGAAGATATTTGGAAAGTCACGAACCACCGGTATATTACTAAGCTCGAGAACAATCTTGCTTTTCAGGGCAAGACGATATTATCAGATGAGTGAGGACTAGACAAGATCCTAACTCATCAATTGAAGTGCGCCCCAGGGATAAGGACTAGGTTGCACGATAAATTTTAGGATGATGATTAAATAATCAACACGCCAAGAATGAGAATATTGTCCATTCACTACCAAGCAACAAGTTGCTCGGAGTACTGACTTCATACATCACAATTCACTTGTCGGCGTTCCGGTTGCATCAACACGGAACCGAGGAATGAATAGTGATGGCGAGAAGTATCACTGCGTCAAGAATTCCTAAGAGGTTGTGCAATTCCCATGACATTCTTGACATAAGATGGCAATACTTCAGGGTAGAACAGAATCAAAAGCTGGATGGCACTTTGATCTGCGGAATACAACTGCTTTGACCTAATCCTAGAAATGGATGAGGTACTGGAGTTTGTTTCTCCTAGTCATTCCGGAATAGAATGGCTTGACGGACCACAAGGATAATAGGCATCGATGAGCACAAATGCACACATACCCTTGGCTATCAATTGATAGATGAGGGTCAGAATGCAACTGAAGAGGGCAACTCAGAGGAACATATGACTTCCTGAGTTGTGGATGCATGGATTAGTATGTCGAGCAAACTCAACATTTCTTCCGGATAACCCATGCAGGGAGGTAGAATTGGCAGATTCACAAGTATGAATGGAGAACTCCTCAAGAGTACTCTAGTTGTGATCTTTTGGTTCAAAAGAACTTCTGCCATAATTAGTTCATGGTATTTGGAAGAAGGAGAATACCACGGACTTCGAGGACTATCGCAAGGTTACTAATATCCTAAAGGCACTAGCAAATACTAACAACATGAAGTAGGATGAATCTCGGGTTCAGCAACCCAGGAGTAGAATGCCTACTACTAAATGGCATCACGGGATGCTTCCAAAAATGATGGCCAGAATCATCACACTAGGGATACAAAAGCATTGCTAAATTGCTAGGTAACTTCCTAAACATCTAGGGTCATAATAATAGTTCCAACATATATGTCGAGGCAACAAAGTACCTCAACTGACTGGTTAGTGTGCTTAATCCGCCCAAAAGGACATCAGAGCGGGAGGAAGGGATTTGCAAATGCATCAGACTATTTAGAGACCTGGGATGACTCGGACAGCATAACGGCTGTAAATACTCAAAATGATCTGAGACATCCCGAAAAAATGGTGGCATAACCACTCAACAACATCATAACAAGATTACGAGATCAACGGTTATCATACAGAATAGTAGGAGCTGAGCTGGGATTAAAACCAACAATCTTATAGGTCTATGGACTAGTAACACGTCATCCTAATAGATAGATGAGAAGCCTAGTTCTTAAACCCCGTAGAAGAGAAGAGGATGACTCAGATCAGAAGGCCATGAGGTATAAGGAGTAAAAAGAGCCTTATGTTCCCTTCCACAATCAATTCCTTACATAACTAAAGCATTTCTAGACACAACTTCGACTAGTTTGGCTTGGTAATCCTCTGAGCATCAAGCTCTCGATACCAACGCTGTCGGGACCCGATCCTAAGTCACACCGATCTAGCATGTAACACATCATATCACTTTGCGGCCTCACGCACGGTATTCCCACGGTGTCGCCTTACCATGGCCCGGACCGTTTATGTCTTTTGGCTCACGTATATGATAGTGTCGCTAGCATCCATATGACATAGAACCGGGCCGACATGGCTAGTCGTGAACCCAAAGCGGCGCTAACCCATGGGGACAGCATACATGAATCACATCGAGCATGTCGGTCATCAGCGTATGTATTCGAGCTGTAGCACTGGGCTATGAGGACTCCGGTATCCCGGCTGTAGCAGAGCTAGGCAGGACTCGAATACCACCGCGTGACATTTCCCGAAGGACAGACATAAGGAACAAGTGAGACACATGCCGCCAGATCAAGTGTCCAAGCGGTAGTCTTTGGGCTAGCAGGACTCCGTGAACCGGGCTGTAGCGGACTACTATCGCTCGTAAGCACGAGACTACATTTCCCCATATGAGAGGCTGCCAAGGATAAACAACTAGTTTGTCGGATCCCACACATACCAAGCATTTCAAACATACACACATTATGCTCAATATGCGTAGATACAACATGGCATCACAACATAACTCTCGACTCAAAATATTATTCATTAGGCTCCGAGGAGCGAGATATTACAAACATGGGTCCCATGACCCAACACTCGAAACATACAAGTCAAAGCACAAGCGGAAGCTAATCATGTCCGAGTACGCATAACTATAAATGAAGAAGGCCGAGAAGCCCGACTATCTACCAGATCTGCCGAGGGCACAAGATCGTAGCTGAGGTAACAAGCTAAGCGGCGAAGTCCACGTGGAACTACTAGCAAGGCCGCGTCTCTCGCAAAACATAAATAAGCAAGCGTGAGTACAATTGTACTCAGCAAGACTTACATCGAACTAACTACATATGCATCATTATCAAAAGGGGTGGTGGAGTTTGACCGCAGCAAGCCAGCTTTGACTCGGTGGCTATCTGAACTACATTGCAAGTAACTCTTTTGAGGTGGTGCACGAGTCCACATATTCACCATATCAATACACCACTATGGACCCGCTCCCGTCTCCCTACGAGAACGCCATCCATAGCACTCACGCTTATCTTGCGCATTTTAGAGTATCCACTTCCACTTGTCTATGAACTGATATAGGCAACCCGAAGTCCTTCTCCGTGGACACGGCTATTGAATAGATCATATTAAACCTGCGGGTGTACTTCTTCACACGCTCTCACCACTTACCGCCGTTTACACGACATGTACTCGGCAACCTTCAAGCGGAAGCCCAGCGTGGGTGTCGGCCACGGCCTACCTAAACACTCAAGTCCCTAGTCCAGGTTTATCGCCTATCCGGGTTCCATCCGCAGGAGTCCGCCGAGGTTTCCCATACAGCCCCGAGCGATGTGTGCAGGGTCCCGAGATACCAAGCGGGCACTTTCGGTACACGACCCACGGTGCCTACCGCAACACAACCCACCCCTAAGGTCAGCGTTGCGTGCCCCCAGATGCTACAAACACCGTAAACTACTTGCAACTCCCTTGATGAGGACAAGGGTGGTTAAGAAGCCGAGAGGGTCAATTAAGGATCCCAATGCATGGTAGTAACTGTTTCATGGATCACAAACACGAACTCAGTTCCCGAGGATGGTTTCAATGAGACAACCCACCATGTACTCCTACATGGCCTCTCACCGCTACCTTTACCAAATCGTGTTCACACACTTAGCTCACACACAATAGGACATGTTCATAACAATTCCAATTCATTCCCGATGAATCAGACCCGACTCAACTCTAAGCGATAGCAGGCATGACAAACAAGCATAAATGAGTAGGCACAACATGGCTCAAACAATTCCTACTCATGCTAGTGGGTTTCATCTAATTCTTGTGGAATGACAGTCATGCAAAGGATCAAGGGTTCAGCTACCGCAGCAAGTAACACATGAGTCGTTGTTGTCCTAATGCAATAAAATAGAGCAGGAGCGAGAGAGTGGGATTATATCGAAATGAACAAGGGGTTTTGCTTGCACGCACTTCAAGATAACATAGTTCTTCATCGGTGTCATCGAATAATCATCGTCGGTACATCGCTCTACCGAGGAACAATTACCGGCAAACAAGAGAGAACACAATCAATGCAATGCACATTCACATGAATGACATGTCATATTAAGGTACTGAATTCACCTAATGCAATAATAATCCAAGTTAGTTGAAGTGGAATTCAAACAAGGTTGAACTCCAACTCCAAGTGCTAGTTGATAAGTTACCCTAATCATGATTCATCCTATTCAGTAAGGTTAACTTGTTCAAACATGCATGATCATGGCATAAACAGATTCTTCATAATTTTCTGATCATTTTTCATATATAAATTATTTCCATCCGAGTTACGGTTGAATTTATATGATTTTTAGAAGTTTGGGGTATATTCTGGAATTTCCTAAATTAAAATAATTCCAGAAAAGGGGTTTACTGCATCAGCATGACGTTGGCATGACGTTATCAGGTCAACAGGGCTGGTCCGGGTCAAACTGGCAGTGGGTCCCACGTGTCAGAGTAATTAGCTTAATTAGATTTTAATTAAAACTAAACCTAGTTATTAAACAGGGCTGGGCCCCACCTGTCATTGACTCAGGAGAGTCAACCAGGGCCCACCGGGTCAAAGTCAAGGTCGGCTGCCGGCGTTTAACCGCCGGCGAGCCCGCCAAGGCGGCGAGTGGTTTTGCCACTCCGTGACCAAATGACTCATGGAGGGCATCTAGGAGGAGCTGGGGATGAACCGAGGCTCTTGGTGGAGTGGCTTGAGCTGGGCGGCGGAATCGGCCGGCGGCGACCTATCGCGGCCGGAGCTCAGGCGAGCTCGGGCTCGGCCTGCTGGCGCATTAGAGGGGAAACGGAGGGGCGCTGCGGGTTCCTGGTGCTGCGGTGAGCCCAGAGGTGAGGTTGGCTTCGAGCCATTGGGGCTCTAGCCACGCCCGGCGACGAGGCACGGCGGCGGCGAGCTTCGGCCGCAGTGGGAATGGTGGCTAGAGGAGGAGAATGAGTCGGGGAAGAGGGGGAAACGACAGAGGAGCTCACGGCGGGTGCGGCGATGGCATCGGCGAGCTCGGGGAGGCTTCTGCGACGGTGAATTGGCGGCGGCGATCCTCGGTGGCCGAGAAGGGGGAAGACGCGTGGCCGGCGATGCAGGGCTCCCGCGGTCCAATTGGTTAGTGTAGATGACGCAGAAGGCCATGGTGGTTCTCCTGGACCCATCGGGGAGGCACAGGATGGACGGTGGCTGCGGTGGAGCTCGTCGGTGGCGGCAGCTCCGTTCGGTGAGCTCGGGGAAGAGGGCCAGGGAGGAAAGAGAGGGAACAGCGAGTGAGGAAGAGAAGCGAGGGGGGTTCGGGGAGGCGCGTGGCATCTCCGGGTGTCGAGGGGGAGCCAGGCAGGCGAGCAGGGAGGAGGTGGAGGCGTCGGCGTGGTCGCCGTGTCCCTCCTCTGCCTACTGGCAGAGGTAGGCGACGAGCGGCGTGGCGGTTGGTGGGCTGGGCCACCAACTGGGCCAGCGAGCGAGAGGGGGGGCTGGGCGGGTGGGCTGAGAGGTAAGCCGTAATCCTTCTCTCTCTTTTCTTTATTCCATTTTCTATTTTCTGTTTTGTTTTAGTTTAGTAAAATACTAAACCATTTAAATAAATCCTGAAAATAATTGTGGGCATTAACTGAATTATTGCATAGGCCCTTAACTATTTTCAGAATTGTTGGAGCATTTAAAATATTAATAGTATTTAAATGCCCCAATTCAAATACAATATGGTTTATTCAAAATCCAAAATGCCTTGGAAAAATATCCATCATCTCTGGATATGGGTTTCACCCTTTCCATTAATCATGAATATTTTTGCAAACCAATTTGGGTTTTTGAAAATATTTTAATTTGAACCTATTTGAATTGCCTTAGTGCTAGGGCTTGATCATCCCCATTTCAAATTTCATGGAAATTAAACATGATGCATGGATGCAATGCCACTTTGTTACAAGCAAGCTCTAGGGCTGATCTAGGGCTGTGACACTCACCCCACTAAACAAGAATCTCGCCCAGAGATTCAAGGCGTGAGTAAGAGGAAAAGGAAGTCACAAACTACCACAATCTTCATGATCCATTGCCCTTCTCGAAAATGTTGATTTACTCCATCATCTTAGTCTTGGCGTCTTGAGATCTTCACCCGACACGACAACGAGAAAGAAGGGGAAACCTTCGTGATTCGATCTTCTCAAGATTAAGTAAACATGATCAACTCACGGACTGAGACGGTGACACATCTCGAGTTGAGGCACAAAATACATCGAAAAAGATGGGAGAACAACAACGGAGTTTGATTGGTGGCAACAATTCCACGCTTAGGGAGATGGTGGATGGTGTCAAGGTGGCGAGGGAATATTTATCATGATCCGTAACAGGACACCTCGAGAAAGGTGACTCAAGAACTATTCCTTAAGTGGCAAAAGAATTACTTTTGATCCATAGATCATTGGAACTCTTTATACCAGCCTAAGGCAATCGCAAGCGATCATGTGGTGGAAGGCAAAGGAATGGTACACCCGGACTAGAATGGATGATGTGGATTACCTTGTTGAAAACAACGCAATGGATGATTTTTCTTATTATCGGAGATGGATGGGACCCATGGTAAGTCCACTTTTGAGGATGATCTTGAACAGAAATTACTAAGAAGACAGCCCATAGTGAAATGGCATAAGGGCGGTGCAAGCTGGGAACGAAATGCAAGCTGTTGGAATGTTCCAACCATCATATCTGCCGAGATTCAGATCTGGTTGGTGTTAGGATATTTCAGACTCAAAGATGTCCGAAAAGGAAGGGTTGCAACACGAATCGAGCGAGATGACGTTATGAGATTCTCGGGATAAGAACTACGATAGCAAGCTCAAGACATGAGCTGGTTTTGCTACAAACATGTGAACACGTTGTCCTAGACAAGCATGACCACATGGTAGTCTTATAATAAAACACTACCGAGTTGGTGGGGAACCATAATCGAGGATATTGAAGTCCTTGCATAAGGCATGCTCTTAAGAAGGAACTTCCTTTCCTTGAACAAATCAATCGGTGGCTTGGTGTGCTAGGGATACATACGGAATGAGGATGATCAGTCTATCATCCCATAGAATACTTCGCGTGCATGACGGACTTGGGATGATTCCACAGAGGCAAACAAGCTTTCTCGAACCCACGGCGACATCTTACATCAAATGCACGTGAGTTTGAGGAAGTCACTTCTTCCATCCAAGCATAGGCTTCATGAACAAAACATAAGGAAATGCTTACACAAGTTTCCAACACTAGGTTGAGGTTCCACATGACTCATGGGGAGACAAATTGCTCTTGATGGGCTCAACAACAACTCATCGGAATTTCCATATCATCGGACTTCCACCATCATGTGAACACGGTGATAGCATTGGTCGGACCAAAAGGTATAATGGTGTATGCTCGAGGATCAACCACGAGTAAGACAATATTACGAATATCGTTGGTTCTGATTTGACTTGACAATTGCCCACACTCAAGTCAAAGGGTTGATATGACAACAGATCCAGCAACTGATCACAGGGACCAATCGATGAAGATATCATCTTTCTTCAACACACACTACACAAGAATATCCCTTTGGATCGAACTAAGTTAGACAAGCTTTTATCTTCCAACTCTCCAAGTTGTTGTTTGGCTTAACTAACTAGCTCAGGGGGTATCCAACACAGATTCTTGGAGAATGGGTGGTTCACAAGAAACCAACTTGATCACGAGCTCAATATAACAGTCAGGAAACAACCCGGTAACACTTCCAAGAAGATATTTGGAAAGTCACGAACCACCGGTATATTACTAAGCTCGAGAACAATCTTGCTTTTCAGGGCAAGACGATATTATCAGATGAGTGAGGACTAGACAAGATCCTAACTCATCAATTGAAGTGCGCCCCAGGGATAAGGACTAGGTTGCACGATCAATTTTAGGATGATGATTAAATAATCAACACGCCAAGAATGAGAATATTGTCCATTCACTACCAAGCAACAAGTTGCTCGAGTCTTGACTTCACATCACAATTCACTTGTCGGCGTTCGGTTGCATCAACACGGAACCGAGGAATGAATAGTGATGGCGAGAAGTATCATCTGCGTCAAGAATTCCTAAGAGGTTGTGCAATTCCCATGACATTCTTGACATAAGATGGCAATACTTCAGGGTAGAACAGAATCAAAAGCTGGATGGCACTTTGATCTGCGGAATACAACTGCTTTGACCTAATCCTAGAAATGGATGAGGTACTGGAGTTTGTTTCTCCTAGTCATTCCGGAATAGAATGGCTTGACGGACCACAAGGATAATAGGCATCGATGAGCACAAATGCACACATACCCTTGGCTATCAATTGATAGATGAGGGTCAGAATGCAACTGAAGAGGGCAACTCAGAGGAACATATGACTTCCTGAGTTGTGGATGCATGGATTAGTATGTCGAGCAAACTCAACATTTCTTCCGGATAACCCATGCAGGGAGGTAGAATTGGCAGATTCACAAGTATGAATGGAGAACTCCTCAAGAGTACTCTAGTTGTGATCTTTTGGTTCAAAAGAACTTCTGCCATAATTAGTTCATGGTATTTGGAAGAAGGAGAATACCACGGACTTCGAGGACTATCGCAAGGTTACTAATATCCTAAAGGCACTAGCAAATACTAACAACATGAAGTAGGATGAATCTCGGGTTCAGCAACCCAGGAGTAGAATGCCTACTACTAAATGGCATCACGGGATGCTTCCAAAAATGATGGCCAGAATCATCACACTAGGGATACAAAAGCATTGCTAAATTGCTAGGTAACTTCCTAAACATCTAGGGTCATAATAATAGTTCCAACATATATGTCGAGGCAACAAAGTACCTCAACTGACTGGTTAGTGTGCTTAATCTGGCCCAAAAGGACATCAGGAACGGGAGGAAGGGATTTGCAAATGCATCAGACTATTTAGAGACCTGGGATGACTCGGACAGCATAACGGCTGTAAATACTCAAAATGATCTGAGACATCCCGAAAAAATGGTGGCATAACCACTCAACAACATCATAACAAGATTCTGAGATCAACAGTTATCATACAGGAATAGTAGGAGCTGAACTGGGGATTAAAACCAACAATCTTATAGGTCTATGGACTAGTAACACGTCATCCTAATAGATAGATGAGAAGCCTAGTTCTTAAACCCCGTAGAAGAGAAGAGGATGACTCGGATCGAAAGGCCATGAGGTATAAGGAGTAAAAGAGCCTTATGTTCCTTCCACAATCAATTCCTTACATAACTAAAGCATTTCTAGACACAACTTCACCAGTTTGGCTTGGTAATCCTCTGAGCATCGGGCTCGATACCAACGCTGTCGGGACCCGATCCTAAGTCACACCGATCTAGCATGTAACACATCATATCACTTTGCGGCCTCACGCACGGTATTCCCACGGTGTCGCCTTACCATGGCCCGGGACCGTTTATGTCTTTTGGCTCACGTATATGATAGTGTCGCTAGCATCCATATGACATAGAACCGGGCCGACATGGCTAGTCGTGAACCCAAAGCGGCGCTAACCCATGGGGACAGGCATACATGAATCACATCGAGCATGTCGGTCATCAACGTATGTATTCGGGCTGTAGCACTGGCTAACAGGACTCGGTATCCCGGCTGTAGCAGGCTAAGCGGGACTCGAATACCACCGCGTGACATTTCCCGAAGGAACGGACATAGGAACGGTGAGACACATGCCGCCAGATCAAGTGTCCAAGCGGTAGTCTTTGGGCTAGCAGGACTCGGTGAACCGGGCAGTAGCGGACTACTATCGCTCGAAGCACGAGACTACATTTCCCCATATGAGAGGCTGCCAAGGATAAACAACTAGTTTGTCGGATCCCACACATACCAAGCATTTCAAACATACACACATTATGCTCAATATGCGTAGATACAACATGGCATCACAACATAACTCTCGACTCAAAATATTATTCATTAGGCTCCGAGGAGCGAGATATTACAAACATGGGTCCCATGACCCAACACTCGAAGCATACAAGTCAAAGCACAAGCGGAAGCTAATCATGTCCGAGTACGCACAACTATAAATGAAGAAGGCCGAGAAGCGACTATCTACCGATCTCTGCCGAGGCACAAGATCGTAGCTGAGGTAACAAGCTAAGCGGCGAAGTCCACGTGGAACTACTAGCAAGGCCGACGCGTCTCTCGCAAAACATAAATAAGCAAGCGTGAGTACAATTGTACTCAGCAAGACTTACATCGTAACTAACTACATATGCATCATTATCAAAAGGGGTGGTGGAGTTTGACCGCAGCAAGCCAGCTTTGACTCGGTGGCTATCCTGAACTACATTGCAAGTAACTCTTTTGAGGTGGCGCTACGAGTCCACATATTCACCATATCAATACACCACTATGGACCCGCTCCGTCTCCCTACGAGAACGCCATCCATAGCACTCACGCTTATCTTGCGCATTTTAGAGTATCCACTTCCACTTGTCTATGAACTGATATAGGCAACCCGAAGTCCTTCTCCGTGGACACGGCTATTGAATAGATCATATTAAACCCTGCGGGGTGTACTTCTTCACACACGCTCTCACCACTTACCGCCGTTTACGACATGTACTCGGCAACCTTCAAGCGGAAGCCCAGCGTGGGTGTCGGCCACGGCCTACCTAAACACTCAAGTCCCTAGTCCAGGTTTATCGCCTATCCGGTTCCATCCGCAGGAGTCCGGCCGAGGTTTCCCATACAGCCCCGAGCGATGTGTGCAGGGTTCCCGAGATACCAAACGGGCACTTTCGGTACACCGACCCACGGTGCCTACCGCAACACAACCCACCCCTAAGGTCAGCGTTGCGTGCGGCCCCAACATGCTACAAACACGAAAACTACTTGCAACTCCGGATGAGGACAAGGGTGGTTAAGAAGCCGAGAGGGTCAATTAAGGATCCCAATGCGTGGTAGTAACTGTTTCATGGATCACAAACACGAACTCAGTTCACGAGGGCGGTTTCAATGAGACAACCCACCATGTACTCCTACATGGCCTCTCACCGCTACCTTTACCAAATCGTGTTCACACACTTAGCTCACACACAATAGGACATGTTCATAACAATTCCAATTCATTCCCGATGAATCAGACCCGACTCAACTCTAAGCAGTAGCAGGCATGACAAACAAGCATAAATGAGTAGGCACAACATGGCTCAAACAATTCCTACTCATGCTAGTGGGTTTCATCTAATTACTGTGGAATGACAGGTCATGCAAAGGATCAAGGGGTTCAGCTACCGCAGCAAGTAACACATGAGTCGTTGTTGTCCTAATGCAATAAAATAGAGCAGGAGCGAGAGAGTGGGATTATATCGAAATGAACAAGGGGGTTTTGCTTGCCTGGCACTTCTGAAGATAACATAGTTCTTCATCGGTGTCATCGAATAATCATCGTCGGTACATCGTCTACCGGGAGGGAACAATTACCGGCAAACAAGAGAGAACACAATCAATGCAATGCACATTCACATGAATGACATGTCATATTAAGGTACTGAATTCACCTAATGCAATAATAATCCAAGTTAGTTGAAGTGGAATTCAAACAAGGTTGAACTCCAACTCCAAGTGCTAGTTGATAAGTTACCTAATCATGATTCATCCTATTCAGTAAGGTTAACTTGTTCAAACATGCATGATCATGGCATAAACAGATTCTTCATAATTTTCTGATCATTTTCATATATAAATTATTTCCATCCGAGTTACGGTTGAATTTATATGATTTTTAGAAGTTTGGGGTATATTCTCGAATTTCCTAAATTAAAATAATTCGGAAAAGGGGTTTATCATCGGCATGACGTTGGCATGGCGTTATCAGGTCAACAGGGCTGGTCCGGTTAAGCGGCAGTGGGTCCCACGTGTCGAGTAATTAGCTTAATTAGATTTTAATTAAAACTAAACCTAGTTATTAAATGTAGTGGGCCCCACTGCCATTGACTCACGAGAGTCAACCAGGCCCACCGGTCAAAGTCAAGGTCGGCTGCGGCGTTTAACCGCCCGGCGAGCCCGGCTGGCAGCGGGTGGTTTTGCCACTCCGGCGACCAAATAACTCATGGAGGGCATCTAGGAGGAGCTGGGATGAACCGAGGCTCTTGGTGGAGTGGCTTGAGCTCGGGCGGCGGAATCGGCCGGCGGCGACCTATCTGCGCCGGGCTCAGGCGAGCTCGGGCTCGGCCTGCGGCGCATTAGAGGGAAGCGGAGGCGCTGCGGGTTCTGGTGCTGCGGTGAGCCCAGAGGTGAGGTTGGCTTGAGCCATTGGGGCTCTAGCCACGCCGGCGACGAGGCACGGCGGCGGCAAGCTTCGGCGCATGATGGGAATGGTGGCTAGAGGAGGAGAATTAGTCGGGAAGAGGGGAAGCGAGCGGAGGAGCTCACGGCGGGTGCGGCGATGGCATCGGCGAGCTCGGGAGGCTTCTGCTGACGGTGAATTGGCGGCGGCGATCCTCGGTGGCGAGAAGGGGAAGACGCGTGGCGGGCGGCGCAGGGGGCTCCAGCGGTCCAATTGGTTGGTGTAGATGGCGAGAAGGCCATGGTGGTTCTCTGGACCCATCGGGAGGCACAGGATGGGCGGTGGCTGCGGTGGAGCTCGTCGGTGGCGGCAGCTCCGTTCGGTGAGCTTCGGGAAGAGGGCCAGGAGGAAAGAGAGGGAACAGCGAGTGAGGAAGAGGAGCGAGGGGGTTCGGGAGGCGCGTGGCATCTCCGGCCGTCGAGGAGCAGGCGGCGGCGGGGAGGAGGTGGAGGCGTCGGCGTGGTCGCCAGTCCCTCCTCTCGCCTCTTGGCAGAGGTAGGCGACAGCGGCGTGGCGGTTGGTGGGCTGGGCCACCAACCGGGCCAGCGAGCGAGAGGGGGGAAAGGCTGGGCGGGTGGGCTGAGAGGTAAGCCGGTAATCCTTCTCTCTCTCTTTCTTTATTCCATTTTCTATTTTCTGTTTTGTTTTAGTTTAGTAAAATACTAAACCATTTAAATAAATCCTGAAAATAATTGTGGGCATTAACTGAATTATTGCATAGGCCCTTAACTATTTTCAGAATTGTTGGAGCATTTAAAATATTAATAGTATTTAAATGCCCCAATTCAAATACAATATGGTTTATTCAAAATCCAAAAATGCCTTGGAAAATATCCATCATCTCTGGATATGGGTTTCACCCTTTCCCATTAATCATGAATATTTTTGCAAACCAATTTGGGTTTTTGAAAATATTTTTGAATTTGAACCTATTTGAATTGCCTTAGTGCTAGGGCTTGATCATCCCCATTTCAAATTTCATGGAAATTAAACATGATGCATGGATGCAATGCCACTGGTTACAAGCAAGCTCTAGGGCTGATCTGGGGCTGTGACAGGAAACAAAGATCTAACACATTGAGCTCAAGACTATTTGGTGGTTGCTGCAATAGTCGAATATCCAGATGTGTCTGTGCCACAGCTTCTAGAAAACCAACATCATTAGGGAGGACATGCGGTGTTGCATTGTCTTGTTGAATGAAGATCGGCGTGTCCTCGTCACCGTCAGGCCATTTGTCTTGTATGGCAGGGATTACTTTATTGATCCTGGTAACTTTCACCGGTCTCAACTCTATTGTCCCCCTATCTCTGTTCTGGCTTGTTCGTTGTGCCTCTGTCTCTACCACGAACGGCCAAATGCCAAGTTTTCCATCGAATGTCATCTCACCATCTTCATTATAGCGAGGTTTGGCCACAGCTGTTAAGAACATTACCTTCCCAATGCTATGAGTATTGTGCACAGTTCGATTTGGTTCTTCTTCTCCAGGCAGTACGTAGTAGCTACTCTTCACTCGCGTCATGTCATACCATTTCTCATCTATATGGACCATATTTGTCATTGGCTTGAAACAAGGCCAAGGACTTGATATCCATCTTTCATCCATCATGGATAGGCAGAACTTTAGTCTCGCTATCTTGTTTTGTGGCTTGAGGGTGGGTTTGATGGTGCTTGTGATGCGTTTCAACTCTTGCAATTGAAATCTGTCATGCAGGGTTGATCGTGGAACCCCTAAACACCTTGCGAGAGACCGGATAGTTCTTCTTCTGTTCAGTGGGATTGTCGCTGTTCTCGCCAGATCTAGCTCTTTTCTCTTTCTACCACTATTCTTCTTTTTAGTTGAAACATCAACTTCTTGGCCTGCTGCAAGCTGTTCTTTGGCTCGATTCCATATTCTTGTAACCGTTCGCAGGTGAACATTCAGCATAGTTGAAATGAGCACCCTGTCATACAGATGAACATGTCCATCTCTAAGCTCGATTACTCGCAGAGCAAAGTAAACACCATGTCTCTCCTTATCTGTCAGGTCTTTCCCTCTTGGATTGCCTTGTGCATCAGCTTCTTGAGCTTCTTCCATTTCTTCTTGTGCCTCTTGAGCTTCTTCTTGTGCCTCTTGAGCATCTTCTTGTTCCTCTTGAGCATCTTTTTGTGCCTCTTGAGCTTCTTCCTCTTCAGGAAACCAATTCAACTCAATGTCTTCATCCTCCTCTTCTGGGATCAAGTTCAAATCAATAGCTTCACCTGGCTTAGCTTGTTCTTCTTCTTGACCTTCATCCTCCTCTTCCGGGATCAAGTTCAAATCAAAAGCTTCACCTTGCTGAGCTTGTTCCTCTTGTTGAGCTTCATCCTCCTCTTCAGGATCAAGTTCAAATCCATAGTTGTGTGCTCCTGTCTGATCTCATAACAAGAGTATACAGAAGATGAATGGTTAGCATATAATCATAACAAGAAAACCATGAAGAATCCTAGACAAAAAGCAAAGAAACCAAGAAAGGGAAAAGTAAAGATTAAAAGTACTCCTTCATCATTTGGTAACTAGAGGAACATGAAGGCCCTCCTATTCAAGTAAAGCAAGAAGAATCTAAATTAATTCAAATAATTCCAATTTAATTCCTATTGTCATGTCTTTTTTTATTACTCCAAGACAAAATATGTTTTTCCTTTTTTAAGTACAGTAGTTGTTTGCTTACTAGAGTAGCATCTCCTAGTCCAAGAACTTAATTCCAATATGGAGTATTATTCACACAGAAACACAACAACAAGACAGTCATCAAGAACAAAAAGTTCTGAAGCTATCAATTCTTTTATATAGATTGGGCTAGGATTTGCACAAATAGTTGTCACTTTTTTATATAGATTGGGCTAGGATTTGCACTTGCAGTTAATGATCTGATTGAATGTTTCCAAACAATAGCACATCTATTAACATCATTTACATTTCCATTTCAGAGAGGAACAACATCAACAAAAATGGATACAACAGCAACAGTACCCTTGTTTCTCTGAATTAAACTGAATGTCAATGTTACACCCTTATTTCTTTGAATTAAACTGAATGTCACCGAATTAAACTAAATGTTAATGTTATACCCTTGTTTCTCTGAATTAAATTGATCACATGCCATACAAATAGCAATTGTTACACAAGAATGTCACTGGAGTACACTGACTGAATTTAGTCACCGGAGTACATTGACAGAATTAAACTGAATTGCAATCTAGTCTTTTTTTTCTTCAGATTTTTTCCTCTCTTTTGTTCTCTTGCATCAGCAGAAAGTATCAGCACAAATCATCAACCAAGTGCAGCAATGGATATCAACAGACTGATTGAAATTGCAGTTCAGCAGCAGCAGAAATGGATACTCCTGTGACTAAATTCAGCAGCAACAGTACCTTCTTCAGAGAGGATCAGCAGCAACACGAAGGCAGGCAGCAACACGAGCTCCACCGAAGAGCATGGAGCATGGGCGAGCGTGCACGCGCACAACCGTGGTAGACACTTGGGTGCCGGCGCCGCTGGTTTTTGTTCACCGGAGGAGCCACGTGACGAGCTCCAGCGGCGGCGAGCGGCAGCCGACGACGACCAGGCCAAATACCAAGCGATCGAGAGGGGGAAAGTGGTCTGGAGGACCGGAAGTTAACATTGATTCCTTAAAACGGCTCGAGAAAGCCAGGGGAGGCGCGACGGCGTCGACCTCGTGTGGGGAAGCGGCAGCCGGAGTGGGAGGAGACGGGGCCGATTCCGTCGATCCACGGCTTCCCAGAAAGCATGGCTCGATGATGGAGTACCTCTTGGTGAGGCGGAGTACCTGGTCTGCTCGGGGAGGAGGCGGTCCAACTGTGGGCGGCGGTGGGCGAGGTGGGGCGGTGGCGGTTGGGCTGCGTAGGTGGGCGGCGGTGGTTGCCTCCTTCGCACGTGGGCGGTTGCGGCGGCGACGGCGTAGTTGAGAGGCGCACGTGGTGGGCGGCGCTTGACCTGACGGTGCCTCACGACGGCGGGCAACGGCAGCTCGCAGTGGCGTGTCCAGGGGAAGGAGAAGGGTCTGTTTGCTCAGATTTAAAATCCCAAGGGGTTTTTTGTAAAAAAAAATTGAACTAGGCGTGGACAACTTTTCCCGGACGGAGGGAGTAGTTATGGTGTAGAAAACACAGTTTTATAAAATGATAAATATTTTAAATTGAAATAAACAAAAAGGAAAATAAATAAAAGAAAGAAAATACAAAAGTGAAAAACAAACAAAAAAAGGGAAAAGAAAACCCCTCGGGCTCCGGCCCAGCAGGCCACCGGCCCAACTGGGCCACAACCCACCCCTGCACCCCATAAACCTCCCCCACTCCCCCACTCGCCCACCGACACCCCACTCCTCCCCCCTCGAAATATCTTCCCCCTCTCTCCCGATTGGATCGGGATCGAGAGGAGGAGGCCGCCGACGCCGCCCGGTACCGCCTTGCCGCGACGCCGCATCGCCTCGCCCTCGTCCATCGCCGCCCGGACTCCCTAGCCGGCCTGCTTCATCTCCGTCACGACGTCCCCGTCCCCCGACCACGAGCCCCGCTGCCCAGTCCCCTACTTCCCCTCGTGAGCCCCCTCTCGCCTCTCGCTCGTCCACATCGCGCGCGCCCGCCCGCCAGCGTGCCCCAGCACAAGCCGCTCAACTCGCCTCGCTCTGCCACTTCACTGCCGCGCGCCTCGTTACTGCCTTGGCGCCAGCGGCCGCCAGCCACCACTCCGGTCGCTCGTCGCGCTCACCGCTGCCTGCCGCGCCGCGCCTCCCTCACAGCAGTCCGCCTCCCTATGCTGGCCGCCGCCTTGCTCGCATCGCCAGCGCCCGCACCAGCCACGGCCTCGCTTAGCACAGCCTTCGCCGCGCCCGTTGCGTCCGCCTCTGCTGTCTTGCCAGCAGCAGCGCCACTCCCCTCGCCACCTGCGCCACACTCGTCGCCCTCCCCTGCCCGACTCCACTCCGGCCTCCTCGTTGGCTGCCTGCGTCGCTGCCATTGGCGCCGGCGTTCGCCTCTGGCCTCGCCCCGCCGCGCCCAATCGGGCGCCCAAATGCGCCCGTAAACCGTTGCCCGCACGCCCGAACCGATAGGCCCCTATGGGCATGTGACAAACGGGCCCACGCCCAGAACAAAATAAAAAAATAAAAAAGGAATTAATGAAATAAATAAATAATTGTAATTAATTAAATTATTAAATAATTAACTTAATTAATCCTGATTAGATTAACCTAATTAATTGTTGTTAATTAACTAAATAGTGTATGACAGCTGGGACCCACACGTCCGTTTGACCCAGTCAATGTTCTATTGACTGCTGACATCATGCTGACATCATGATGCCGTCACCATACACTATTCTGGATAATGTTGATTTAAAATAATTAAATAAATTCTAGAAAATGTTTTAAAAACTTTAAAAATTAATATAAAATAAACTGTAGCTCGGATGGAAAAACTTTGTACATGGAAGTTGCTCAGAACGACGAGACGAATCCGGATATGCAGCCCGTTCGTCCACCACACATCCCTAGCATAGCAAACACACAACTTTCCCCCTCCGGTTCATTTGTCCGAAAACGCAAAACACCGGGGATACTTTCCCGGATGTTTCCCCCCTTCGTCGGTATCACCTCCTACCGCATTAGGGCATACCTAGCACCGCGTATTGCCTCGTTATGTTTTGTGATGCTTTGTTTGCTTCATATTTACTGTTTCTTCCCCCCCTCTTCTTTCCCGGTAGACCCCGAGGCAGGCGCTGATGCCATCGAGTACGACTACGTCACCGACGACCCCTCTTCTTGTGCAATAGAGCTTACAGGCAAGCCCCCCCTTGATCACCAGATATCGCCTATTCTTCTCTATACTGCTTGCATTAGAGTAGCGTAGCATGTTACTACTTTCGGTTAATCCTATTCTGCTGCATAGCCTGTCATTGTTGCTACAGTTGTTACCCTTACCTGCTATCCTACTGATTAGTATAGGATGCTAGTGTTCCATCGGTGGCCCTACACTCTTGTCAAATCGCCATGCTATACTCTTGGGCCATGATCACTTGGGAGGTGATCTCGGGCATATGTTATATACTTTATCTTGTTACATTACTTATGATACTGTTCGGAGATGGGGGTGAAGGGCGGTGGCTCCATCCCGGTAGAGGTGGGCCTGGGTTCGAGACGCCCCCATCGTTACTTTGGCGCGGAGCGACAGGCAGGTTGAGACCACCTAGGAGAGAGTGGGCTGGCCTGGTCGGCGTCATGATTACTTCAAAATAACATGCTTAACGAGTTCTTGGTATTTGATCTGAGTCTGGCCATTTGGTCTATACGCACTAACCAACTACGTGGGAAAGATATGGGCACTCGGCGTCATGGTACTAGCCGAAGCCTTCGTGACGTCAGCGACTGAGCGGCGCGCGCCGAATTGGAACGTAAGCCTGCTCTTGTATTAAGGGGGCTAGTTCTGCTTCCGGTTGCCCTCGCAACGTGCAGGTGTGCAATGGGAGATGGGCCCAGACCCCTGCGCCATAGGATTTAGACTGATGTGCTGACCTCTCTGTTGTGCCTAGGTAGGGCTGCGACGTGTTGATCTTCCGAGGCCGGGCATGACCCAGGAAAGTGTGTCCGGCCAAATGGGATCGAGCGTGTTGGGTTATCTGGTGCACCCCTGCAGGGAAGTTCATCTATTCAAATAGCCGTGATCTTCGGTAACAGGACAACTTGGAGTTGTACCTTGACCTTATGACAACTAGAACCGGATACTTAATAAAACACACCCTTCCAAGTGCCATATATAACCCGGTGATCGCTCTCTAACAGGGCGACGAGGAGGGTATCACCGGGTAGGTTTATGCTATGCGATTCTACTTGGTGAACTTACCATCTAGTCTCTTCTACATGCTGCAAGATGGAGGTGGCCTGAAGCGTAGTCTTCGACATGATTAGCTATCCCCCTCTTATTCTGGCATTCTGCAGTTCAGTCCACCGATATGGCCCTTTACACATATACCCATGCATATGTAGTGTAGCTCCTTGCTTGCGAGTACTTTGGATGAGTACTCACGGTTGCTTTTCTCCCTCTTTTCCCCTTTCCCTTCTACCTGGTTGTCGCAACCAGATGCGAACCAGGGCCGATGCCACCGTCGACGACGACTCCTACTACACTGGAGGTGCCTACTACTACGTGCAGGCCCCTGACGACGACCAGGAGTAGTTTAGGAGGATCCCAGGCATGAGGCCCGCGCCTCTTTTGATCTGTATCCTAGTTTTTGCTAGCATTCTTAAGGCAAACTTGTTTAACTTATGTCTGTACTCAGATATTGTTGCTTCCGCTGACTCGTCTATGATCGAGCACTTGTATTCGAGCCCTCGAGGCCCGTGGCTTGTATTATGATGCTTGTATGACTTATTTATTTTTAGAGTTGTGTTGTGATATCTTTCCGTGAGTCCCTGATCTTGATCGTACACGTTTGCGTGTATGATTAGTGTATGATTGAATCAGGGGCGTCACAAGTTGGTATCAGAGCCGACTGCCTGTAGGAATCCCCTTTCCAACTCCTTGGCCGAAGTTGAGTCTTGTCATTGAAAAACTTTTACTAACATGGCTGTGTGGCTTACGAGCCCACGTCGCCATCGGGTGGTATTAGGATCTTTTATTCCTCGTCTATACTCTGGGTTCTGATCTCTTTTCTATTCGGGTTAAATGATTTTCTAAAATTTGACTCTAGGTTCTCGTAACTACTTTCTCCCGGAGAGGCCCTTCAGTCAAGATGATCGCTTGCTGCACCAGAAAATTTTGAAGATACTCTCCGATGTTTCCCCGAGACCCTTGTGCCCTTTGCCATTGCAATTCCATACCACCGATAAATCCCTATGGAAAGCTACATACACTTGTCGTCCATAACTTCATTTCCAATTTTATCTTGTTATTACAAGATACCCTGAAATACTTCGGATATTCCGAGAATCCTTTGTGTTTGCTGCCATGCAGCTCCTTTTCCTCATAAATACCCCTACGGATAATTCCTCGCCCTTACCGAGGATTTGTTTCTCCCCAGTTGTTCATGTGGCCACAAAAGTCTTCGAAGTGCTATTCAACCTCCCGAAAATCCTCAGCAACCTATTGCTCTTGAAATTCTTGCTTGCCTGCATAATGATTAATCCCATAAGTCTGGTAATCTTATTGGCATTCATTGGCATTATAATTTTGAGTCTATTGATTCAATATGTTGTGAATGCTCGCAATCCTCAACCAGATCCTAGAATTCATCCTTCCGGCTCAGGTGTCATTTTGAACATGAGCTTGTCCTCGACCAATCAAGTTGTCGTCGAATGCACTCCTAAGTCTATTCAACTTATCAATTCTTAATCAGAGTGCTTGCTGCCGATCCCTTGAGTTGGAAATCATAACTCCTTTATATTTGAGCTCTGAGTTAGTCAGTTGTTTCTATAATCCAATGTATTTGCATTGATTCTTCCTCTGGTTGTGTGCCGATACTCACATCAGATCCTTTATGGACCCCGAGATCCTTTATTGGATTTTATCCGACAACGTCCTTCATATTCAATAAACTTGTGAGCCTTTCCTCGGATACATAATGCCTTTGGTAAATTGTTATCCTCCGCTTTCTAGACCATGCTCTACTTTCGAGCTTGTATTAATTACTTCTAAAAGATTGTGGTTTATGTTCCTAAGGTACCCCGATGAGTTGAACCTATGCCTTTCTTAATCTGTGTGAACCCGAAAGTTTTCACGGGTCATACTCCTCTGTTAATTCCCCAGGTAGGTTTCCACAATCAACTCATTTTAACAAGAGCAAGAAGTGAATGAAAGGTTATGCATTGAGGAAGTGGGAGTCAACCTTGAACTTTGTGTTCATGCCCATGGACACGATGTAGATCCTATCATGGAAGCTTCTTGTAATAATAACTATTTCCTTGATATAATATCATCTGATATTGGTGAATTGACCCTTTGCAGTCGTGTTTCCGACCATGTTCTCCTTTAAATACCATTTCTCAGGCAAGTGAAAACACTTGTCTTCTACAGATCAATACATCTCCGCAACCCCTATGTCGATCTTCCTTCGAGTAATACCCTCCAGTATTTCGAGAATATAAAAAAAACTGTGTTGCTTCAAATGAGTCTTCATCTAGTATTGCTTCTCACTGATTTCAGATTTCCCTCGGGTTCTGAGTTAATAGTCACTCGAGGACACCGATATGTGAATCGATTTCGCACTCCGATTCAATAACTCTAAGTAATTTTCCTTGCTTACGAGTTTAAAAATCCTTCAAGTCATTCCTAGCCTGATCAACTATATCAATATCGTGCAACTTTTCAACTGTGTCCTACCTGGTCCTTAACCCCGGAGCACAACTTTCGATGATGAGCTAAGCTTACGTCGATCTTCCTTGTCTTATCGTTTCACCTCAAACAACAAGCTTGATTCCGAGTTTGCGTCGTATCCGTGGTTTCAATAAATTTTCGCTCCACCCTTCCTTTTGCTTGATGTCGTCGATGAGCGATAATATCTTCATGAAACCTCTCAACAAATGTGTCATGATCATCATCAACATTCTGAGCTCTTCAAGGATATCGATCAAATTCATGTTGAGAAATACCATCCTTGCCCTCGAAGAGTTGTGTTATCATCGGCCACTCTATTTCCTTCCCTCCAACACAAACTTGTTCGTGTTTTGTGTTGTACCTTGGGTTCCTTGCTGCCTAGCATTGTTCTTCTTTACCTTCAAATATTACCACCTTTTATGTCAAGAATGTCGTGCGAATTTCACCACCTCTTAGGAATTCTTGGTATGGTGAAACTTTTCACCATCACCATTCTTCTTGGGTCCTCGTGTTGATCCCAACCGGGGTAACAACAAGTGAGCGGTGCTGTTTGGATTCTGCCCTTCTAGCAACCCTATTGCTTTGAAGTTAATGGTCGGCCGTTCATTCTTAGACTATTGATTATTGAATCACCATTCTAAACATTGATCATGCTACCTAAGCCCATATTATGGGTGCACCTTCCAACCAATGGTTAATGGTGTATGTTTTCCTCGAGCATACATCATTATACCATTGGATATGACAAATGTTATCTCCTTGTTCACATAATTGTGGAAATCCATCTTTTTGGATATCTCGTTGAAATATCGCTGAGTCCATCAGCCACCTCCTCGTCCTCTCCTTGGTTAAATGATGAACTCTTGTTTCGGAACTCGCTTCCGTAGTTCATTTCCCGAGAATCTTACAATGACATCTCGACAATTTGTGTTGCACCTTTTCTTCTCAGACATCCTGAGTCTGAGGTATCCTGACACCAATCAGATCTGAATCTCGGTCAGATATGATGGTTGGAACATATTTTTCAAAAGTTATAACATTGGTCTTTATATGACCCGATAAGCTGATGTCATGCCTAGCACACCTGGCCAGAGGCCCTATTATTATAGTTTCCTTTTAACAATGTTAACCATTCTTCCATGAGGAAATTTAAAGACTTATTCTATAAGTTGTTCCTGATGAATCCATTGAGTATCCAAAGTTCGACCTTTGCTTGAAGACCATGTCTATGCTATCTCGAAGCATGTCTGTGGTACTGCAATTTTCAACAAGAACATTTGAAGCCCAATGCTAAATGTTTATTGCTCAATTATCCAAACATCGTTGTATGGGTAATGTCATAAAATTTCTCTCCCCTTACCTAAAGAGTTTTCTACATTATATCATGTCATGGATATCATGCTCTGCTTGTCCTTGGGAAGGATATACCCTTGAAATATGTGTTTAAACACATTTTCCTTTCCATTGTTCTGTTTAATCTGATAATCGTATTTTCCTTTCCATTGGTTGGTTTAACGTTTCCTGTGATATATATGATCTAGGCAGTAATATTCTCCTGCTTATGTAAACACCTCGGTGTACAACTCTATCGGTAAGAGCCCGTTACTATTGTTGATGACATTCCGGTAACCACCGATGGACGAGAACTTTGCCTATTGGTCCGCCTCATTCAACGAGCAGGAAAATGGTTCTCTTCGTCCCTCGCCCTTGGTACCGATGTTGTTGCCGACATAACCGACAGACTATCCTCTGACATGCCTTGCTTTCATGATCGTGCAAGACGTCACCGCCCTTCCTGCTTTTAATCCACATGGTGGGCCCATAACCCACAGTTCCACAGGATCGAAACCTGACTCTCCTGTACACCCCCTGTTCCCAAAGATACTCCTCACGCATGTCCTTGTAGGTAATACATGGGCCACCTTCCGAGAAATCGTCAATTCTGGTATCAGACTCAAAACTAATTCTCGTTGCTCTGAACCCCTTTCACGCGATGTTTCAGGCAACGACGATTGTCTATCCGCTTGAAACTTTTTATGGTACCTTCTTACTTTTCTGTCGATGTGTTTCATTTGTTCGACACGAGAGATACTCCTGTGTTCATTCTTGGGATACCCCCCAGATGATTTTCCTTTATAACATTCTATCGTTGTAGAGCTACCCCTTACCCTTTTCGTAAGTATGATGGAGTTCCCGAAGAAAGGATGCCAGCGTCATCTTGATGACCTCAAGCTGAAGTATGAAGACATCAGTGTTATGGACCTACCTCTTCGAGAAGACTCGTTAGAATTTCGTAACCAAATCCCTTCCCCCTTACTCTCCCTCTTAAATATCGGGACGAGATTTCTTGTAGTGGAGGAGTTTTGTAACGCCCGGATAATCATGCTACAGTGATTCTCTGCTAATGATGCCACGTTACCTCCATTACTGTTGCTAACCTATCGTTAGATCAAAACCGGTCCAAAATTCAAATTCAAAATTGCGTAAATAATAAAAGTTTTCAAACATTAAAATAAAAATGTTGGGTTTGTACTAAATATAACATAGGTAGTTATGGTGTAGAAGACACAGTTTTATAAAATGCATAAATATTTTAAATTGAATTAAAACAGAAAAGAAAATAAATAAAAGAAAAAAATACAAAAGTGAAAAACAAACAAAAAAAGGAAAAGAAAACCCCTCGGGCTCCGGCCCAGCAGGCCACCGGCCCAACTGGGCCACAACCCACCCCCGCACCCCATAAACCTCCCCCCACTCCCCCACTCGCCCACCGACACCCCACTCCTCCCCCCTCGAAATATCTTCCCCCTCTCTCCCGATTGGATCGGTTCGAGAGGAGGAGGTCGCGACGCCGCCCGGTACCGCCTTGCCGCGACGCAGCATCGCCTCGCCCTCGTCCATCGCCGCCCGGACTCCCTAGCTGGCCTGCTTCATCTCCGTCGCGACGTCCCCGTCCCCCCACCACGAGCCCCGCTGCCCAGTCCCCTACTTCCCCTCGTGAGCCCCCCTCTCCTCATCTCTCGCTCGATCGTCCCTGCATCGCCGCGCCCCACCCGCCAGGCGTGCCCAGCACAAGACGCTCAACCTCGCCTCGCTCTGCCGCTTCACTCGCCATGGCCTCGTCCCTGCAGCAGCGCTGCCAGTGCCCACCGCATGCCACCACTCCGGCCGCTCGTCGCGCTCACCGCGGCCTGCCGCGCCCGCACCTCCCTCGCCAAGGACCGCCTCCCTCGCTGGCGCTCGTTGCGGCTTTCGCATCACGCGCCCACACTAGCCACGGCCTCGCCTAGCGCAGCCGCTCGCCGCCGCCGTTGCGTCCCGCTCCGCTGTGTCTTGCCAGCAGCAGCCTCCACCTCGCCACCTGCGCCACAATCGTCGCCCTCCCCTGCCCGGCTCCACTCCGGCCTCCTCGTTGGCCGCCTGCGTCGCTGCCATTGGCGCCGGCGTTCGCCTCTGGCCTCGCCCGCTGCCCAATCGGCGCTCAAATCGCCAGAAACTGTCGCCCTTGACGCCTAAACTCGATAGGCCCCTATGGGATGCGAATTGGAACTAAGCCTGCTCTTGTATTAAGGGGGTTAGTTCCGCTTCCGGCCACCCTCGCAACATGCAGGTGTGCAATGGGCGATGGGCCCAGACCCCTGCGCCATAGGATTTAGACCGGCGTGCTGGCCTCTCTGTTGTGCCTAGGTAGGGCTAGGACGTGTTGATCTTCCGAGGCTGGGCATGACCCAGGAAAGTGTGTCCGGCCAAATGGGATCGAGCGTGTTGGGTTATGTGGTGCACCCCTGCAGGGAAGTTTATCTATTCGAATAGCCGTGATCTTCGGTAACAAGACGACTTGGAGTTGTACCTTGACCTTATGACAACTAGAACCGGATACTTAATAAAACACACCCTTCCAAGTGTTAGATATAACCCGGTGATCGCTCTCTAACAGGGCGACGAGGAGGGGATCGCCGGGTAGGTTTATGCTATACGATGCTACTTGGTGAACTTACCATCTACTCTCTTCTACATGCTGCAAGATGGAGGTGGCCTGAAGCGTAGTCTTCGACAGGATTAGCTATCGCCCTCTTATTCTGGCATTCTGCAGTTCAGTCCACCGATATGGCCCTTTACACATATACCCATGCATATGTAGTGTAGCTCCTTGCTTGCGAGTACTTTGGATGAGTACTCAGGTTGCTTTTCTCCCTATTTTCCCCCTTTCCCTTCTACCTGGTTGTCGCAACCAGATGCCGGAGCCCAGGAGCCAGACGCCACCGTCGACGATGACTCCTACTACACTGGAGGTGCCTACTACTACGTGCGGGCCCCTGACGACGACCAGGAGTAGTTTAGGAGGATCCCAGGCATGAGGCCCACGCCTCTTTTGATCTGTATCCTAGCTTGTGCTAGCATTCTTAAGGCAAACTTGTTTAACTTATGTCTGTACTCAGATATTGTTGCTTCCGCTGACTCGTCTATGATCGAGCACTTGTATTCGAGCCCTCGAGGCCCGTGGCTTGTATTATGATGCTTGTATGACTTATTTATTTTTAGAGTTGTGTTGTGATATCTTCCCTTGAGTCCCTGGTCTTGATCGTACACGTTTGCGTGTATGATTATTGTACGATTGAATCGGGGGCATCACAGATTAGGAGAATGGGGAAGGAGGAGGGAGAGAGGAAGGAAAGGGGGGCGCCGCCCCCCTCCTTGTCCAATTCGGACTAGAGGGGGAGGGGGCGTGCGACCTGCCCTGGCCGCCTCTCCTCTTCTCCACGAAGGCCCATGTAGGCCCATTAAACCCCCCGGGGGGTTCGGTAACCCCCTGGTACTCCGGTATATATCCGATAACCCCCGAAACCATTCGGGTGTCCGAATATAGTCGTCCAATATATCAATCTTCATGTCTTGACCATTTCGAGACTCCTCGTCATGTCACAGATCACATCCGGGACTCCGAACTACCTTCGGTACATCAGAACACATAAACTCACAATATAACCGTCATCGAACTTTTAGCGTGCGGACCCTATGGGTTCGAGAACTATGTAGACATGACCGAGACACGTCTCCGGTCAATAACCAATAGCGGAACATGGATGCTCATATTGGCTCCCACATATTCTATGAAGATATTTATCGGTCAAACCGCATAACAACATACGTTGTTCCCTTTGTCATCGGTATGTTACTTGCCCGAGATTCGATCGTCGGTATCTCAATACCTAGTTCAATATCGTTACCGGCAAGTCTCTTTACTCGTTCCATAATACATCATCCCGCAACTAACTCATTAGTTGAAATGCTTGCAAGGCTTAAGTGATGTGGATTACCGAGTGGGCTCATAGATACCTCTCCGACAATCGGAGTGAAAAATCCTAATCTCGAAATACGCCAACCCAACAAGTACCTTCGGAGACACCTATAGAGCACCTTTATAATCACCCAGTTACGTTGTGACGTTTGGTAGCACACAAAGTGTTCCTCCGGTAAATGGGATTTGCATAATCTCATAGTCATAGGAACATGTTTAAGTCATGAAGAAAGCAACAACAGAATACTAAACGATCGAGTGCTAAGCTAACGGAATTGGGTCAATCACATCATTATCCTAATGATGTGATCCCGTTAATCAAATGACAATTCATGTCAATGGCTAGGAAACATAACTATCTTTGATCAACGAGCTAGTCAAGTAGAGGCATACTAGTGACACTCTGTTTGTCTATGCATTCACACATGTATCAAGTTTCCGATTAATACAATTCTAGCATGAATAATAAACATTTATCATGAGATAAGGAAATAAATAATAACTTTATTATTGCCTCTAGGGCATATTTCCTTCATAAATATACTATCTTGGACATCTTTTATGATTGTGAGCACTCATTAAAATATGACATGCTAAAGAGTTGATGTTGGACAAGGAAGACAACGTAATGGGTTATGTTTTCTTATATCTGAAATAAAGTATATTATTATGGATCATCCAACATGTTGAGCTTGCCTTTCCCCCTCATGCTAGACAAATTCTTTACACCAAGTAGAGATACTACTTGTGCTTCCAAATACCCTTAAACCCAGTTTTGCCATGAGAGTCCATCATATCTACTTATGGATTGAGTAAGATCCTTCAAGTAAGTTGTCATCGGTGCAAGCAATAAAAATTGCTCTCCAAATATGTATGATTGATTGGTGTGGAGGAAATAAGCTTTATACGATCTTGTGATGTGGAAGAAATAAAAGCGACGGACTGCATAATAAAGGTTCATATCACAAGTGGCAATATAAAGTGACGTTCTTTCGCATTAAGATTTTGTGCATCCAACCTTGAAAGCGCATGGCAACCTCTTCTTCCCTCTGCGAAGGGCCTATCTTTTACTTTATCTTCTACCTTATCCAAGAGTCATGGTGATCTTCACCTTTCCTTTTTACATTTTATCCTTTGGCAAGCACAGTGTGTTGGAAAGATCCTGACATATATATCCAATTGGATGTAAGTTAGCATGAACTATTATTGTTGACATTACCCTTGAGGTAAAAGGTTGGGAGGCGAAACTACAAGCCCCTATCTTTCACTGTGTCCGATTAAAACTCCGTAACCACAAGTATTGTGTGAGTGTTAGCAATTGTGAAAGACTAAATGATAGTTGAGTATGTGGACTTCCTAAAAAGCTCTGACATAGACTCTTTCCGATGTTATGATAAATTGCAATTGCTTCAATGACTGAGATTATAGTTTGTTAGTTCTCAATAAAGTTTCTGATTCATACTTTGCATTGTGAATAGATTATTACTTGAGCATAAGAAATCATATTACATCATCCATATATGTTGCTGTTATGAGAATAATCATGATGCCCTCATGTCCGTATTTTATTTTATCGACACCTCTACCTCTAAACATGTGGACATATTTATCGTTATCGGCTTCCGCTTGAGGACAAGCTAGGTTTAAGCTTGGGGGAGTTGATATGTCCATTTTGCATCATGCTTTTATATCGATATTTATTGCATTATGGGCTGTTATTACACATTATGTCACAATACTTATGCCTATTCTCTCTTATTTTACAAGGTTTACGTATGAGGAGAATGCCGCAAATGGAATTCTCGGGCTGGAAAAGAGCAAATATTAGAGACCTATTCGCACAACTCAAAAGTCCTGAAACTCCACGAAAGTTGTTTTGGAAATAATAAAAATACTGAGTGGAAGAAATACCATAGGGGCCCCACACCTGGCCCACGAGGGTGGGGCGCGCCTCACCCTCGGGCGTGCCCCCGCCTCGTGGGCCTGCTGGCCCTCCGTGCCCATCTTCGCTATATGAAGTCTTTCGTCCGAAGAAAAATCATAAGCAAGCTTTCGGGACGAGACTCCGCCACCATGAGGCGGAACCTTGGCGGAACCAATCTAGGGCTCCGGTGGAGCTGTTCTGCCGGGGACACTTCCCTCTGGGAGGGGGAAATCATCGCCACCGTCATCACCAACGCTCCTCTCATCAGGAGGGGGCTAATCTCCATCAACATCTTCACCGGCACCATCTCCTCTCAAACCCTATTTCATCTCTTGTATCCAATTCTTGTCTCCAAATCTGGGATTGGTACCTGTAGGTTGCTAGTAGTGTTGATTACTCCTTGTAGTTGATGCTAGTTGGTTTATTTGGTGGAAGATCATATGTTCAGATCCTATATGCATATTAATACTCCTCTGATTATGAACATGAATATGCTTTGTGAGTAGTTACGTTTGTTCCTGAGGACATGGGAGAAGTCTTGCTATTAGTAGTCATGTGAATTTGGTATTCGTTCGATATTTTGATGAGATGTATGTTGTCTCTCCTCTAGTGGTGTTATGTGAACGTCGACTACATGACACTTCACCATTATTTGGGCCTAGAGGAAGGCATTGGGTAGTAATAAGTAGATGATGGGTTGCTAGAGTGATGAAGCTTAAACCCTAGTTTATGCGTGTTTCGTAAGGGCTGATTTGGATCCATATGTTTCATGCTATGGTTAGGTTTACCTTAATACTTCTTTTGTAGTTGCGGATGCTTGCAATAGGAGTTAATCATAAGTGGGATGCTTGTCCCAAGAAGGACAGCACCCAAGCACCGTCCACCCACATATCAAATTATCAAAGTACGAACGCGAATCATATGAACGTGATGAAAACTAGCTTGACGATAATTCCCATGTGTCCTCGGGAGCGCTTTTCTTTATATAAGAGTTTGTCCAGGCTTGTCCTTTGCTACAAAAAGGATTGGGCCACCTTGCTGCACTTTATTTACTTTTATTACTTGTTACCCGTTACAAATTATCTTATCACAAAACTATCTGTTACCTATAATTTCAGTGCTTGCAGAGAATACCTTGCCGAAAACCACTTATCATTTCCTTCTGCTCCTCGTTGGGTTCGACACTTTTACTTATCGAAAGGACTACGATAGATCCCCTATACTTGTGGGTCATCACTCCAGCCTCTGCTTAAGTTCAGAGACTTCGGCAACATGCGAGGTTGCGGTCAACAACGACGCCTGCTTATACATACATATTAAGTTAGTCTCCTATAACAAAGAATTGATCCTCTGGCCGGTTCTTCTCGCCAAACACCGGACAGTGTCTCAGGGGCTACTGTCTACATTGGGATTTTCTCTTTCTACGTCACTTACCTCAAAACTTGTCAACAGGTTGCTGCAGGCTTCGTTCAGTCCACCCTTGGCGGACTGAACCTTCTCGATCACCGCACCCATAAGGACACGGTGCTCGTCCACAACAGAGGCGCCTCATAGCGCCTCCATAAGGTTATTCGACGCCCCTGGTTGGACAGGGGCCACCGGTGGAATCGGCGCACCCCCTCCTTCGAAGGGGGCTGCTCGCCCGACTCCGGAGCCATATGGGTCTCCGGAATCGTATTCGGCTGAGGGCCGAACTGAATACGGCCCTCTTCACCAGTCTCCATGGGGATCTGCTCCCCCACGTGTCCGGCAGTGGAGGTCTCGCCTTGTAGCGCCTCCCGTACAGTGTCCTGGGCTCCTCCCCGGCTCAGAGCGGTCCTCCGGGACAACACTTCGGTGTCGTCCCTGGCCCAGGGGAATAAGCGGGCGGCGGCGACATGCTGGCCATTTCCGTTGGATCCAACGAGCCTCCAGATGAGGATCGCTGGATGCGGGCACGGGCCGGACTGCAATAGTACAGTTAAACCACATCAAGATGACAAAGAAAAAAGGCCGGATATACGGGCATGTACGAGTAATGACACTTACGATGCAGCCTGGGTCTTAGTGTGGGGGTGTCGTTCCGGACTGCTGTCAACGTCCCACGCGGTGTTGACCGCGGGGACGCCCTTCCCCTTCTTGGGCATTTCCGCTTCCAGATGCGTGGAAGCCGCCCTCTTCTTCTTTCTCTCCTCAGGGGGACGGTTGTTCTCCTCCTCCTCTTCCTCGTCATTGTCCTCGGGGACAGAGGAACGGGCTTCTTCGTCTTCGGACGTCATGTCCGAAGTACCCTTGCGACGGGGACCACTCTTGGCCCCCTTGTCCTTTTTCTTGGCCTTCTTCTCCGGTGCCTTATAGGGTGCCGGCACAAGCATCTTCGCCAGATGCGGGATGACCGGTTCTTCAGGCAGCGGAGCTGGACAATGGATCCGCTTTGCCCTCTCCATCCAGTTCTGAAAAAGCAATAATAAAAGCTCAGGCATCATCCTTGAAACAAACAAGTAGGGGATACGTTAAAAATAACATACCTCGCTGGCGGGGTGTTTAACGTCGTGCCCGCGGTCTGAATATGCGGCCGGCGGTTTCTCGTTGCCCTTAAAGAGCAGCTTCCACGCTCCTTCGTGAGTAGTCTCGAAGAGCCTCACCAGGGTCTGGTGCTTCTTCGGATTGAACTCCCACAGAGGGCGGCTTCGGCGCTGACACGGGAGAATCCGGCGAACTAGCATCACCTGGATTACATCAACAAGATTGACGCTTTTGGTTACCATGCTTTGAACGCGCGTCTGCAACGCTATCAACTCATCAGGTGAACACCAGTCTGGACTCTTCTCGACCCAGGAGGTGAGTCGCATGGGAGCACCGGAGCGGAATTTGGCAGCCACGGCCCAGGTGGTGCCGCGGGGTTCTGTGATGTAAAACCACTGTTTCTGCCACTCCTTTACTGTGTCCACGAAAGTGCCCTTTGGCCAGGAGATGTTGGACAGCTTACTCACCATGGCTCCTCCGCACTCCGCGTGCTGGCCATCCACCACCTTCGGCTTCACGTTGAAAACTTTGAGCCACAACCCGAAGTGGGGATGGATGCGGAGGAAGGCCTCACACACGACGATAAAAATGCCGAGATGTTGAGGAAGGAATTTGGGGACAGATCATGGAAATCTATCCTGTAATAATGCATCAGCCCGCGGACGAAAGGGTGGAGTGGGAACCCTAGCCCGCGGAAGAAATGGGGAATGAATACTACCCTATCGGTGGGCTTCGGCGTGGGGACGATTTGTCCCTCGGCCGACAGACAGTGGGCGATTTCCTTCGCCAAATATCCGGCCGCCCGAAGCTCAGTAATGTCCTCCTCCTTGACGGAGGAGATCATCCACTTGCCCTGACCTCCGGATCCGTACATGGTTGAGTGCTAGCTTGAGTGGAAAGGAAATTATGAAAGTGCGTTATATCGACTAGAGGGGGGGGGTGAATAGGCGATTCTTATGAATTCTTCACTGAGGAATTTGCCGGTAAGGAAATTCCTTAGCGAAGAACTACTTGCAGCGGAATAAGTACTCAGAAGTAAGCATAACAGAATACACGCATGGTCATCATGATGAAATGAAGACTAGCACAGAGTACAGAAAGCGTAATCACAGGATAACACAAGATGAAGACAAACAGACTGAAGAAATTGAACCGAGGAAATTGAGAAAGTCTTCAGTCAAAGTCTTCAAACACAGATATGAACAAACACTCAACACATAGAATGAGGAAATGAAAGGGTTGAGGAAATAGAACCAGATAAGGTTGGTGAAGACAATGATTTGGTAGACCAGTTCCAACTGTTGTCTCGGTTATACGTCTGGTTGGAGCGGCCGAGTATTTAAACTCGAGGACACACAGTCCGGACACCCGATCGGCTGAGCATGCAGCTCGGGACACCAAGTCCTCACCGTATTCTCCTTGAACTAAGGTCACAAGACCTCGTCCAATCACTCGTGGTAAGTCTTCAGGCGACTTCCAAACCTTCACAGACTTGGTCACTCGGCGATCCACAATTCCTCTTGGATGCTCTAGACCATGACGCCTAACCGTCTGGAAGAAGCACAGTCTTCAAAGGTAACAAGCGTCGGATCCACGCAGGATCAATTTCTTCAGTGATGCTCAATCACTTTGGGTTTGTAGGGGTTTGGTTTTGGGGTTTTTCCTCACTCGATGATTTTCGCTCAAAGTCCTCGGAGGATGGGTTGCTCTCAAATGACAAGTGTCAAGTTCTCTCGGAGC
Organism: Aegilops longissima; assembly: GCA_021605205.1. NCBI lineage: Eukaryota > Viridiplantae > Streptophyta > Magnoliopsida > Poales > Poaceae > Aegilops > Aegilops longissima. Next base: position 375,031,297 of record CM038680.1, on the reverse strand, counting down.
AGCCAACCAGCTAGTGGTTGTAGGCGGCTATTTATAGCCTAGGGAGCAGCCCGACATAATAAGACATAAATGCCCTTCAATGATATGACCGTTAGGTGGATAAGATATTTTGGGACAGGTGGCAAGCAGACAAGAACGGTCGGAAATTTGAATATCAAATTCCTCGGGGCTATCATGTTCCTCATCGTAGGCAATCCAGACCGGTGAATTCCTAACTCCTCGGTCCGAACAAATTCCTCGGTGACGGAAGAACTTCGTCTCACATCAAGAAATTGACTGAATCTGTATGAGATTTCCAAAGGCTTCACTCGAAGGGATTGGTAGGTGTAGGATTTTGAGTTGAGCATCACATGGAAATTTTTCCTTAGTATTTCCTCGACCCCCTTTAACAGTACGGTGTTTCCTATGACTCAAGAAAGAGAGAAACGAAACTACGAAAACAAGTCTTCAAGCTTCATGTTCCTCAAATGAATACCAAGTCTTCAAGGTCACACCAATTTCTTCACTTTCAAAGTCTTCATAAAGTCTTCAGAATATCAAAGTCTTCAGTCGAAGAACTTCATTTTTAGGGGTCGACTTTCTCTGTAAATATCAAACTCCTCATAGACTTATAGACCTGTGTACACTCACAAACGATTAGTTCCTTAACCTATAAGTCTTCAATCCACCAAAATCACTAAGGGCACTAGATGCACTTACAATCTCCCCTTTTGGTGATTGATGACAATATAGGTTAAGTTTTCAACGGGATAAACATATGAAGTGTAAATATTGATAATGAGGAATTTGATTGCAAGATATAGAAGAACTCCCCAAGATGTGCATAGTGAGGAATTTGCTTTTGAGGCAATGCACATTTGAAGAGTTGAATCATGGAGATCTCCCCTATATCTTGTAATTCATACACGATTTGACATATAATATGAAGAATTTGAAATGCATGATGAAATATGGTGCTTGATGTTATTCAGCATGCGTGCAATAACATTAATGAGGAACAAGCATGCAAAATAACGCATCAAGAGTATCAGAGCTCAAATAGATTTGCTATGAGGAAGGAGCTCAAGAGAATCAGAGCATAGTGCAAGAGCATAATGCATCAAAAGTATCAAAGCACCATCGGGTTTAAGATTACAACTCGATCCAATAAAAGTTTCAGAAGAACGAGAGTTGTAACTTAACAAGAATAAATTACTGTATATAGGCGATAAACTAGACCCGCTTGAAGACTAACTCAAATTTCTCCCCCTTTGTCATCGAATGACCAAAAGGATCGAAACTGAGGACTAACGCTCCTGAAGAATTTCAAATTGAAGAAGGAGCGCCAGCGTTGTTGGGGTCGGTTGTTGTAGTAGGACCTGCCATGTGTCGCCCAAGTCTTCATTTTCATCGATGTCATGCGATGAAGAATAGGAGCTGGCCACCAAGGAAGGAACTTTGACCTTCTTGTATTTCTTCTGAGGAGGTGCGACCACCAAATTCTTCCTTGAGTCCCATTGACGCCGGTTCTTCCAAGACCAGACATGTGAAAGAACAGCCCAGTGCGTTTGAAGGTTTCATGGAGGTAGTAGTGGTTTTCTTCACCGCATTGTGTGTTGAGGTCATGTTGTGAAGAATTGAACCAAACCGACGCTTGACCCATTTATGATTACGATCAACCTTCCGATGAAGACCGAGGAGTAACTCACGATCAGTCATCACCACAGGTGCGATAGCTTGAGGACTTTGCTTGACCGAGGTATTTGCGCAGAGTCATGTGTGGCGAGTCATCATTGGTGGAGTAGGATGCTGCTTTAAACTGTCCATCCAATGGACGAATGCCTTCATCTATCACAGCATGGCCTTGCCCTTGTCATCACCGAGGCAAATGTCCGCTTGAGGACTTCAATCGGGGCAAGTAGCTGCAGTGGTTCGAGTATCAGCTTTGTAATTGAGTGAAGACCTTGTCCTGATGAATCTCATTATCCAAGGCGCATAAGGCTTCAGCTCAAATGGTGACATAGCAATGTTTGCCAGAGTCCTCATGAAGAAATCATGGAAGTTGACGGGAACGCCATGGATGATGTTGAAAAGCATATTCTTCATGATGCCAACGACTTCTTCATCATTTGAGTCGTGGCCTTTGATAGGACTCATTGTCTTCGCTGAATCCGATAGACAGTCCGAGGCACATACAATAATTCCTTGACGAGGAATTTGGTTCTTGGGGCCTGCCTTGGCTTCAAAGGCTTCATCAAGACTTGCATATAGTGATTTGAAAGTTCGGTTCGTTGTAGATACAACGAGCACCATCAAGTGGAGGATTGAGTGGTAGGGCACGAAGCAATTCAGTTGTCGGTGCCTTGTAGTGAGTATTTTCGGACATCCAGCTAATACCCATGAGTTCACATCTTGACGTCTCCGGTGATGTGCAGCGTTGCATAGAATTGAAGAATTACTTCTTCATTCCATCCACGAGATATCGGTCAGAAATTCGAAGTCCCGTCGTGAAGAACACCGAGGACCTGGCTCAAAGCTCGAAGAGACTCCATGTCCACATGAGGAATATGAGCATGATCAAGACTTTATCTTTGTTGAAGAGCACCGAGGAATAGAAGTTGGCTTGGCTGGCAGTCGAAACGCCTCTTCCTAATGCGGCGAATCATATGGATTATAGTCGATGAAGAATACGTGCTCGGCAAAGAAATCATCAGCCTTGAACTTTTGTTTGCTTGAGAACGGATTCTTTTGCTTGGGCAGAGGGTGTCGATGAGTTGCATCACCACCTCGTGAATCGCAAGTTCAGGTTCTTCAGCCGAGGAATTTCTTGTTCCTCAACAGTGTGCGATCGAGGATCAGCAGAAGAGTTCATCAAAGACTAGTGGCTGGAATTTCTTCATGCACGAGCAAGTGGGTTGAGTTTCTTCAGAGTCCATTTGGACTATTTGTGCAGGGACCGAGGAATCTGTTGGAGCGGGTGAAGAGAGGAGTATTGGGATGCAAACTTTCCCAAAAGTCATCATTCATCACCGTGTGGTGCACCCTATATCCACATCTTCATCTTCAATTTCCTCAACACCAGCCTCTCGCAACTGTGAACCGAGATATAGGTGAGGAAATGACGGGGTTGAAGGGATTGCGCCCACTTCAATTTCTTCATCAATCTGCTCGACGGGCAGCAGAATGATGTTCTTCATCGATCCGATTGGGATCTCATAGTCTTCTCAAAAGGAACAATGTCCTTTGATGGCATGGAGGAAATCGAACAGCATCAATTGATTTTCGAATGAGCTGGTCATTGGCTTCATTTTCTTCGCAGCGAAGAATGTGACACACCGATGCCTTCCTTTTCTTCACAAAGCAGCTCATTCTGCAGCCTTGATTTTCTTCACCTCAGAGGCAGATGGAAGAATTGGAGTTGGAGTTGGCGCAGGAGGAGCTGAGGAATCTGGTTGAATTTCTTCAGGCGCAACTGATGTAGTTGCCCTGTCTTGTTCGATTTCTTGAGCGCACCACTGTGGATGCCCCAGCAATTTCTTCAAATACCGGAATGGGATCATCACCTGAACTAGTATTTTCATCAGCAGCTGAACGCCAACAGCGGTCTTGGCATGTTCTTCATCTGCTGAGCTGAGGCTTCAAGATGAGGAATTTCATGTTGCCGGGCAGCAACATTTATGAATTTCTTCGTCGATTGACGAATCGACCTTAGCTCCTTGCCAATCAGCATAATAGGAATCAAGTTTTGCCGAGGTCTTGAATTTCAGTCTGGACCTTGAGAAGCTCCTCGGTGTCATTTTGACAACGTTTTCTTGAACTTCTCTTTCTCGTATTGAGCCTTTTTATTTCTCATGCCTTTTCAAACTTCCATTTCTCTTGAGCGATGAAATGGGTCAACATATGACTTTGTCCAGGGTCGATGAAAGTCGCATAGGGGTATTGGGATCCTTGTGCCGAGATCAATATAATCGAGGACTTTCTTTGATCCAACAACAAGGGCACAAATGTACCTTTGGCTCTAGCGGCCCTTTCTTGACGGTCTCTGATGATTTCGGCAAGTTCATCATCAGAAGCTTCATCATCAGAAGGCACATGGAATGCAACCTGTTTCTTTGGACTTGGCCGAGGACCTCGTCCAGCTGTTGCTTTGGTCTTCAGTAGAGTCGGGCCAGATGATGAAATTGGTGCTGCTGAGGAATGTGCTGAAGCTCCAGAGGCAATCGAGAAACCAGTAGTCCTTTGACATGTAGCCAGATGCACATGAACTGAGGATTTTGACGGAGCTGTTGAGGACTTTGGTGGAGCTGTAACAGTGTGAGGAATTTGCCTTGAGGGCGCTGCTGAGGAATTTTGCCGTGAGGGCGCTGATGGTGAAGCACTTGGCTTATGAGCAGGCTTCTTTGGCATGGATTTCCTCGGCTTGACCGAGGCCTCAGTAGTAGTAGCAGTGGCAGAATCCTCATTGAATTTCTTCACTGCCTCCTTGGCTTGTTTTGCCAATTTAGCTTGGCGCTTAGCCCATTCATCAGGGAAGTCCTCACCACGTTTGATGCTTGTGGGATCTGCTACTTGGCCAGGTGCCAATGGAGCTCTTGGGCATGGAGGATTTAGAGCGAATTTCTTCATGTATTTTGGAGTCACATATCTGTATTCCTTCCATTCCCTTGCCCATCTCCGTTCAATCTTCTGAATACGCACCTTGCGCTGATTTTTGTTTTCTTCATCAGGTGTGCAATAGTCAGCATAAATTTCCTCAGGGATTTCAAACGCAGTCATAACCTCAGGTTTCTTTCCTCCTTTCTGTGGCTTCTTACCGTCTGCCATGTTCTTCAATTGAGGAATGTGAACAATTGAGTTCTCTGAAGAAGTATGCAGTTTTTCTTCGAGGAACACTGCAAATGAGTTAAGTTGATGAGAACCTACTGATTCAGCAAATGACATGTGTACCGTGAACAGAGTATAGTTGCGAGGAATTTGGAGAGGTCATATGCTTCTCGTAAGATTTTCAAAAGAACAAGTTTTGAGGATTTTGACCAGATGAGCCTTGAAGAATTTCACTAAGCGCATTTTGTCTTAGGTTCCAGTTGTACAGATCGAGGATCCACATAATTGAGGAATCTTGAAGAAAATCATTGCTTAGAGAAAAGAATCAAGAGCATGTTTTGTTTGAGGTGTTCATATGTGTGAAGATTTGAAGAATAAACACCTTTGAAGATTTTCAGGAAGGTTTGAGAATCAAAGCGAGTAATAAAAGTAACTTTTAATTACCCGAAGTGAAGAACACGACACACTAAGAAGAACAGTTGGGAAGTTCGTCAGTTCAGATCTTCCACGCCTTAACTTGGCGGAGGAAGGCAGCTACAGCGGCGGCGGAGTGAGGATTTCCGCGGTCGGCGCGAGTACATCGGCGACGAGGTCGAGGCAGTGAAGCTCTTCCTCACCGGCGATGGTGGAGTAGCGGCGGCGCTAGGGTTTGAGGAGCTCGAGCGGGAGAGAGAGATCGAGCGGAGTAAAAGAAGTGAGGAAGGGGAGAGGGGTATTTATAGACACGGTGAAAAACGGTTCGCCCGAAGATTTAGGACGAACGTGCCCCTGACCATTCTCCTTCTCACGACATGTGTCATCCACGTACTGTGTAGTGGAGATCGTGTACGATTGTGGGTGAGTAAAATAATGCATCGTGGGATGCGGAACGGTTTGAGCGGCAAAACCGAAAGTTTGGATAAGATCAGTTTTAAAGTTCCGTTCGCAATTTCTTCAGTTGTCAAGGACACAGTGAAGATTCTGAATGAGTTTCAAAATAGAACGCACAGGAAGAATTTGTGAATAGATTGGGTTGAGTATAGCATAGAGGGGGAAGGGTCCGATCACATTCACTTAGCAGAAAAAATGACTTGAAGAAATAGCCATAAGTGAATGATGTAGAGGACATAAACCCATATATACATATGTATAGCCAATGAAGAAAGACGACGGAACCAGTGAAGATTTTGCAAAGTTGAAGAATTTGAAAAACTGAAGAATTTCAAAACTGAGGAAAAACTCAAATTGAAGATTTTCAACTTTGGTGGTGGTGTGACCCATCAGATAAGAATGATGATTTCAGACACAGCGTACATAATTGTCGTAGGGTTCTGAGAATCAAATTCTTCATTAATTTCTTCACACTAAGAGTGTTATTCTTCATTGATTGAAGAAAAACGTTTCTTCATGTGTTGCACATCTAAGTCATCAATTTTGCATAAGTGTCAGGATGTGTGTCCTTTTCAAAGAACGTTCGAAGATTCTAAGATATTTAGCTCACACCGCAACTTGCTAAATCTCTTCTCATCCAAGGGCTTAGTGAAGATATCAGCTAGCTGTTCTTCAGTCTTCACGTGCTCGATGGAGATGTCGCCCTTCAACACATGATCACGAAGAAAATGATGACGAATCTGAATGCGCTTTGTCTTCGAGTGCTGAACTGGGTTGTGAGCAATCTTGATGGCACTCTCATTGTCACAGTAGAGAGGCACATTCTTCACATTGATGCCATAGTCCTTGAGAGTCTGCTTCATCCACAGCAATTGAGCACAACACGAGCCAGCAGCAATGTATTCAGCTTCCGCAGAGAGCGGTGATACGCAGATTCTGCTTTCTTCGAGGACCAACGCACCAAAGATCGTCCGAGGAAATGACAAGTACCAGATGTTGACTTGCGGTCCACACGATCACCAAAGATAGTCGAGTCGAGTATCCAATGAGATCAAAAGTAGAGCCCTTGGCGTACCATAATCCTAGTGTTGGTGTGTGAGCTAGATATCAAGAATATGCTTCACAGCCTTATGGTGTGATTCCTTGGTGTAGCTTGAAATCGAGCACACATGCAAACACTAAGCATTATATCTGGCCTAGATGCACATAAGTACAATAAAGAACCAATCATGGAGTGGTATACCTTGTGATCAAGTCAATACCATTTTCATCAAGCATAGATGGCCATTTGTGGGCATAGGAATTTTGACGCCTTTGCAATCTTGCATGCCAATTTCTTCAGACATCTTTGAGGTATTTCTCCGAGATATGAATATGCCATTGTGTTGTTGATTTAATTTGAAGACCTAAGAAGAATTTCAACTCTCCCATCATAGACATTTGATATTCTTCACTCATCATATAGGCAAATTCATCACTATAACGTTGGTCGGTGCAGCCAAAGATAATATCATCAACATATATTTGGCACACAAACAGTTCACTATCATAAGATTTAGTAAAGAGAGTAGGGTCGAGTGAACTGGTGTGAAGCCATTCTTCACGAAGAATTCCTTCAATGTATCATACCACGCCTGTGGCGCCTGCTTGAGACCATAGAGGGCCTTGTTGAGTCTCAAGACTTTGTCGAGTTCTTTGGATCTTCAAAACTTGGGGGTTGAGCAACATATACTTCTTCCTCAAGCTTACCATTGAGGAATGCACTTTTCACATCCATTTGATATAAAGTGATATTATGATGGTTAGCATAGGCGAATAATATGCGAATAGACTCAAGTCTAGCAACAGGTGCAAAAGTTTCATCGAAATCAATTCCTTCAACCTGTGTGTAGCCTTGAGCTACTAGTCATGCCTTATTCCTCACCACAAGGCCATTTTCATCTTGCTTGTTGTGGTAGATCCACTTTGTGCCAATGATATTATGCTTGCGAGGATCTGGACGTTTGACCAGTTCCCGACATTGTTGAGTTCGAATCAAGTAATTCTTCTTGCATAGCCTGAATCCACCGGCCCGAAATGCTTCATCTACCTTAGTGGGCTCTGTGATAGAGACAAAAGCATAGTGCCCACAAAAGTTAGATAAATGTGAAGCTTTTGAGCGTGTGAGAGGACTGGCGCTTTAATGTCATCGATGATCTTCTCCACTTGCACTTCGCTTGCAACGCGAGGATGAGCTGGTCGTCATCGAGGAATTTGATCATTTTCCTCGGCACCATTGTCTTCACATTATCTTGAGTGCATCACTCGACGTTCTTCACGTCTGAGAATGAATTCTTCAGCAGTTTCTTGATGAGGAATGACATCCTCGGTTGCCTTGAACTTGATAGATTCCTCGGTGCTGGTTCATCTAACACGTAAGGTAGGTGCTCTCTTTGCGAGCCATTAGTTTCATCGAACCGCACATCTACAAGTGTCAACAATCTTGTGAAGAGTGATGTTGAAGACTCAGTAGGTGTGCGAGTCCTTTCCGTAACCAAGCATAAAACCTTCATGTGCTTTCGTACAAATTTAGAGTTGTGATGAAGATCTCTAATCCAGCATTTAGCAATCAAGACTTTGAAATAACTTACATTGGGTTTCTTGTCGTTGAGGAGTTCATAGGCAGTCTTTTGAAGAATTTGTGAAGATATACTCTGCTGATGATGTGGCACGCGGTATCAATTGCATCAATCCAAAAGCGACTAGGCGTTTTGTATTCATCAAGCATAGTGCGAGCCATCTCAACAAGAGTTCTGTTCTTGCGCTCCACGATGCCATTTTGCTGAGGAGTATAAGGAGCAGATAACTCATGAGTAATACCAAGTTCATCAAGATAGGCATCAAGACCGGAATTCTTGAACTCAGTTCCATTGTCACTCCTGATGTGCTTGATCTTCACACCAAAGTTAGTTGAAGCCCTCGAGGAAAATCGTTTGAAGACTTCCTACACTTGATTTTTGTAAGTAACAATGTGTACCCATGTGTAACAAGAGTAATCATCAACAATAACAAAGCCATATAGAGATGCATCATTAACGACAGCTGAGTAATGATTGGGACCAAAGAGGTCCATGTGAAGCAATTCGAAGGGACGAGTAGTGGTCATGATAGTCTTCGCTGGATGCTTGGCCTTGGTCATTTTTCCAGCTTCACAGGCTCCGCATAAGTGATCCTTGAGGAATTTTACATTCTCAATGCCAATGACATGCTTCTTCTTCTGGCGTGCAGCAAATTCCTCATGCCCGTGACCAAGTCGCCGATGCCATAGCCAGCCTTCTGAAGCTTTTGCTAGTAAACACACGGCTGGTTGTGGTCCTGTAGAGAAGTCAACAATATACAAGTCTCCTCTCCTAAAGCCTTCGAAGACTTTTGTCACGCCCAATATGCGACCCTATCCAAAAGGAACTCGACGGTCCCACCAAGGATAGACCCGCATATTGAAACGCTTTTTCAAGGTGGATATCATTACATCATCATTACATAATAGATGGGGATACATACATAAGGCACAAATGCCACAAGAATACATCAACATCATATACAAGAGCAACATCCGACTACGGATGAAACATAAACAGAAGCTCAAACGACATCCACCTGCTAGCCCAGGCTGCCGACACGGAACCTATCCCCGATCAAGAAGAAGCGTAAGAAGAAGTCCAAAACAAGCAACATCGCTCTCACGTCATGATCATTGCACAACCTGTACCTGCAACTGTTGGTGTAGTAATCTGTGAGCCACGAGAGCAATCCCATTACCATGGGTATCAAGACTAGCAAAGCTTAAGTAGGAAAGGAAGGGATAAAGTGGTGAGGTTGCAGCAGAGACTAAGCATGATATGGTGGCTAACTTACGCAAAAGAGAGCGAGAAGAGAAACAAAGGAACGGTCGTCCACTAGTAATGATCAAGAAGTGATCCTGAACTCCTACTTACGTCAGACATAACCCAGAAACCGTGTTCTACTCTCGATCAACCCCGAAAAGAGACACTCACGGTTACGCACACGGTTGGTGTATTTTAGAAGAGTTTGCTTCAAGTTTACTACAACCGGATATTAACAAATTCCCATCTCGCCACATAACCGCAGGCACGGCTCTCGAAAGTTTATACCTGCAGGGTGTCCCAACTTAGCCCATGATAAGCTCTCGCGATCAACGAAGGATATTCCTTCTCCGGGAAGACCCGATCAGTCTCGGAATCCGGCTACAAGACATTTCGACAGCAATAAAACAAGACCAGCAAAGCCGCCGGATGTGCCGACAAATCGATAGGAGCTGCACATATCTCGGTCTCGGGCACACCGGATAGGTCAGCCTACGAGTAAAACCAGCCCTCGAGTTGCCCGTGGTGGCCCCGCAGCCTGCCGTTTCGGACCAACACTCGAAGGAGCACCGCCCGGGGCTAAAATAAAGATGACCCTTGGGCTCCGAAACCCAAGGAAAAAGGGCATAGGTGAGGCAAATGGTAAAACCAATGTTGGGCCTTCTTGGAGGAGTCTTATTCAAAGCGAACTGTCAAGGGGTCCCATAAATCACCCGACCGCGTTAGGGACGCAAAATCCGGGAACATAACACCGATATGACGGAAACTAGGGCGGCAAGAGTGGAACAAAACACCGGGCATAAGGCCGAGCCTTCCACCCTTTACCAAGTATATAGGTGCATTAATAATATAAGATATATTGTGATATCCCAACAAGTAAACATGTTCCAACAAGGAACAACATCTCCATGTTCCAACAAGGAACAAACTTCATCTTCACCTGCAACTAGCAATGCTATAAGAGGGGCTGAGCAAAGCGGTAACATAGCCAAACAACGGTTTGCTAGGAAGGGTGTCAAAGGTTAGAGGTTCATGGCAATTTGGGAGGCTTGAGCAGCAAATGATAGGTAGCGCAGCATAGCGATAGAACGAAGCAACTAGCATAGCAATGATAGTAATGAGATCCAAGGTGATGGTCATCTTGCCTGAAATCCCGCTAGGAAGAAGAACGAGTCCATGAAGAAGATGAACGGATGAAGCCGAACCAAGCGTAGACGAACGAATCCTCACGATCGCAACGAAACGGGAACTATCGAGAAGAAGCACACAACAAGGTAAACACACCACACATAAACAGGACATGATGCACAACAAGCATGATGCATGACAAAGCTACATGAAGCTACTCATGGCAAGAGACGATGCAAACAAGAGCAACACATCAAGGCAAGTTTAAATGAGGCCGGAAACAACATAGAACAATTCCGGTAAGTCCTCATATGCATATTTCAAAATTGGTCCAGATCTGAATAACTTTATGTTCAAGTTTTTAAACAGCAATTTAAAATGCACCAAGATGATCTACACGAAATTCTAGTCAAGTTACATATAAAGTTCATTAGATTCGGAGCTACGGCCTAGAAGATATGAGCAAAACAAGATAAGCATGACATTGATGCAAAATGCACCCAAACATCAAGCAAACACCTCAAAACAAGGATGCAACATGATAATATGAAACTACATGCAAAATCAAGCAATTTTCATATAGAGCACACTCAAAACGGAGCAACGGTTCAACACATACACACAATATAAGTTATAGCAACAATCTGTCCAAAACAACAACTAGGCATATTGCAAGCATCAAAACAACATGCTACAGGACCTCAACGTAATAACAAAAGGCATGAGCATGATGTACAGGTAAAGAATTACAAAACATGAACACTGAGCTATCTCCAGAAATCACTAGAACATGCTCAAACACACATGGCAAGATTGCATATAATAACAGTTTCAGACTTAGCAGGAAATAACATCAGGTTGCAATGTTTAGAGCTATCAAACAACATGCTACAGGAACTTATCATGGCAAACAAAGGCATAGCATGAATCTACTAATTGCATAAAACAAAAGTCCTTTACTGACCATGATCCAAAAAGGATCAGAAGATACAGTTGCAAGCATGTGAATATAGCAAAAACATAAACAGATTCAGACACTGCAAAACTGGAGCATGGCATAAACAGATAACAAGTAGGCATGTTGGTGAGCTTGAACCACTCACCACAGAGCAATACATGGCATGGCAAGGCAACTCACTGTAAGAAGACATGGCATAGAAGCTATACATGGCAAGAACAACATCATAGCATACACGGATCAATTACAACAACCTTGGCAAAATTGAATAACATGTAAACAATCTGCCAGGAACATTTTATAGCGAAAGTAGAGCTCGATTGACTCAAGCTATGGCACTCCATAATTGCAAAAAAGGGTATGGATGGATAGAGAATAACCATATGTTCAAAACATCCTTACTGAAGTATCTCAAAATAAGAATGGATCTCTCGGTAGCATCAAGTTTACATGGCATAAAAATATCAAGAAAGCAGGGCTGAAATCAGCAACATCATGAAGCCTAGTTTGCATGCTTGTGCTAGTCACCACAGAGATCACAAAAATACATGGCATACACCCCTGTAAAGATGGCATGGCATATTACAAAACACATGTAGGACTCAAGTTCATAGGATGCACACATCAATCATGGCAAAAATGACAAAAGTGCATGTTCTGATAAGAATCTGAAACTAACATCACATAGCACTTTTCCAACAGCATTTCGGGCATCAAGATGAGCTCAAATGAAAATGATGCAATGTGATGAAATGATGTACTCATCGAGACGAACAATTCGGTATGCTACATGCCCTAAACGGAGCCACGAGTGCAAAGTTATGGCATGATTAAAATGCAACAAAATACTGAAATCACAGGGACTTGGAGGAATTTCGGGGCTCGGGGAAAGTCAACCTTCGGCACGGATGGCGAGGTTCGCCGGAGTTCGTCGCCGGAGACGGGGAGGAAGAGGCCGGGGAGGCGGCCCCGGACCGGATCGGGCCGGATCCGGCCGGTGGGGGAATCGGCGTGGCGGCGACCGGCCCGGCGCATGGCGGCGGGCGGCGCGGAGAGCCCTCCGGCGGGCGGCCTCCGGCGAGAGGTGGCCGAGCATCGACGCCTTCGGGCGGCGAGGGGGCACCGGCGCGGCGGCATGGCGCATCGCGTGGCGGCGTGGAGGGGGCGACGGGCGGCGCGTGGCGCCAGGCGCGGCGCAGGCGGAGATCCGCGCGGCGGCGCAGACGAGCGGCGGCGCGGCGCCTCGGGCCGTCTTGGCTGCTGGCTGCGGCGGTGGCGGCTTCAGGCAGGAGGGCCCAGACGGGCTCATGGGCCTGCGCGGAGGAGAAGAGAGAGGACCGGCGGGATGACGTGGCGGCCCCTGGTTGGGCGAGGGGGCGGCGGCGCGGACATGTCCGGCCGATATGGACATGTCCGGCGGCGGGAGGAGGACGAAAGCTAGGGTTTCGGGGGAATTAGACCGCGAATTTCGGGGGAGGGGCTATATTTATAGATAGAGGGAGCTAGGAGAGTCCAAATGAGGTGCGGTTTTCGCCCACGCGATCGTGATCGAACGACCGAGAGCATGGAGGGGAGTTTGCTGGGTTTTGGGCCACTTTGGAAGGGGTGTTGGGCTGCAAAGAGAGAGGGGCTTTTGCGGTTAACCGTTGGAGTACCAAACAACCTCCAAATGGCACGAAACTTGACAGGCGGTCTACCGGTGCTATACCAAGGCCGCTTGGCAAACCTCGGTCCATTCCGAGAAAGTTTAATACCCGCACATGAAAAGAGGCAAAAGGGGGCGCCGGGAGACATGGGAGTGCCGGATGGCAAAACGGACAACGGGGAAAATGCTCGGATGCATGAGACGAACACGTATGCAAAATGAAATGCACATGATGACATGATATGAAATGCAGATGATGACATGGCAAAGTGCAACACGCAAGCAAATGACATGGCAAAGACGGCGAATAACTGGCGGACTCCTGGCGCATCGAATCCGGGGCGTTACAACTTTGGAATTGTCAGCTTCCATAATCACAACACAACGATACTTGCCAAAGATAACAACCATATCAAGATCACAAAGCATTGAGACTGACATGAGATTGTATCCTAAGGACTCAACAAGCATGACTTTGTCCATGTGTATGTCCTTAGAGATCGCAACCTTACCTAGACCCAATACGACTTTTGCCTTTGTCAAAAAGATGATATGCTTCGGATGTGACGGTGATAAGGGAGCATCCATCAATAGATTCTTGTCACCATCATGTGATTTGTATATCCACTATCGAGAACCCACTCGGTGGCTTTGGGTTGATCATCCTGCAGATGAATTAGTACAACTTACGATCTCATATACTTCATCGGTGAAGAATATGATATCAAGTTCATCGATGAATTTCATCGGTCGGATTCAAATAAGCAAGAGGAGGGCGTGTGAAATGAAAGTTCATTTCATCATGGTTAGCTGCGTCTTTCGTGCAATTTTGTCAGTCCCCAAAGAAATTCTTGGACGTTAAGGCACGTCCGAGACCTGACCCTCGCAGAAGAGATTAGTTCTTTTCTTCACCACCCCACATCTCAAGGGATGGCAAAGACTTCATCACTCTCGATCACCATACGAGAATGGTGGCATAGAAGCCAAACCATTTCGTTTCACATAAGAGGGGTTAAGGTAAGCATATGAATAAGCGGAGAAATTCTTGAGGACTTATGAACATATTGGTTTGAAGAATAATGCACATATTCATAGCCCTTAGCTCTACCTGCGAAAAGAGTTGTTAGCACGATGATAATCATATGAGGACTTTGATCCTTTTGAGGAATTTGATCCACGTGAGGAATTTGGTCCGTATGAGGACTTGGATCCATATGAAGAATTTGGTCCATATGAAGAATTTGATCTGGGGTTCCTATTCTTCACAGGTGGTGTCATGAGGACATTCACGAAGACTTTCAAGGCACTTCTTGGGAACTCGGATTTTCTTCATAGGGGAACCGTTCCTGCGATTAGTGCCAACATATCTAGCAAATACTTCACCATTCTGATTTTTGAACAGTTTATAGTTGGAGTCAAATGACTCATCAGAAGAATGAGGAGATTCGCATGTAAAGCCAGATAAGTTAGATGGATCAACTTGAGGTCCCTTTGCAGCAACCCATGAGGTTTTGGGATACTGCTCGGGCTTCCAATATGTTCCATCAAGATTGAGTTTCCTCTCAAAGGCAATACCCTCTTTCCTAGGGTTCTGTTGAGGATCTGCTTTTAAGCACATCACAAAGAGTCTGATGCCCTTTGAGGCTTTTATACATGCCTGTCATATACAATTCCTTCAGCCCTGCATCGTCAGTGATACTAGCAATGTCCTCAGATGAGGAATTAGTGATAGCAGAGGCAGGTGAAGAATTTGTAACAGTTGAAGCATTTGAACATTCAGGTGAAGAATTAGCAGATTCACGTTCAATGCACTTTAAGCATGGAGGAACAAATTCTTTCTGAGAAGTGCTGATTTGTTGAGCAAGTAATGAATCATGCTCCTTCTGAAGATCTTCATAACTCACTCTTAGCTTCTCAAGGTCTTGCTTTCTTTGAAGAAATTCATAAGAAAGTTTCTCATGATCAGATAAGAGAGTGTTATGATGACCTTGAAGGTTATCAAACCTAGACTGAAGTCTCTGAAGATTTTCAGTCAGGGCCTTAGTGCGATCCATTTCTTCACCTAACATATCATCACTTTTACCTAACATGTTTTGAACCTTTTCCAAGGCATGTTGTTGTTTGGTGGCAATGCAAACAAGTTTGGTATAGCTAGGTTCAATATCATCATCAGATTCATCATCATCATATTCACAGTCACTAAATTCAGATGAGGAACATTCGGTTACCTCGTCACCCTTTGCCATGAGACATGATGCAGACGATGATGATTCTGGCTCAAAAGTCGTCGTTTTGAGAGATTCCTTGAAGTCCTCAAACCAGGGATCATGACGGGTTCGATGACCTTCATAGACGTCGGAGATTCGGTCCCAGATAAGCTTCGCATTGCAAAGATGCATGATGCGCTTGAATTCATCTCTAGATAGGCAGGAACAGATGATATCCTTTGTCATGATGTCAAGTCGAGTGTACTTGCGGATATCATCTGCGTTCGCCATCTTGGACAGATCAGTAAGACCAATTTCAGTGACGGTCCACAACTCGCTGTCCATTGCCATGAGGCGCTTCCTCATCATGGCCTTCCACTTGGGATAATCGTGACCGTCAAAGATAGGGCATGTCACTTTCTTCATACCTGCGATCGACATAACTAAAACTCCAGGTGGTTAAACCAAAATCACACATAACAAGGGAGTACCTTGCTCTGATACCAATTGAAAGTGCGTTATATCGACTAGAGGGGGTGAATGGGCGATTTTATGAATTCTTCATCGAGGAATTTGTCGGTGAGGAAATTCCTTAGCGAAGAACTACTTGCAGCGGAATAAGTACTCGAAGTAAGCATAACAGAATACACGCATGGTCATCATGATGAAATGAAGACTAGCACAGAGTACGAAAAGCGTAATCACGGGATAACACAAGATGAAGACAAATGGTGAAGAAATTGAACGAGGAAATTGAGAAAGTCTTGATCAAAGTCTTCAAACACGATATGAACAAACACTCAACACGAAGAATGAGGAAATGAAAGGGTTGAGGAAATAGAACTAGTAAGGTTGGTGAAGACAATGATTTGGTAGACCAGTTCCAACTGCTGTCTCTCGGTTATGCGTCTGGTTGGAGTGGCTGAGTATTTAAACTCGAGGACACACAGTCCGGACACCAGTCGCTGAGCACGCAGCTCAAGACTCAAGTCCTCACCGTATTCTCCTTGAACTAAGGTCACACAGACCTCGTCCAATCACTCGTGGTAAGTCTTCAGGCGACTTCCAAACATTCACAGACTTGGTCACTTGGCGATCCACAATTTCTCTTGGATGCTCTAGACCATGACGCCTAACCGTCTGGAAGAAGCACAGTCTTCAAAGGTAACAAGCGTCGGATCCACGCAGGATCAATTTCTTCAGTGATGCTCAATCACTTTGGGTTTTTAGGGGTTTGGTTTTGGGGTTTTTCCTCACTCGATGATTTTCGCTCAAAGTCCTCGGAGGATGGGTTGCTCTCAAATGACAAGTGTCAAGTTCTCTCGGAGCAGCCAACCAGCTAGTGGTTGTAGGGGGCAGCTATTTATAGCCTAGGGAGCAGCCCGACATGATAAGACATAAATGCCCTTCAATGATATGACCGTTAGGTGGATAAGATATTTTGGGATAGTTGACGCGCAACACAGCAACGGTCGGAAATTTGAATATCAAATTCCTCAGGGCTATCATGTTCCTCACTGTGTAGGCAATCCGCACTGGCGAATTCCTAACTCCTCAGTCAGAACAAATTCCTCGGTGACCAGAAGAACTTCGTCTCTGTCACTGAAGAAATTGACTGAACTGTATGAGATTCCCAAAGGCTTCACTCGAAGGGATTGGTAGGTGTAGGATTTTGAGTTGAGCATCACATGGAAATTTTTCCTAAGTATTTCCTCGACCCCTTTAACGATCGGTGTTTCCTATGACTCAAGAAAGAGAAAACGAAACTACGAAAACAAGTCTTCACGCTTCATGTTCCTCAAATGAATACCAAGTCTTCAAGGTCACACCAATTTCTTCACTTTCAAAGTCTTGAGAAGTCTTGAATATCAAAGTCTTGATCGAAGAACTTCATTTTAGGGGTCGACTTTCTCTGTAAATATCAAACTCCTCATAGACTTATAGACCTGTGTACACTCACAAACGCATTAGTTCCTTAACCTATAAGTCTTCAATCCACCAAAATCACTAAGGGGCACTAGATGCACTTACAAATTAAAACTTGGCGCTGGAGCTCGAGATTGGAAGGGCGGAGACAGAGAGAAGGCGTGAGAGAGGAAAAGGGAGTCCTCATCCCCTTATAAAGGCAGTGAATATTGAACGCCTCCCCACTCGTCTTAGGATTCGCCTATTCCCAAGGGATGTATAAACAACACGGTTGGGTTACCCATACCCGCATTGATGAGAATCCCGCGATAAGGGGACACGATCTCTGCTTTGACAAGACATGCCAATGGCAACCGCGTCTTGGGACGTGGGGCGTCGAACACAAAAGCGGTTTGTAATTATGACCGGTCAGACGCAATGTCGTGCTATGAAAAGTTGTCAGCGGATGGAGCTTGTGTAAAATTATATTCTCTCTGCGGTTGTGTATGATGTGTGTGACAGGGCCGGATACTATCGTTGCATCTGAAGACTATCTTGGAGTTCGGAAAGGGGAACCCGCCTTGCAATGTCGAAGACAATCTGCACGCTGGACTCCTCGCCATTGAAGCCAGGTTCAAGGGCTAATGAGGGAGTCCTGGACTAAGGGGTCCTCGGGCGTCCGGCCTGTTATCTATGGGCCGGACTGATGGGCTGTGAAGACGCGAAGGCCGAAGACTGTACCCGTATCTGGATTGGACTCTCCTTGGCGTGGAAGGCAAGCTTGGCGACCAACTATGAAGATTCCTTTTTATGTAACCGACTCTATGTAACCCTAGATCCCTCCGGTGTCTATATAAACCGGAGGGCGTAGTCTGGATACCGCATATATTCATTACCATAGTCATACAGGCTAGACTCCTAGGGTTTTAGCCATTACGATCTCGTGGTAGATCAACTCTTGTAATACTCATATTCATCAAAATCAATCAAACAGGAAGTAGCGTATTACCTCCATAGAGAGGGCCCGAACCTGGGTAAACATCATGTCCCCCGTCTCCTGTTACCATAGATCCTAGACGCACAGTTCGGGACCCCCTAGCCGAGATCCGTCGGTTTTGACACCGACACCGGCCACCTTCCAGCCCGCCGTCCCCGTGCACCGCGGACCGCCGGCCCATCTCTGGACGCCGCCGGACTACGTCAACCTCTGCAGCAACGACGACGACACCGGCGGCCACTGAAGACGGCGACGGCCACGACCAAGGCATGGACGGGCGCAACAGCAGCGCGCGGGCGGCATTTTTTATTTTGCTTTTATGTTAATTATGAAACTGTGTCATTTAAGTGCGTCGTGAAACTGGGTCGTTTTGTGGCCGTGACCCTAAATATGTTTTAAGTTTTTTTAACTGCGTTTATTTACTTTTTAGGTATTTTATTTTAAGATTTGTTTTTTTATCACGTCCACCCCGGACATGATTTAGGGTACGGCCGCGCGTTGGGCGCACCCACGACCCAACGGACAGAGGCGGACATGGGCAAACCCATTGCTGCCCCAAAGGGACAAAATACGACCAAACCGGACGTCCGTTTGGGATTGCGCGGTGGAATTGGCCTTAAAAGTTTCCTATTTGTTGTGTGTGTGTGTTATGCGGCTAGGAAAAGAGAGCAGTGGGTCACAACATGGTTGCTTTTGGTTGGACATGCAGATGCCCACACGTCCGCAGAACATCCTCAAATATGCTACCAGGTCTGCGGATATTTAGGGGATCCTGTTGAATGGTAAAAACAATCTAGACACAGCGATCCAGACATACATGAGCTTTGAAAGTCCTCTTTAGAGATTTCCTCACCAGCTTGCAGAAAATGAAGGCGCAATACGCATTGACTTTTTCCCATCCGTCTGACATACGTATGGTTGATTGTGGAATAAGGCAACCACCGTGTTGCCGCAATCGCTGCAGAAAACACTAGTAATATATCAAAGTTACTAGAGGAACGAAATAAGTGAGTTGGCTGATGGAGCACATGTGACATGTCAAAAAAAAAAATCAGCACATGGAGCACATGTCAATTAATCCAGCATGCGACGACAAACCATGGGATAAAAAGAAACTTGGGGTGGCGTGCTCTTCATGGATCCCTTGCCAGAAGTATTTTTGCAAACCGGCATGTTGGAACTAAGCACAACCTTGACTTCCACCTCCTAGCAAATTTTGTGATGGCTATGTTACGCGTGCTTAACCTTTGCTTAGTGTCATGCATAGGGTTTGCAGAGCCCGTCTTATGTCATGTTGTTACCTTCGTTGCTCTTGTCTAGGACATGTTAGTTAAGTACTCCCTTTGTTTCAAAATAAGTGTCTTTGATTTAGTATAACTTTATTTTGGGACGAAAGGAGTATATGATATTATGATATGGTAGTGCACAAGACGAAGGGTGGAAGGCTAGGCCTAATGCCTTATTGTTTTTGTTTCATTTGAGTTGCCCTAAGAATCAAGTTCTTGTTATTATGTTCCATGATTGAGCGTGTTAACCATATGTGGGTTTTTTATGCCCCCTTGACAGTTTCCATAACTGCAAACTATCCAAGAGTCATAAGTTGGTTTAAATTTACAAACTTGTGTTTTCTTTGTCAAGGACCATGGCCTCATGGATCTTTCGAAAAACTTGGGGCAGTGGTGTGGAAGCCCACGTTGGTCCGCACGTGCGAAGCTACGAGTGGCTACTTGGGATTTAGAACTAGCCACCTCGGAACTTGGTGCAATACTAGCGACCGGGTCAGAGATACGACGACTCTTGGTTCGGATGTCGACCCAGCGGGTGTCTCCTGGACTATAGTAACGGAGCAAGTATCGTTCCTTGAAAACTGCCTTAATCAGCATGTCTTGGGTCATAGTAGTTCGTGTCGCCGAGCAAGCGTTGTCGTGCCGCTCGAGACTTCCGGTGCTAGCTCATAAAATGGGTGCCTCTAAGCGGTAGATTCCGCTTGTTAACAGAGTGTGTATGGAGCCTATGATGGGTATGTTGGTACACCCTGCAGGTTTAAATGTTCTTGAAAGCCGTGTTCGCATTTATGGATGATTTGGAGCTTAATGCTGATTCATGGACAACCTTAATCAATTTAACAAAAATTTGCCAACATGTGCATGCCTTGATTGTCTCTTCTTGAGGATAATTCGAGGAGAGGACACCAGAGTGTTATGAATGGGTAGGTAGGTGGATATATGATCAACTTACGACCTCGTTCGCATATGCTTTCTCATCTCAAATTCTAATAAAAGTAAGTATAGTATGTTGCTTAGCAGCTTGTTGTAACTTCATCATTTAACCCATTATCACACCTGAAAGTATTGTTAGTTCTAGTATCTTCAATAATGAGACTTGTTGAGTACCCAAAGTACTCACCCTTTCCACAACAACAACAACTACAGGTACATGCTACTACGCTAATTGTGACGACAGGTTCATTAGTATGTGGAGTTCTTCGACGATGACGAGTAGATTAGCGGGTTCTAGCTGGCAGCATGGAATCGATGGAATGTGATTGCTTGCTTTATGTTTCCATCTCTTAGGCATTACTTGATTTTTTTACTCGGACTATTTGAGACTTCGGCTGTGATGATGAATGTTGGACCATGTGGTCTTCGTGTGTAATAAATTTTGATCTTTACACTTGTATGCCCTATTCATATATATATATATATATATATATATATATATATATATATATATATATATATATATATATACCATCTTTTGGTAGTGGAATTGCTCTTATATTTGATTTGTAAAGACCATGACATATGACATTGTGTGTATGATACGAAGTCATATGGTACGACGGCTCTATATGTGCTTCTATTCTAGAAATGGACCGCTAGGGTCTATATTTGGAATAATACCGCATATGGGGCCTTACAAGCTCTAATATGAGAAAAGAACATCATCTGAAAGTTTGGGAGAAAGGCCAGGGGTTTAGGACGAAAAAGAATAATAATAGCAATATTAATTAGGGTTTGAAATAATAAAAATATTGTTGTGACTAATATGATCATGTCAAGTTAATGCAATGCAATATGATGGCATGATGTCCTAACGATGCCAGAAAAACATGCAAAGTTGTTTTGGGGCAGTGGTGTGGAAGCCCACGTTGGTCCGCACGTGCGAAGCTACGAGTGGCTACTTGGGATTTAGAACTAGCCACCTCGGAACTTGGTGCAATACTAGCGACCGGGTCAGAGATACGACGACTCTTGGTTCGGATGTCGACCCAGCGGGTGTCTCCTGGACTATAGTAACGGAGCAAGTATCGTTCCTTGAAAACTGCCTTAATCAGCATGTCTTGGGTCATAGTAGTTCGTGTCGCCGAGCAAGCGTTGTCGTGCCGCTCGAGACTTCCGGTGCTAGCTCATAAAATGGGTGCCTCTAAGCGGTAGATTCCGCTTGTTAACAGAGTGTGTATGGAGCCTATGATGGGTATGTTGGTACACCCCTGCAGGTTTAAATGTTCTTCGAAAGCCGTGTTCGCATTTATGGATGATTTGGAGCTTAATGCTGATTCATGGACAACCTTAATCAATTTAACAAAAATTTGCCAACATGTGCATGCCTTGATTGTCTCTTCTTCGAGGGATAATTCCCGAGGAGAGGACACCAGAGTGTTATGAATGGGTAGGTAGGTGGATATATGATCAACTTACGACCTCGTTCGCATATGCTTTCTCATCTCAAATTCTAATAAAAGTAAGTATAGTATGTTGCTTAGCCGCTTGTTGTAACTTCATCATTTAACCCATTATCACACCTGAAAGTATTGTTAGTTCTAGTATCTTCAATAATGAGACTTGTTGAGTACCCAAAGTACTCACCCTTTCCACAACAACAACAACTACAGGTACATGCTACTACGCTAATTGTGACGACAGGTTCATTAGTATGTGGAGTTCTTCGACGATGACGAGTAGATTAGCGGGTTCTAGCTGGCAGCATGGAATCGATGGAATGTGATTGCTTGCTTTATGTTTCCATCTCTTAGGCATTACTTGATTTTTTTACTCGGACTATTTGAGACTTCGGCTGTGATGATGAATGTTGGACCATGTGGTCTTCGTGTGTAATAAATTTTGATCTTTACACTTGTATGCCCTATTCATATATATATATATATATATATATATATATATATATATATATATATATATATATATATATATATATATATATATACCATCTTTTGGTAGTGGAATTGCTCTTATATTTGATTTGTAAAGACCATGACATATGACATTGTGTGTATGATACGAAGTCATATGGTACGACGGCTCTATATGTGCTTCTATTCTAGAAATGGACCGCTAGGGTCTATATTTGGAATAATACCGCATATGGGGCCTTACAAGCTCTAATATGAGAAAAGAACATCATCTGAAAGTTTGGGAGAAAGGCCAGGGGTTTAGGACGAAAAAGAATAATAATAGCAATATTAATTAGGGTTTGAAATAATAAAAATATTGTTGTGACTAATATGATCATGTCAAGTTAATGCAATGCAATATGATGGCATGATGTCCTAACGATGCCAGAAAAACATGCAAAGTTGTTTAGGGTATCACTCTAGGTTTTACACAATTTTCTAATAGTTCTGGCCGGTTTAAATGTATTTGTTCTGATTTTCAACCAGGTTTTATTGTTTTTTCTATGGTTATTTTCTAGCTTTTTTACTCTATTTCTTTTGTTTTTTTTCCTTTTCCCATTTTATTTTTTCTTTATTATTTATTTTTCCTTTCCCTTTTTCTATTTTTCACTTTCATTTTCGAATCGTGGTGAATATTTTAAACATTTCATATACAATTTAAATACATGTTGAACATTTTTTAAGATATGTTGAACAATTGTAACTTGCATATTAACCATTTTTAAATACACGGTGAACAATTTTAAGCACGCGATAAAGTTTTTCAAAAATATCGCAAACATGCAAAATTTTCTTAATTATTTATGAATATTTTTAAGGGCACAATTTTTAATAAAAAATTGCACGAACAAATTGTTGCATTTCTTAAACTCTTTTAAGAAATGTCATGAACATATTTTTAAACTGTAAGTGCATCTAGTGCCCCTTAGTGATTTTGGTGTATTGAAGACTTATAGGTTAAGGGACTAATGTGTTTATGAGTGTACACAGGTCTATAAGTCTATGAGGAGTTTGATATTTATAGAGAAAGTCGACCCCTGAAAATGAAGTTCTTCGACTGAAGACTTTGATATTCTAAAGACTTTCTGAAGACTTTTGAAAGTGAAGAATTTGGTGTGACCTTGAAGACTTGGTATTCATTTAAGGAACATGAAGCGTGAAGACTTTTGTTTTCGTAGTTTCGTTTTCTCTTTCTTGAGTCATAGGAAACACCGTACTGTTAAAGGGGGTCGAGGAAATACTAAGGAAAAATTTCCATGTGATGCTCAACTCAAAATCCTACACCTACCAATCCCTTGAGTGAAGCCATTGGAAATCTCATACAGATTCAGTCAATTTCTTGATGTGATGAGACGAAATTCTTCCAGTCACGAGAATTTGTTCTGACTGAGGAGTTAGGAATTCGCCAGTGCGGATTGCCTACACAGTGAGGAACATGATAGCCCTGAGGAATTTGAACCTCAAATTTCCAACCGTTGCTGTGCTGTGCGCCAGCTGTCCCAAAATATCTTATCCGCCTAACGGTCATATCATTGAAGGGCATTTATGTCTTATCATGTCGGGCTGCTCCCTAGGCTATAAATAGCCACCCCCTACAACCACTAGCTGGTTGGCTGCTCCGAGAGAAACTGACACTTGTCATTTGAGAGCATCCCATCCTCTGAGGACTTTGAGCGAAAATCATCGAGTGAGGAAAACCCAAAACCAAACACCTACAAACCCCAAGTGATTGAGCATCACTGAAGAGATTGATCCTGCATGGATCCGACGCTTGTTACCTTTGAAGACTGTGCTTCTTCCAGACGGTTAGGCGTCATGGTCTAGAGCATCCAAGAGGAATTGTGGATCGCCGAGTGACCGAAGTCTGTGAAGGTTTGGAAGTCGCTGAAGACTTACCACGAGTGATTGGACGAGGTCTGTGACCTTAGTTCAAGGAGAATACGGTGAGGACTTGGAGTCTGAGCTGCGTGCTCGGCGATCGGGTGTCCGGGACTGTGTGTCCTCGAGTTTAAATACTCAGCCGCTCCAACCAGACGTACAACTGAGACAGCAGTTGGAACTGGTCTACCAAATCATTGTCTTCACCAAGCTTATTGGTTCTATTTCCTCAACTCTTTCATTTCCTCATTCTTTGTGTTGAGTGTTTGTTCATATCTGTGTTTGAAGATTTTGACTGAAGACTTTCTCAATTTCCTCAGTTCAATTTCTGCAGTCTGTTTGTCTTCATCTTGTGTTATCCTGTGATTACGCTTTCTGTACTCTGTGATTGTCTTCATTTCATCATGATGACCATGTCTGTATTCTGTTATGCTTACTTCTGAGTACTTATTCCGCTGCAAGTAGTTCTTCGCTTAAGAATTTCCTCACCGGCAAATTCCTCAGTGAAGAATTCATAAAAATCGCCTATTCACCCCCCCTCTAGTCGATATAACGCACTTTCAATTGGCATCAGAGCAAGGTACTCCCTTGTTCCGTGTGATTTTGGTTTAACCAGCTGGAGTTTTAGTTATGTCGACCGCAGGTATGAAGAAAGTGGCATGCCCTATCTTTGACGGTCATGATTATCCCAAGTGGAAGGCCATGATGAGGAATCGCCTCATGGCAATGAACAGCGAGCTGTGGACCGTCACTGAGATTGGTCTTACCGATCTATGCAAGAAGGCGGACGCTGATGACATTCGCAAGTACACTCGACTTGACATCATAGCGAAGGATATCATCTGTTCCTGCCTATCCAGAGATGAATTCAGGCGTATTATGCATCTTTGCAATGCGAAGCTTATCTGGGACCGAATCTCTGACGTCTATGAAGGTCATCGAACCCGTCATGATCCTTGGTTTGAGGATTTCAAGGAATCTCTCAAAACGATGACTTTCGAACCAGAACCATCATCTTCTGCACCATGCCTCATGGCAAACGGTGCCAAGGTAACCGAATGTTCCTCATCCGAATCTAGTGAATATGAATCTGATGATGATTTTGAACCTAGCTATACCAAGCTAGTTTACATTGCCACTAAACAACAAACGGCCTTGGAAAAGGTTCGAAACATGCTAGACAAAAGTGATCATATGTTGGGTGAAGAAATGGATCGCACTAAAGCCTTGACTGAAAATCTTCAGAGACTTCAGTCTAGGTTTGACAGCCTTCAAGGTCATCATAACACTCTCTTGTCTGATCATGAGAAGCTTTCTTATGAATTTCTTAAAAGAAAGCAAGATCTTGAGAAGCTAAGAGTGAGTTATGAAAATCTTCAGAAGGAGCGTGATTCATTACTTGCTCAACAAATCAGCGCTTCTTCAGAAGAATTTGTTCCTCCATGCTTAAAATGCATTGAACGTGAATCGCTAATTCTTCACCAATGTTCAAATGCTTCAATTGTTACAAATTCCTCTCATGCCTCTGCTATCACTAATTCCTCATCCGAGGACATTGCTAGTATCACCGATCATGCAGGGTTGAAGGAATTGTACATGACAGAGCATGTACAAAAGCCTCAAAGGGCATCAGACTCTTTGTGATATGCTTAAAAGGCAGATCCTCAACAGGAACCCTATGAAAGAGGGTAGTGCCTTTGAGAGGAAACTCAATGCTGATGGAACATATTGGAAGCCTGAGCAGTACCCCAAAACCTCATGGGTTGCTGCAAAGGGACCTCCAGTTGATCCATCTAACTTATCTGGCTTTACATGTGAATCTCCTCATTCTTCCGATGAGTCATTTGACTCAACTATAAACTGTTCAAAAATCAGAATGGTGAAGTATTTGCTAAATATGTTGGCACTAACTGCAGGAACGGTTCTCCTATGAAGAAAATTTGGGTTCCCAAAAGGTGCCTTGAAAGTCTTCAGGTGAATGTCCTCATGACACCACCTGTGAAGAATAGGAACCCCAGATCAAACTCTTCATATGGACCAAATTCCTCACATGGATCAAATTCCTCAAAAGGATCAAAGTCCTCATATGATTATCATCGTGCTAACAACTCTGTTTTCGCAGGTAGAGCTAAGGGCTATGAATATGTGCATTATTCTTCAAACCATTATGTTCATAAGTCCTCGAAGAATTTCTCTGCTTATTCATATGCTTACCCTAACCCCTCTTATGTGAAACGAAATGGATTGGCTTCTATGCCACCATTCTCATATGGAGCTCGAGAGTGATGAACTCTTTGCCACCCCTTCAGATGTGGGTGGTGAAGAAAAGAACTAATCTCTTCTGCAGGTCAGGTCTCCGACGTGCTTTAATGTCCAAGAATTTCTTTGGGGCCCGACAAAATTGCTCGAAAGGACGATGCTAATCATGAAGAAATGAACTTTCATTTCACACGTCCTCATACTTCTATATCTGTTTTACTGCTTGATGAAATTCATCTGATGAATTTGATATCATATTCTTCACTTATGAAGTATATGAGTTCGTAAGTCGCACTAATTCATCTGCAGGATGATCTTCCCAAAGCCTCTGAGTGGGTCCTCGATAGTGGATGTTCAAACCACATGACTGGTGACTAGAATCTATTGATGGATGCTCCCTTATCACCATCACATCTGAAGCATATCATCTTCTTGACAAAGGCAAAAGTCGGTATTGGGTCTAGGTAAGGTTGCGATCTCTAAGGACATACACATGGACAAATTCATGCTTGTTGAGTCCTTAGGATACAACCTCATGTCAGTCTCAATGCTTTGTGATCTTGATATGGTTGTTGTCTTTGGCAAGTATCGTTGTGTTGTGATTATGGAAGTCGACAATTCCAAAGTCTTGAAGGCTTTAGGAGAGGAGACTTGTATATTGTTGATTTCTCTCTGGGACCACAACCAGCCGTGTGCCTACTTGCAAAAGCTTCAGAAGGCTGGCTATGGCATCGACGACTTGGTCACGCGGGCATGAGGAATTTACACACGCTTGCGAAGAAGAAGCATGTCATTGGCATTGAGAATGTCAAATTCCTCAAGGATCACTTGTGTGGAGCCTGTGAAGCTGGAAAAATGACCAAGGCCAAGCATCCAGCAAAGACTATCATGACCACTACTCAATCATTCGAATTGCTTCACATGGACCTCTTTGGTCCTAATCATTACTCAGAAGTCACTAATGATGCATCTCTATATGGCTTTGTTATTGTTGATGATTACTCTCGTTACACATGGGTACACATTGTTACTTACAAACATGAAGTGCAGGAAGTCTTCAAACGATTTTCCTCGAGGGCTTCAACCAACTTTGGTGTGAAGATCAAGCACATCAGGAGTGAAAATGGAACTGAGTTCAAGAATTCTGGTCTAGATGACTATCTTGATGAACTTGGTATTACTCATGAGTTATCTGCTCCTTATACTCCTCAGCAAAATGGTGTCATGGAGCGCAAGAACAGAACTCTTATTGAGATGGCTCGCATATGCTTGATGAGTACAAGACGCCTCGTCACTTCTGGATTGAGGCAATTTACACTGCGTGCCACATCATCAACAGAGTATATCTTCACAAATTCTTCAAGAAGACTGCCTATGAACTCCTCACTGACAAGAAACCGAATGTGAGTTATTTCAAAGTCTTCGGTGCAAAATGTTGGATTAGAGATCCTCATCACAATGCTAAATTTGCACCGAAAGCACATGAAGGTTTTATGATTGGTTACGAAAAGGACTCGCACACCTACAGAGTCTTCAACAATGTTCTTCACAAGATTGTTGAAACTGTGGATGTGCGGTTCGATGAAACTAATGGCTCGCAAAGAGAGCACCTACCTTCTGTGATAGATGAACCAGCACCTGAGGATTCTATCAAGTTCAAGGCGATTGAGGATGTCATTCCTACTAAAGTATCTGCTGAATAATTCATTCCAGAACATGAAGAACGTCGAGCTGATGCACCTAAAGAAAATGCTGAAGAAAATGGTGCTGAAGAAAATGCTGATCAAATTCCTCGACGACAACCAGCTCATCCTCGCGTTGCAAAAGAAGTGCAAGTTGAAAAGATCATCGATGACATTGAAGCACCAGGTCCTCTCACACGCTCACAAGCTTCACATTTATCTAACTTTTGTGGGCACTATGCTTTTGTCTCTATCACAGAGCCCACTAAGGTAGATGAAGCATTTCTGGAGCCTGAGTGGATTCAGGCCATGCAAGAAGAATTACATCAGTTCGAGCTCAACAACGTCTGGAACTGGTCAAACGTCTAGATCCTCGCAAGCATAATATCATTGGCACAAAGTGGATCTATCGCAACAAGCAAGATTAAAATGGCTTTGTGGTGAGGAATAAGGCACGACTTGTAGCTCAAGGCTACACACAGGTTGAAGGAATTGATTTCGATGAAAATTTTGCACCTGTTGCTAGACTTGAGGCTATTCACATATTACTTGCTTATGCTAACCATCATGATATCACTTTATATCAAATGGATGTGAAAAGTGCATTCCTCAATGGTAAGCTTGAGGAAGAAATATATGTTGCTCAACCCCCAGGTTTTGAAGATCCAAAGAATCCTGACAAAGTCTTCAGACTCAACAAGGCCCTCTATGGCCTCAAGCAGGCCCCTCGGGCGTGGTATGATACTTTGAAGGAATTCCTCATGAAGAATGGCTTCACACCCGGTTCACTTGACCCTACTCTCTTTACTAAATCTTATGATGGTGAACTATTTGTGTGCCAAATATACGTTGATGATATTATCTTTGGTTGTACTGACCAACGTTATAGTGATGAATTTGCCAATATGATGAGTGAAGAATATCAAATGTCTATGATGGGAGAGTTGAAATTCTTCTTAGGTCTTCAAATTCGTCAACAACGCAATGGCATATTCATATCTCGGGAGAAATACCTCAAGGATGTTCTGAGGAAATTCGGCATGCAAGATTGCAAAGGCGTCAAAATTCCTATGCCCAATGGCCATCTATGCACTGATGAAAATGGTATTGACTTTGATCACAAGGTATACCGCTCCATGATTGGTTCTTTATTGTACTTATGTGCATCTAGGCCATATATAATGCTTAGTGTTTGCATGTGTGCCTGATTTCAAGCTACACCGAAGGAATCACACCATAAGGCAGTGAAGCATATTCTTCGATATCTAGCTCACACACCAACACTAGGATTATGGTACCCCAAGGGCTCTGCTTTTGATCTCATTGGATATTCGACTCGACTATGCTTGGTGATCGTGTGGACCGCAAGTCAACATCTGGTACTTGTCATTTCCTCGGACGATCTTTGGTGCATTGGTCCTCGAAGAAACAGAACTGTATCACCGCTCTGCGGAAGCTGAGTACATTGCTGCTGGTTCTTGCTGTGCTCAATTGCTGTGGATGAAGCAAACTCTCGAGGACTACGGCATCAACGTGAAGAATGTGCCTCTCTCTGTGACAATGAGAGTGCCATCAAGATTGCTCACAACCCGTTCAGCACTCAAGACAAAGCACATTCAGATTCGTCATCATTTTCTTCGTGATCATGTGTTGAAGGCGACATCTCCATCGAGCATGTGAAGATCAAGAACAGCTAGCCGATATCTTCACAAAGCCCTTGGATGAGAAGAGATTTAGCAAGTTGCGTGTGAGCTAAATATCTTAGAATCTTCGAATGTTCTTTGAAAAGGACACTCATCCTAACACTTATGCAAAATTGATGACTTAGATGTGCAACACATGAAGAAACGTTTTTCTTCAATCGATGAAGAACAACACTCCAAGTGTGAAGAAATTAATGAAGAATTTGATTCTCAGGACCCTACGGCAATTGTACGCGGTGTCTGAAATCATCATTCTTATACGGTGGGTCACGCCACCACCAAAGTTGAAAATCTTCAATTTGAGTTTTTCCTCAGTTTTGAAATTCTTCAGTTTTTCAAATTCTTCAACTTTGCAAAATCTTCACTGTTTCCGTCGTTTTTCTTCATTGGCTATATATATATGGGTTTATGTCCTCTACAACATTCACTTATGGCTATTTCTTCAAGTTGCATTTTCTGCTAAGTGAATGTGATCGGACCCTACCCCCTCTATGCTATACTCAACCCAATCTATTCACAAATTATTCATGTGCGTTCTATTTGAAACTCGTTCAAAATCTTCACTGTGTCCTTGTCAGCTGAAGAAATTGCGAACGAAACTTTAAAACTAATCTTATCCAAATTTTCGGATTTGCCGCTCAAACTGTTCCGCTTCCTACGATAGACTTATCTATTCACCCACGATCTAACAAGATCTCCAATTTTCAGTACGTGGGTGACACATGTCAAGCGAATGAGAAGGGTCAGGGGCACGTTCGTCCTAAATCTTCGGGCGAACAGTTTTTCACTGCGACTATAAATACCCCCTCTCCCCTTCCTCACTTCCTTTACTCTGCTCGACCGCTCTCTCTCCCGCTCGAGCTTCTCAAACCCTAGCGCCACCGCTACTCCATCGTCGCCGGTGAGGAAGAGCTTCACTGCCTCGACCTCGTCGCCGTCGTACTTGCACCGGCCGCGGAAATCTTCACTCTGCCGCCGCCGTAGCTGTCTTCCTCCGCCGAGCTAGGGCGTGGAAGATCTGAACTAACGAGCTTCAAATCTACACTTCTCAGTTCGTCATGTTCTTCATCCAGGGTAATTAAAAGTTACTTTTACTGCCCTCTTTGATTCAGATTTTCTCTACAAAATCTTCAAAGGTGTTTTATTCTTCAAATCCTCACACACAAAACACCTCACTAGTCATCTGTTCTTGATTCGTTTCTCTAAGCATCATTTTTCTTCAAGATTCCTCAATTGTGTGGATCCTCGATCTATACAACTCTGGAACCTAAGACAAAGAACGCTTAGTGAAATTCTTCAAGGCTCATCTGGTCATATTCCTCAAACTTGTTCTTTTTGAAAAACCTTCTGAGAACGCATATGACCTCTCCAAAATTCCTCGCAACTATACTCTGTTCACAGGTACTCATGTCCGCTGCTGAATCACTAGGTTCTCATCAACTTAACTCATTTGCAGCGTTCCTCGAAGAAAAGTTGCATACTTCTTCAGAGAATTCGATTGTTCAAATTCCTCAACTGAAGAATATGGAAGACGGTAAGAAGGCATAGAAAGGAGGAAAGAGGCCTGAGGTCATGACTGCTTTTGAAATACCTGATGACATCTATGCTGATTATTGCACACCTGATGAGGCCAAGTTCGGAAAGGAGAACAAAAATCAGCGCAAGGTGCGCATACAGAGGATTGAAAGGAGATGGGCAAGAGAATGGAGGGAGTACATGTATGTAACTCCAAAGTATATGAAGAAATTCACACTTAATCCTCCATGCCCAAGAGCTCCATTGGCACTGCCAAGAAGTCGACCCCACCAAAGATCAAGCGTGGTGAGGATTTTCCTGAAGAATGGGCCAAGCGCCAAGCCAAGTTGGCAAGACAAGCCAAAGAAGAAGCGAGGAAATTCAATGAAGACTCTGCTGCTGCTGCCACTAAGGCCTCTGTCAAGCCTAGGAAATCAATGGCAAAAAAGCCCGCGCACAAGCCAAGTGCTTCACCAACTGTGCCCTCACAGCCAAGTTCCTCAGCAATGCCCTCACGGCCAAAATCTTCAAAGCCCTCACGGC
Organism: Aegilops longissima; assembly: GCA_021605205.1. Lineage (NCBI taxonomy): Eukaryota > Viridiplantae > Streptophyta > Magnoliopsida > Poales > Poaceae > Aegilops > Aegilops longissima. Next base: position 374,999,146 of record CM038680.1, on the reverse strand, counting down.
CAGTTCCTCATGCTGCTCCTGCTCCTCCAAAATCTTCAGCTCCTCCTCCAAAGTCCTCAGCTGCTCCGGCAAAGTCCTCAAGAATCGTGCATCCGCCACGTGCCAAAGGACTGCAGCATCTCTATTGCCTCTGGTGTCTCAAATGAGTTCTCACCTGCACCAAATTCTTAATCAGACCCACTCTGCTGAAGACAAAGGCAACGGTGGACGAGGTCCTCGCCAAGTCCAAGAAGAAATATGTTGCCTTCCAAGTGCCATCGACGATGAAGGCGATGATGATGAACTTGCGAAATCATCGAAGCAGACAAGAAAGGGCCGCAGAGCCAAAGGCACACTGTGCCCCTGCTTTTGGATCCTAAGATGATCCTCGATTACATTGATCTCTAGCACAAGGATCCAGACACTCCTATGCCTGATTTCCATTTGACTCCTGGCCAAAGTCACATGCCGACCCATTTCATCTCTGAAGAGAAATGGAAATTTGAGAAGGCCAGACAGATCAAGAAGGCTCAGTTCAGGAAAGAGAAGTTCCTGAGGAAAAACGTTGTCAACATGAAAACTGATGAACTCATCAAAATTCAGTCCAAATCAAAGCCCTCAAATGACAACTTCAACGCTTACTATGCTGATTGGCAAGGAGCCAAAGTTAGGTTTGTTAAACCGACCGAGAAGTTCACCAATGTTGCAGCTCCAACGCAACAAGAAGTTCCTCAGTGAAGCTTCGCTCAGCCCTTCAAGAACATGCCAAGACCACCGATGACTTTCAGACAGTGAAGAAAATGCTAGTTCTAGGGCTGATGACTTCATTCCACCACCGAAGAAACTGCCAGGCATCCACTAGTGGTGCGCCTGAAGAAAATGAAGAAGTCAGGGCAACTGCATCAGTTGTGCCTGAGGCAAATCAACCAAATTCCTCAGCTCCTCCTGCACCTACACCAACTCCTATCCTTCCATCTGCATCAGATGTGAAGAAGACCAAGGCTGCAGAGCGAGCTGCATTGAAGAAAAGGAAAGCATCACCGCTTGATTCTTGAGATCCAAGAAAATGAAGCCTATGACCAGCTCGTTTGAGAATCCCATTGATGCTATTCCGATCTCAACCATGCCATCAAAGGACCTTGTTCCTTTTGGTGAAGAATATGTGATCCCTAGCGGATCTGATGAAGAAAATCATTCTGCTGCTTCGTCAGAGCAGATTGATGAAGAAATTGAAGTGGACGCGGTCCCTTCAACGCCAGATTGTTTCTCGCCAATGCCTCGGTTCACAGTGAAGAGGTCAAGCGTTGAAGAAATTGAAGATGAAGACGTGGATATTGGATGCACTACGCCAGTGATGAAAGATGACTTTTGGGAAAGTCAGCACCCCAATTCTCCACTCTTCACCCCACTACAACAAATACCTCAGTCCCCTGCACAACCGTTCAAATGGGCTCTGAAGAAACTCACCCCACCTCGCATATGCATGAAGAAATTCCAGCCACAAGTGCTGAAGAAACTGTTGTTGCTGATCCTTTGAACACGCAGACTGCCACTGAAGAGGAACCAGAAATTCCTCAGCTTGAAGAACCTGAGATTGCGATTCCTGAGGTCGTGATGTAACTCACTGACATTCCACTGCCAAAGCCAAAGGATCCATTCTCACGCAAGCAAAAGTTCAAGGCTGAAGATTTCTTTAGCAAGCATGCATTCTTCACTGACTACAACCCATATGACTCTGCTCGCATAAGGAAGAGGCGTTTCTGGACTACTAGTCAAGCCAATTTCTATTCCACAGTGCTGTTCAACAAAGACAAAGTCTTCGATCATGCACACATTCCTCATGTGGACATGGAATCTCTGCCAGGCTTCGAGCCAGTCCTCAGTGTTCTTCATGATGTTGGATTGCTAAATTTGTGCACTGACATATGTGATTGGAATGAAGAACTCATTCTTCAATTCTATGCGACGCCGCACATCACAGAAAATTCTGAAGATGTGAACTCATGGGTGCTGGATGGATGTCGAAAATACTCACTACAAGGCACCAAAGAATCGAATTGCTTTGTGCCCTCCCACTCGATCCTCCCTTGAAGGTGCTCGTTGCGTCTACAATGAACATGAGCTTACAAATCATTACATGCAAGTCTTGATGAAGCCTTTGAAACCGTGGCAGGCCCCTCGAACCAAATTCCTCGTCAAGGAATTATCAGATGTGCCTCGGATCGTCTATCGCATTCGACGAAGACGATGAGTCCTATCAAAGGCCACGACTCAAATGATGAAGAAGTCGTTGGCATCATGAAGAATATGCTTTTCAATATCATTCATGGCGTTCCCGCAACTTCCATGATTTCTTCATGAGGACTCGCGAATATTGCTATGTCACCATTTGAGTGAAGCCTTATGCACCATGGATTATGAGGTTCATCGGACAAGGTCTTCACTCAATTATAAGGTGATACTCAACCACTGCAGCTACTTGCCTCCGATTGAAGTCCTCAAACGGACATTTTCCTCTCACGATGACAAAGGCAAGGCAATCTGCCGTGATAGATGAAGGCATTCGTCCATTGGATGGTCAATTTCGCAAGGCTGCATCCTACTCCACCAATGATGACTCGCCACACATGACTCTGCGCTAACAACTCGCCAAGCAAAATCCTCAAGCCACAAAGACCGTGGTGATGACTGATCGTGAGTTACTCCTCAGTCTTCATCAGAAAGTTGATCGCAATCATAAATGGGTCAAGCGTCAGTTTGGTTCAATTCTTCACAACATGACCTCAACACACAATGCAGTGAATAAAAACCAATACTACCTCCATGAAACCTTCAACCGTACCTGGGCCGCTCTGTCTCATGTTTACAGCGAAGAAGATCTAAAGAAAATGGGTCTGAAGGAAGAATTTGACTGGTCTGCACCTCCACCAAAGAAATACAAGAAGGTCAAGGTTCCTTCCTTGGTGGCCAGCTCCTATTCTTCATCGCGCGACACTGATGAAAATGAAGATTTGGACGACACTGCGGCAGGCCCTACTACGACAACCGAGCCCGACAACGCTGGCGCTCCTCCATCAACTTGATATTCTTCAGGGGCGTTAGTCCTCAGTTTCGATCATTTTGGTCATTCGATGACAAAGGGGGAGAAATTTTGAGTTAGTCTTCAAGCGGGTCTATTATATGGGCGTTATGGGCGTTTTTTTTTCCGCTAAGTTACAACTCTCGCTCTTCTGAAACTTTTATTGGATCGAGTTGTAATCTTAAACCCGATGGTGCTCTGATACTTTTGATGTGTTCCTCTGCATGCTTATTCTCATTATATGTTAATACACGCATGCTGAATTACATCAGTCACCATATTTCATCATGCATTTCAAATTCTTCATATTATATGTCAAATGCGTGTATGAATTACAAGATATAGGGGGAGATCTCCATGATTCAACTCTTTAAATGTGCATTGCCTCAAAAGCAAATTCCTCACTATGCACATCTTTAGGGGGAGTTCTTCTATATCTTGCAATCAAATTCCTCAATATCAGTATTTACACTTCATATGTTTATCCCCGTTGAAAACTTAACCTATATTGTCATCAATCACCAAAAGGGGGGAGACTGTAAGTGCATCTAGTGCCCCTTAGTGATTTTGGTGTATTGAAGACTTATAGGTTAAGGGACTAATGTGTTTATGAGTGTACACAGGTCTATAAGTCTATGAGGAGTTTGATATTTACAGAGAAAGTCGACCCCTAAAAATGAAGTTCTTCGACTGAAGACTTTGATATTCTAAAGACTTTCTGAAGACTTTTGAAAGTGAAGAATTTGGTGTGACCTTGAAGACTTGGTATTCATTTGAGGAACATGAACCGTGAAGACTTTTGTTTTCGTAGTTTTGTTTTCTCTTTCTTGAGACGCTGGAAACACCGTACTGTTAAAGGGGGTCGAGGAAATACTAAGAAAAAAATTTCATGTGATGCTCAACTCAAAATCCTACACCTACCAATCTCTTCGAGTGAAGCCTTTGGAAATCTCATATAGTTCAGTCAATTTCTTGATGGATGAGACGAAATTCTTACAGTCATTGAGGAATTTGTTCGACCGAGGAGTTAGGAATTCGCCAAAGTCGGATTGCCTACACAATGAGGAACATGATAGCCCTGAGGAATTCGAACCTCAAATTTCCAACCGTTGCTGTGTTGCGCGCCAGCTGTCCCAAAATATCTTATCCGCCTAACGATCATATCATTGAAGGGCATTTATGTCTTATCATGTCGGGCTGCTCCCTAGGCTATAAATAGCCACCCCCTACAACCACTAGCTGGTTGGCTGCTCCGAGAGAAACTGACACTTGTCATTTGAGAGCATCCCATCCTCCGAGAACTTTAAGCAAAAATCATCGAGTGAGGAAAACCCAAAACCAAACACCTACAAACCCCAAGTGATTGAGCATCACTGAAGAAATTGATCCTGCGTGGATCCGACGCTTGTTACCTTTGAAGACTGTGCTTCTTCCAGACGGTTAGGCGTCATGGTCTAGAGCATCCAAGAGGAATTGTGGATCGCCGAGTGACCGAGTCTGTGAAGGTTTGGAAGTCGCCTGAAGACTTACCACGAGTGATTGGACGAGGTCTGTGTGACCTTAGTTCAAGGAGAATACCGTGAGGACTTGGCGTCCTGAGCTGCGTGCTCAGCGACTGGGTGTCCGGGACTGTATGTCCTCGAGTTTAAATACTCAGCTGCTCCAACCAGACGTACAACTGAGACAGCAGTTGGAACTGGTCTACCAAATCATTGTCTTCACCAAGCTTATTGGTTCTATTTCCTCAACTCTTTCATTTCCTCATTACTGTGTTGAGTGTTTGTTCATATCTGTGTTTGAAGACTTTGACTGAAGACTTTCTCAATTTCCTCAGTTCAATTTCTTCAGTCTGTTTGTCTTCATCTTGTGTTATCCTGTGATTACGCTTTCTGTACTCTGTGATTGTCTTCATTTCATCATGATGACCATGTCTGTATTCTGTTATGCTTACTTCTGAGTACTTATTCCGTTGCAAGTAGTTCTTCGCTTAGAAATTTCCTCACCGGCGAATTCCTCAGTGAAGAATTCATAAAAATCGCCTATTCACCCCCTCTCTAGTCGATATAACGCACTTTCATAAACGTGTGAACATTTTTTATTTTCCTTTAAAAGTTGTTTTTAATAGTAGGACATTGTTTACCAATTATGTGAACATTTTTTTTGTATTTTCATGAAGATTTTTTAAATGGCATGAACATACTATATGTTTTAAACATGTGATCCTTTTGTGGAAATTGACAAGCAAGCTTTTGAATTTTATGAACATTTTGCAAAAACCACACGAACAATCTTTTACATTATACGACCATTTTTCATATTCGTTGAAATTTTTCAAAAACTGCAAAAGCTCATGGAGTGAGGGAACTTTTAAAAAAAGTGAAAACAAAAAGGTAAATAGGAACAACAAAAAGAACCAAAAACAATCGAACGAGACAACGAGAAGCGGCAGCTTAGTGGGCCGGGCCATGCGGAAGCAACTGCAGGCGAGCGGGGCGTGCGACTCGCCGAGAGCGAGACAGTATGCGCCCGAGCAAGCACGCTCTTGCGCTCGGCCGCGCGGACGCTCCGCCCGGCGCCCCGCCGGCCGAGCTCCACCGATCGAGACGCGCGCTGAATGATGCGTGGAGGGGAGGCGGCTGGTGCACCCCCGGTGGAAGATCCGCGCGCCGGGCATCCAGAGCTCCCGCGGAGCGGAGGCGGAGCGAGTTGTGCTCGCGCCACTCCCTCTCCTGCTCTCCCTCTGCGCTCCAGGTGCTCGCGGAAATGCCGCGCAGCTTGACACCTCCGGCGGCCATTGTGCTTGGAGCGCCATGAGCGACAGGCGCAGACATCACACCTCCCTGGTCTCTGTCTAACCGCGTCCTCTCCATTTCCTTGAGACCGTGAGCCCTGAGCGTGCAGACACCACGCGACCACGGCGAGCACTCGTCGTCTCGTCAAGGTCAAGGTCAAGCACTCGTCGTCTCGCCTCTGTCTAAGCATTGTCGTCACTCACCTTCCACGAAGTTTCGCGGAGCCGGAGACTGCCTCTGCCGATTGCGCGTTTTCTTTGCGTCTGCGCTTCTGCAGTCAGCCTCTCATGTCTAGCAGTACACGCGTTCATTGCAGTCAAAGGTCAAGCAGAATCGACAACACCATGGCCACCCATGTCCCACAGAACACTGTACTGTGTGGCTATCTGCTCCACCCACCTCTACCGCTACTTCAGGACAAGATCGAGGCAGACAGTTTCTCGTGTGCTGCACGCAGTTAAACAGCTGACAGGCAATCTACTCTGGTCCCAAGGTATGCTCCCACTTCCTATCTCCTTCCTTTGAACTGTGTTTCGAATAGTTCGACAGTTTTGATCAAAGTTTCTTTGTCTTTCAGTGATCTTCTTGGAATTTACATGCATAATACAGTGGTTTCCTTTCCTACGGTTTTCACTCTGAGAAGGAGAGAGGTGGTGCAGATATGGCGCAGTGGAACGGCATGGAGCAGGCAGCGACCATCGCGCAGCTGGTGAGGGTGGATGCGTTGGGGCTCATCTCGACGATTGTACAGGCGGCACAGACAGTCCAGCGCAACAAGGAGACCTGCCAGGAGCTTGTGCAAGATGTGCAGTTGATAAATGGCCTGCTACGGATGCTGCAAAACCCAGAAATGATGCAGCGAGAATAGATTGTAAACGCACTCAATGGACTGGAGGGGACGCTCCGGGAGGCGTACAGCCTCGTCAGCTCCTGCCAGGACTGCAGCACCACATATCGCATATTCATGGGATAGAAACACACTGACCAGTTCCGACGTGTGAAGAAGAAGATTGCCAAGCACCTCCGGTTCTACCCTATGATCTTCCATGCTGACATAACTTGTCGTCTCGGAAGAATAAGCAACGGCACGCTGTCGACGTGCTCATCTCAGGTATAGTCAGTTTGTACTTCACTGGTAAACATCATCATGGCTTTTTGGTTGTAGCCAAGGGTCTTCACGTAATACTAGTCTCGTATGCTTGAAATTTGTTTTGTTGTTTCAGGACGCAGGAGGAGTGCTGACATCATCTAACAGCCACTCAAACTCTGAAGCTCGGTGAGTTGTTAGCAAGCATAAGGAAATAGAGATACTTAATCTGTTTCTTGGTTACTGCAAGAAGTGGCCACAACATTATTTCCGAAACATTTTGTTACATACATAAAATGGTTACTTTTATCTCTTAACCATGAATTTTCAGGACTGAATGTAGTTTACGGCCTGTTGAATTAGAAAGATCGCAGGCATGCAGGAGCGCCGAGTCCATTGCAGTTGAGGAACACCAGCTAACAAGTAATTCTTTCAGTTAACTGTTTATGGAGTTGGGATCTTGAATTTGATATATTGCATTGTATTGTGGAAGCGGACGAGGAGCACATGGAGGCTCCGCTCCCTGTAATCTACACGTCCATTACTGTCTCGGGATGGATGCAGTTAATGCAGTTTAATTTTGCTTACATCCAATACGAGAAGTATTACTGCGTATGAACAATGAATCACATTTATTCCATCCCCCCAACTACATCTTGTCAGATGCCAGCACGCGCTGAGATGAGGTGAAGTACGTTTGGGGATGTTGACCAGGCACAAGCTCGGGTCAAGGGCGCCGCCCACATGCTCGACTGGGTGCAGGAAGCAGCCAGTTCTAGTCGTGCTTGGATGCAGTACTGGGTGCAGGAAGGCAGGCCATTGTGCCGGCGGCCAGGGCAGACGCAGTGTCGCAGGACATGGCAAGCTTGGACGATGACTGTATCAATTTGCTCCTCGTCGACGGCGTAGTCATCCTCCCGGCTGTCAAGCGGGACTTTGTTTCAGCGGCTAGGGTGGACGTGTTGGCCATGTCCGCAAGTGACACAGCAAGATCAAACCGCTACCTCGTTCCTCCTCAATATTGTTCCCCATCGGCGACATAGTCTTCTTCGTTCTTCCTGGTTTTTTTTCCATGTCCACTTTGCCAAAGGAGAAGACCAGAGGCGCAAAGAAGAAACAGAAAAGTAGAGACGAAGAATAACATGAGCAGTGTCGCTTCATGGTGGGGGAGAATGAGCGTCCATGGAACATGGCTTCGTGTGAAGAGAGGGAACCGGGGAAGAAAGTGCAGAGGTCGTAGTCTGTAGAAGATGAATTGGTGAGGAAGGAGGAAGAAGGGTTGGTGGGGAGAGGAGAACAGAGAAACGCATGCATTCATTGCATTGCTGGGTCTTGGTTCAGCCGGTCTTGGTTGGTTGGGCGCTGGTTGTTGTGGCCCAACGGGTGTAAGATACGAGCAAAGAAATGTAGCAAATACAGTGGGGCTAATATAGGAGGTGAGGATCCCGAGACAACTAGATGGGTGGGATTCTAGTGGGTTGCGTCGCCGAGTGCTCCTATGCACTTTCGATTGTATTGTGTACTACTAGGTTTTAGGGAGAGGTAGGGGAAGGGCTATCACCCCAAAGGCAAGAGAAGATTTGCTCTTCTAATTCTTGCTGGATTTATTACGCATAGGGGTTGCTCTTTAACAATCCGATATAACTAATAAATCATAGATCTTCTGATTGACTTGAGTCCCAAGTTAATAGTTCTTCCTAATTTAAATGATAAACTACGTAACCGAGAGATGGGATCTGAACCCATAAGTTTTTTTCGAAAAGGATCTTAACCCATAAGTGGGAGCTGATTTCCTTGCCATGGGGCCATGTACTTTCATAAGTTCAACCTTGCCAAATGTTTACTGAACTTTCCAAAGTACAACTTCATGTCCCGTATGATTCTTCTTGAACATGGTTTAATCAAAGTATATTCCTATTACTTTTTCTGATATTGCTCATGAGTCATGTGTATAACATATTTAATTGAGTTTAATTCAGGTTACCAGGAAATTGCTGAACCTTTTGCTAGGAAGCAGAGGTTCCGGTGGGGTCACTGTTTGCCCTGGAAAACGCCAGCTCCTTGAATTCATGAAGTCAACGGACCAGGTACTAGCTACAAGCACCATATCAACATCAATGGATACTGAAGATAATAGAATCAATAAATGAATATTTAGACATATTAGTTATAACATTCGGCAAAACCCATCAACTTTGAAAGGAAACTACAGTCTGCATCACAAATAAGCAAAGCTCATGGTGCATTCACTGCAGGGTTTTCAGGTTTCCATTTCTTCCAATTGTTGGCTGCTACAAATAATTTTGCATTCCAATGCAAAATTACAAGTTGTGGATACGCTGATGTGTATAAGGTACATAGTATGAATGTGCTTTTGAAAAAAAAATCCTTTTTGGATCTAGGAGGAAAAAAAAATTCCTTTTTATCTTCTTGTATTATTCTTCGCAAGTATATTCTTAATGGTCCAAATCTTGTTGCACTTTTAAATGCATAACAGATAAGCATCATAACTAAAATTTCACAACAAAACTTCCCTTGTTTATTCGCTGGTAGTTTTAGTATTTTTTACTGATGCTGTTACCCTTTTAAGATAACCGAATTACCAGTGCAAAAAATTGTTTGGGCATTACATCAGCAAACACGCATTTGCTCCTTTACTTTCATATATTCAAACATCATGAAGTGATCAGTTCATTAATAAAAAATTCCCTGTCCCCCTGCTTCTGATTTAGCTACCTCAAGTTTATAAAAGATCTGACAAGACATGTCTTGGCATATGTAAATCAAGTTTCATCAGCCCTGGCTAATAATGGCATGCAAAAAAAGGTGCATCCACAACACCTTTACCTTTGCATACGACACATTAAACTTTATTCTTTCTGAATTTTTCCTAAACAGCATAGCTCTGATATTGAGTTTTCAGAGGCGAAAGATTACATGCTGCTTGTTAAAGATAGATATCCATTCCCCGGATGAAGGTTCTAACATGCCAACTTAGACATATTTCTACCAGAGAAATTCTTACTTGTAATTAGTTTTAACATGGATTAAGATATGTACATATGTATGTCACCTTTTGTTAAAGAATTTCTACATAACATGGATGTAAAATTGAATACTGTATTGAGCCGAAATGTACATGTCTAGAATCGAATGGTTATTTGGCATGCATCCAACCTAGATGCTCCCTTTTTTTTGGAAATCTTTGCAGCAGTACTAAATCACATACCGACAAATTGTCGTAGATAAACCTAGTGTTGATGCTTGCAGGGACGATTGGACAGTGGACTTGAAGTCATGATCAAAAGATTTTATCAAAATAACTCCCATTCTTCACTCACATTTGAAAATGAAGTCCGCTTTCATGCAAAGCTTCTACACAAAAACGTTGTTAAGCTCATTGGATGTTGCAGTGAAAGAGGAGAAGCACTTTTAGTCTATGAATCTCTGCCAAATGGGAGTTTGTCTGACGCGGTAACTGGTATGTTTCTTCTAAGTTGTTCTTATAGGTCATTGTGGACTTTTTTCACCTAGTTTGTTCTCTCACGATTGTGACCATAAGTATCTCACTGGTACAGGAACAAGGGTGTTGCTCAACTGGTCTGAGCGCTTCAAAATAATTTTAGGGATAGCCCGTGGGGTGGCCTATCTACATGATTGCTGTGGGATACAAATTATGCATGGGGATTTAAATCCACAAAGGATTCTCTTAGATTCTTATATGACTCCTAAGATCACTGATTTTGCTTTTGCAAAAGTGTGTAGTCCGGATGGGCGTGAAAGACACAAGGGTAGTTTACTCGGTACAAGGTATTAACTTATCAAATTCACAGTAAAGCCTTTGCTCTATCACCTCATGTATGTTCTTCATCTTCATATATTTTCGTATTTGTTTGGTTCTAGGGGTTATATGGATCCTGGATATGTTATTAACCGTATTTACTCAGTGAAGAGTGACGTGTATAGTTTTGGTATCACTCTTCTTGAGATAATTACTGCAAAGAGTCCCGATGCACTTTTCAAGGATGCAGGTGATGTAAGTACATGTGCTAACTGATGTCCTCTGCAAATAGAGTTCCTTGGATGTACCAACCCATTTTATTTGTTCATATATCGGATTTTACTAAATAGGGCACTCACCACTCAAGTAATATAAGAAGAATTGCCTTTTGTATTTATGATGCTGCAGCTTGTCAGATTGCCGACAATGGCAGGATCAATGGAGATGTACGACATGATAGATCCAGCATTGCATGGTGAATAAAAAATGGCCGAGATAATGAGATGCATTCAGATCGCGGTATGGTGCTCCAGATCGTTGACGCACGCTGCCTTGCCGCCTCCCTGCGCCGAGAGTGTTTGACGAAATGACCCTGAATGTTGTTCAGCTGGAAAGCAGGTTTCACCAAACCACGCGCCATCGGACTAAGGAAGCGGCAGCACAAGAAAAACCTGCTCAAGTACCTGCAGTGAATTGAAATTTTCCCCATTTTACCTGTCCTTTTCTGATGGCCGTGCTAGAGTTTTCCCATTTGCATGGCTAGATATTTCGTATAATGTAGATGTCTCTGTCAAATATAGATATGTTTGCCTTATAGTACCAATTTATATGTTTTAATTAATGATGCTTGATTAATTTAGATATGTTTGCCGAGTAAATAGCATAAAACTACCAGTTTACAGGCTAGGGTTTCAAAAAACTACCAAAATTTTAATTTTCTCAGAAAACTACCAATCGAGCGGTCCGTTGTTTCAAAAAACCCAAATCGTCCAGTCTTCGTCAATTGATACCGATTATGACAGGTCAGGCCCGCATCTAAACACACCGTTAGTTTGACCTTAGTTTGACCGTTAACTTACATGTGGGGCCTACATGTAAGATTCATCCTCCTCTTCTCTTTCTTCTTCCTCTCCCTCTCTGTTCTTCCCTCCCCCTGTGTCTCCTGTCCCGGCCATCTCCCCTCCCGAGACGGCGACCTCCCTTCCCTCCAGAGCCGGCGACCCCCTTCCCTCCCAGGCCGGCGACCCTCCCCCCTGAGCCAGTGACTCTTCCCCATCCCCCCGAGCTGGCGACCCTTTCCCCCGAGCCGGAGCTCCTGGTGGTGACGAGGTCGGCCTCGTCCCCGAGTCATGGCGTGGCGATGGCCGCAGGCGAGACACGGGAGGCGCGAGCCATGGTGTGGCGGCGGCGCAGGTGAGGCACGACATGGCGGCTGTTGGGCGCGACTTCGCCGCACTGATGCCGGCATGGCGGCGTTCTGGTGCAGCTTCATGCCTCGGTGGTGCAGGCGTGGATTCTTGTGCTTTGTGGGCGCGGCTCGCCGGCCGGAGGAGGCAGCACTGCCCTGCCGAGCGGGATCGAGCTCCCGGCTGCCGCGGGGACCTGATTTCTTTTTTAGAAAATTCATAGGGACCTGATTGCTTTTTTTAAAAAACTTATAAGGACCTGATTGCTTTTTACAAAACTTACATGTGGGACCCACATGTAAGTTAACGGTCAAACAAATGATTATCTTACATGTGGGCCCCAACTGTCATAATCGTGATCAACTGAAAATGACTCGATGATTTGGGTTTTCTGAAACAGCCAACCACCCGTTTGATAGTTATCTGAGAAAAATTAAAAGCTGATAATTTTTCGGAACCCTAGCCTGTAAACCGGTAGTTTTATGCTATTTACTCCAGCAGGTCACAGGGAGCACCTGAAAAATACTGAGAATCGCTGATTCACATACAAGGAGTTGGAGAAGTTTACAAATAAGTTTGAAAGGTTCATTGGACAAGGAGGTTCTAGGCTTGTATACTATAGTCGTTTAGAAGACTATTGAGCTTGCTGTCAAGATGCGTTCTGAGTCCTCGTTACATGGACCCGATGAGTTCTTAGCTGAGGTACCAATTTCGATCACATAAAAGACATTAGAATTTTGACAGTGGGATTCCTGACAAATTAAGAGATTATCGTCATGTTCTCTCTCTCGTTACCTAGGTTCAGAGCTTGACAAAGGTGCATCACAAGAATCTACTCCCTCCGTTCCTAAATATTTATCTTTCTAGAAATTTCAACAAATGACTACATACGGAGCAAAATGAGTGAATCTACACTCTAAAACATGTCTACATACATCCGTATGTTGTAGTCCATTTGAGATGGCTCGAAAGACAATTATTTGGGAACGGAGGGAGTAGTATCTTTGGTTGGTGTCTGCTGGGAGGAAGATCGTTTGACACAGTACAAAATTCATAAAAATCTGGATTGTTTTCACAACACACATGAATGAATGTTCTACTTCCGTGCATTTTTTTTAGAGAAATAACATTCGAGAGGTCAGTGCAAAAAAAAAAAAACACAATCAACACTTTGAAAAAGCTCACTTTTGAAGCATTTTGGGGTTTCTGTTTTGCTTTTTCTACCCAAAGTACACGAACGTGATTTCTTCAATAAAATCTATACGTGCGAAGAAAACTCAAGAATGTTTGTCTACATTTTCTTATATTGATTTTTTAGTTTTTTTTACGTGAATGCTACTTTCGCCTTAGTAGCAGCTAGCACGTACGTCCATATAGCTGATGAGCAGTGACAAATCCCAAATCAGCCAGGAGTTTCCTAAATTGGCTCACTGTTCTTGGACCTTTTGCTAACACAAGCTAGCAGCCGAGGTGATGCCGCAATTTCCCCTCTGACCCACGAACTCGCACCTGCTCGGTCAGCAACAGGATTTGAGCGCCGGGCCGCTGATTTGATTGAGAACTTGAGATCGAGACCAGCAGGCAGGAATTTGCACCTCAATTGACTTAGCCATGGATCTCTCTTCAACGTGACACATGAATTTTTATATGTTTTGGTCTCAACATTCGAGCTTCAATTTTATTGATCCTACTTGCATTGGGGGCATTGTGCTGTATTTCAAATTTGTAGTGCTGTCATGACGCAACTTGTGGTTTAATTATGAGGTCCCGGAAGTATAATTTGCAAATGAAAAACATCAATAATTCAACTCTTTCTCATCGTATTGCAAGTTGAGGCACTAAATTTTATGTAGTGGTTCTGTCCGAGGTCGCACGACGGAGTTTGATCCTCCAAATTGCAATGTCAACTAATAAACCAGAGCCCGTCCGACCAATTCCCGTGCGAGTGTGGTCATTTTCAAATATGTCATTCATCGTTCATTTTACCCTGTCATCCAAGAACTAGTCAGTGCACACCACAATGTCGTCGTCTTCAAGCATAAAAACAATAAACATGTACATATGTCAATATGCTCTGTCAATCTGAATCTTCAACTGCTACTGCTTATCACATAGATGGGCCATCACATTTACAAAATAAAGGTTGTAAGGCATCTTCAACGCTGACCATCAAACCGCCTACATACATTCAAACGTGTTGTGTCATCCAGCACAGACCTGTATCGGTCCGCTCGGCGCTCCGGGCGTGCTTTTTCCCACAAATCGGAGACAAACTAGGAGAGCTTTGTAGGTGTCTGGACACTACCACACCCGCGTCTGACCGCCCTGGTGTCTGTGTCAAAACCGGCGGATCTCGGGTATGGGGTCCCGAACTGTGCGTCTAGGATCGATGGTAACAGGAGACGGGGGACACGATGTTTACCCAGGTTCGGGCCCTCTCTATGGAGGTAATACCCTACTTCCTGCTTGATTGATCTTAATGAATATGAGTATTACAAGAGTTGATCTACCACGAGATCGTAATGGCTAAACCCTAGAAGTCTAGCCTATGTGTATATGGTAATGAATGTGTCCTATCCGGACTATGCCCTCCGGTTTATATAGACACCAGAGGGATCTAGGGTTACATGGGGTCGGTTACATAAGAAGGAATCTTCATAGTTGATCGCCTAGCTTGCCTTCCACACCAAGGAAAGTCCAATCCGAACACTTGTACGGTCTTCGGCCTTCATGTCTTCACAGCCCATCAGTCCGGCCCATGGATAACATGCCGGATGCGCGAGGACCCCTTAGTCCAGGACTCCCTCAGTAGCCCCCGAACCAGTCTTCAATAGCGAGGTCTTCGGCACACATACTATCTTCGGCATTGCAAGGCGGGTTCCTCCTTCAATAATCTTCAAGTAATATATTCGGTCATTGATCCAATATCGCCTCCTTGGCTTCTGCGGTTTAAATAATCTTCGTCCTCCACGTGTCGAGCGAATGTGGAGAGTCAGGGTATTTTTGCGAATAACACCCTATCTACGCGAGGAAGAGTGCCTATTTAAAGAGATTGGATCCCAAATCCACTCAACGCTACACAGAAGAAATCCCTAGAGACTGCCTAGGAGAAACCATTCCAGCATGGCTAGTGTTCCCAGCTCCTCCGCTTGTCCCGGCCCAGAGAAAGGCGAGTGGGAGAGGTGTTCCGTGTCTCATAGCCAATTGGCAAGGTTGCAAACGCAGGGATTCCTTCCCCCTGCGGATCTAGTCCCTGTTCGAGCGGGGCTAGCTTCCTTCAATGGCGGGACTTAGGCAGAGGACTTCCCCAATCCGTCCGGGGGAGATCGAGTGTGTTTCTTCCCCTACCTGCTAAGAGGCGTTCGATTTCCAATCCATCCGTTCCTCCGAGGGCTTCTGGAGTATTACGGCCTCCAGCTGCACAACTTCACTCCGGCCTCCATCTTGCATATTGCGGGTTACGTCGCTTTATGTGAACTGTTCCTGGGCGTCAAGGCTCATTTTGAGTTGTGGAGGAAGTTGTTCTGTCTCGTCCCGCGCAATCACGAAGGGTCGATATTTGAAGTGGGCGGAGCCGAAGTATGGCGTGTCGCCGATACCGGATACCCATCCGGCACACCAAGGAAGGCACCTGACGAATGGCCCTCCGAATGGTTTTATATAGAGGACGTTGCGCTCCCCGACCCGGTTTGAAAGGGTCTTCCAGAATTTGCGCGCGTCCCGCTGAAGAAACGCCATAATTGGCGTCCCCGGAGCCTTGAAGAGGACGACGGCGCGAAGGTTCGTCAGCTGATGAGCAAGATAAAAGAGCTCACTCAGTCCGAACTCACAGTAATCGAGGTCATGGCGATCTCCATAGCGCGAGGGGTTTAGCCGCTCTAGTACAGAGGGCTTCCAATGTGGCACTACAATGGGGAGGATGACGCCTCTCGCTGCGGCCGGAAAGGTACAGATACCCCCGCCGCTTTGGCTAAGATATTAGCCGAACTGTTCAAAGGGGAGGAAAAGGAATTTCTCCGCATCAAATTCAGAGACGGGTACTCTATGTATAACCCTCCCAGTTGGGTAAGGTCCCACCCCTCTGTTTTTACTCCTTCCATCTCTGAATTGCCTTTGATAAATTTCTAGTTCGTTTGCTTATGGCAGCACTAGCGAAAAGTCACCGAGGGATTTTATAGTCCCGCCCCACAGCCGGAGGACCACAACCTGGAGCTTGATCCCGGGTTCGAAGAGGATCCGAATATATTTGTGGTGCTCACGGAGGGGGTGTTTTACCAGACGAGCTATGATGGCACAGAGGTGGCCATTGTTGCCGACTACCCTGGTCTTCTTCCAGCTTCACAGGTAAGTTAGTCAAGAAACACCTTCTCTGAAAGTGTGCACCCATTCTGCCTCACCCGCCACATTGTCGCGCATTCTACAGGGGAGGCGGTCGACGATACCAAGGAAATCGGTTCCAGCACCGGGCAGGCCTTCGAAGAGGGGGGCCGTTGAAGGCACCGCCGGGCCTTCATCGAGGAGGTACGGATTAATATGTTTTTCAGTGGTTGTATCCAACTGTGACCTATGCGCCTATTTGATTACAGGAAAAAGGTTTGCCGGACTGTGTCCGGGGGTCCGGCCGTCCGCGCTCCCAACAACCAAGATGTGGACCAGGTCGGGGAGACGGGGGCCGATGTAGGAACAAAGCCGGACTGCCCCTCGGCCGAGGGTTCGGACAATATGTCTGTTACCAACTCGGAAGTGGAGAACGCAATGAATCATCGGTGCTGCAAAGCTGTTTTACGAGACCCGAAGTTCTCGGATGAGGCTTTTAATGCCTTTAGCTCGGGCGACGCATACATCCGAGCTGCTCGAGACGGGCTTAGAAAAGCCATGAGGCAATATCTGACAGATGTGCAGGTATGTTTTGTTTGTCAAAAAAGGATAGCCATATACCCGTAGCCCCCAAGACTGAAAGCAGTTGGCACGACTGATTTAAGGATTGTCGAACAACCAGGTCCTCGCAGAGAAGAATGGTCTGCTAGCCCAAGAGCTGGAGCAGTGTCGGACGTAGCTGAGAGCTGTTACCGCCGAATTGGGAGACTTGAAGAAGTCCAAAAAGGCGTCGCCTGGTAATTTTTCCCCTCCATCGAGAAAATATAATCATGTGCCGTTAATGCTAACAGTCCTGCCTATATCATGACATGATTGTCAGAGGAAATCAAAAAGGCGCTGGAAGTCGCGCAAGCGAATGAACAAGAAGCCAAGAAGCTACATGCTACGGGCGACCGTGTGCTAAAGCAGACCATTGTTGAGAAAAACCAGCTCCAGGATTGCAAAACCCAGCTGGGTGAAGAGTTGAAGGATGTGCGGGCCCAGCTAGCCGATTCCGTGAAGGAGAACAAGAAGCTACGGGGCAGCATATTCAGTATGTGTCCGAACTATTGTTAAAGTAGTTCGGAGATAAATAGAACTGATATAATTATGATTGCAGGTATATTGACGGGCCGTCCTAAAGAGGAGGTGTCCGGATCAGCTGATGATCTGCTGCAAAGACTGTCGCAGGTGCACGAGCATGCTCGGCTGGCCATGCGGAGCGTTGCCAAGGCCTTATGGCCATCCGCCTCCCCTCCAGGAAATATGGAGGAGCTTGTAGAGCTGTTCAAAGGAGCGCGGCAGCGTATCCGATTATGGAAGATATCGGCCTGTCGAGAGGGTGCGCGAGAAGCTTGGGCCATGGTGAAAACTCGGTTTACCAAGCTTGATCCTAATCACATGGCGTGGGTCGGACCGCTAGGGTCGGATGGGGAAGAAATTCCCGTTAGTTTAGTGTATGACCAAGTAGAGGTGGTCGCCAAATATTCTCAACAGGATTGTAAGTTAGACCACCTGTTGGACGGTATAGAGAAGGAAGTGTTTGAGTCCCAATGACTATGTACTTTCCTTACCGTATGTAATTCTAGCTGAATTGTATAGCATTTTTCATGGCAGGCCTTTTTGCTTCAACCTCCAGACTCGATGGTGCGGAGTGTTTCCGAATACCCTCGCGGCCGAATAGACCGGGGTATGCTTGGAAAGCTAGGCGTAGGGGTCATAGTTGCTTGAATAGACAAGTTGTATCTGGCTAGTTATGTTATATTACATTGAAATTGTAAGAAACATCTTCCAGGGAGAATAGTTCCGTTAAGGGTTCCTTTCCCTGGGTGTGCATGCATTAGTAGACATTCCGAGTTGTGATGTAAAAATCACAGTATGTATAGCTTTTGGGGGTTCGCAATAGAGTGAGTGCAAAGAGTATTTTTCATCCACCGACCGAATGTTCCCTTAAAAATGCTAGCTTTCGGCTTCACCCAGTCTGAGGTACACATCCAGATAACCCGGCAGTAACAATCGCAGAGGTGCTCCCTTTACCACCTAGCCGAACAATCAGGAACGTAGGGGTAAGCACAGGAGCCAGGCAACCCAGCTTGGCAAAAACTTAAGTCATATCGATGCATATAATGGTGAAGAAAAGACATACGGGAAGAACACATATGTATGATGAGCTTGTGCTCCGAAAAATAGTATGAACAAGCTTCTGTTAAAGAAGCCCCCAGGTATGATGGGCGTACATATGTAAGAATGTGTACGTCAGCAGATTTCGGTCGAGCCGAATGAGAGCTTTAGGGCGAAAAGAAGAATTGTGTAAAATGGAGAAAAATGAATGGAAACTATAGGGGAGAAGGAGATTAACAAAGAGTTTGGCGCTAGGCATAGAACCTTCGGAGTCTGGCCGCGTTCCAGGGGTTCGGCTCTAGGCGATTGTCTGATGCGTCACGAAGACGGTACGCTCCTCCGATAAGAACTTCGTCAATTATGAAGGGAACCTCCCATTTGGACTTGAGTTTGTCCTTTTTCTTCTCTGGCAACCGTAGAACGAGTTCGCCAACATTATAAGTCTTGGCCCGTACTTCTCTGTTTTGATATCTTCGAGCCTGCTGCTGATAAAATGCTGAACGGGCTTTGGCGATGTCGCGTTCCTCCTCCAGGGCGTCTAGGCTGTCCCGCCGATCCAACTCGGCCTCTTTCTCTTCGTACATACGCACTCGAGGTGAGTCATGTATAATATCGCAGGGCAATACAGCCTCTGCGCCGTACACCATGAAGAAAGGTGTGTATCCGGTAGTATAGTTGGGCGTGGTCCGCAGCCCCCAGAGTACGGAGTCAAGCTCCTCGACCCAGTGTTTGTCTGATTCTTTCAAATACCGCACTAGCCTGGGTTTGATGCCGCTCATAATAAGACCGTTAGCTCGTTCGAATTGACCGTTTGTTTGCGGGTGGTAGACAGAGGCGTAATCGAGCTTAATGCCCATATTAGCACACCAGGTTTTCACCTCATCAGCTGTGAAATTGGAACCGTTATGAGTGATGATGTTGTGCGGTACACCATAACGGTGCACCACATCGGATATAAATGCGATCGCTGGTCCGGGCTCGGCCGTTTGACTGGTCTAGCCTCTATCCACTTGGTGAATTTTGTCCACCATGACCAGCAGATATTTTTTCTTATGGCTTCCCCCTTTAAGGGGTCCAACCATGTCCAAGCCCCAGACCGCAAAGGGCCATGTAATGGAGATTGTTTGTAGGCCGGTTGGGGGCATATGGCTTTGGTTGGCGAAGAGTTGGCATCCAACGCAGCGCTGGACGAGGTCCTGTGCGTCTGCCCGGGCTGTAGGCCAATAAAATCCCGTACGAAAAGCCTTGCTGACAAGTGCCCTTGCTGCGGCGTGGTACCCACCGAGTTCGGCATGAATTCCTGCCAAGAGTTGCCGCCCCTCCTCCTCGGAGATACACCTTTGAAGGACTCCGGTGGTGCTTTTCTTGTAGAGCTCTCCCTCGTGAACTTCTATAGGCCTTCGAACGCCGGACGATGCGGCGAGCCTCGTTCTGATCTTCTGGGAGCTCCTTCCTATTAAGGTAGGCCAAGAATGGTTCAGTCCATGGGGCAATTACTGCCATGATGAGGTGGGCCGATGGTGTTATTTCGGTGGCTGAGCCTCCGATGATATCGACGTGTTCGCTATCTGTGTCTGTGTTCGGAACGGGACTGTCGTTGCTGTCTCCCCCTTGCCACACCACGGATGGCATAAAGAGCCTTTCGAGGAAGATGTTAGGTGGGACGGGGTCGCGCTTAGCGCTGATGCGAGCAAGTACGCCTGCCGCCTGATTACTTTCACGGGCGACGTGATGGAATTCAAGTCCCTCGAATCGAGCCGACATCTTTAAGACGACATTGCGATAAGCTTCCATCTATGGATCTTTGGCATCAAAGTCTCCATTAATTTGGGATATTGCAAGGTTTGAGTCCCCGCGCACCTCCAGGCGTTGTATGCCCATTGATACGACCATCCGAAGGCCATGTAGCAAGGCTTCGTATTCAGCTGCGTTGTTGGAGTCTGTATATAATATTTGGAGTACGTACTGGACGATATCTCCTGTGGGGGACGTTAATACGACGCCCGCCCCGAGCCCTGCCAACATTTTGGAGCCGTCAAAATGCATCACCCAGTTGGAATATGCGCCGTACTATTTAGGGAGTTCGACCTCTGTCCATTCAGCGACGAAGTCAGCCAGTACCTGGGATTTGATGGCTTGACGTGGTTTGTACGCGATGTCGAATGGCAGGAGCTCAATGACCCATTTGGCAATCCGGCCCGCTGCATCCCGATTGTTGATTGTATCATTGAGGGGCACTTCGGAAGCCACCGTGATTGAGCACTCCTGAAAGTAGTGTCGCAATTTTCGAGATGCCATGAAGATTGCATATGCTATCTTTTGATAGTGAGGGTACCGGGATTTGCATGGTGTGAGGACGGTGGATACGTAGTATACCGACTTTTGGAGCGGAAACTTGTATCCGTCTTGTTCTCGTTCGACGACGAGCACGACGCTCACCACTTGATGTGTTGCCGATATGTATAGCAACATGGGTTCGCCTGCATTTGGTGCAGCCAGGATTGGATTGCTTGCTAGGAGGGTCTTTATTTCCTCCAGTCCGGTAGTCGCCGCGTCTGTCCATTCGAAGTTATCCGTCGCCGTAAGAGGCGATAGAGCGGGAGTGCCTTTTCTCCTAGTCTGGAGATAAAGCGGCTTAGTGCTGCCAAGCATCCTGCCAGTTTTTGGACCTGTTTGAGGTCTGTTGGTGTAGCTAACTGTGATAGAGCTCAGATTTTAGCCGGATTTGCTTCGATTCCTCTATTGAAAACTATGAAGCCCAGCAGTTTTCCAGCGGGGACGCCGAAGACGCATTTCTCTGGGTTGAGCTTAATGTCATATGCCCGGAGGTTGTCAAATGTGAGACGTAAGTCGTCTATTAGTGTTTCGACGTGCCTGGTCTTAATGACGACGTCATCAACGTAAGCTTCTACCGTCTTGTCGACCTGTTTCTCAAGGCATGTTTGGATCATCCGCTGGTAGGTGGCGCTGGCCTTCTTGATCCCAAAGGGCATGGTGTTGAAGCAGAATGGCCCGTATGGGGTAATAAATGCTATTGCAGCTTGATCGGATTCCTTCATTTTGATTTGATGGTATCCGGAATATGCATCGAGGAAGCACAGCGAGTCGTGTCATGCGGTGGCGTCAATATTTGATCAATGCGGGGAAGGGGAAAAGGATCCTTAGGGCAAGCCTTGTTAAGATCCTTGAAATCAACACACAGGCGCCAGGATTTATCTTTCTTTGGTACCATCACCAGGTTTGCCAGCCAGTCTGGATGCTTGATTTCTCTAATGAATCCGGCCTCGATGAGCTTGGCCAGCTCCTCCCCCATGGCTTGTCGCTTGGGTTCGGAAAAGCGCCGCAGTGTTTTCTTGACTGGTTTAAATCCTTTTAATATGTTGAGGCTATGTTCGGCCAACTTGCGAGGGATCCCTGGCATATCTGAAGGGTGCCAGGCAAATATGTCCCAGTTTTCATGCAGGAACTCTCGCAATGCGGCGTCAACTGTTGGTGTCAGTTGAGGTCCGATAGAAGCTGTCTTCTTGGGGTCCGTTGGGTGGACCTGGAATTTGACTATTTCTTCTGCTGGTTTGAATGAGGTGGATTTGGGGCGTTTGTCGAGGATCACATCGTCCCTGGCCACTGTGGAGCGTACTGCAGTTAATTCTTTGGCCGCGAGGGCTTCGGATAGCGCTTCCTGGGACAGGGATGCGGTTTTGTTTTCAGCGTGTGCTATGTCCGGATCACTGGCGAGAGTGATTATACCGTTTGGTCTGGGCATTTTGAGCTAAATATATCTGTAGTGAGGTATAGCTTGGAAGCGTGTGAAAGCATCCCGCCCCAATAAGGCGTGATATCCACTGCTGAAAGGGGCCACTTGGAAGGTTATTTCTTCGGACCGATAATTCTCCGGCGTGCTGAATACCACGTCAAGTGTGATTTTGCCCGCGCACTGCGCCTCCTGACTAGGAATAATTCCCCGGAAGGTTGTGTTAGTTTGTTTGATGCGGCTCCTGTCTATTTCCATTTTATGGAGTGTGTCCTCATAAATGAGATTTAGTCCGCTGCCACCGTCCATGAGGACCTTGGTGAGTCGAAACCATCCACGCTGGGGCTGAGGACTAATGCGGCTGGTGCTCGTATTGTTATGTACTTTGGTTCGTCACAAGCGTTGAATGTTATAGCCGTGTCGTTCCATGGGTTTATCACAACAATTTGGCAAACTTTGTTGAGCTCACGAAGTGCCCTTTTGCGCTTCTTATTTGAAGCGAATGTCTCAAAGACTATCAGTACTCTTGGGTTGTCATATTCTAGGGGGTATTGTTTCGGGGCGTATAAGGATGTCCTCGCCGCTCTTGGCTACATGTCGTAGTATCCAACATGCTCTAAGGCTCTGGGTTTCCACGGTATCTGTTGTTGCATGTATTTTGCATGGGCCATCGAGCCACCCTTTCAGAACGGTGCCGTGCCGTATGGCGGTTTTGTGGTTTTTGACTGTGGGACTGGGCGTGCCACGAGGGTACGCCCTTTTCGCCTGTAGGGGGAGTTGGGTTGGGGCTGGTGGTTCCCAGCGAGTTGCCCGAGTTTCCCAGGCGCTTTCCATCACACAATATTTTTGTATGATGATTGCTAAGTCAGCAAATTTCAGTATGCAGCGGCGATTAATGGCGTTGAGGATTCCTTCGTCCGCGAAATTTTTGCAGAACGCCGATATTGCGTCCTTGTCAGGGCAATCTTTTACCTTGTCTTTGACAAGGAGGAACCTGGCCTAGAAGTGGTGGAACTTTTCCTGAGACTGCTGCTTTATGCTCATGAGAGCCTCTATGTCCGGGTGGGTGGGTGGAACAAAATCTGAACCTTGACCCGATTTTGGATCCGGAGTTTGAAGATCTACCGGCCCTGGCAGTTCGGGTTCCGGGATATCGACTGGTTTTTTAGGCTCATCGTCCAACTCCATGTTCGGGGGACGGGGCATGCCTTTCGGCCGGAGAATGTACGACCCTTCAATATCGGAGATCCGGACATAGTTCGTCTTCAGTATAGTAGAAGAGTTGCTCCGCTCCTCGACTACCACTATATGGTGGGTGATCGGCGGAGTTTTAATTTCTCTCTTGTCGGGTTTAAGCCCGACCCGATCGTAGTCTGTAGCGACCTCCAAGGCGGCCATGCGATCCAGGAGTTTGTTTAACTACGATAACTCTGTTGGATCCATCCGGGCGGAGTATTCAGGATCAACATGGAGGCGATTTTCAATGACTTGAGAGGCCATTGTCGGCCTAAGGGCCGATCCGACGGTCATGATGAAGCCGCCCAGCCGGAGGGTTTGGCCTGGGGCCAGGGTTCCTCCGGAGATGATATTATCCTTGAGAACAAGGCGAGCCATCAACCCTCTTGGAGACGGCATAGTGGAACTCTCAATGAAAGCACCAATGTCGGTGTCAAAACCGGCGGATCTCGGGTAGGGGGTCCCCAACTGTGCGTCTAGGATCGATGGTAACAGGAGACGGGGGACACGATGTTTACCCAGGTTCAGGCCCTCTCTATGGAGGTAATACCCTACTTCCTGCTTGATTGATATTGATGAATATGAGTATTACAAGAGTTGATCTACCACGAGATCGTAATGGCTAAACCCTAGAAGTCTAGCCTATGTGTATATGGTAATGAATGTGTCCTATCCGGACTATGCCCTCCGGTTTATATAGACACCGGAGAGATCTAGAGTTACATGGGGTCGGTTACATAAGAAGGAATCTTCATAGTTGATCGCCTAGCTTGCCTTCCATGCCAAGGAAAGTCCAATCCGGACACGGGTACGGTCTTCGGCCTTCATGTCTTCACAGCCCATCAGTCCGGCCCATGGATAACAGGCCGGACGCACGAGGACCCCTTAGTCCAGGAGTCCCTCACCTGGCCCAACCAACAACCCTACCCGCCTCTCTCGTACTTTCCTTCCGATGCACACGCCGCTTCCCGCTCCGCAGTAATGCCGGCCCGGAGCACAGAGCGACCGACATTGATGCCGCGGTGTGACTGCTGCTGGCCGATGTGACCTCTCTGGAGTCGCCGCTTCAATGCGGACGCAACTTCCCGAGAAACCAACTCCAGCTGCTATGACGCATTGAAGCCGCTGACCGTTCGTTCGCATGGCCTGGCCAAGGCTTTATAAGCCGTGTTGCGGCACCATCCACATCGCGATCTCTCTGCTCTTCCTCCTCCTCCTTCCCTCCCTGCCCCTCTTCCTCCACAACCCCGGTGATGGGCAAGTCATGGGTGAGGCGGCGGTATCGAGACGGGCTCCAGAGGATCGTGGCGACGCTGCCCTCGAACTCCGGAGCTGATGTCCTCATCAGCGGGTGGCTCCTAGACAAAGACAGAGATTGTCATCTCCTCCTCCGATGAGGAGGACCAGCCACCGCCGCAGTAGTCCATGTTGGCGGTGTAGGACCAGATGTACGCCTCCATGGACGAGGAGTACGAGCAGCGGATAGAACAGATGCTCCGGCGCTCCATCCTCCACCTGAACGACTCGGTGGCGCCACCGGGGATGCTACTCCCTGTGAAGCTGGAGCCCGCATCCCCTCCACGCTCTCCGGCACGCAACCGCGGCATCCAAATCAGACCCCGCGTGAAGGAGGAGCCCCTCTCGCCCCACCCCGGCACGTGAAGGACGAGTGGATCGACGCGTGAAGGAGGAGCTGTGCTCTCCGGCACCTCGGCGTGTGAAGGACACACGCCGCTCGCTGCTACTCGTGCCCAATGTGATTGCCAGGAAGGCGCGCGGTCGCATTCGCTACTACCTCGGCGGTGGCGGCGGCAGTAGCGGCAGCTCTTCGTCGTTCGGAGCGCCATAACGACGCATGAGTACGCCGACAGGGAGCAGCACCAGCAGGACAGTGTTGGGGAATGTAGTATTTCAAAAAATTTACCTACGATCACGCAAGATCTATCTAGGAGATGCATAGCAACGAGACGGGAGAGTGTGTCCATGTAGCCTCATAGACCGAAAGCGGAAGCATTTAGTAACGCGGTTGATGTAGTCGAACGTCTTCGCGATCCAACCGATCCAAGTACCGAACGTACGACATCTCCGCATTCAGCGCACGTTCAGCTCGATAACGTCCCTCGAGCTCTTGATCTAGTTGAGGACGAGGGAGAGTTCCGTCAGCACGACGGCATGGCGACGGTGATGATGAAGTTACCGGCGCAGGGCTTCACCTAAGCACTACGACGATATGACCGAGGTGTGTAACTGTGGAGGGGGGCACCGCACACGGCTAAGAGATTATCTGATCTGCTATTGGGGTGCCCCCTGGCCACGTATATAAAGGAGGGAGGGAGAGAGGAGGCCGGCCAGGTAGGGCGCGCCAAGGGGGGAGTCCTACTTGGAGTCCTAGTCCAAATAGGATTCGCCCCCCCTTTCCTTTCTTCCACCGGAGGGAAAAGGAAGGGAGAGAGAGAAAGAAGGAAAGAGGGGGCCCGGCCCCCTCCCCTAGTCCAATTCGGTTTGGGCAAGGGGGGGGGGTGCTACCTCTTGAGCATGCGTTGGTTTTCCCTTGAAGAGGAAAGGGTGATGCGGCAAAGTAGCGTAAGTATTTCCCTCAGTTTTTGAGAACCAAGGTATCAATCCAGTGGGAGACTACACGCAAATCCCTCGTACCTGCACAAACAATCAAGAACCTTGCACCAACGCGATAAAGGGGTTGTCAATCCCTTCACGGCCACTTGCAAAAGTGAGATCTGATAAAGATAATAAGATAAATATTTTTGGTATTTTTGTTGTATAGATTGAAAAGTAAAGATTGCAAAATAAACGGTGATAGAAATAGCTAGTTGGCGGGAGATTAATATGATGAAAGATAGACCCGGGGGCCATAGGTTTCACTAGTGGCTTCTCTCAAGATAGCATAATCTACGGTGGGTGAACAAATTACTGTCGAGCAATTGATAGAAAAGTGCATAATTATGAGAATATCTAGGCATGATCATGTATATAGGCATCACGTCCGTGACAAGTAGACTGAAACGATTCCGCATCTACTACTGTTACTCCACACATCGACCGCTATCCAGCATGCATCTAGAGTATTAAGTTCATAAGAACAGAGTAACGATTAGGCAAGATGACATGATGTAGAGGATAAACTCAAGCAATATGATATAAACCCCATCTTTGTATCCTCGATGGCAACAATACAATCGTACCTTGCTGCCCTAACATCCTTTGGGAAAGGACACCGCAAGATTGAACCAAAAGCTAAGCACTTCTCCCATTGCAAGAAAGATCAATCTAGTAGGCCAAACCAAACAGATAATTCGAAGAGACTTGCAAAGATATTAAATCATGCATATAAGAACTCAGAGAAGAATCAAATATTGTTCATAGATAATCTTGATCATAAACCCACAATTCATCGGATCTCGACAAACACACTACAAAAATAATTACATCGAATAGATCTCCAAGAGAATCGAGGAGTGTCGGTGTCAAAACCGGCGGATATCGGGTAGGGTGCCCGAACTGTGCGTCTAAGGTCGATGGTAACAGGAGATGGGGGACATGATGTTTACCCAGGTTTGGGCCCTCTCTATGGAGGTAATACCCTACTTCCTGCTTGATTGATCTTGATGAATTTGAGTATTAAAAGAGTTGATCTACCTCGAGATCGTAATGGATAAAACCCTAGAAGTCTAGCCTGTATGATTATTATCACCCTTACGGACTAAGCCCTCCAGTTTATATAGACACCGGAGGGGACTAGGGTTGCGCAAAGTCGGTTACAGAGAAAGGAATCTTCCTATTTGGACGCCAAGCTTGCCTTCCACGCCAAGGAGAGTCCCATCCGAACACGGGAGAGAGTCTTCGGTCTTGTATCTTCACAACCCATCAGTCCGGCCTACATACCATAGCCCGGACGCCCGATGACCCCTTAATCCAGGACTCCCTCACTAGCCCCTGAACTAGGCTTCAATGACGAGGTGTCCGACGCGCAAATTATCTTTGGCATTGCAAGGCGGGTTCCTTCTCCGAATATTCCAACACAGTCTTCGGCACAACGAACGTGTCTGGCTCTACAAAAAAAAATACCACACACCACCACAGAGAGTAATATTTCACGAGTCCAATCCGTTGACAACTTTTCTGTAACATGACATCACGTCATCACCCGGTCATTATTTCGAACCGTTTTTCGGCCTGCCGCTTCGAGGTGCGGTCTCACTGGTACATCTTGTTAAAGCAGAGATCGTGTCCCCTTATTGTGGGATTCTCATCAATACGGGCGTGGGTAATCCAACCATGCCGTCTGCACAACCCTTGGGGACAGGCGAGTTTTAAGGCGAGTGGGGAGGCGCTTGATATTCACTGCCTTTATAAGGAGATAAGGATTCCTTTCTTTCACCCACGCCTTCTCTCTCTCTGCCCTCCCGTTCTCGAGCTCCAGCGCCCAAGTCCTCATCTTTTTCGCCTAGAGAAAGCACTCGACCATGTCCGGATCTGGAGCGCAAGGCAAGTGGATGGCCTCCTCCGTCAAGGAGAAGGACATCACCAAGCTTCGGGAGGCCGGGTACCTGGCGAAAGAAATCGCCCACCGGCTTTCGGCCAAGGGGCAGATCGTCCCCCCCCCCAATGAGAGGGTGGTGTTCATCCCCTACTTCGTCCGCGGGTTAGGGTTTCCTCTCCACCCTTTCGTCCGTAGACTCATGTTCTATCACGGGCTAGATTTCCATGATCTAGCCCCAAACTCCTTCCTCAACATCTCCACATTTATTGTCGTGTGCGAGGCCTTCCTCCGCATTCCACCCCACTTCGGACTATGGCTTAAAATCTTCAACGTGAAGCCAAAGGTGGTGGATGGCCAACACTCATAGTGCGGAGGTGCCATGGTGAGCAAGATGCCCAATGTCACATGGCCCAAAGGACTTCTGTGGAGACCGTCAAAGAGTGGCAGAAACTATGGTTCTATATCACAGAGCCCCGCGACGCGACCTGGGCGCGACTCCCGAATTCAAATCCGGAGCCCCAATGCGGCTCACCTCCTCGCTGGAGAAGGGCCTGAATTGGACTTCGTCGGACGAGCTGACAACGCTACAAATGCACATCCAGAGCATGGTGGATAAGAACATCAAGCTCGTTAATGTGATCCAGGTGATGCTAGTT
The DNA here is from genome assembly GCA_021605205.1 of Aegilops longissima. Taxonomy (NCBI): domain Eukaryota; kingdom Viridiplantae; phylum Streptophyta; class Magnoliopsida; order Poales; family Poaceae; genus Aegilops; species Aegilops longissima. Next base: position 374,970,404 of record CM038680.1, on the reverse strand, counting down.
TGCCGGATCCTTCCATGCCAGGGCGGACTTGCCATTTATGGGAATTCAATCCGGCCGAGCACCAGACCTTGCAACAGTTCTTCGGAACTACGCACGAAGATATCTGGAAGGTGCTCTTTAAGGGCAATGAGACGCCTCCGGAGACGACCGAGGACCGTGGGCACGCCCTGGCCCATCCTGCCAGTGCGGTAAGTCTTTCGCATTCCAAGGTGTATACTTTACTTGCTCGTTCAGGGAAGGTACCTAAGCCTCACCATTTATTTTTCCAGGGCTGGACAGAGAAAGCGGAGCGGATTAAGTGTCCGGCTCCGCTGCCCGAGGAACCAGCCATCCCGCTTCTGACGAAGATGCTGGTCCCGGCGCCTTACTAGGCGCCGAAGAAGAAGGCCAAGAAGAAGGCCAAGGGGGCCAGAAGTGGCCTCCGCCGCAAGGGAGCTTCGGACATGACGTCCGAAGACAATGTGACTCACTCCTCCGCCACCGAAGACGAGGAGGAGGAGGAGGAAGAAAGCAACTCTCCCCCTGAGGGGGAAGGAAGAAGAGGGCGGCCTCCACAAATCTGGAGGCAGAGGCGTCCAAGAGGGGGAAGGGCTCCCTCGCGGATAACTCTGCATGGGACGTTGACAGCAGCCCAGAGCCGCGCCCCCGAAACAAGCCCCTGGCTGAATCATGAGTACTAAAAAACCCTGAGGCGTCCATATATCCGACCTCTCTACTTCATAGTCTTAACATGTTGAATTATGCAATTGCAGTCCGGCCCATGAGAGCTCCCTGCGATCCTCATCAAGGGGTTTGCTGGATTCAAAGGCGATGGCCAGCGAGTCACCGCCGGTGGCTTACTCTCCCAAGGCCAAGGGCGATGCCGAGGTGATGTCCCGAAGGACCTTCCCAGGCCAGGGAGAGGTTCAGGAGGCCGTCAGGGTGGCGCCAGAGGGTGACCCCTCGGCCGCCGGACACCTAGGGGAGGAAACACCCATGGAGACTGGCGATGGGGGCCATATCCAATTTGGCCCCTAGCCGGATACCATCCCGGAGACCTATACGGCTCCGGAATCAAGCAAGCAGCCTCCTCCGAAGGGAGGAGGTGCGCCTATTCCGCCGATGACCTATGTCCATCCAGAGGCACCGGATAATCTGCTGGAAGCGCTACGAGGCGCTTCCATTATGGAGGAACACCGTATCCTTCACTACAAAAAAAAGACACATCCGTGACATTTTGGGCCGAACGAATTTTTTTCTGTCATACATATGACACTTCTATGACGATAATTGTGACAAAACCCGGTATCATCATAGATGTGGTGGGCTCCTACTTCTATGACAAAAAATCATGACAGAAAATGGGCTTTTCATCCTGGGCGGGATGGAGACGCAGCTGCATGACATTCTTTGGGCCGTCCATGACGGAAAAAACCGTGTTAGAAGCGAGGGCGAGGAAAATTTCGGGAGTTGCGGTTACGGTGGGAGGTCGGGGCGAGCGATGCGCTGCTTTCTCTCGTGCGTGCGCTGCGGCGTGTGTGCGGCGTTGGCTCTAATAGAACCCGGCGGCGTTGGGCTCTAATCAACCCGGCGATTGCACTACAAAGCTACGCGTTCATCGAACCCGGCGATCGATCGATGGCTGTTAATCGAACCCGATGGAGCGATTCTTCGCTGCTGCTGCTAATCAAGCCGATCGATTGGATGAGCGATGGCGTTGCGGGGGGTTGGATGAACGAGTGGCGATGGTGTTGCCTCTGGATGAACAGGACCCCATGGTGTGGAGGGCTGGATGAGCAGAGAAGCGGTGGAGGGGTGGCCGTGGAGGGTAGTTGAACAGGACCCGTGGTGTGGAGGGCTGGATGAGCAGAGCGGTGGAGGGTGCCCGTGGAGGGTGGTTGAGCGATGGCGGTGGAGTAAGCGCGCTTGGAGGCTGGACGAGCAGGAGCCCGTGGAGGCTGGAGGAGGTCGATGGTAGCCCGTGGAGGCCGGAGGAGGTCGACGGTGGAGATGAGCGGATCTGTGGAGTCCCGTTTTGCGATGCGCCACACCCCTCCCGATGAACAGGACCCCGTTTGACGAAGGCGCTCCAACAGAAGTCCGTTTCGTCCGTTTTGCGGTACGCCACACCCCTCCCGATCAACAGGACCCCCATTTCGACCGTAGGAGGTCCGTTTCCTCCGTTTTGCGGTACGCCACACCCCTCCCGATCAACAGGACCCCCGTTTCGATCGTAGGACGTCCGTTTCGTCCGTTTTGCGGTATGCCACACCCCTCCCGATCAACAGGACCCCGTTCCGAACGTATGAGGTCCGTTTCCTCCGTTGTGCGGTACGCCAGGCCTCGTTTCCATCGCCTGTTCCATCCAAGCCCTCTCGATGAACACGACCACACATTCCATTCCGACCCAGCCGGTTGGCTTCCCATGAACACGACAACGATGATGTTTCTCCGTTCCGACCCAGCCATGTACGTATGCGCGAGTAGGCGTTCGAGACCCTCCCCGTATGTACGTACGTGGCCGTATTTTCTTTCTTGCACCCTCGCCGCTGTATGTACGTGTACATGCTACGTGCGCGCCTCTACTACAACACGTGCGCGCCTCTACATCAACCAGTATGTACATACACGTTCGCGACCAGAATGACAATGATACGTACGCTTCTACATGGTGGGTCCCGACTGTCAGACACATCCTTGCCTGCGAAGATGTAGCTGGTGGGTCCCAGCAGTCAGGGGGCGAATCGTTTTGTTTTTTTTTGCCCGGACGCACTTCCTTGCGTGCGAAGATGTAGCTGGTGGGTCCCAGCAGTCAGGAGGGAAACGTTTTTTCGCGAAATACGGTGGCCCGTCCGGTGGGTCCCTGCTGTCAGGTGGAGGAATCATTATTTTCTGCGTAATAAGGAGGCACTTCCTTGCTGCGGCCGTGGACCCACTGTCGAGCCTCTCCACGTCTGATCCACGTCCAATGGAAGTCGTTCCTTGACCACGTTGACCACGCCACGCCGAGAGCACCAGGCGGTGGGCGGCGGTGAGGCCTAGGAAGGGGATGACGTGGAGCCGGTGAAGACGCGGCGGTGGATGCCCAGCGGAGAGGAGTATGAGTATTCACTCGTTAATTGCGGTGTGAGGCTGCCGTCGCCGCGAGCCCTGGCCTAAGGTGGGAATAGTAGGGGGCGGTGAGGCCTCCGCGGTAGCACAGCCGACCACGGGAGGCAGGAGCAGGCGACACGACCGACGCTGCTTTGGGTGGCTGGAGCAAGAAGACCAAAGGTTGAAGAAGCACTACGGCCGTTGGATGGACATGGTACGGTCACTGGAGCTAGAATCGTTCATATTGACTAAGTTGACAAAGCCCTCCGTCCCCGTCAACTTAGTAGGCCCACAAGTCAGCTTCCCACCAAGGTGAGTCCCAGCTAGCAGGGGGAGTATTCTTTTTTTGTGCGTAATAAAGAGGCACTTCCGGTGGGTCCGAGCTGATAGCGGGGGGAACGTTTTTTTCGCGAAATACGGTGGCCCGTCCGGTGGTTCCCAGCAGTCAGGGGGGAAACATTTTTTTGCGAAATAAGGTGGCCCTTCCGGTGGGTCCCTGCTGTCAGGTGGAGGAATAATTATTTTGCGCGTAATAAGGAGGCACTTCCTTGCGGCCGCCATGGACCCAGCTGTCAGCCTCTCCATGTACAGTACTTTTCCGATGGAAGTCAGTCGTTGACCATGTTGACCACGCCACGCCGAGAGCACCAGGGCGATGGACGACAGCGACGCCTAGGAAGGGGACGACGCGGAGCCGGGGAAGACGCAGCAGTGGAAGCCCCCGCGGAGAGGAGTACGAGGGTTCACTGGTTCGGCTGTGATGTGAGGCTGCCGTCGCCGCAGAATAACAGGGGGTGTGGGTGAGTGGAGGGATGGCCTGGCCAGCGGTTGGAGCAGTATGGGGGCAGTGAGGCCTCCACGGCAGCACAGCCGGCCACGGGAGGCAGGAGCAGGCGGCACGACTGGCGCTACTTTGGGCGGCTGGACCAAGAACACCATAGGTTGAAGAAGCACTACGGCCGTTGGATGGACAACGTACGGTCGCTGAAGCTAGAATCGTTTATATTGACTAAGTTGACAAAGCCCTTGGTACACTCCAACTTAGTAGGCCCACAGGTCAGCCTCCGAAACGGTGCGCCCCAGATGTCAGGGGGAGAAATCATTTTTTGGGCGGCCGAAGCTAAGAATATCCGAGATTAAAGAAGAAGCACGACATCCGTTGGACAGACATCCAACGGCCACTGCTGCTAGAACCGTGTGTTCACTATAATAAGTTGACAAAGCCTTGCATATGCGTCAACTTATTTTTTTTAGGGGACGCGTCACTTAGTAGGCCCAAAAGTGTGTGGCAGAGAACTTATAGCCCATTTGTGTTTTGTAAGAATGTACAACCCATTTTTTAATTCTAATGGAATTTACAACAGCCCATTTACAGTTTGTTAAAAGTATAGCCCATTTTCTAGCTAGGACAACGATTAATAATTTCAACCTACCGTTGAAGACAGAATTTAATAAAATTTCCCACATTTTGATGGGATCTGAAATATTTTTATCCCGAAATTTCTAGTCAGATTAAATATAAATTTGTATTACGTAAAAATCCAACGAAACATTATTGCACATAACAATGAAAATTTAAGATTTTCAAAATCCATAAATAATATTTTATAAACTAATTTCGTGTTTGGTGCATTTTTTATAGTTACTGCCCAGTTTTTATAATTACATCCCATTTATTATTTTTAAAGCCCATTTTCCTGTTAAGCCTAATGTATCCCTCCTAGGAAAGATTTGCAGCCAACAAGCAGAGAATAACAAGTTGACCTTGCACGGTATTCCTCAAAAAGACGTATAGCTGGGCTAGCCATTTTCATCTTGAAAAAAGTAGTATCTGGGCTGGATATCTGGCCTGGGCTAGACGGGCCACAGCCCGCCCAGTTCATACCCTGCTCTCCTCTGAAGAACAACGAAATCATCACCAAGAAAAACTCTGCAGTGCTCATGCCTCAAAAACACAAATACTGCTCGAGCTGCTTGGTCCTAGCTGTCGGCCGCACCTTGTGCAATTCTCTCGTTTATATTGACTACATAGGTTGACAATGGTGTGGGACCGTGACGTCAGGAAACCAGGAGAAAGCAAAAAAAAATATAGTTGTACATAATAAGGAGGCACTTGCGTACGTACTACTATGGCCCTAGTGGGTCCCTAGTGTCATCCAGTCAAAATAAAGTCATCTCCTGAATCCTCATGTTCGTTGACCATGTTAACAATGCTCGGCGCCACGGCGAGCGCAACAACTCGAAGGACAAGTGAGAGGGCCTCGCGAGCCCTACGGAGGTCTGATACAGCGCCCGCTGCTCATTCAGGAAGCCAGGATCATCAGACACCTATGAGCACCTTCGAGAAACTGAGACGGCATGAAACGGTAAGGCCGCGCTTGGGAGCTCTGGTTTATTTCAAACCTGTATTAACATACAAGTGTAATTTACTCGTCATCGGAAGGACCGAGGTCTGTAAGTAAAACCGGCGGGTTACGCGTGTAATTTGAGAGACCAGTGTATATTTTACGAGCACTGCTATATGGACGACATTACCAGACGATACATGCACGACGTGCGTATCATGCCATCCATGGGCAAGGCTGAAACAGCAGCTAACGGCTGGATTAGCAATCGTCCGAGTGTCGTTCAGCGTTTTTATCGTGTGTGAAGTATTTCCGATATTTTACTAGTCGAAATCGACCAACCAAGCGCCTTCGCCCGAGACCATCTGCTTTAATTTACAAGTGCGAGTTTTACAAGCGGTTTTGGTTGGAAAACGATGATCCAATCACGGCGTAATATCATGAGTTGGTCGGAAGGTGTGTCAGGTGACTTATAAGTCAGGTGACAACCAAACAGGCGTGACTTATAAGTCACTGGTTTTAAGTCACCGACTTATAAGTCGGGTGACTTATTGAACAAACAGGCTCAAACATCGACGATGAACTTCTTACGCACGGAACAATGAAGAGGATGATCTTCTTAACAAGCAAATCACGGTATTAGATTGACATGCAAAACAATACGAAGCATTATTCTCGGGAGGCATGGTGAACAGCTCGTGATGCCGCATGCCACAACATTCAAGCTCAACTTTGCAATCAAACACAAGGCACGGCATTACATAGACAATATTCGAACAAACTCTTAACACAGGAATATCTCAGCGAGTAACTATTTACTTCTAAACTGAACACGTGAATAGGAAAAACACTCGACGCTGCTCACAACAAGGCGTCCCACTCAAAAATATCAAATGCATGTCTTCTGGCTAACATCAGTGAGCAAATTTTGACAAGGTTTTCCAATTCCAATATATTAAACTAACGCCTTCTTGCTAACATCAATGATTAAACTTTGACAAGCTTTTCCCATTCAAAATATATAATGCCTATGATCGTGGAGTCCTGTCGCTTCTTGCTAACATCAATGATTAAACTTTGACAAGCTTTTTCCATTCAAAATATGTAATGCCTATGATCGTGGAGTCCTGTTGCTCCTTGTACTTGTTTGGGCACTTTTTGCCCAGGGCACTCCACGTGTTGTTAAATTGCCAATGGTCTCTGCAGACTAGTCATGTCACCGGTGTCTAATATTTATGGCACCGGCTGTAGCAATGGAGGGATTCGGTGCCAAACTAAGAAAAGGTGAAATTGGCACCTCTTTTGGCCTACATAGTGGAAGGCCTAATACTCTGTAAAGCTTCTCGGTCATTCCTTCTGTAATGTAGCGCAAACAGTGACTGCTTCTATTTGCAAAGTGGAACGACCAACTAGACCCAGTAATGCAGCAATTTGCCTTGGACACATTGGCTCCTTTTGTGCAGTTGAACTAAAATCGAAGTCGGGATAAAACCGAGCTTTAATTGTGATATCCCTGTAAGCAACAAAAGGTATAAGGGAAACAATTACTGAGAAATAACGGTTGATGAATTGTACTCCCAGAAGAAAAACATCTACTTATCTACCTTATCTTAATGGGAAACAAAGCACGAGAGTAGCAATTCTCAATCAGTGTGATTCATTAATATTAACTGAGACATTAACTTAACAATGCCTTGTTTCAACATGTATAAAGAACGAAAAAGCAGAAAAGTATCATTCCTAAAACAACGCGACTGATTCATTTTAACAGAAACATTATCTTAACAATACCTTGGTTAAACATGTAGAAAGAACTACAAAGCAGGATAGTACCATTCCTAACAAGTGTTGCAGTTTTGAACTAAGATTCAGAGTTAATTAATTACGAGAGTGGCATTGCTTAATTTTACCAAATGCATTAGATTAACGAAAAGCATAAACAGTTCGAGGGGAGAGTGGGCGCAACAATAGTATGTGCTTCCATCTACTTATAAAGGGGGTGATGCAGAGTTTGTTGTAACAAAGCAACATGCATCATGTCTGGATTGGTCCCATTTTTGTTCATTACTTAATGGGAAAAGACAGCAATACAATATCTTCAATTCAACATTTATTTTAAAAAGTACCAATACAAGTAGCACAACATCTCAAAGCACACTACACAATCATGTGGATGAAGGCCTGTACTGACCTTTCATGAGAAGACCAGGATAAAATATGAATCTGCCAACACGAATAGGAAATCGAATCTCGTTTTGTGCAGTTGCACTGAAATCAAGCAAAGTGTTTCGCTTAGCGAAGCAAAATGTAGCAATAGCAACAAGTTGAATAGATATCCCTGTTTAAACAGAGGCAAAAAAGGAATCAATTACTGCCTAATAAAGGAGGATGAAACATGCGGCCACAAAAATGGTAATCCCACCAATCCCTAACAAGTCTTGCAGTTTTGAAATAAGATTCAGTAGTTAATTCTAAGAGTGGCATCAATTACTGGGTTATAAAGGGGGTGATGCTGAATTTGTTGTAACAAAGCAAAAAGCATCATGTCTGGGTTGGTCCCATTTTTGTTCACTACTTAATGGGAAAAGACAGCAATACAATAGCTTCAATTCAACATTTATTTAAAACAGTACCAAACAAGTAGCACAACATCTCAAAGCACACTACACATCATGTGGATGAGACCAAGATTTGAAACAACTCGACATGAAGAGTGGAAACAAATCTCGATCTCCTTTTGTGCAGTTCCACAAAAATTAAGCAAAGTCACCGGTGTGACATTCAAGTTGAACTGCACAAAACACTCTTAAAACATAAGTGTTTCGAGTAGCGAAGCAAAATGTCACAATAGCAACAAGTTGAATCGATACCCCTGTTTTAACAGAGGCAAAAAAGAAAACAATTACTTGCCGATAAAGGAGGATGAAACAAAGGGCGATAGAAAGAAGCATCTAACTTATCTTGGATGGAAAACAAAGTAGGATAGTAGCATTTCTAAAACGGTTGCATTGATTCATATTAACAGAGACATTCTCTTGAAACAACATTCGTTAAAAATGTAATTTACTTTTAACAAAGGGCATTGCTTCAATTTTCCGCGGCATTCTTAGATTAACAACAGCAAAATAGCTGTATGGGACATGCCAGCACCATAAAAGGCCCACACGTATAAATGGGTGATGCAGAGTATGTAGCCAAGCAGCATATATGCGTTGGTCCCATATTTGTTCTCTTTGAACCTTTTTCCTAAGTGAGGGCAGCAAATCTAGTCCTGCACAAACTACCCGACCCCCCAGTTTCTTTCCCTTTTCATCAAAGAGAACGGTTGTATGTGTGTACTGGGTTACCCCCTTTTTCCCTTTTCGACCTACAAAGCGGCTGGATAGCCTGTCTATACTACTTTCCGCCCCTCCTTTCCTCATTGAACCACGTCCTAGATTCTTGCTCCAGCCCACCGCACCCTTCTTTCCTCTTTGAACCAAGACCTAGATTTGACTACAGATCGAAAAAGATCCACATGCAGCTAGAGCAACGACGGTTTCAAAGAAACTTATACCTTAGGGTCGTCGGGATGTGGCAAGGCGTGCGGCGGGAGGCCGGATCTGCCCACACTACATACGACAGCAAGGAAGAAGGGGTCGGTGGCCCTCCCTTTGGCGCTGGGTGAAAGAGAACAGCACAGCCGGCAGTGGATTGCCTCCCTTGCGAAGGCGATAGAGTGAACGCTGCACCTCCTCCCTTCCCGTGCGACGGGATACTGGACGCCTCCTTCACCAGGTGTGAGGGGAGAGAGAGACAAGAGGCCAATGTAGTCTTGTTTAGATCTGGTGAAGAGAGGTGAGAGACTGTGAATATAGCAAACCCTAGCAAATGAGCGCTGAGCCTCCAAAGATGTAACATATATGTAGTCTTGGCGGCGTGTGAAGAGTGCAAACCCTAGCGAACAATGCTGAGGCTCCAGCTTATATATATATATATATATATATATATATATATATATATATATATATATATATATATATATATATACTACTATACTGTAGTACGGACTAAGCTCGGTGCCTTCATCGCACTTTTGGGCTGTATGATGGTGAGCTACCACATTTTGGGCCCACTTGTCGTAAACCCAAAGGCAGGTGCACTAACTCAAGCCGCGTCCATATAGTACTCTCGTGTATACGAGTAATATATACTAGTGGAGTGGTTTTCTTATTCTCTCCATAACAATCGTTTTAAATTGTGTAAGTACAAAACGAAACTCTTTATCTAATGTACAGTGAAGAAAACTAGTACTACTTCCAATGAACTAACGATTCACGCCCACGCGTCCTGGTCGCACTTCCTGTCCTTCACGTGTGGTACACTACCCTCCCTTAAGTGAACAACCACAAATGCGCCAAATTATCGGAAATGTGTGAGAGTGTGTACAAATAAAGAATTTTAATTTCAATTATCGGAAAGTTTTGAGACTATTATAAAGTTTGACTTGATCAAATCTAATATCTGAGTAAATAAAATGGAGGGCTACTACGTCCATCCGGTTTTAGTCCACACCATTTTTAAATCAAAGTTAATAGCTGGACAAATAAAATTATAGGGGAGCTGGAGACAAAGTTGTGAGAAGGCTTAGAAATCAATACAAAACTTATGCTCTTAGTACCAACATCGATCCTTCTTCGAGGAAACATTTGGTTCATAGCCAATTGTGTGATAAAATTGCACCAACATGAAAGACGACTGCGTCTCCAATGCAACCACGGTGAACTGACGAAGGATATCATCTTTGTGCGTAACAAGCAAAGAGCACTGACGGAAGACATCTTGTTTTTCATTGAAAATCGATCAGCTTCACCAGCCGACGCAACCACGAGGCGCAACCATGAGCATCGATAGGTCATCATGGTGATGCATCATCCATTTGGCATCTTCGTCCGCGCCAGCGCCGGCTCCGAGAGGACGGTGCGCATCGGCTCCCTCCGTCGCCGACGGCGGCAACGTCAACGCTGGACCTCCTCACCTCCCACAGCGGGCCGGGATTCGGGCATTCGGCCGGATCTGTGACCACCGGTGAGGAGAGAGATAGAGTGGACACTGTCATCTTGTTTTGATATGGAGAGGGTGAGAGAGCGAGATGCGAGAAACTCTATCAAACAAGAGGCTATAATGGAGTAAAAAAATCTCTCCATAGCAATGATTTTGGGTCTGTCTAGGACACATCTAAGTTGATGTCCACTCTGTTTGTGTTCTTTTTTTGTCCTAGTTTTTTTGTTTCTTGTTGCTACATTATATACTTGTGGGAGCTTAGGTGTGATATCCTTAAATAACATCTAGATGTGAATTAGAAAAACTGATTTTCTAACGTACCAAGAAAGAAAACTCGATCAAAAACACGCCCCGCTTCGTGTCGCGAGAGTCACACAAGACACACATAGACATAGACATGCATATCCGTGTTTACGTAAAATTCCATTTCCATCTCCATCTCCAATCATATTTGTCCAACTGGCACATTATTTACGTTGTTAATTATATATGCAGCAATATTAACGCACAACATCTCTTGTTTATGCACGTCCGGACGCTGCCACGGCCGGTCCCGACCAACCCGAACCCTCTTCATCACCAGCGTGCTTCCCTTGAATCGGTCGATTACGCATTCATGCCCGGCCAGAGCGGACGCGACCTCTCACTGGCGCCGGCATTGAAGCGGCGCGCCGGCCGAGAGAGCGTCGCCCGCGCCGCTTCCGGGTGCACGCGTGAAAGCACAAGTGCTCCCTAGGTGGTTTTGGTAATTAATGTCAACATATCTCTTGTTGGACTAACACTTTTATCTAGTATGGTTCAGATAAGTTCAACAATGGAGTGGCATGGACTAAAGGATGTGGGAACTCTTTCAAGATGCTAAGGACAAAGGATTGGCTCAAGCTTCAAGCTCAAGACTCTTCATTTTACATTTTAGTGATCCAAGATCACATTGAGTCTATAGGAAAAGCCAATACTATCAAGGAGGGATGAGGTGTTGCTTAATGAGCCTCTTGCTTCATGTGCTTAGTGATATGCTCCAAAACCCTCCACTACTTTCTCACTTCCACACGTATGACCTAAACCTAAAGTCAATTTCGGCCCCACCGATTCTTTGTATCCGGCGCCACCGAGTTCAATTGTCATAGCCACTGCCACAAACCCTAGGCAAATCGGTTTCACCGATAGGGATCTCGGTCTCACCGAGATGGGATTGTAATCTCTCTGTGTATGTCCATTACCAAAATCGGTCTCACCGAGTTTGTGCAACCGGTACTACCGAGATTACAATGCAAACTCTCTAGTTAACTTATTACCAAAATCGGTCTCACCGAGTTTGAGTAATCGGTCCCACCGAGTTTGCTTGACCAACTCTCTGGTTAGCTAATTACCAAAATCGGTCTCACCGAGTTTGTGTAATCGGTCTCACCGAGATTACGTTATGCCCTAACCCTAACCATATCGGTCCTACCGAGTTGCATATCGGTCCCACCGAAAACCCTAACGGTCACTAGGTTTACTAAATCGGTCAGACCGAGTTTGTTGATTCGGTCCCACCGAGTTTGGTAAATTGTGTGTAACGGTTAGATTTTGTGTGGAGGCTATATATACCCCTCCACCTCCTCTTCATTCATGGAGAGAGCCATCAGAATAAGCCTACACTTCCAACTTACCAGTTCTGAGAGAGAACCACCTACTCATGTGTTGAGGCCAAGATATTCCATTCCTACCATATGAATCCTGATCTCTAGCCTTTCCCAAGTTGCTTTCCACTCAAATCTTCTTTCCACCAAATCCAAATCCTGTGAGAGAGAGTTGAGTGTTGGGGAGACTATCATTTGAAGCACAAGATCAAGGAGTTCATCATCAACACACCATTTGTTACTTCTTGGAGAGTGGTGTCTCCTAGATTGGCTAGGTGTCACTTGGGAGCCTCCGACAAGATTGTGGAGTTGAACCAAGGAGTTTGTAAGGGCAAGGAGATCGCCTACTTCGTGAAGATCTACCGCTAGTGAGGCAAGTCCTTCGTGGGCGATGGCCATGGTGGGATAGACAAGGTTGCTTCTTCGTGGACCCTTCGTGGGTGGAGCCCTCCGTGGACTGGTGCAACCGTTACCCTTCGTCGGTTGAAGTCTCCATCAACGTGGATGTACGATAGCACCACCTATCGGAACCACGACAAAAACATCCGTGTCTCCAATTGTGTTTGAATTCTCCAAACCCTTCCCTTTACTTTCTTGAAAGTTGCATGCTTTACTTTCCGCTGCTCACATACTCTTTGCATGCTTACTTGCTTCTTATGTATAGTGAATGTTAAACTTGTGCCTAAACTCCACTTAAACCTAAAGAAGTTAAAAACTGCAACTTTGGTACTTAGTGTCTAATCCCCCCCTCTAGACACCTCTTCTCAGGATCCTACAAGTGGTATGAGAGCATTGGTCTCCATTGCCTTGGTTTAATCACCATTGGAGGAAGATGGATGAGTCTACTTTGGGGAGTCTTAGACATAGAGTGCCTATTCTTGATGGAGAGTATTTTCATGAGTGGAAAAAATGAGATGCTTGTAATTTTCAATCAATATCACTTGAACAAGTACATTGCTAGCCCTTGTGCACCTCATGTTGATCCTATGCATCCTACCCTTGATGAATCTATTGACATGATTAGGAACCTTAGAACTGTTAATCTTATCACTAGAGGCTTGCATAGAAACTTAATTAGAAACCTGCCTACTCTTGAGTGTGCCTACACTATATGGAAATTTCTTGCGGAACGCTTTCCAAATTATTCCTTGAAAAATCTAGATGAGATTCTCCATAAGTCTATTGCCTTGAGTAAGATAAATACTACTGATCCTATGTTTGGTGATCGTCTATTTGAACTTACAGACCTTATGCGTGCCAAAGGAGATGTTGGAATTATTGGTGATATTATTTCTGAAGCTATAAGAATTCATAAGCAAGATCATTGTCAAACTCACTCTAACGAGTTACCCTCTCTAGGACTTGATCCACCACATGACGATGTTGAACATGGATACTATGATGAGGATGATGATAGTGACTTCGATATTGATGATGCAATGAGACATTTCGGTCTTATGGCAAATCTTCGGGGATATGTGTCAGGAGGAAAGGAATGGGTTCTTAACAATGGATGTACCGATCACATGACCGGAGATAAAGACATGTTTCGTGAGCTTGCTGAAAATGATAGTCCTCGAAAGTATGTCACTTTCGGTGACAACTCAAAGGGTAAGGTGGTTGGCCTCGTTAAGGTGGCCATCTCACATGATAGCTCCATTCAGAATGTCATGCTCGTTGGATCTCTTGGCTACAACTTACTTTCAGTATCTAGACTTGCCGATTTCCGTTTCAATGTCCTATTTACTGAAGTAGATTGCCAAGTGTTTCGTCGAGACAATCATAAAATACTCTTTACCGGTATACGTAGAGGTGATCTTTACATTTTTTATTTCTCTAAAAAGGCACAACCTAAAACTTGCTTCATTGCTAAATCCTCAAAAGGTTGGTTATGGCATAGACGACTAGGTCATGTTGGCATGAGAAACCTTGACAAGCTTATTAAAGGAAATCATATCCTTGGAGTTAACGATGTCATATTTGATAACGATAGACTTTGCAGCGCTTGTCAGGCAGGTAAACAGGTTGGAGGAAGGCATCCTGTGAAGAACATCATGACCACAAGAAGGCCACTCGAGCTACTTCATATGGATCTCTTTGGTCCCAACGCTTACAAAAGCCTCGGTGGAAATTCTTTTGGTCTAGTTATAGTTGATGATTTTTCAAGATTTACGTGGGTGTTCTTTCTCGATGATAAATTGCAGGTCCAAAAGATCTTCAAAAACTTCGCTAGGAAGGCCCAAAATCAGTTTGAAGTGAAGATCAAGAAGGTTCGCAGCGATAATGGAATGGAGTTCAAGAACGCAAATGTGGACACCTTTATTGACGAAGAAGGAATTTCACACGAGTTCTCGGCTACGTACACACCTCAACAAAATGGAGTTGTTGAGAGGAAGAACCGGACGCTCATCGAAATGGCGAGAACGATGCTTGATGAGTACAAGGCGCCAAAGCACTTTTGGGCAGAAGCGGTTGAGACAGCTTGTCATGCAAAAAATCGCTTGTATCTTCACAAGCTACTCGGCAAGACGGCATACGAGCTCCTCACCGGTGACAAACCCCAAGTTGGATACTTTCAAGTATTCGGCTCAAAGTGCTACATTCTTGATAAGCATCGTCGTTCAAAATTTGCTCCTAAGTCTCATGAAGGTTTCCTACTAGGTTATGGCTCAAACTCTCACACTTACCGTGTCTACAACAATTTCACCCGAAAGGTTGAAGAGACGGTAGATGTGAAGTTTGATGAATCTGACGGCTCGCAAGTAGAGCAATTGCCAATTGATGTAGGAGATAAAGACCCTTCGGAAGCAGTCCAAGACTTGTCTATTGGCAAGGTCCGTCCAACGGAGGTGAAGGAGAGTACCTCGTCCGTCCAAGTGGAAGCTTCTACTTCACGACAAGGTGAACCAAGAGTCGATACAGAAGCATCCACAAGTGTAACACACCAAGATGAAGAAAACAAGGAAGTACATCACGAACGTCAACAACCTCCTTCTCCACCACGACAAGAGAACGACAACGCCAACAATGAAGAAGGCCAAGAAGAAGAACAAGATGAAGAAGATGTTCAACCAAAACCCAAGCAAAAGCTTTCACGAGTTCGAGCAAGAATTGCTAAAGACCATCCCGTGGAGCAAATCTACAATGATATTCAAACTGAGAGAATCACTCGCTCTAAAACTCATTTAGCTAGCTTTTGTGAAAACTATTCTTTCATCTCTAGCATTGAACCTATGAAGGTCGAAGAAGCATTGAAGATCTGGATTGGATAAATGCTATGCATGAGGAGCTACACAAATTTGAGAGAAACCAAGTTTGGACATTGGTTGAGAAGCCCGACAACAACCACAACATCATCGATACCAAATGGGTGTTTCACAACAAGCAAGATGAAGATGGACAAGTAGTTCGCAACAAAGCGCGTCTCGTCGCCCAAGGCTACACACAAGTCGAAGGTATGGACCATGGTGAGACTTATGCTCCCGTTGCTAGACTTGAGTCGATTCGCATCTTACTTGCCTATGCTAATCACCATGATATCACCTTGTACCAAATGGACATTAAAAGTGCTTTTCTAAATGGTGAAATAGAGGAGGAAGTTTATGTTAAACAACCTCCCGGCTTTGTCAATCCTAAGAAACCAAATCATGTTTACAAACTTCACAAAGCCCTTTATGGTCTTAAACAAGCTCCTAGAGCATGGTATAAATGCTTGACCAAGTTCCTTATTGAAAAAGGCTTTGAAATTGGGAAAATTGATTCCACACTTTTTACTAAAAGGGTTAATGGAGAACTATTTGTATGCCAAATTTATGTTGATGATATATTTGGTTCAACTAACCCTCATTTTAGTGAAAAAATTGGAAAGCTAATGTCGGAGAAGTTTGAGATGTCAATGATGAGTGAACTCAAATTCTTTCTTGGGTTGCAAATCAAGCAAACTAAGGAAGGTACTTTTGTTTCTCAAACGAAGTACACTAAGGACTTATTTAAGAAGTTCAATATGCAAGAGTGCAAAGGTATGTCTACACCCATGCCTACTAGTGGACATCTTGATTTGACCAAAGATGGTAAACCAGTTGACCAAAAGGTTTATCGCTCTATGATTGGTTCATTGTTATACCTATGTGCTTCACGTCCGATATTATGCTAAGTGTGTGCATGTGTGCAAGATATCAAGCTGCTCCTAAAGAATGTCATCTTAAGGCCGTAAAAAGGATAGTGAGATACTTAATTCATACACCAAATTTTGGAATTTGGTATCCTAAGAGGGCCTCTTTCGATCTTGTTGGCTACTCCGACTCGGACTATGCCAGAGACAAGGTTGATAGAAAGTCCACTTCGGGTACTTGTCAATTTCTTGGTAGATCTCTTGTGTCTTGGTCCTCCAAGAAACAAAACTCGGTATCCTTATCTACCGCCGAAGCGGAGTACATTGCCGCTGGTTCATGTTGTGCTCGATTACTTTGGATGACCCAAACTCTTAAAGATTATGGGATATATGTGAAACATGTTCCATTGCTTTGTGACAATGAAAGTGCTATCAAAATTGGTCATAATCCCGTACAACATTCTAGAACTAAGCATATTAAAGTTCGTCATCATTTTATTCGAGATCATGTTGCTAAGGGTGACATTAATCTTAAGCATGTTCGCACCGAAAAGCAATTAGCAGATATATTCACTAAACCCCTTGATGAGAAAGTGTTTTGCAGGTTGAGAGGAGAATTGAATATCATTGATGCTTCAAACTTGGAGTAGAAACTCCATTGAATACATGCAAGACATGAGCTTATGACTAATCCATGATATCTCTCTTGGGATGA
Source organism: Aegilops longissima (assembly GCA_021605205.1). Classification (NCBI taxonomy): domain Eukaryota; kingdom Viridiplantae; phylum Streptophyta; class Magnoliopsida; order Poales; family Poaceae; genus Aegilops; species Aegilops longissima. The sequence continues at coordinate 374,953,496 of CM038680.1, read as the reverse complement.
AAATATTATATCCTGGATATATTTGCATCTTGCATGTTATCTAACCCATGTAGGTACTTGGTTGAGACAATTTCCATGAGATTGTAATCTACTGACAACTTGAGCAATCTCTACATCACCAAGTCTCTACACTATGGTGGTTGAAGACAAGGAAGCACGGAATCATTCAAACATATCCTTTGACAAACTCTATGTTGAGCTTCATGATTATTTTTTTGGATACACAAGTGCTACTCCTTGCAAGAACTAACCCATGTAGGTAGATGGACTCAAATTCCAAGTGGTGCTCCCAACTCTTGACGAGGTACATCAACCTTGAGCAACCCACACAAGTTCAACTACATGGTCAACACCACCAACCAAGGTATGTTATTCCATCTTAGAGAAGCTTTACTCCGAGTCATGAGCTAAAGCAACTCGACAAGATGTGAATACATCAAGATGCTTAAACAAAAAATGGTAACCCCATTTTGAGCTTAAACGATGAGTATGACCTATGATCAAGTGATCTCACTTGACTCCTAAGTCAATATACTCTAACATAGGTGACTTTGTCACCGACCATCTCTAGATGAAGTTCTCTCGTGATCTTTTCTGAGTTTTTGCATTTGTCTCATGCATATTTGTTTCCCTTTTCAAAAAAAACTTCATCTAGATTTCTTTCTTTTCTTTTCTATTGCTCTGCATTTCCTGCATCCAATTCATTGCATATCATTCAGTTAATTCCTTGCAAATCTTTGTGAGATCTTACTAGTCTAGTGAGCTGAGGTGACAAGTGTTTTCTCTGCAATGAACTCGGTTTCACCGATTTGTTGTTTTCGGTCCAACCGAATCCTTTCGGTACAACCGAAGCATACCACTCGGTGCCACCGATTTCTAGCAGGAAAAACAGTTTGCCACTTATTCTGTGTTTCTTCCGATCCAGCTCCACTCAATGAATCTTGTCCTCTACAAGCATCACAATTTTATCCAATGCTTTGTGTTGTGACTCAAGGACCAAACCCATTCACAACAAATTCCGAAAACCCTTCTTGGAAATTGATGTCAAAGGGAGAGAGAGATCACATCAAAGCTTATCACTTCAAAAGGGAGAGAGTATTACTTCCACAGGGGAGAAAGAGATCTCAAGGGAGAGAATACTCAAGTAGAAAGTATTTCTCAAGGATCCCAGATGCTTGATGTCCAAGAGGAGAGATGCCACATGTCTTCTTGGGGGAAAGACATGTTCATATGTGCTTAGTTGCATTTGCTCTGTTCTTTATATCTTTCAGCCCTGATTTTCTGTTCCCTATCTTCTCCCGAGATCCCATGCTAGATTCAGGGGAGCAAGACATCTAAGGAAAGGAATCATTTAAATTCATTGCATATCTTTACTCTTGGGGACATGTCTAATCCAATGTGGTACTCAGTACTCACTCTCTACATGTCATCCCAGTCTTGGTATTCTTGTGGTTTCTTCTGTTTGCTCTGGCTAGTAGATGTACCTGTGTTATCTAACCTTGTTTGTGCAGGTTCATTCCACCCTAAGCCAACTCAAGACTACAAGGTAAGTATATGCATCACACTCATGTGTATGAGGAATTCTTGCTGATGTACATACTGTTTGCAAGAAGGACTCATCAGCATGAAGGTATTTTCTTTAATATTCTTTGCTCTGATGCATATGGCCAAGATACATGTCACACATTGCCTACTATATCATGGTTTTGCTCTCACATGCTTCTATAATCCATATTCACATGATTGCATACATGTAGGGGGAGCCTATGCTTGTTACATGTCTTTCCGAAGCTTTGCTTGCTATTCTTTATATCTTTACCTAAAGCTTTGATGTATGTTGCCATCAATTACCAAAAAGGGGGAGATTGAAAGCACAAGTGCTCCCTAGGTGGTTTTGGTAATTAATGGCAACATATCTCTTGTTGGACTAACACTTTTATCTAGTATGTTTCAGATAAGTTCAACAATGGAGTGGCATGGACTAAAGGATGTGGGAACTCTTTCAAGATGCTAAGGACAAAGGATTGGCTCAAGCTTCAAGCTGAAGACTCTTTATTTTACATTTTAGTGATCCAAGATCACATTGAGTCTATAGGAAAAGCCAATACTATCAAGGAGGGATGAGGTGTTGCTTAATGAGCCTCTTGCTTCATGTGCTTAGTGATATGCTCCAAAACCCTCCACTACTTTCTCACTTCCACACGTATGACCTAAACCAAAAGTCAATCTCGGCCCCACCGATTCTTTGTATCCGGCGCCACCGAGTTCAATTGTCATAGCCACTGCCACAAACCCTAGGCAAATCGGTTTCACCGATAGGGATCTCGGTCTCACCGAGATGGGATTGTAATCTCTCTGTGTATGTCCATTACCAAAATCGGTCTCACCGAGTTTGTGCAATCGGTACTACCAAGATTACAATGCAAACTCTCTGGTTAACTTATTACCAAAATCGGTCTCACCGAGTTTGAGTAATCGGTCCCATCGAGTTTTCCTGACCAACTCTCTGGTTAGCTAATTACCAAAATCGGTCTAACCGAGTTTGTGTAATCGGTCTCACCGAGATTACGTTATGCCCTAACCCTAACCATATCGGTCCTACCGAGTTGCATATCGGTCCCACCGAAAACCCTAACGTTACTAGGTTTACTAAATCGGTCAGACCGAGTTTATTGATTCGGTCCCACCGAGTTTGGTAAATTGTGTGTAACGGTTAGATTTTGTGTGGAGGCTATATATACCCCTCCACCTCCTCTTCATTCCCGGAGAGAGCCATCAGAACAAGCCTACACTTCCAACTTACCAGTTCTGAGAGAGAACCACCTACTCATGTGTTGAGGCCAAGATATTCCATTCCTACCACATGAATCTTGATCTCTTGCCTTTCCCAAGTTGCTTTCCACTCAAATCTTCTTTCCACCAAATCCAAATCCTGTGAGAGAGAGTTGAGTGTTGGGGAGACTATCATTTGAAGCACAAGATCAAGGAGTTCATCATCAACACACCATTTGTTACTTCTTGGAGAGTGGTGTCTCCTAGATTGGCTAGGTGTCACTTGGGAGCCTCCGACAAGATTGTGGATTTGAACCAAGGAGTTTGTAAGGGCAAGGAGATCGCCTACTTCGTGAAGATCTACCGCTAGTAAGGAAAATCCTTCGTGGGCGACGGCCATGGTGGGATAGACAAGGTTGCTTCTTCGTGGACCCTTCGTGGGTGGAGCCCTCCGTGGACTCGCGCAACCGTTACCCTTCGTGGTTTGAAGTCTCCATCAACGTGGATGTACGATAGCACCACCTATCGGAACCACGACAAAAACATCAGTGTCTCCAATTGCGTTTGAATTCTCCAAACCCTTCCCTTTACTTTCTTGCAAGTTGCATGCTTTACTTTCCGCTGCTCACATACTCTTTGCATGCTTGCTTGCTTGTTATGTATTGTGAATGTTAAACTTGTGCCTAAACTCCACTTAAACCTAAAGAAGTTAAAAACTGCAACTTTGGTACTTAGTGTCTAATCCCCCCCCCCCCTCTAGACACCTCTTCTCAAGATCCTACAACGCGGCTGCTCCGTGTTCAAAGGTCGCAATAGCCGGCTACAACATGCATGTAAAAAGTTCTTGGGAGTCCGTGCTACAGCTAGCTGTCCTCCCCCAACTTGTCAATCTCTTCCAGTAGTGCTAGTAGTACTCCATGGCGCTATCAATCGACAAGCAGGCGGGAAAGTTATCGTATACTCGGTTTGCGGTGAGTGGCATGCCGAGCGACCGTGTGGGGTCGAGCCGTGGAGGAGGGTGAGACACGAAGCCGTGATTTAAACGTTGGTTTTGCTCGATGGCGCGATCCAACGAAACAAAACGTTGGTTTCTATCCGTTTCCATCTTTTCTCCGGAAAAACGGAAACTTTCCACTCCATTTTCATTCCTATTCCAAGGTTGCCCCGTTACAACATTCCATCAAATACAAAGGAAAACTAACACGCATGCTGATGCATCTCAATTATTCATAGATCATAGCCAATATTTACTTCACAACTAATGAAAAAAGTTGTGAGAGCGTGTACGAAAGAAAAACTACTGATGGGGTCACTACGACTTAAACCCTAAACACTAAACATGATTTAATTCCTGGCCAGTAGAACTCGTCAAGGAAAGACGGTGGCACCCTCGGATCATACGATGCTTTTGTGCAGTTCCACTAAAATCGACCTGAGCATCCCTGATGGCAAAGATATTGAAGAAGTGTGATTAGAATAATAGTACTGGCACTAGTTCATGAGACACAAACTCATCACAAGTAGAAGCCGGTAGAAGTAGAGAAAGATCGACATGGAGATGGAGCTACGGCAGTGGAGCAAGCCGGCTCCAAAAGGAAGATGGACTACCTGGGACGTCGGGCTGTAGCTAGAAGGGCGGTTGGGACGCGGCATCGTCCCATACCGCGGTGACCCCCGATTGGGACGCACCGACTGTGGGTTTTCTCCCTCGCCGATGTCGACCGCGTCTACGCAAAACATTGTTCCCTTCCCCCAGCTGCGGGATCAGGCCCGTCGTTCTATGCTTGTGAAGAGAGCAACCTTATCAAGCAGGCTTGTAGCTTAGGCTCCTGCTAGTGTATATATAGTGGTTTTCTTTTTCTCTCCATATCAACCATTTTATATTGCGTATGTGTCATTCAAGAGTGAAATGATGGTTGCTTCTTCTGACTAACTTACTGTGTGATTTGACTGCTCCTTAGTGGCCCCTACATGTACTCCCCCTACGTGTATGCAACAATCACACGTACACATGGACGCAAAAACGCGCGCGACGCCCTAATGCATGCATGTCCGAGCACACGACGGAACACACACGGTCACGCTAAGTGCTCAACCTACACGTGCATGCACACACATACTCAGTCAGGGTGAGATAGTGACCGTATAAACACCGTAAAATATATATATTGAGCGCAATGAGCGTATTATGAAGTCCACTGACCGTATTATTACAAATATATAGTGATAGACAGTGTATTTATCTCGTTTGAAATTAATCCATATTAACCGGAGAGGAGGCAGTATGGACTAGCATTACTTGCGCGCGGTTGCTCGCAGGACAAGGATAAACTTTTGACTAATGCAAGCTCTCCCTCGCTCAGGCGGTGGGCGTGCAACGTTAATTCAGTGTCGATTGCGAAAGCATACACTATACTACTAGTGCTACTATTGTTCGACTTCCCGAATAGGCGAACAGCCAAGCGCAAAGTTTACTAGTACTAGTACTACTAATATAGTCTATAAAGGTACGTAAGTATACTATACTAGTACTAGGAACCGGATGGAGGAGCGTCTGCACTCTTATTATAATTTTAAAATGTGATAAAACAATCTTCAACACATTTGGTTCTCTTCGGGGGTTCTCGCATGTGATAATGGAAGTTGATTGCATGGAACACTTGCCACAATTCTCGCTTAATTCTGGCTCATATCCTGTTACAAATAGTAGCGCTCGGTAATATTTCCTATTTTTTTTGTTATTTAGCATGTAAACATGTCAGCAAACCTTGCGGCGCATCTTCGTGCGAACCGTGCTTGCTGCACTTTGAATGTGGCTGAGAGCTGGCTTGATGAAACATCTCGCTTCCTACTTCTTTTTTTGCGGGGTACCTCGCTTCCTAGTGACCAGTGTCTTGGATGATCGTCCTAAGAATGCTTATATATGAATAAAGCTCTCTCATTTACCCGCAAAAAAGATTAAGCCATATTAACCGAGAAAGGAGGTAGTATGGACTAGCACTACTTTTTGGTGTGTCCCACAACTTCATGAACGAGGAGAAGCTTGCGGGACAAGGTGAAGCTCGCTTCGCTTTTGACTAATGCAACCTACCCTCGGTGGACATGCATCAGTCCATTCGGTGTCGATTGTCGAGGCATACACCGTAATACCCAACATGCGGAGTACCATCATTGTTCGACTTCACGAAGAGGCGAAGAGCCAAGCGCAGAGTACGAGTAGTACTACTACTAGAACCGCATGGTGGAGCGTCTGTACTCTTATTTTTTATCTCGATAAAGTACACGTTTATTCGGAGGAGGGCGGAAAACGGCAGCCCAACATGTAATGAATGATATCGATCAACCAACCATGCTCGAATATATCTTGGCCTCCATGCGAACCCGTCTGTGTGTTCTCGCCTCGCGTCTCTCAAGGAACGGCGGGTTGGCTCTTTGCCGTCAATTGAGATCGGTTTGCTCACACTCCTGTCCCACATGATGTTGATATGCCAAGAGGAGGTGCGTTGACCGACCGCCATACTGCTGCATTTGGTTTTGAACCTTCATACTACTCCTCCCTCCGTCCACAGTTTACGGTAGCGCTTCATTATGATGCATTTCTCTCAATGCATTTCCACCACCAGAGAGACTTTAGACGCGTTTGGTTTAATGCTCAATTAATTAGGGCGTGGTAACCGCAATCAAGTCCACAATTTTCTCTCCATGTACTCTGTACTACAGTACTACGGAGTGGAGTAAGTGCATGCATGTGTGTACCCGGGGTGGAAGCACTGCATGCATGTGTGTACGCAATATTCCCTCTAGTAATAGACGCCGTGCTATAACTACCAATACTATTTTTCAGGCCGATCGCTAGTCGCCTTGGTCCCACAGATCTTTTTTCTTTTTTCTGAAGCACGCTGTATAAACAGTGACGGATGGAGTATGAGCGGATTCAAAGAAGAGCATAGTGATGGTTGCTTCTTCAGAGCAACTTACAGTGGGAAAGGTGGGGCTTACGATTTGACTGCTCATTACTCACTATTAATGCGGCGCAACGACCGGGATGAGTCTCCCATGCGGTTGTGCACTACCCCCTCGGTTCTTAAATATACTCCGGAGTATATTTGTCTTTCGAGAGATTTCAACGAGTGACTACTCAAATATTTGTCTTTTTAGAGATTTCAAATGGACTGGCACATATGGATGTATATACATATTTTAGAGTGTAGATTCTCTCATTTTGCTCCGTATGTAGTCACTTGTTGAAATCTCTAGAAAGACGAATAGAATATTTAGGAACGGAGGAGTACACATATGAAACAAAATGAGTGAATCTACACTCTAAAATATGCCCGTTTGAAATTTGTAAAAAGACAAATATTTAGGAACGAAGGAGTATAATTTTGTGGATGGCACATGGACCCGGATGATGAAGAGGCTTCTGGCAATGCTATCAAGCTTCCATCATTTCTTTACATAATTGACATACTATACAAATAATTTTCCAGCGAGACATGAAATTGTACAATGGTGTGAGCTTTCAGCTTCTGTTTCGCGTGTCTTGCCATCGATGCTCTTTCAGAAACAATAAAAAAACTAACTTCCTTGCTAACGCATGTCAATTATTGGCATATCAGAGCTAATAATTACATCACAACTGAAGGCAGAGTTGTGAGAAGGTGTTAAATTAAAATTGATCCATGCTTTCATTGGCAGCAACGTCCCCCCAGCTCTGTCTAAATCAACAAGGCACGTTGGGAAAAAAGTAGCTGTCTGGAGCATGCAACATTCCGATCATTTTGTGCAGTTCCACTAAAATAGAGCTGAGCGTCCCTGTTGCAAAGATATTAAGTGTGATTATGAAAATAGAGGACTGCTGATGAAACAATAAACACATAAATATAAGCCGGTCACCTTTGCAGTCTCTCTTAAGACTAACTAGTTGGAGAAGATTAGGCTCGGAGTTGGATGAGGAGGATAGAGCAAAACCAATCTCCCTTTGTGCAGTCGCACTTGAAATGTAGAGACGTTGCCCATGTGACATTTTAGTACAACTGCACAAAACACTCTTAAGAAAAAAGTGATTTGTGCAGTTCACCAAAAGGTCGCAATAGCAACGAGGTGAAATGGATAGCCCTGTTTGCAAAAAAGAGGTAGAAAGGAAACAATTACTGGCCAATAATAGTTGATGACACATGCGACGACAAAAAAGAAGCATATTCCTTGCCCTAGGGAAGATAACAACACGGTTGTGTTTGTCTAAAACAGTGTGAGGACGAGAATGCAATATGGAAAGTACGCTGGACGAGCTACGTTTTGGGCAAAGAAGTATGGAAGATCCACATGCAGCGACGTGGGAAGACGGGCAGTGGAGCAAGGCCGGAGGGGATACCTGGAGGTCGTCGGGATGTAACAAGGTGAGCGGGGGCGGGCGGAATCTGCAAGCAGGTGGCGTAGGCCCTGCCGCGCCGGAGCTTGGTCAGAGAGAACGGCGTGTACCACAGATCGGGACGTGCTGCCTCGGCGCCGTCGAACGGAGAAACGATGCACTTCCTCCCTTTCCCCTGGCGGACGGGATGCGACCGGATCAGTGACCAACGGTGAGAGAGAGAGAGGCCACCGCACTCCCTTTCCCCCGGCGGACGGGATGCGGCCGGATCAGTGACCAACGGTGAGAGAGAGAGAGGCCACCGCAGCCTTATGTGAGATACTCTGAAGAGCGACAAACCAGGCACGCAAGGCTCCATTGTATATAGTGAGCGGACTACCTTTTTCTCCATAAAAATCGTTTTATATTATGTGTACGTGCCATTGAGCACTATAACTTTATTTAAAAATAGCACGGCAACGCGTCAAGTCGAACTTTGTTTCGTGCAGGCGTGGTACACGACCTCCCTAGGTAAACAACCGCTACACGCGTTCAAATTAGCACGTGGGCTGCCATTTCGTAAAGAAATGAGCTCCAACGTGTACCCGCGCGGATGTGGCTGGGTACGAAGCATGAGTACATGCACGGTGCACCTATTCTCTTCTTGTATACGTACACCACCTACGTGGGGTTGTGTGAGAGAGATACAAACCTAGAGAGATAGAGTGTGTGGGTTCTTGAGAGTATTTTTTTGGGGGGGGGGGTTCAATCAAAAAATGTAACATATGCAATTTATGTGAAATAGAGTCCTTGATATAACATATATAGAGAGGGGGCGATCCACGAGAAGAGTGTGGAGGTATCACCGGCTTGAGGTGTCCATAGAATCGAGAAGAGGGATGATGTGTGTGTGTGTGTGTGTGTGTGCGCGCGCGCGATCGATAAAGAGTGCCATTGAATTTGTGTGTGCCCACGTCAAAGATATAGAGTGGCTGGCCCATTTGGAGCGTGAGAGGGACATGTGCAGTTTGTCTCGTGGCATGGATACCTACCTGCAGCGCTTCGACTATCGGTGTGTGGTGGGGAAGAGGAGGCCCAATTAACTATTGAGGTACAATGGCTGGTATATGTGTGGAGGAGGAGAGAGGCTCTTCGTTGGGGAACGTAGTAATTTCAAAAATTTCCTACGAACACGCAAGACCATGGTGATGGCATAGCAACGAGAGGGAGAGTCGTCCGCGTACCCTCGTGAGACCGAAAGCGAAGCGTTATAACAACGCTGTTGATGTAGTCGTCGTCTTCACGATCCGACCGATCCAAGCACCGAGCGTCACGGCACCTCCGAGTTCGCACACGTTCAGCTCGATGGCGATCCCGGACTCCGATCCAGCAAAGTGTCGGGATGAGTTCCGTCGACGACGGCGTGGTACGATGATGATGCTCCACCGACGCAGGGCTTCGCCTAAGCTCATGACGATATGACTTCTCCGGCGCAGGGCTTCGCTTAAGCTCATGACGATATGACCAAGTGGAATATGGTGGAGGGGGCACCGACACGGCTAAGGAACGATCCGTAGATCAACTTGTGTGTTCTAGGGTGCCCCTGCCCCGTATATAAAGGAGCCAAGGGGAGGTGGCGGCCAAGGAGGAGGCGCACAAGGAGTCCTACTCCCTCCGGGAGTAGGATTCCCCTCAATCCTAGTTGGATTAGGATTCCCGGAGGGAAAGAGAGAGAGGGGCGGCCCACCTTTCCTAGTACTAATAGGACTAGGGAAGGGGGCGCGCCACCTAGGGCTGGCCCTTTCTCCTTTCCACCAAGGCCCACTATGGCCCATGTAGTTCCGGGGTTCCGTAACCTCCGGTACTCCGATAAATTCCGATTTCACTCGGAACACTTCCGATGTCCAAATGTAGGCTTCAATATATCAATCTTTATGTCTCGACCATTTCGAGACTCCTCGTCATGTCCGTGATCACATCCGGGACTCCGAACAACCTTCGGTGCATCAATACTTATAAACTCATAATGAACTGTCATCGAAACGTTAAGCGTGCGGACCCTACGGGTTTGAGAACTATGTAGACATGACCTAGAACCATTCTCGGTCAATAACCAATAGCGGAACCTGGATGCCCATATTGGTTCCTACATATTCTACGAAGATCTTTATCGGTCAAACCGCATAACGACATACGTTGTTCCCTTTGTCATCGGTATGTTACTTGCCCGAGATTCGATCGTCGGTATCCAATACCTAGTTCAATCTCGTTACCGGCAAGTCTCTTTACTCGTTACGTAATGCATCATTCGTAACTAACTCATTAGCTACATTGCTTGCAAGGCTTATAGTGATGTGCATTACCGAGAGGGCCCAGAACCTCTCCGACAATCGAGTGACAAAACCTAATCTCAAATCGCCAACCCAACATGTACCTTTGGAGACACCTGTAGTACTCCTTTATAATCACCCGATTCGTTGTGACGTTTGGTAGTACCAAAGTGTTCCTCCGTAAACGGAGTTGCATAATCTCATAGTTACGGGAACATGTATAAGTCATGAAGAAAGCAATAGCAACATACTAAGCGATCAAGTGCTAGGCTAACGGAATGGGTCATGTCAATCAGATCATTCTCCTAATGATGTGATCCCGTTAATCAAATGACAACTCATGTCTATGGTTAGGAAACATAACCATCTTTGATCAACGAGCTAGTCAAGTAGAGGCATACTAGTGACACTCTGTTTGTCTATGTATTCACACATGTATTATGTTTCCGGTTAATACAATTCTAGCATGAATAATAAACATTTATCATGATATAAGGAAATAAATAATAACTTTATTATTGCCTCTAGGGCATATTTCCTTCAGTCTCCCACTTGCACTAGAGTCAATAATCTAGTTCACATCGCCATGTGATTTAACATTAATAGTTCACATCTATATGTGGTTAACACCCATATTTCACATCGACATGTGACCAACGCCCAAAGGGTTTACTAGAGTCAGTAATCTAGTTCACATCGCTATGTGATTAACACCCAAAGAGTACTAAGGTGTGATCATGTTTTGCTTGTGAGATAATTTTAGTCAACGGGTCTGTCACATTCAGAGCCGTAAGTATTTTGCAAATCTCTATGTCTATAATGCTCGCGGAGCTACTCTAGCTAATTGCTCCTACTTTCAATATGTATCCAGATTGAGACTCGAGTCATCTAGATTAGTGTTAAAACTTGCATCGGCGTAACCCTTTACGGCGAACCTTTTTCACTTCCATAATCGAGAAACATATCCTTATTCTACTAAGGATAATTTTGACCGATGTCCATTGATCTACTCCTAGATCACTATTGCACTCCTTGCCAAGCTTAGTGGTAGGGTATGCAATAGATCAGTACACAACATGACATACTTTATAGAACCTATGGCTGATGCATAGGGAATGACTTTCATTCTTTTTCTATCTTCTGTCGTGGTCGGGTTTTGAGTCTTACTCAATCTCGCACCTTGTAACACAGGCAAGAACTCTTTCTTCGACTGTTCCATTTTGAACTACTTCAAAATCTTGTCAAGGTATGTATTCATTGAAAAACTTATCAAGCGTCTTGATCTATCTCTATAGATCTTGATGCTCAATATGTAAGCAGCTTCACCGAGGTCTTTCTTTGAAAAACTCCTTTCAAATACTCCTTTATGCTTTGCAGAATAATTCTACATTATTTCCGATCAACAATATGTCATTCACATATACTTGTCAGAAATGCTGTAGTGCTCCCACTCACTTTCTTGTAAATACAGGCTTCTCCAAAAGTCTGTATAAAACCATATGCTTTGATCAATTCATCAAAGCGTATATTCCAACTCCGAGATGCTTGCACCAGTCCATTGATGGATCGCTGGAGCTTGCACATTTTGTTAGCTCCTTTAGGATTGAAAAAAAACTTCTGGTTGCATCATATACAACTCTTCTTTAATAAATCCATTAAAGAATTTAGTTTTGACATCCATTTGCCAGATTTCATAAAATGTGGCAATTGCTAACATGATTCGGACAGACTTAAGAATCGCTTCTGATTGAGAAAATCTCATTTGTAGTCAACACCTTGAACTTGTCGAAAACCTTTTGCGACAAGTCGAACTTTGTAGATAGTAACACTACTATCGAGATCTGTCTTCCTCTTGAAGATCCATTTATATAATATGGCTTGCCGATCATCGGGCAACTCCATCAAAGTCCACACTTTGTTCTCATATATGGATCCCATCTCAGATTTCATGGTCTCAAACCATTTCATGAATCTGGGCTCATCATCGCTTCCTCATAGTTCGTAGGTTCATCATGGTCTAGTAACATGATTTCTAGAATAGGATTACCGTACCACTCAGTGCGGATCTTACTCCGAAGACCTACGAGGTTTGGTAGCAACTTGATCTGAAGTTTCATGATCATCATCATTAACTTCCTTACTAATTGGTGTAGAAATCACCGAAACTGATTTACGTGATGAACTACTTTCCAATAAGGGAGAAGGTACAATTACCTCATCAAGTTCTACTTTCCTCCCACTCACTTCTTTCGAAAGAAACTTCTTCTCTAGAAAGGATCCATCTTAGCAACGAAAAACTTGCCTTAGGATCTGTGATAGAAGGTGTACCCAATAGTTTCCTTTGGGTATTCTATGAAGACGCACTTCTCGATTTGGGTTCGAGCTTATCGGTGAAAACTTTTCACATAAGCATCACAACTCAAACTTTAAGAAACGACACTTAGGTTTATTGCTAAACCATAGTTCATACGGTGTCATCTCAGCGGTTTAGATGGTGCCCTATTAAACGTGAATGCAGCTGTCTCTAATGCATAACCCCAAAACGATAGTGGTAAATCGGTAAGATACATCATAGATCGCACCATATCATAATAAAGTACGGTTACGACGTTCGGACACACCATAACGTTGTGGTGTTCTAGGTGGCGTGAGCTGTGAAACTATTCCACATTGTTTTCATTGAAGACAAAACTCGTAACTCAAATATTCATCTCCACGATCAGATCGCAGAAACTTTATTTTCTTGTTACGATGATTTTCCACTTCACTCTGAAATTCTTTGAACCTTTCAACTATTTCAGACTTATGTTTCATCAAGTAGATATACCCATATCTGCTCAAATCATCTTGTGAAGGTCAGAAAATAACGATACTTGCCACGAGCATCAACACTCATTGGATCGCATACATCGGTATGTATTATTTCCAATAAGTCAAGAGCTTGTTCCATTGTTCCGAGAACGAGTTTTAGTCATCTTGCCCAAACGGCACGGTTCGCAAGCATCAAATGATTCATAACCAAGTGATTCCGAAAGTCCATCAGCATGGAGTTTTCTTCATGCGCTTTACACCAATATGACCTAAACGGCAGTGCCACAAATAAGTTGCACTATCATTATTAACTTTGCATCTTTTGGTTTCAATATTATGAATATGTGTATCACTATGATCGAGATCCAATGAACCATTTTCATTGGGTGTGTAACCATATAAGGTTTTATTCATGTAAATGAACAACAATTTATTCTCTTACTTAAATGAATAACCGTGTTGCAATTAACATGATCAAATCATATTCATGCTCAACGCAAACACCAAATAACATTTATTTAGGTTTAACATTAATCCCGAAAGTATAGGGAGTGTGCGATGATGATCATATCAATCTTGGAACTACCAACACTCATCGTCACTTCCCTTCAACTAGTTTCTGCTTCATTCGCAACTCCGTTTGAGTTACTACTCTTAGCAACTGAACCAGTATCAAATCTTGAGGGTTGCTATGAACACTAGTAAAATACACATCAATAATCTGTATATCAAATATATCTTTGTTCACTTTGCCATCCTTCTTATCCGCCAAATACTTGGGGTAGTTCCGCTTCCAGTGACCAGTTCCATTGCAGCAAAAGCACTTAGTCTCAGGCTTAGATCCAGACTTGGGCTTCTTCACTCGAGCAGCAACTTGCTTGCCGTTCTTCTTGAAGTTCCCCTTCTTCCCTTTGCCCTTTTCCTTGAGACTAGTGGTCTTGTCATCAACACTTGATGCTCTTTCTTGATTTCTACCTTCGTCGATTTCAACATCATGAAGAGCTCGGGAATCGTTTTCGTTATCCCTTGCATACTATAGTTCATCACGAAGTTCTAGTAACTTAGTGATGGTGACTAGAGAATTCTGTCAATCACTATCTTATCTGGAAGATTAACTCCCACTTGATTCAAGCGATTGAAGTACCCAGACAATCTGAGAACATGCTCACTAGTTGAGCGATTCTCCTCCATCTTTTAGCTATAGAACTTGTTGGAGACTTCATATCTCTCAACTCGGGTATTTGCTTGAAATATTAACTTCAACTCCTGGAACATCTCATATGGTCCATGATGTTCAAAACGTCTTTGAAGTCCCGATTCTAAGCCGTTTAAGCATGGTGCACTAAACTATCAAGTAGTCATCATATTGAGCTAGCCAAACGTTCATAACGTCCGCATACGCTCTCCTGCAATAGGTCTGTCACCTAGCGGTGCATCAAGGACATAATTCTTACGTGCAGCAATGAGGATAAACCTCGGATCACGGATCCAATCCGCAATATTGCTACTAACATTTTTCAATACAATTTTCTCTAGGATCACATATAAAAACACGGGGAAGCAACAACGCGAGCTATTGATCTACAACATAATCTGCAAAATACTACGGGACTAAGTTCATGATAAATTAAAGTTCAATTAATCATATTACTTAAGAACTCCCACTTAGACAGACATCTCTCTAGTCATCTAAGTGATCACGTGATCCAAATCAACTAAACCATGTCCGATCATCACGTGAGATGGAGTAGTTTCAATGGTGAACATCACTATGTTGATCATATCTACTATATGATTCACGTTCGACCTTTCGGTCTCCGTGTTCGAGGCCATATCTGTTATATGCAAGGCTCGTCAAGTTTAACTTGAGTATTCAGCGCGTGCAACTGTTTTGCACCCGTTGTAGATGGACGTAGAACTTATCACACCCGATCATCACGTGGTGTCCGGGTACTACTTAACTTTGGCAGCGGTGCATACTCGGAGAACACTTCTTGATAATTTTAGTGAGAGATCATCTTATAATGCTACCGTCAATCAAAGCAAGATAAGATGCATAAAGGATAAACATCACATGCAATCAATATAAGTGATATGATATGGTCATCATCATCTTGTGCTTGTGATCTCCATCGCCAAGCACCGCCATGATCACCATCGCCACCGGTAGCGACACCTTGATCTCCATCGTAGCATCGTTATCGTCTCGCCAACTATTGCTTCTCGACTATCGCTATGCTTAGTGATAAAGTAAAGCAATTACATGGCGTTGCATTTCATACAATAAGCGACAACCATATGGCTCCTGCCGATTGCCGATAACTCGGTTACAAAACATGATCATCTCATACAATAAAATATAGCATCACGTCTTGACCACATCACATCACAACATGCCCTGCAAAAACAAGTTAGGCGTCCTCTACTTTGTTGTTGCAAGTTTTACGTGGCTGCTACGGGCTGAGCAAGAACCGTTCTTACCTCGCATCAAAACCACAGCGATAGTTTGTCAAGTTGGTGCTGTTTTAACCTTCGCAAGGACCGGGCGTAGCCACACTCGGTTCAACTAAAGTGAGAGAGACAGACACCGCCGTCACCTTTAAGCAACGAGTGCTCGGAGCGGTGAAACCAGTCTCGCGTAAGCGTCTGCGTAATGTCGGTCCGGGCGCTTCATCTCACAATACCGCTGAACCAAAGTATGACATGCTGGTAAGCGGTATGACTTATATCGCCCACAACTCACTTGTGTTCTACTCGTGCATATGACATCAACGCATAAAACCAGGCTCGGATGCCATCATTGGGGAACGTAGTAATTTCAAAAATTTCCTACGAACACGCAAGACCATGGTGATGGCATAGCAACGAGAGGGAGAGTGTCCGTCCACGTACCCTCGTGAGACCGAAAGCGAAGCGTTATAACAACGCGGTTGATGTAGTCGTACATCTTCACGATCCGACCGATCCAAGCACCGAACGTCACGGCACCTCCGAGTTCTCGCACACGTTCAGCTCGATGGCGATCCCGGACTCCGATCCAGCAAAGTGTCGGGATGAGTTCCGTCAGACGACGGCGTGGTGACGATGATGATGCTCCACCGACGCAGGGCTTCGCCTAAGCTCCGCGACGATATGACTTCTCCGGCGCAGGGCTTCGCCTAAGCTCCGCGACGATATGACCGAAGTGGAATATGGTGGAGGGGGCACCGCACACGGCTAAGGAACGATCCGTAGATCAACTTGTGTGTTCTAGGGTGCCCCCTGCCCCCGTATATAAAGGAGCCAAGGGGGAGGTGGCCGGCCAAGGGAGGAGGCGCACCAAGGGAGTCCTACTCCCTCCGGGAGTAGGATTCCCCCTCCAATCCTAGTTGGATTAGGATTCCCGGAGGGGGAAAGAGAGAGAGGGGGGCCGGCCCACCTTTCCTAGTCCTAATAGGACTAGGGGAAGGGGGCGGCCACCTAGGGCTGGCCCTTTCTCCTTTCCACCAAGGCCCACTATGGCCCATGTAGTTCCCGGGGTTCCGTAACCTCTCGGTACTCTGTAAATTCGATTTCACTCGGAACACTTCCGATGTCCAAATGTAGGCTTCAATATATCAATCTTTATGTCTCGACCATTTCGAGACTCCTCGTCATGTCCGTGATCACATCCGGGACTCGAACAACCTTCGTGCATCAATACTTATAAACTCATAATGAACTGTCATCGAAGCGTTAAGCGTGCGGACCCTACGGGTTCGAGAACTATGTAGACATGACCTAGAACCATTCTCGGTCAATAACCAATAGCGGAACCTGGATGCCCATATTGGTTCCTACATATTCTACGAAGATCTTTATCGGTCAAACCGCATAACGACATCGTTGTTCCTTTGTCATCGGTATGTTACTTGCCCGAGATTCGATCGTCGGTATCCAATACCTAGTTCAATCTCGTTACCGCAAGTCTCTTTACTCGTTACGTAATGCATCATTCCGTAACTAACTCATTAGCTACATTGCTTGCAAGGCTTATAGTGATGTGCATTACCGAGAGGGCCTGAGATACCTCTCCGACAATCGGAGTGACAAAACCTAATCTCAAATCGCCAACCCAACATGTACCTTTGGAGACACCTGTAGTACTCCTTTATAATCACCCGATTCGTTGTGGCGTTTGGTAGTACCAAAGTGTTCCTCCGTAAACGGAGTTGCATAATCTCATAGTTACAGGAACATGTATAAGTCATGAAGAAAGCAATAGCAACATACTAAACGATCAAGTGCTAGGCTAACGGAATGGGTCATGTCAATCAGACCATTCTCCTAATGATGTGATCCCGTTAATCAAATGACAACTCATGTCTATGGTTAGGAAACATAACCATCTTTGATCAACGAGCTAGTCAAGTAGAGGCATACTAGTGACACTCTGTTTGTCTATGTATTCACACATGTATTATGTTTCCGGTTAATACAATTCTAGCATGAATAATAAACATTTATCATGATATAAGGAAATAAATAATAACTTTATTATTGCCTCTAGGGCATATTTCCTTCACCTACCTCATGTATTAAGGAGATCGATCTGCCTCATGTATTAAGGGAGATCGATCGGCATCCATGCATATGTGCAGGAGAGGAATAAGGTTGGGAGAGAGACAGAGCTAGAGTGTTGGAGGGGGTGGTAGTGGAGTTGCTTCTAACAAATGGTGGGATAGGCTTGCTAGACAAACGGAGGGCATGCCCGCAATATCAATAAGAGAGGAGATGGTTGCTTGTTGTCTGTGCACGTGCGTGTGAGAGACGGGTCAGGAGGCATGCACGAATGATGAGGGGGACGATGTGGCTGTGGTAAGCAGACATAACTACATAGGAAGATCAATCGCCCTTTGTTAGAGAAAGGAGAGACATAACTTGTGAGGTACGTCGATCGATGGGGGGGGTAGTTAAAGTCGATCCAGGTATATGTTGGGAGATCGATCGGTATACATGCATGTGTGTGTTAGAAGCAAACAAGGCACGAGGAGAAGGATAGAGATAGAGGGATGCATGTAGGAGGTGGTACGAGAGGCATACTATATCAAGCGGGGAGGAGTGTGTGAGTACGAGAACGATGAAAAGAGTGGTGGGAGTGAGGCATGGACGGTGACAAGAGAAGAGGGGAAGCTTGTGATTGTGCTAGGCACACCTGGCTAGAGAGGCATATCGATCGATGTGTGCCATAAAGAAGGAGCTGGGGGGCCTACACACACCGTGGGTGAACGACCTAAAGTGAAACGACGAATTTGCGCGATGGAGCTAGAGAATGCTGGGGGAGGGTGAGAGGGATGCGGGCGTGTGCATGCACAAGAGAAAGTTAGTGCTAGCTACAAAGATAAGAGGGTTGTGTGGGTGTAAAAGACGAATAGAGATCATATATACTTCATTATAAAAAGCGAATTCGGATATTTGAAGAATTTATCATAGTGTTTTAAGCCGACGCATGTGTGAATATATATAACGGTGATACACATGGTGTGCTTATGAACATGTTATACTACATTTAATATATTTTATCTCTACTCTTATAAAAAACGCAGTTGTTGATGATGGTGTGCCTGCCATCCTGCATTATAGGCCGTCCGATTTATATCTGGCAGATAGCAAGGAAACTATGATGGTTGAAGTTGGCAACAATCATGATTGTAGATTCTTATTGAAATAGAGAAACAAATTCAAATTTAGTTCGAATTGCAGCGGTAGTATAGACATTGGGAATGCACTAAAATGTTGGTATGAGTAGGTTACATGCATTATACAGCAAGCGAAAAAAATTAATCGGACATAACATGGATTCATACTCCCTCCTTCCATCTATATAGGGCGTAATGAGATTTTTAAGACCGCCTTTGACTATTGACAAGATTAATAGTACATGACATGCACAATGTAAAAATTATATCATTGAAAGAACCTTTCACAGACGAAGTTAACGGTGTGCTTTGTGTAAGTTGCATGTAATATATCATTGCTCTAATATTTGGTCAAAGTTAGCATCGAAAAACGCATTAGGCCCTATATAGATGGAAGGAGGGAGTAGCTTTGAATAGCATTTGTATAGTAAAACGGGGCAAGACTCTCTCTTTGTGTGGTGTGAATAGTTTTATTTTTTTGTTTTCTTTTTGGTTGAGGGAAGTGCGAATTGATTTGGTACGTACAAGTACAATATTACTACACATTAGGCTTGTCCCTAAAATTCAACCCGCGTCTTGTTATATCCCGAAAATTCAGATATCGTGCTCCCAAAACTGGCGCCTTCACAACCCGCGCCTTGCTATCCCGAAATTACAACGCTACGAAAACTCCCTCCAGCTGCCAAATCCCGACACGCCAAATCCCCTTCTAACCCTGAGCCGAAGGGCCGCTAGTTCAAATCGGTGGGGGTACTTTTGTAACACACCCTACATTTTGGACAAGCGCGTCCCTAAGTCATGCTTCACCCCTTCTCGCCATTCAAATCCCAGTGCCGCCATAACCTCTCCGCTCCAGCCGCGAAACCCCACCTCCTCCATCCGCCACGTCACCGCTGCCTAGCCGGAGCCTCTTCCCCGACGACGTCGTCCACCGCAACAGCTCGACGTCCCTCGTCCACCTCCCCGGATGAGGATCCGTCGTCCATCTCGCCGTCCCGCTGGTTCAGCCGCCCCGTCCTCCACCTCCAAGGAGCTGCTCTGACGATCGCCTCGTCTATCGCGGCTGCTCCATCCACACAGCGCCGCCTTAACCTGCTCCACTGGAACCGCAACATCCTCATCGACTCCTCGGACGAAGCCGAGGCCTACTCGGCGCCACCAAAGAGGTTGTACACTCATCGCATCACACCTTCTCCTTAACTCGGCCTCCCAGCGCCGACGGTGCTCCATCCCGCAGCCCCATGGAGCGGCTACCTTGAAGCCGGCTCTGCGGGCGACATCTCCACGACGGCTCTCCCCCAGTGCGAGGCCCCTTCGGCGGCGGCGTCCATACCAGCCGGATCTGCTGTTGCTGCTCCGGCTCTCGCTTCGCTTCAGCGTTCTTTGCTGCTGCTCGGCTCTCGCCGATCGCTCGCTTCGCCCAGCTGCTGCTGCTGCTCTCCCCTCGCTTCGGCTGCTGCTCTGCTCCGATTAAGCCACACTTGATCGATGAATCGACTTTTGGGTCACCGATATTCAGGGGTTGGGGGGCTCACGGAGTTAAGGAAGAACCACCTGCAGCGGGACGGGGCTCACGGAGAGGTATCCCACTATCTATCTTAGGGTTCAGGGTGGGGGCCGGGGGGCCTAAAGGGCTGGCCGAGGCGGCGGTGGCGACTTGTTTCGAGGCGGCGAGGCGGCGCTGGTGCCGGTTAAATCGTCCCATGGTGGCTGGCGGCTCAGGGGGGTGCAGGTTGAAGATGAAATGCAGGCCCTCCCTAAACTACATGTCAAGTGCCTCTCTGCTACCATTGCGTTCAGTTTAAACAAGAGCATTCAGATTTCACAGTAAATTTCAGTTTCGACAGTTAAGTTCAGAGTCAACAGTTTTTACCTCATCTGTTGTTGTCAGGTGGTTTTTGGTGATGTTAAATTTACATCCATTTTACATCATCTATTGGAGATGCTATTAGAATCCCACTTGAGATTGACGATGTCTGCTTTGTGCTGCTTCAGCCTTGACGCCTTCGCCTCACCGAGCTGCTCCAACGACAGAACGATCCATCACAACAGAGCAGTGCCCTGGACGCCGTCTACAGATTCCTCAGATCTTCCTCCACACCTCCGACAGCCACCTCTGCCTCAACTGCTTCAGCGACCAACCCAATGATGCTGAGGTCGACACGGCTACGGCAAAGAGGTTGTACACTTGTTGCATCACTTATTACTATACATCACGTCGATCCATTAGGGCTATTTTGGTTCAACGGAAAAACGTCGATCCACTGGTTGTTACCATCACTCTAAATTTCTGCATGCTCTCCTTACATAATCTCACCATATTTTTTCCGTATGCATGTCAGATATTGTACACAGTCATGCTGAACATGTAGAGAAAAAGAGAAGAGTTTTGCGCGGCAATACAATGTCATGCAGACATCGCTCCATGGTGGGTTCAATGGCAAACCCTCCCCACCCCTCTCCAGATTGTAATCCAGAGGAAGATATATGTTCTGAGGCGTATTCATACGCCGCTGACCACTCCTATTTACCCCCCAAGGTGTTTTCTCTACCTTGGCATGATGATGTTAGTCATATCATGCATATGTTGCCTTGCAGTGCCTAGTTTTGACATCATATATGTCATCTGCTTAGTTTAGACATGTTCTCTAATGCCACCTGTTTAGTTTCTATATCATATATGGGAATTATGCAGTCTCATGTCTTTTAGCCAGCCATAATATATGTGAAATGTGCAATGCCATCCTGTTTAACCAGGCATCATATATTTGAATGATATCTTGCCCATCCATTTCTTCATTACATTTCCATTTGTCGACAATGTTTGTACATTAAACTACTCTTCCTGTGAATCATCCATTTGGGTGGGAGATGGAAAAATCTGGAGTGAAAACAAGGCCTTCAGAGCAGACAATGCTACCTGTCGAAGCAGATCTCTTGTTGGGTCCCGATAGCTCCTCAGAGATGGATTCAAAGACAGATGACCAGTCCTATTCCCCCACTGAGGTGTATGCTCTAATTTGGCATGGTTATACTGCTCATATCATGCATACGGTATCTTGCATTGCATAGTTTAGACATCATATACACAATATTCAACACCATGTTCTTAGTTCAGACATCATATCGAATGCCCTCTGTTTAGCATATAAATCACATATGTAAATTAAATGATGCGATCCTGATTACTTAGATAACATGTAGGTGAATTATGTCATTCGATCCTATTTAGTTATTCATCATATCTTTGAATTATGTTATGCTATGCTATCCAGTTTAGATAGACATCATATATGTGAAATTATGTCATGCTATCCGTTTTAGTTAAACAACATACATGTCAACTATTTCATGCCCTCTTTTTTCCACACTATCTATTGAATTTGTCTCTCATACAATGTCTGTACATTCAACTATGTTTCCTATTTATCAGCCATTTGAATTGGAGCGGGTGATGCTAGTATCTAGCGGAATAAAAACATGGTCTTCAAATAAAACAGTGCTACCTCTTGGTGGAGATAGCACCCCGGTTGTACATGCACAAGAACCAGCCCTACCACACATAACCCAAACTCTCGCAGATTGTACCCCTACTGCGATGGATAGAGGACCAGCTTCACCCAATCTAACCCCAACCCCAGCCGATAGTAACCCAGTTCCTGTTGACACAACACCATCTCCACCACAGAGCTCCCAAACAAGAGCAGTTAGTAAGGCAGCTCCAAAGGCCCAAAGGGCCAAGACTATCACGGCGAACCCCAACTCCACCAGTTAGTACGCCTATTCCTGTGGAGGAAGCACAACCAGCCAGTCGTAGTTTAGCATCTATCGCATTTGATGTTGTTAAATCGTATATGCGTATCTTCCCATCTTGGAAATATTATATCAAGATGAAGGAAAATGCCGATTGCAGGTGTTTGTCCAGAGTTATGTAAGTAATATTATTCATGGCAATTATTTTGCTTCATCCCATACATCCTACCTCTATGATGGTTATAATACAACAAATTTTCCCATTTTTCTCTATAGAGAAGGACCGATTTGGAAACTCAGGATGAGGTAACCTGTGCTAATACCTCTGCTATCTTCAAGAATGCTTGGTGGCGATATCGAATTACTCAAGAAAACGTACTTCACCGCAAAGAAACTCATCAAATTCCCTTACGCTCTCCTGAGACACATTCTTCGGACGATGATCGGGGGCGCTTTGTTCTATCTTCCGAACCAAGAATATGGTAAGGTCTATGAGCTCATTTTCTATTTTAAGTATTTTATTCTTGCGTCTTCTTGTACTCTGCTCATGTAGAACAAGTGCCTAAACCTCAAGAACAACTGTTCTAATTTAAGATTCCATTGCTATCATAGTTCAAAAAGCGCTAGGCGTTAATTGTGCGTTTGCCACCGCCTTGCGCTTCTTCGACCAAAGCACATGGTTATGCGCAGCTATGCACAGATTATGCGTAGTTATGCGCAATGCGTTTTGCCAGCGCCTAGAGCCTAGGCGCTTAAGCGCCGCTTAGGCGTGCCTTTTTAACTATGATTGCTTTGCTCTTGTATCACCGTATTTACTCATACAAACTTATTTTTAAATTGAAGGATCCAATCGAAACTCCAATGGCACAAGCGGTATGTTCACGCATGTTTCTTTAACAGGTTTGCTCTTATCAATAGCTCTGTTGATTTCAATTTCAATTGTGTATACAGTTGACTTTCATATCATGCACATTACTAGCATCACAATAGAGCCAATAGTGTTGTTGTACATGTAGACCCGTGGTACCCATCTGAAATCTTGTTGTGCCGTGTAGTTTC
This sequence comes from Aegilops longissima, assembly GCA_021605205.1. Lineage (NCBI taxonomy): Eukaryota > Viridiplantae > Streptophyta > Magnoliopsida > Poales > Poaceae > Aegilops > Aegilops longissima. The sequence continues at coordinate 374,929,764 of CM038680.1, read as the reverse complement.
CCATGCTTTGTATTCTTTCACTGCTGCTTTGTCTTGAACTGATATGATTTGAACGGTGTCTCTATTTTGATTTGGCAAGACAATGCAATGACCATAGGACATAGATATATGTTTGTTTGATGCTTTTATTATGTACTAGTACTTGGCAATAGAAGACTTGGTAGTTTAATCCTATCCACCTTACTAATGAACTGGTTCACCGAAATGAGTTTCATATACTAGTACATGCTAAACTTGTTATATGTCTGCTTGTTTCTTCTTTTAGAATGTTGTGAGAATATTGGGGAAGAGTGCCTTATTAAGCAATGGTAAAGGAAGTAATGCGATAAGGTTCAGATAGTGACACATCCTTGTTGGTCTCCAACAAAGCTGATAAAACAGCTAAGGAAGACTATCTTGAAGACAATGAGACAACCCCAAAGTCCTTTCTTGGTTTAGTGTTTGAGTTCATCGCCACTACCGCATGCACAAGCTATTCAAACTCACCGTCTCAATCAGTTTGGTTTCTTGAGTCTCAACTACAAGCGAAAGACATCGATCACCGTGTCTTTGCGACAAGAAGCGGAAGGATCATGGAAGTCCTGGAGCATTCAGATGCATACTTTCCGGTGCAACAACAAGCGTTGGAGGATTTTAGCGCCAAACAGACAAAGCTAATCAGCTTGCTAAGCTTATTGCCAGCATGGTGGATACCGGTGATAACGCTTTCTTGAGCTCTTCCGAAGTTGTTTCATTATGCTCTTGTTTTGCTGCCGCGTTTATTTGCAATCGTGGCCAATTTTGACGGCCGATGTATGTAATATGCTGCTTTGTTCCCTATATCTGCACCGGTGGCGAACTTTGATGCCCAAAGGATGTAATATGTGTAATAGCGGTAATAGGCTAGCCTTAATTGCTTGCTTATTTATTTCCTTATTGTCTTGTTTAGTTGTTTGCTTGTAGTCACTGCAGTTCTTTTTCTGTGTTTTTCTAGTGGCCACAATAGCCTATTTTTGGTAACTAGGCCAAAATAATCATGGCAACACACGGACTGTTGTAACCATGGGCCTCCTGCAGGCCGTATGATCCATGGGCCTTCGTTCGGCCCTAGGACCATTGGCCTTCTATACGAGCCGTAGGATCCATCGGCCTTCTATACGGGCCTTAGGGATCAATGGGCCTTCTACGGGCTGTAGGGTCCATGGGCCTTCTACGGGCCGTACGATCCATGGGCATTCTACGGGCCGTACTATCCATGGGCCTCATACAGGCCGTAGGATCCATGGGCCTTCTACGGGGCATATCATCATTTTGCCAATCATGGGCCGTACTATTCGTGGACCATAACGGGCTGTTAATAGGCCGTATTTGATAACTCTATGAAAACAGCCCAACAGGTTTTTTTGACATGAAAACGGCCCAACGTATTAACGGTCCGCAAACGGGCCGACCGTAACGACGGGCTGAATTTGGCCCACAAGCAGAAAATGACAGTAACGGGCCGTATGTAACCGAATGCTGCAAATGAGCCCAAGAATCAATGGGCCCTGAGAAGGACAAAAGATAACTTGGGCTAGAAACGGCCCAATGGAATAACGGGCCGTTAATGGGTATAAATGATACACTGTTCATTACGGGCCAGTTTCACCACGGGCCGTTAATGGGCCAAGAGTTACAAAGGTCCTCATATGGGCCAAAAGAAGTCATGGGCCACACATGGGCCGGAAGTTAAAATGGGCTGAATCATATTGGACGGCCTAGATGACGCTACTGGGCCTAATTCGGATAGGGCGTAGCGGGCCCTGGGTTAGTGGGCTGTAAATGGGCTATATGCGAACAGGCCATTAATAGGCTTTCCGTGGGCCGGCCTTTTCACAGGAATGGGCCTCTGTTGGGCCGTGCCATGTGTCGCCGTATCATAGGCGCCTTCGGTCCAATGAGCGGATGACATCTGTCCCAACGGTGAGCCGACACGTGTTTCCTCCAGCCAATGATGATTTTACACGTGGAAAATCCCCATTGGTCGGGGCTGTTAACGGGTTATCGGATCCAAAACCCGACCCGATAGCTTAACGGCGTTCCGTTATGGTGGATGCCACGTGTCGATCACCCTTGACGAAAGCACTTCGTGGACGCGATTTATCGTCATGGAAGTGGACACTTCCGTGATGATAATTTTGGTAATGTCATGGAACACTTCTCGACAAAGACATGTATGACTATCTTGATTCTGTCATAAATTTGTCATGGATGTACATGCATGACAAAAAACGCGACCTACTGTGACAAACATGTATCATCACGGAAGTGTATTTTTTTGTAGTGCTTATGGGTACGGTGGTTGAGAGGGTTCAGTCCGTTAAGAGTGGACTGACCGAAGCCTGCACCAGCCTGCTGACAGGCTTTGAGGTAAGTGACGCAAAAAAGAAATTCATAGTATAGACAGTAGCCCCAGAGACACTGTCCGGTGTTCGGAAAGAAAAGCCGGACAGAAATCAAGTAATTTTCGCAGGAAACTAACTAAATATGTCTTATGTGTGAATAAGTAGGTGATACGTCCATTTTGCATCATGCTTTTATATCGATATTTATTGCATTATGGGTTGTTATTACACATTATGTCACAATACTTATGCCTATTCTCTCTTATTTTACAAGATTTACATGAAGAGGGAGAATGCCGACAGCTGGAATTCTGGGCTGGAAAAGGAGCAAATATTAGAGACCGCACAACTCCAAAAGTCCTGAAACTCCACGGAAGTTATTTTTGGAAATAATAAAAAATATTGAGCGAAGAAAATACCAGAGGGGGCCCACACCCTGGGCACGAGGGTGGGGGGCGCGCCCTACCCCACTGGGCGCGCCCCCTGCCTCATGGGCCCCCTGTTGGCCCTCCGGTGCCCATCTTCTGCTATATGAAGTCTTTCGTCCGAAGAAAAATCATAAGCAAGCTTTCGGGACGAGACTCCGCCGCAACGAGGCGGAACCTTGGCGGAACCAATCTAGGGCTCCCGCAGAGCTGTTCTGCCGGGGACACTTCCCTCCGGGAGGGGGAAATCATCGCCATCGTCATCACCAACGCTCCTCTCATTGGGAGGGGCCAATATCCATCAACATCTTCACCAGCACCATCTCCTCTCGAACCCTAGTTCATCTCTTGTATCCAATTCTTGTCTCTAAGTCTGGGATTGGTACCTGTAGGTTGCTAGTAGTGTTGATTACTCCTTGTAGTTGATGCTAGTTGGTTTATTTGGTGGAAGATCATATGTTCATATCCATTATGAATATTAATACTCCTCTGATTATGAACATGAATATGCTTTGTGAGTAGTTACGTTTGTTCCTGAGGACATGGGAGAAGTCTTGCTATTAGTAGTCATGTGAATTTGGTATTCGTTCGATATTTTGATGAGATGTATGTTGTCTCTCCTCTAGTGGTGTTATGTGAACGTCGACTACATGACACTTCACCATTATTTGGGCCTAGAGGAAGGCATTGGGAAGTAATAAGTAGATGATAGGTTGCTAGAGTGACAGAAGCTTAAACCCTAGTTTATGCGTTGCTTCGTAAGGGGCTGATTTGGATCCATATGTTTCATGCTATGGTTAGGTTTACCTTAATACTTCTTTTGTAGTTGCGGATGCTTGCAATAGGGGTTAACCATAAGTGGGATGCTTGTTCAAGTAAGGAAAGCACCCAAGCACCGGTCCACCCACATATCAAATTATCAAAGTATCGAACGTGAATCATATGAACGTGATGAAAACTACCTTGACGATAATTCCCATATGTCCTCGGGAGCGCTTTTCTCTATATAAGAGTTTGTCCAGGCTTGTCCTTTGCTACAAAAAGGATTGGGCCACCTTTCTGCACTTTATTTACTTTTGTTACTTGTTGCTCGTTACAAATTATCTTATCACAAAACTATCTGTTGCCTATAATTTCAGTGCTTGCAGAGAATACCTTGCTGAAAACCGCTTATCATTTCCTTCTGCGCCTCGTTGGGTTCGACACTCTTACTTATCGAAAGGACTACGATAGATCCCATATACTTGTGGGTCATCAAGACTCTGCTCTGGCGCCGTTGCCGGGGAGTGAAGCGCCTTTGGTAGGTGGAATTTGGTAAGGAAAAATTTATATAGTGTGCTGAAATTTACTGTCACTTGTTACTATGGAAAGTAATCCTCTGAGGGGCTTGTTCGGGGTGTCTTCACCCCGACTAGTAGAGCAAAGAGTTGATCCTCAACCTACTGAACCTACTGAAAATGAAAATGTCTACTTTGAAATTCCTTCAGGTATGATAGAAAAACTTCTAGCTAATCCTTTTGCAGGAGACGGAACATTACATCCTGATGAGCACCTAATCTATGTGGATGAAGTTTGTGGATTATTTAAGCTTGCAGGTATGCCCGATGATGTTATCAAGAAGAAGGTCTTCCCTTTATCTTTGAAGGGAGATGCATTGACATGGTATAGGCTATGTGATGATATGGGATCATGGAACTACAAACAATTGAAATTGGAATTTCATCAGAAGTTTTACCCTATGCATCTTGTTCATCGCGATAGTAATTATATATATAATTTTTGGTCTCGCGAAGGAGAAAGCATCGCTCAAGCTTGGGGGAGGCTTAATTCAATGTTATATTCATGCCCCAATCATGAGCTCTCAAGAGAAATGATTATTCAAAACTTTTATGCTCGGCTTTCTGACAACAATCGCATCATGCTCGATACTTCTTGTACTGGTTCTTTTATGATGAAGACTATTGAATTTAAATGGGATTTAGTGGAAAGAATTAAACACAACTCTGAAGATTGGGACCTCGACGAAGGTAAGGAGTCAGGTATAACACCTAAGTTTGATTGTGTTAAATCTTTTATGGATACCGATGTTTTCCGTAAATTTAGCACTAAATATGGACTTGTCTTTGAGATAGTAGCTTCTTTCTTTGAATCTTTTGCTGCTCACGTTGATCTCCCTAAGGAGAAGTGGTTTAAATATCATCCTCCCATAGAAGTAAAAGTAGTTGCACCTATTAAAGTTGAAGAAAAGACTATCACTTATAATGATCCTATTGTTCCTACTGCTTATGCTGAGAAACCACCTTTCCCTGTTAGAATAAAGGATCATGCTAAAGCTTCAACTGTGGTTCGTAAAAGCAATATTAGAACTTATACACCTCCTGAGCAAGTTAAAGTTGAACCTAATATTGCTATTGTTAAAGATCTCTTGGCTGATAATATTGATGGGCATGTTATTTATTTTTGTGATGAGACTGCTAGAATTGCTAAACCTAGTGCTAAAGATAAACATAGACCTGTGGTAGGCATGCCTGTTATTTCTGTTAAAATAGGAGATCATTGTTATCATGGCTTATGTGACATGGGTGCTAGTGCTAGTGCAATACCTATTGACTTATACAAATAAATTATGCATGATATTGCACCTACTCAGTTAGAAGAAATTGATGTTACCATTAAGCTTGCCAATAGAGACACTATATCACCAATTGGAATTGTTAGAGATGTTGAAGTCTTGTGTGGGAAAACTAAATATCCTGCTGATTTTCTTGTTCTTGGTTCCCCACAAGATAGCTTTTGTTCCATTATATTTGGTAGACCCTTCTTAAACACTGTTAATGCTAAGATAGACTGCGAAAAGGATGTTGTTACTATTGGTCTAGGTGATATGTCTCATGAGTTTAATTTCTCTAAATTTCGTAGACAACACCGCGAAGATGAAATTATTGGTCTTGCTTCTATTGCCGTACCTCCTAGTGATCCTTTAGAACAATATTTGCTAGACCATGAAAATGATATGTTTATGAATGAAAGAAGGGAAATAGATGAAGTGTTCTTTAAACAGGGACCTATTCTGAAACACAACTTGCCTGTTGAGATCCTAGGGGATCCTCCTCCACCCAAGGGTGTGTTGGAAATATGCCCTAGAGGCAATAATAAAATGGTTATTATTATATTTCTTTGTTCATGATAATTGTCTGTTATTCATGCTATAACTGTGTTATCCGAAAATCGTAATACACGTGTGAATACATAGACCACAACATGTCCCTAGTAAGCCTCTAGTTGACTAGCTCGTTGATCAACAGATAGTCATGGTTTCCTGACTATGGACATTGGATGTCAATGATAACGGGATCACATCATTAGGAAAATGATGTGATGGACAAGACCCAATCCTAAGCATGGCTCAAAGATCGTGTAGTTCGTTTAGCTAGAGCTTTTCCAAATGTCAAGTATCATTTCCTTAGACCATGCGATTGTGCAACTCCCGGATACCGTAGGAGTGCTTTGGGTGTGCCAAACGTCACAACATAACTGGGTGACTATAAAGGTACACTACGGGTATCTCTGAAAGTGTCTGTTGGGTTGGCACGAACCAAGACTGGGATTTGTCACTCCGTATGACGGAGAGGTATCTCTGGGCCCACTCGGTAATACATCATCATATTGAGCTCAATGTGACCAAGTGTCTGGTCACGGGATCATGCATTACGGTATGAGTAAAGTGACTTGCCGTAACGAGATTAAACGAGGTATTGGGATACCGACGATCGAGTCTCGGACAAATAACGCATCGATTGACAAAGGGAATTGTATACGGATTGATTGAATCCTCGACATCGTGGTTCATCCGATGAAATCATCGAGTTGCATGTAGGAGCCAACATGGGTATCCAGATCCCCTGTTGGTTATTGACCGAGAGGCGTCTCGGTCATGTTCGCATGTCTCCCAACCCGTAGGGTCTACACACTTAAGGTTGATTACGCTAGGGTTATTAGGAAGACTTGTATGTGATTACGAATGTTTTTCTGAGTCCCGGATAAGATCCCTGACGTCACGAGGAGTTCGGAATGGTCCGGAGGTGAAGATTTATATATGGGAAGTTGTCATACGGTCACGGAAAGGTTCGGGGCATATCGGTATTGTACCGGGGCCACCGGAGGAGTTCCGGGGGTCCATCGTGAGGGGCCACCTCTCTCGGAGGGCCTCATGGGCCGTAGTGGGCAGGGAACCAGCCCCTGGAGGGCTGGGCGCATCCCCCCTTGGGCCCATTCGCCTAGGGTTGGGGGGGGGGAACCCTAGTGGGGCCCCTTGCTTGGGGGCAAGCCCTCCCTTGGCCGCCGCCTCTAGATTTCATCTAGAGGGGGCCGGCCCCCTTCCCCTTACCCTATAAATAGAGGGGCGAGGGGAGGGCTGCACACAACATCCAAGGCGCAGCCCCTCCCCTCCCCAACACCTCTCCTCCTCTGTTAAGAGCTTGGCGAAGCCCTGCCAGAGTACTGCCTCTCCACCACCACCACGCCGTCGTGCTGCTGCTGGAGCTCTATTTCTCAACCTCTCCCTCCACCTTGCTGGATCAAGGCGCGGGAGACGTCTCCGCTCCGTACGTGTGTTGAACGCGGAGGTGCTGTCCGTTCAGCACAAGGATCATCGGTGATTTGGATCATGTCGAGTACGACTCCCTCAACCCCGTTCTCTTGAACGCTTCCGCTCACGATCTACAAGGGTATGTAGATGCACTCCTTTCTCTCGTTGCTAGATGAACTCATAGATTGATCTTGGTGAAAGCGTAGAAATTTTTTATTTTCTGCAACGTTCCCCAACAGTGGCATCATGAGCTAGGTCTATGCGTAGTTCTCTTTGCACGAGTAGAACACAATTTGTTGTGGGTGTAGATGTTGTCAACTTTCTTTCCACTACTAGTCTTAGTTTGCTTCAGCGCTATTGTGGGATGAAGCGGCCTGGACCGACCTTACACGTACGCTTACGTGAGACAGGTTCCACCGACTGACATGCACTAGTTGCATAAGGTGGCTAGCGGGTGTCTGTCTCTCCCACTTTAGTTGGAACGGATTCGATGAAAAGGGTCCTTATGAAGGGTAAATAGAAGTTGACAAATCACGTTGTGGCTTTTACGTAGGTAAGAAAACGTTCTTGCTAGAACCCTATTGCAGCCACGTAAAACATGCAACAACAATTAGAGGACGTCTAACTTGTTTTTGTAGCATGTGATTGTGATGTGATATGGCCAAAAGTTGTGATGAATGATGAATGATATATATGTGATGTATGAGATCATGTTCTTGTAATAGGAATCACGACTTGCATGTTGATGAGTATGACAACCGATAGGAGCCATAGGAGTTGTCTTAATTATTGTATGACCTGTGTGTCATTGATTCAACGCCATGTAATTACTTTACTTTATTGCTAAACAGTTAGCTATAGTAGTAGAAGTAATAGTTGGCGAGCAACTTCATGGAGACACGATGATGGAGATCATGATGATGGAGATCATGGTTTCATGCCGGTGACAAAGATGATCATGGAGCCCCGAAGATGGAGATCAAAGGAGCTATATGATATTGGCCATATCATGTCACTACTATTCGATTGCATGTGATGTTTATCATGTTTTTGCATCTTGTTTACTTAGAACGACGGTAGTAAATAAGATGATCCCTCATAATAATTTCAAGAAAGTGTTCTCCCTAACTGTGCACCGTTGTGAAGGTTCGTTGTTTCGAAGCACCACGTGATGATCGGGTGTGATAGATCCTAACGTTCGAATACAACGGGTGTAAACCAGATTTACACACGCAATACACTTAAGTTGACTTGACGAGCCTAGCATGTACAGACATGGCCTCGGAACACGGAGGACCGAAAGGTCGAGCATGAGTCGTATAGAAGATACAATCAACATGGAGATGTTCACCGATGTCGACTAGTCTGTCTCACGTGATGACCGGACACGACCTAGTTGACTCGGATCATGTTTCACTTAGATGACTAGAGGGATGTCTAATCTGAGTGGGAGTTCATTAAATAATTTGATTAGATGAACTTAATTATCATGAACTTAGTCTAAAATCTTTACAATATGTCTTGTAGATCAAATGGCCCACGTTACCCTCAACTTCAACGCTTCCTAGAAAACCAAGCTGAAAGATGATGGCAGCAACTATACGGACTGGGTCCGGAACACGAGATCATCCACATAGCTGCCAAGAAAGATTATGTCCTAGAAGCACCACTAGGTGAAGCACCAATCCCGAGAGAACCAAGGCGTTATGAGCGCTTGGCGGTCTCGTCGATGATTACTCCCTCGTTCGGTCAGCATGCTTTACAACTTAGAACCGGGGCTCCAAAAGCGTTTTGAGCAACACGCAGCATATGAGATGTTCAAAGAGCTGAAAATGGTTTTCCAAGCTCATGCCCGGGTCGAGAGATATGAAGTCTCCGACAAGTTCTTCAACTGTAAGATGGAGGAAAATAGTTCTGTCAGTGAGAACATACTCAAGATGTCAGGTTGCACAACCGCTTGACTCAGTGGGAGTTAATCTCCGGATGACGCGGTCATGTGAGTAATCCTTGATCGCTTCCACCGAGCTACAAGAGCTTTGTGATGAACTTCAATATGCAGGGGATGGCAAAGACCATTCCTGAGGTATATTCAATGCTGAAATCAGTGGAGGTAGAGATCAAAAAGGAACATCAAGTGTTGATGGTGAATAAAACCACTAAGTTCAAGAAAGGCAAGGGTAAGAAGAACTTCAAGAAGGACGGCAAGGGAGTTGCCGCGCCCGGTAAGCCAGTTACCGGGAAGAAGTCAAACAATGGACCCAAGCCTGATACTGAGTGCTTTTATTGCAAGGGAAGTGGTCACTGGAAGCGGAACTGCCCCAAGTACTTAGCGGACAAGAAGGCCGGCAAAACCAAAGGTATATTTGATATACATGTAATTGATGTGTACCTTACCAGTGCTCGTAGTGCTCCTGGGTATTTGATACCGGTGCGGTTGCTCATATTTGTAACTCAAAGCAAGAGATGCGGAATAAGCGGAGACTGGCGAAGGACGAGGTGACGATGCGCGTGGGGAATGGTTCCAAGGTCGATGTGATAGCCGTCGGCACGCTACCTCTACATTTACCTACGGGATTAGTTTTAAACCTCAATAATTGTTATTTAGTACCAGCTTTGAGCATGAACATTGTATCTGGATCTCATTTGATATGAGATGGCTACTCATTTAAATCTGAGAATAATGGTTGTTCTATTTATATGAGAGATATGTTTTATGGTCATGCCCCAATGGTCAATGGTTTATTCTTAATGAATCTCGAACGTGATGTTACACATATTCATAGTGTGAATACCAAAAGATGTAAAGTTGATAACGATACTCCCACATACTTGTGGCCCTGCCGCCTTGGTCACATTGGTGTCAAGCGCATGAAGAAGCTCCATGCTGATGGACTTTTAGAGTCTCCCGATTATGAATCATTTGACACATGTGAACCATGCCTCATGGGCAAAATGACCAAGACTCCGTTCTCCGGAACAATGGAGCGAGCAACCAACTTATTGGAAATCATACATACTGATGTGTGCGGTCCAATGAGCGTTGAGGCTCACGGATGACTTGACTAGATATGGGTATTTCTACTTGATGAAACACAAGTCTGAGACCTAAGCATGGCCCAAAGATCGTGTAGTTCGTTTAGCTAGAGCTTTTCCAAATGTCAAGTATCATTTCCTTAGACCATGAGATTGTGCAACTCCCGGATACCGTAGGAGTGCTTTGGGTGTGCCAAACGTCACAACGTAACTGGGTGACTATAAAGGTACACTACGGGCATCTCCGAAAGTGTCTGTTGGGTTGGCACGAATCAAGACTGGGATTTGTCACTCCGTATGACGGAGAGGCATCTCTGGGCCCACTCGGTAATGCATCATCATAATGAGCTCAATGTGACCAAGTGTCTGGTCACGGGATCATGCATTACGGATGCGAGTAAAGTGACTTGCGATAACGAGTAAACGAGGTATTGGGATACCGACGATCGAGTCTCGGACTAGTAACGTACCGATTGACAAAGGGAATTGTATACGGGATTGATTGAATCCTCGACATCGTGGTTCATCCGATGAAATCATCGAGTTGCATGTGGGAGCCAACATGGGTATCCAGATCCTGCTGTTGGTTATTGACCGGAGAGGCGTCTCGGTCATGTCTGCATGTCTCCCGAACCCGTAGGGTCTACACACTTAAGGTTCGGTGACGCTAGGGTTATTAGGAAGACTTGTATGTGATTACCGAATGTTTTTCTGAGTCCCGGATATGATCCCGTACGTCACGAGGAGTTCCGGAATGGTACAGAGGTGAAGATTTATATATGGGAAGTTGTCATACGGTCACCGGAAAGGTTCGGGGGCATATCGGTATTGTACCGGGGCCACCGGAGGGGTTCCGGGGGTCCATCGTGAGGGGCCACCTCTCTCGGAGGGCCTCATGGGACGTAGTGGGCAGGGAACCAACCCTTGGAGGGCTGGGCGCATCCCCCCCTTGGGCCCATTCGCCTAGGGTTGGAGGGGGGGAACCCTAGTGGGGGCGCCCCCCTTGCTTGGGGGGCAAGCCCCCTCCCCTTGGCCGCCGCCCCTCTAGATTTCATCTAGAGGGGCCGCCCTTCCCTTCCCTATAAATAGAGGGCGAGGGAGGCTGCACACAACATCCAAGGCGCAGCCCTCCCTCCCAACACCTCTCCTCCTCCGTTAAGAGCTTGGCGAAGCCTGCCGAGTCTTGCCTCTCCACCACCACCACGCCGGGCGTCTTTGCTGCTGGAGCTCTCTTCCTCAACCTCTCCCTCCACCTTGCTGGATCAAGGCGCGGGAGACATCTCCGCTCCGTACGTGTGTTGAACGCGGAGGTGCTGTCCGTTCAGCACAAGGATCATCGGTGATTTGGATCACGTCGGGTACGACTCCCTCAACCCCGTTCTCTTGAACGCTTCCGCTCGCGATCTACAAGGGTATGTAGATGCACTCCTTTCTCTCGTTGCTAGATGAACTCATAGATTGATCTTGGTGAAAGCGTAGAAATTTTTTATTTTCTGCAACGTTCCCCAACAGGGTGATTCCGTGTTTGAGCTTAAACCATTGCCCGATACTCCTAAATATGCTTATCTTGATGAAAAGAAGATATATCCTGTTATTATTAGTGCTAACCTTTCAGAGAAGGAGGAAGAAAATTTATTGAAAACTCTGAAGAAGCACCGTGCTGCTATTGGATATACTCTTGATGATCTTAAGGGCATTAGTCCCACTCTATGTCAACACAAAATAAATTTGGAGAAAGATGCCAAACCAGTTATTGATCACAAATGATGGCTGAATCCTAAAGCTCCTTGAGGTAGGTATAATTTATCCCGTTTCTGAAAGAGGTATTGAAGTTGATAAAGCTAAAGTTGATGCTATTGAAAAGATGCCATGTCCCAAGGACATTAAAGGTATAAGAAGTTTCCTTGGTCATGCTGGTTTTTATAGGAGGTTCATTAAGGACTTCTCAAAAATTTCTCGGCCTCTGACTAATCTATTACAAAAAGACATTCCTTTTGTATTTGATGATGATTGTGTAGAGGCATTTGAAATACTTAAGAAAGCATTAATCTCTGCACCTATTGTTCAGCCACCCGATTGGAATTTACCCTTTGAAATTATGTGTGATGCTAGTGATTATGCTGTAGGTGCTGTTCTAGGGCAAAGAGTTGATAAGAAATTAAATGTTATTCAATATGCTAGTAAAACTCTAGACAACGCTCAGAGAAATTATGCTACTACTGAAAAAGAATTCTTAGCAGTTGTATTTGCTTGTGATAAGTTCAGACCTTATATTGTTGACTCTAAAGTAACTATTCACACAGATCATGCTGCTATTAAATATCTTATGGAAAAGAAAGATGCTAAACCTAGACTTATTAGATGGGTTCTCTTGCTACAAGAATTTGATCTGCATATTATTGATAGAAAGGGAGCTGAGAACCCCGTTGCAGACAACTTGTCTAGGTTAGAAAATGTTCTTGATGACCCACTACCTATTGATGATAGCTTTCCTGATGAACAATTAAATGTCATAAATGCTTCTCGTACTACTCCATGGTATGTTGATTATGCTAATTACATTGTTGCTAAATTTATACCACCTAGTTTCACATACCAGCAAAAGAAAAAGTTTTTCTATGATTTGAGACATTACTTTTGGGATGACCCACATATTTATAAAGAAGGAGTAGATGGTGTTATTAGGCGTTGTGTACCTAAGCATGAACAGGAACAGATCCTACGCAAGTGTCACTCCGAGGCTTATGCAGGACACCACGCTGGAGATAGAACTGCACATAAGGTATTGCAATCCGGTTTTTATTGGCCTACTCTCTTCAAGGATGCTCGTAAGTTTGTCTTATCTTGTGATGAGTGTCAAAGATTTGGTAATATTAGCAGACGTCAAGAAATGCCTATGAATTATTCACTCGTTATTGAACCATTTGACGTTTGGGGATTTGATTATATGGGACCGTTTCCTGCCTCTAATGGGTATACTCATATTTTAGTTGATGTTGTTTACGTTACTAAGTGGGTAGAAGCTATTCCAACTTGTAGTGCTGAACATAACACCTCTATTAAGATGCTTAAAGAAGTTATTTTTCCGAGGTTTGGAGTCCTTAGATACTTAATGACTGATGGTGGTTCACATTTTATTCATGGTGCTTTTCGTAAAATGCTTGCTAAGTATGATGTTAATCATAGAATTGCATCTCCTTATCACCCACAGTCTAGTGGTCAAGTAGAATTGAGTAATAGAGAACTCAAATTAATTTTGCAAAAGATTGTTAATAGATCTATAAATAATTGGTCCAAGAAACTTGATGATGCATTATGGGCCTATAGAACTGCATATAAAAATCCTATGGGTATGTCTCCGTATAAAATGGTTTATGGAAAAGCATGTCACTTACCTCTCGAACTAGAACATAAGGCTTATTGGGCTATTAAAGATCTCAATTACGATTTCAAACTTGCCGGTGAGAAGAGGTTATTTGACATTAGCTCACTTGATGAATGGAGAACCCAAGCCTATGAGAATGCCAAGTTTTTTAAAGAAAAAGTTAAAAGATGGCATGACAAAAGGATACAAAAGCGTGAGTTTAATGTAGGTGATTATGTATTGCTATACAACTCTCATTTAATATTTTTTGCAGGGAAACTTCTCTCTAAATGGGAAGGTCCTTACGTTATCAAGGAGGTCTATCGTCCCGGTGCCATAAAAATCAACAACTTCGAAGGCAAAAATCCGAAGGTGGTGAACGGCCAAAGAATCAAACATTATATCTCAGGTAATCCTATAAATGTTGAAACTAATGTTATTGAAACCGTAACCCCGGAGGAATACATAAGGGACACTTTCCAGAACGTTTCAGACTCCGAAAAGGAATAGGTATGTGGTACGGTAAGTAAACCGACTCCAAAACAAATCTAATGGCAATTTTTCTCCGTTTTGGAATATTTAGAAAAATAGAAAAATAAGAAGCAAACCGGGAAGGACACGAGGCCTCCACGAGGGTGGAGGGCGTGCCCTACCCCCCTGGGCGCGCCCCCGTACCTCGTGGGCACCTCGTGTGCTCTCCGGACTCCGTTTTCTTGCACAATACATATTTTGTTCGGTAAAAAATCATTATATAATCTCCCGAAGGTTTTGACCACTATATCATGCAATTGTCCTCTGTTCTTGTTTCGAGCTGTTTTTCTGACAGATCTAGATCATCATGACGTCTCCAAGTGCCCCCAAGGACAAGTTCTTCGAGAAGGTCATCAACCCCCACCTCGCGGAGGTGCTGCAACACCCTCAAACCATTGAGATGCATGAGGGGGTGCTGCACATCCGCGATATTGAGGGACCATGGAGGACCGGAAGCGTGGAGACAAGGCTCAAGGCAATGGAGCAACAAGTTTTCAAGTGCCAGGAGATGGTGGAGCGTTGACTTGACTCCAATCACATAATGACCACGGAGTTCACCAACAACCACAAGATAGATGCCAAGGACATTGCGGAGGCCATCTTCAAGCTCCACAAGAAAATCGAGCACCTCCAAGCCCAAATCTATGACCTGCAAAACCAAAACTGTGAGTATGAATATAGATTCAAGAGGATGAGTTTGGCTGCAGATTTAAGGATCCCGGAGACTCGATCATCCTTCTACGATGGTGAGCCTTTGCCTTGGAAGATGGACGACAAGCCATCATCATCAACAACCCCTTCACCAGCAAAGGAGACATAATCACATGGGTATGGGCACTCCCCTTGGCAACTGCCAAGCTTGGGGGAGGTGCCCCGGTATCGTAACGCCATCACATCTCTATCTTTATCGTTTTTCTTAGTTTGATCCTTTTAGTATATCTTGATCTAGTAGAATAAAGTTTTAGTATGATCTAGTTTTGAGCTTTGCTTTATGATCCTTCTATGTAATCGAGTCCGTGAGCTATATATGATTAGTTGTGAGTCAAGGGCTTGATTATCTCGCTATGATCTTGAGAGAATGAAAATAAAAGATAAAAGAAAGAATAAAAATAATTAAAGAGATCATATTGATCTTATGGAGAGTAATGACTTCACATATAAAAGAGTATGATGAATAAAAGATGTTGAGAGTTGACAAACATAGTTTTGGTCATCGTTGCAATTAATAGGAAGTAATAAAGAAAGAGAGGTCTTCACATATAAATATACTATCTTGGACATCTTTTACGATTGTGAGTGCTACCTCTTGAGCACTGCGTTGGTTTTCCCTTGAAGAGGAAAGGGTGATGCAGTAAAGCAGCGTAAGTATTTCCCTCAGTTTTTGAGAACCAAGGTATCAATCCAGTAGGAGACCACGCACGAGTCCCTCGCACCTACAGAAACAAATAAATCCTCACAACCAACGCGATAAGGGGTTGTCAATCCCTACAGTCACTTACGAGTGAGATCGATAGATATGATAAGATAATATTTTTGGTATTTTTATGATAAAGATGCAAAGTAAAATAAAAGGCAATAAAAATAACTAAGTGTTGGAAGATTAATATGATGGAAAATAGACCCGGGGCCATAGGTTTCACTAGTGGCTTCTCTCAAGAGCATAAGTATTATGGTGGGTGAACAAATTACCGTTGAGCAATTGACACAATCGAGCATAGTTATGAGAATATCTAGGTATGATCATGTATATAGGCATCACGTCCGAGACAAGTAGACCGACTCCTGCCTGCATCTACTACTATTACTCCACACATCGACCGCTATCCAGCATGCATCTAGAGTATTAAGTTCATAAGAACAGAGTAACGCATTAGGCAAGATGACATGATGTAGAGGATAAACTCAAGCAATATGATATAAACCCCATCTTTTTATCCTCGATGGCAACAATACAATCGTGCCTTGCTGTCACTGGGAAAGGACACCGCAAGATTGAACCCAAAGCTAAGCACTTCTCCCATTGCAAGAAAGATCAATCTAGTAGGCCAAACCAAACTGATAATCCGAAGAGACTTGCAAAGATATTAAATCATGCATATAAGAATTCAGAGAAGAATCAAATATTTTTCATAGATAATCTTGATCATAAACCCACAATTCATCATATCTCGACAAACACACCGCAAAAAGAAGTACATCGAATAGATCTCCAAGAGAATCGAGGAGAACTTTGTATTGAGATCCAAAGAGAGAGAGGAAGCCATCTAGCTAATAACTATGGACCCGAAGGTCTGAGGTAAACTACTCACACATCATCGGAGAGGCTATGGTGTTGATGTAGAAGCCCTCTGTGATCGATGCCCCCTCTGGCGGAGCTCCGAAAAAGGCCCCAAGATGAGATCTCACGGGTACAGAAGGTTGCAGCGGTGGAATTAGGTTTTGGCTCCGTGTCTGGTAGTTTGGGTGCGTGAGGTATATATAGGAGGAAGGATGCGTCGGTGGAGCAACATGGGGCCCATGAGGGGAGGAGGCGCGCTGGGCGGGGAGGTAGGCGCCCCTACCTCGTGCCCTCTGGTTGATGTCTTGGCGTAGTGTCCAAGTCCTCTGGATCACGTTAATTCTGAAAATCACGTTCGAAGGTTTCATTCCATTTGGACTCTGTTTGATATTCTTTTTCTGCGAAACTCTGAAATAGGCAAAAAACAGCAATTCTGGGTTGGGCCTCCGGTTAATAGGTTAGTCCCAAAAATAATATAAAGTGTATAATAAAGCCCATTAATGTCCAAAACAGAATATAATATAGCATGGAACAATAAAAAATTATAGATACGTTGGAGACGTATCAGTGAGCACTCACTAAAATATGAGATGCTAAAGAGTTGACGTTGGACAAGGAAGACAACGTAATGGGTTATGTTTTCTTATATCTGAAATAAAGTATATTGTCATGGATCATCCAACATGTTGAGCTTGCCTTTCCCCCTCATGCTAGCCAAATTCTTTGCACCAAGTAGAGATACTACTTGTGCTTCCAAATATCCTTAAACCTAGTTTTGCCATAAGAGTCCACCATATCTACCTATGGATTGAGTAAGATCCTTCAAGTAAGTTGTCATCGGTGCAAGCAATAAAAATTGCTCTCTAAATATGTATCATTGATTAGTGTGGAGGAAATAAGCTTTATACGATCTTGTGATGTGGAAGAAATAAAAGCGACGGACTGCATAATAAAGGTCCATATCACAAGTGGCAATATAAAGTGACGTTCTTTCGCATTAAGATTTTCTGCATCCAACCCCGAAAGCGCATGACAACCTCTGTTTCCCTCTGCGAAGGGCATATCTTTTACTTTTATCTTCTACCTTATGCAAGAGTCATGGTGATCTTCACCCTTCCTCTTTTTGTATTTTATCCTTTGGCAAGCACAGTGTGTTGGAAAGATCCTGATATATATATCTAATTGGATGAAAGTTAGCATGAACCATTATTGTTGACATTACCCTTGAGCTAAAAGGTTGGGAGGCGAAACTATAAGCCCCTATCTTTCTCTGTGTCCGATTAAAACTCCGTAACCACAAGTATTGCGTGAGTGTTAGCAATTGTGAAAGACTAAATGATAGTTGAGTATGTGGACTTGCTGAAAAGCTCTAACATAGACTCTTTCCGATGTTATAATAAATTGCAATTGCTTCAGTGATTGAGATTATATTTTGTTAGTTCTCAATAAAGTTTCTGATTCATACTTGACATTGTGAAAAGATTATTACTTGAGCATAAGAAATCATATGACAATATCCATATATGTTGCTATTATAAGAATTATCATGATGCTCTCATGTCCGTATTTTATTTTATCGACACCTCTATCTCTAAACATGTGGACATATTTATCGTTATCGGCTTTCGCTTGAGGACAAGTGAGGTCTAAGCTTGGGGGAGTTGATATGTCCATTTTGCATCATGCTTTTATATCGATATTTATTGCATTATGGTATTTTATTACACATATGTCACAATACTTATGCCTATTCTCTCTTATTTTACAAGGTTTACATGAAGAGGGAGAATGCCGGCAGCTGGAATTCAGGCTGGAAAAGGAGCAAATATTAGAGACCTATTCGCACAACTCCAAAAGTCCTGAAACTCCAAGGAAGTTATTTTGGAAATAATAAAAATATTGAGCGAAGAAAATACGGAGGGGCCACACCACAGGCACGAGGTGAAGGCGCGTCCTACCCCAGGGCGCCCCCTCGTGGGCCCCTGTTGGCCCTCCGTGCCCATCTTACGCTATATGAAATCTTTCCTCCGAATAAAAATCATAAGCAAGCTTTGGGACGAGACTCACGCCACGAGGCGGAACCTTAGCGGAACCAATCTAGGTCTCCAGCAGCTGTTCTGCTGGGACACTTCCCTTGGGGGGGAAATCATCGCCATCGTCATCACCAATGCTCCTCTCATCGGGAGGGGCCAATCTCCATCAACATCTTCACCAGCACCATCTCCTCTCAAACCCTAGTTCATCTCTTGTATCAATTCTTGTCTCTAAGTGCAGGATTGGTACACAGAGGTTGCTAGTAGTGTTGATTACTCCTTGTAGTTGATGCTAGTTGGTTTATTTGGTGGAAGATCATATGTTCAGATCCTTTATGCGTATTAATACTCCTCTGATTATGAACATGAATATGCTTTATGAGTAGTTATGTTTGTTCCTGGGGACATGGGAGACGTCTTGCTATTAGTAGTCATGCGAATTTGGTATTCGTTCGATATTTTGATGAGATGTATGTTGTCTCTCCTCTAGTGGTGTTATGTGAACGTCGACTACATGACACTTCACCATTATTTGGGCCTAGAGGAAGGCATTGGGAAGTAATAAGTAGATGATGGGTTGCTAGAGCGGCAGAATCTTCAAACCTAGTTTATGCGTTTCTTCGTAAGTGGGTGATTTGGATCCATATGTTTCATGCTATGGTTAGTGTCGGTGTCAAAACCGGCGGATCTCGGGTAGGGGGTCCCGAACTGTGCGTCTAGGCGGATGGTAACAGGAGACAAGGGACACGATGTTTTTACCCAGGTTCGGGCCCTCTCGATGGAGGTAATACCCTACTCCTGCTTGATTAATATTGATGATATGGGTAGTACAAGAGTAGATCTACCACGAGATCAGAGAGGCTAAACCCTAGAAGCTAGCCTATGGTATGATTGTTGTTAGTCCTCGGACTAAAACCCTTCGGTTTATATAGACACCGAATAGGGTTAGGGTTACACAGAGTCGGTTACAATGGTAGGAAATCTACATATCTGTAACGCCAAGCTTGCCTTCCACGCCAAGGAAAGTCCTATCCGGACACGGGACGAAGTCTTCAATCTTGTATCTTCATAGTCCAGGAGTCCGGCCAAAGATGATAGTTCGGCTATCCGGACACCCCCTAGTCCAGGACTCCCTCAGTAGCCCCTGAACCAGGCTTCAATGACGACGAGTCCGGCGCGCATATTGTCTTCGGCATTGCAAGGCGGGTTCCTCCTCCGAATACTTCATAGAAGGTTTTGAACACAAGGATAGTGTCCGGCTCTGCAAAACAAGTTCCACATACCACCATAGAGAGAATAATTTTTTGCACATATCTGCTGACGTATTCCGCGGCGTGACATCACACCACGGCCAGGCCTTTATTCGAATCGTTTTTTACTGTCCCACCTCAGCACGTTTAGCGAGGCGGATTCCTTGGCACGTCTTGTCAAAGCGTAGATCGTGCCCCCTTATTCCGGGATTCTCATCAATACGGACGTGGGTAACCCAACCGCGCCATTGATTATGGTGCTTGGAAGATAAGCGAGTTTTATCAGGCTGGCGGGGGACGCATAGCTTCTTCCGTCCATATAAGGGGATAGGGATCCACCTTTTCACCTACGCCTTCTTCCTCCTTTACTCATCCATTTCCGCGGACTCGAGCTCCAGCTCCCAATTCCGCACATCCTACCTCAACCTTCTCCAACTATGTCCGGAGCGGGAGGCAAGTGGATGGCCTCCTCCGTCACGGAGGGGCACATAAAAAAGTTGCGGAAGGCCGGATACTTGTCCAGCGACATCGTGCACCGGCTACCCGACGAGGGGCAGCACATTCCCACCCCCGGGCCCCATGAGAGGGTGGTGTTCCTCACCCACTTCCTCCGCGGACTAGGTTTTCCACTTCACCCATTTGTGCAGGGGCTCATGTTCTACTACGGCCTGGATTTCCACGATCGGCCCCGAACTTCATCCTCAACATCTCGGCGTTTATCGTGGTGTGCGAGGCCTTCCTCTGCATCCAGCCCCACTTGACTTATGGCTGAAGATCTTCAATGTCAAGCCGAAGGTAGTGGGCGGCCGCCAAGCGGAGTGCGGAGGCGCCATGGTTGGCAAGATGGCCAAAGTCCTATGGATCGAGGGCTCCTTTGTGGAGACCATAAAGGGGTGGCAATCGGGGTGGTTCTATATCACCGAGCCGCGCGACTCTCAATGGGCGGCGGCCCCCGAATTCCGATCTGGCTTCCCCACACGACTCACATCATGGAAAGAGACGGGCCAGACGTGGGGGGATTCAGATGAGCTGTCCGGACTCCAAACTTGCGTCCGAAACCTGGTGGACAAGAATCTCAGGCTTGTCAACGTAATCCAGGTGATGCTCATCCGCCGGATTCTCCCATTGCCAACAACGGGCCTTCAAATTGTGGGAGTTCGATCCGGCACAGCACCCAACTCTGAAAAGGCTCTTCGACACTACGTATTAAGACGCCTGGAAGGTGTTGTTCAAGGGCATCGAGGCTCCCACATCTGCTACCAAAGATCGCAGATTCAGCTCGCAGCGTCAAGCCAACGAGGTAAGTTATTTTACCCTTTATGGGACTCTTGTTTTTCATAGATTGACTCTATGTGGGATCTAAAACTCCCTAACCTTTGGCAGACTGGTGAAGACCTCCGGACAGATTAACTGTCGGCCCCTTCTGAAGACCAGCAGACGCCTTGATTGACGGGGCTGCTGGCTCCGGCGCCTACGTGGTGCGGAGAAGAAAAACAAGAAGAAGGCCACGGGGACTCGAAGGAGTGCCCGGCGCCAGGTGTTGTCGGACTCATCGTCCGACGACTCGGAGGCGGACTCCTCCCGTGAAAACGAGGAGGAGGAATAAAGCCTCTCCCAGTGAAGGAGAGAAGAAAGAAAGGTCGCCCAGTGGGAGGCCGGAGGGTTCAAGAAGGAAGAACCCTTCCTCCGGGACGTCTCCACCAACGCCAACGACGGCGGGGAGGAGGGCCCTCAAGGCCAAGCCCCTAGCGAGATCGTAAGTGTCCGGATACCCATGGCTTTTTTCATTGCATAGTGTTCTCTAATGCCGAACAATCATGCAGCCCGCCCAGGGCAGAGCTCACCGCTTCGTCGGCGGGTCCCCAGATCGTCGGAAGTGGGGAGTACTTCACTTCGGTCGCCTCCTCACCTCACGTTGCTTGACGACGCCGAGGTGGGGCCCCAAGGGGGCCTGGTCAAGAGGAGGTGGCGCAGGAGGCGCCGCAAGGCAGCCTCCCGGACTCCAGCGAGGGGGCGAGACCCCGAGGCTCAAAGCCCGACCCTTGTCCGGACTCCATCTGGAACCTTCAGCGGTTACGAAGTCCGCAAGCGGACCCCTCGTAGGAAGGGTAAGGCGCCGTGTCCTCCGTCAACCGGAGGCACCGGATAACTTCTTGGGCGCTAACAGGCGCCTCCATCGAGGAGGAGCACCGCCTTGTTATGAGTGTGGTGATCAAGAAAGTTCAGTCTGCCAAGAGCGGGCTGATTGAAGCTTCTGTGACCTTCTAACAGGCTTTGAGGTAAGTTTTCAATATATGTAAGAAGATTACCGCATGGACAGTAGCCCCTGATGCTTAGTTCGGTGTTCGGAAAGAAAAGCCGGACTGAGGTCTAAGAAGATATACGCAGGAGTCTAACATAATTATGTCAATACGGGAATGCAGGCTGCCCTGCTGACCTCTGCCGCACTGACTGCGGAGGTCAATGCATTGAAGGAGAGCCTGGAGCGGTCCGAGAACGAGCTCGACCAAGCCAAGAAGCAGCTCGAGGACAAGGAAGGTAAGTAATACCTTATGGAATTTAAAAAATGTGGTTGCAAAGATAACAGGAATAACATGGGTGCTGCAGGGGCCACGAGCGAGGTGGCGACCACAGAAGGAGGCGGTGTCATGACCAAAACAAAGCGGCCTCGGGCGCACCGAGCGAGAGAAGGGGAGGCGCAGCTGGCGGAGAATACGGCAAGGGCTCCAGGCTCTCGTGGAAAAACACGAGGGTTTGGAGCGTGACTCGAAGACCCGAGAGTCCGAGCTTTCCTCGGCTCTTGAGAGTGCCAAAGCTGCTAAGGCCGAGGCCCAAAAGCCCTCCAGAGATTGAGGCAATAAAGAAGATCGCGGCGGGTAAGGCATTCTTTATGCGAGCAAGAAAGTAAAAGTCAATTATCTAGTACTTACCCGAATCCGGAGCTCTCGGGAGCGTTCAGAGATCTGCCGCGGACTGTCTCCGATGCCGCCGCTTTCTACCGAGCGAAGAAGGGCTCGACGGAAAAGGTGTTTTGGTCTCATATCTTTGAGGCCGAACACCCAGTGCCCTTGAGCGACCAAGCTGAAGCAATTGGTCGAGCTCCACAAGGTCGCCGAACAGGCCATGAAGGGCCTTATAGCTCGGCTGTGGCCAAATGAGGCCATGCACAGGAGCTACTTTGCTAGTCTGGCGGCTGGTGGATGCCTGTCCATGGATCGAAGTCATCAAGCGCTCCGTCTGTATTGAAGGTGCCCGTAGGCCCTTGCCCGTGCCAAGGTGCCTTTGGGGCAAGCTGGACGCGGAGAAGCTGGTGACGGCAGGCCGCCGGGCAAAGAACATCGCAAGCCGAGAAGTATTATGAGGGCATCTGAAGGGTGCCGTCTTATAAGCGGTGAATGCTCCAAAGATGTAATATTTGAGTAGACTCGCATTTGTTATCCTGTACGCTGAAAACTTTTTCATATGCGCTAAGCAACGCTTTTGAATTTAAAATATTACCTTATGTGTGGCCGTTTATCAAATTTGAGAGATGGCGAGTCGTTGGCTTCAGCCCCCATGCCACGAGTGCTGGGGTGTTCGGGATAAACTTGTGCGCTCTTGTTCCCATTCTTGGGTCCTTCGAGGGAGGCGCTCAACGCAACGAACTAGGCAACCGGACTATAATGCTTGAACACTCTCACTTAGCCATAGAATTCTATAATTTTAAATTTTAGCGAAGCCCCTAGTATTCAGAAGACCGAGTTCGGGGCGCTATCCATGCCTTGGCCGGACAATGCCGGTTCCTTGCTCTAAGCGGCATAAGTCTTTAGGGACTCGAAGAAATCTCTCGAACAGCGACCGGCTCTCGCCTTATCATGACGGTCAGTTTTAGCTTTCTCCACTGAGGTACTCAACCCAGCTCAACCGGGGCACAATCGCAGTGGTTCTCCCAATGCTACCTTAGCCGATATAACGGAACGTAAGGTACCAAAACATGGGAGCCGGGCAAATCCAACTATTGACCCAAGACATGATTCGGAGCCGATGCATATAATGCTATAAGTTCGGGGTGCCGCACTTGTGAAAGTGTTGGACTTGTCACACCATGTTTTTGGGGTACATAAGCCCTCGGTGTATTGGCCGTACCAAATTATGCAGTTAGCAATGTCATAAATGAACATATATAATGGGAAAGAATGCAATAATAGGCAAGAGCTATATATTGGTTATTCAAAAGAAACTGCAAATAAAAGCAGAACGATACAAATTGTGCGATAAGCAAGGTATGGGACTTTTGACATGTCCCCTTCCAGGGGTAAGTTTGCGGTGTGGTATGTAAAATAGGTATACTGCTGGTAATAGAGACCACCTGGACACTTGACGTAGTTTTCTGCTTCCCTGGCTGTTGCATCGTGTATTCGGCATGAATGCCGGACAGGGCTTCTGGAGAACAGAGTCCTGAAAGTAAAAGTAAGAAAAAGAAAAAAAAGGAATGACACAAACGGGAGCCCCTAGTGCGGTCTAGCCGCATTCTGGGCGTGCCGTGGTCATGAGCCTGTGTTTAAAATGCTCTTGTTCGACGGGGTCCTCTGGCACGACGAATTCGTCGTCGTCGAGGCTTGCCTCGTCTTGGAGGGCGATAATTATCGTCCTCTACCTCTCTTTCTGCCGCAGACCGTCGTGCGGACTTGCTTCTCCTCCTCCTGCGCCGAGTCCTGCTGAGAGGGTCATCTTCGCACTGTCCGGGTATTATTGTCTCCGTGCGGAATTGCCGCTTTCTTGTGGCGGGATTTAGGCGGCGCCACCGACGTCGGCGCTTGGATTGTTTCTTGGAGGGTCATCCTCCGCGTTCCATCGCCATTCCATCTTTCGGGATGTCCACCATGTATATGTCATATGATGAGGTGGCCTTCCAAGACCCGTGGTATGGCTCTTGATCGTCTCCGGCATCGTCGTCCATACCGTCGATGTCTTCGGAGTCGAAGTCGAGCATGTCGGTTAAATCATCGACAGTGGCTACAAAGTGGGTGGTGGGTGGGCGTTGAATTTCTTCATCGTCCGAATCCCAACCTTCCTGACCATTGTTCGGCCAGGGCTCCCCTGATAAAGAGAGAGACTTTAATGAGTTCAGGATATCGCCAAAGGGCGAGTGCTGAATGATGTCCGTGGCGGTGAACTCCATAACCGGCGCCCAGTCGGATTCGACTGGTAGGGGCGCGGGAGGTTCGGAGTCCAGAAAGGAGTCCGGCACATGGGAATCACGAGCTTCACAAAGGACAGGGATGGTGTTCGGCTCAATCGCCGTGGAGATTCCAGCCCCCGAGGCAGTGTCCAACCAACCGTCCTCGATCGGCGAAACCGGCTCCGAATTAAGGGTTGGAGCGGATACTGGTGCGGCCTCCAGGGCGCTGTTCGGCGGCAGAGCTAGATCGTACCCATCGAGACAGTGCGGCGCGCTCGGCTGTGGTTCGAATCCGTCGAAGATCAAATCTCCGCGGACATTGGCCGTATAGTCCAGGCTTCCAAATCTGACCTGATGGCCAGTGGCGTAGCTTTCAATCTGCTCCAGATGGCCTAGCGAATTGGCCCGCAGCGCAAAGCCGCCGAATACGAAGATCTGTCCGGGGAGAGAAGTCTCAACCTGGACTGCGTTGTTGCTGATGATTGAAGGAGCCATCGGGCCTATAGGTGACGACACAGAGGAACTCTCAATGAAAGCACCAATGTCGGTGTCAAAACCGGCAGATCTCGGGTAGGGGGTCCCGAACTGTGCGTCTAGGCGGATGGTAACAGGAGACAAGGGACACGATGTTTTTACCCAGGTTCGGGCCCTCTCGATGGAGGTAATACCCTACTCCTGCTTGATTAATATTGATGATATGGGTAGTACAAGAGTAGATCTACCACGAGATCAGAGAGGCTAAACCCTAGAAGCTAGCCTATGGTATGATTGTTGTCCGTCCTACGGACTAAAACCCTTCGGTTTATATAGACACCGAATAGGGTTAGGGTTACACAGAGTCGGTTACAATGGTAGGAAATCTACATATCCGTATCGCCAAGCTTGCCTTCCACGCCAAGGAAGGTCCTATCCGGACACGGGACGAAGTCTTCAATCTTGTATCTTCATAGTCCAGGAGTCCGGCCAAAGATGATAGTTCGGCTATCCGAACACCCCCTAGTCCAGGACTCCCTCAGTTAGGTTTACCTTAATACCTGTTTTGTAGTTGCGGATGCTTGCAATAGGGGTTAATCATAAGTGGGATGCTTGTCCAAGTAAGGACAGCACCCAAGCACCGGTCCACCCACATATCAAATTATCAAAGTACCGAACGCGAATCATATGAACGTGATGACAACTAGCTTGACGATAATTCCCATGTGTCCTCGGGAGCGTTTTTCTCTATATAAGAGTTTGTCCAGGCTTGTCCTTTGCTACAAAAAGGATTGGGCCACCTTGCTGCACTTTATTTACTTTTATTACTTGTTGCTCGTTACAAATTATCTTATCACAAAACTATCTGTTACCTATAATTTCAGTGCTTGCAGACAATACCTTGCTAAAAACCGCTTATCATTTCCTTCTGATCCTCGTTGGGTTCGACACTCTTACTTATCGATAAGTAAGAGTGTCAAACCCAACGAGGAGCTAAAGGTAGAACAAATATTCCCTCAAGTTCTATCGACCACCGATACAACTCTACGCACGCTTAATGTTTACTTTACCTAGAACAAGTATGAAACTAGAAGTACTTTGTAGGTGTTTTCGGATAGGCTTGCAAGAAAATAAAGAGCATGAGAATAAAAACTAGGGGCTGTTGAAGTAAAGACACAACTAAAGTAAATATAGCGAGTGTGGAAAAGTGGTGGTAGGGGTTGTGAAATTGTCCCTTAAGCAATTGACTACTTTACTAGACCGATAGCAAGTATTATGTGGGAGAGGCCACTGCTAGCATGTCATCCCTTACTTGGAATTCTAGGCACTTATGATTGGAAATATTAGCAAGCATCCGCAACTACTAACGTTCATTAAGGTAAAACCCAACCATAGCATTAAGATATATTGGTCGCCCTTCAATCCCGTATGCATCAATTTCTATGCTAGGTTGAAGCTTCTGTCACTCTTGCCCTCCAATACATAGTCCTATCAACATAAAACTAACCCTATCGTGTGATCCACACGCGCGCTCATATGATGGGCACCAAAGGACAACAACATAACCACAAGCAAATTAAATCAATCATAGCAATTCATCAACCACCGATAGGACAACAAAAATCTACTCAGACATCATAGGATGGCAACACATCATTGGATAATAATATGAAGCATAAAGCACCATGTTCAAGTAGAGGGTACAGTGGGTTGCCGGAGAGTGGACCGCTGTAGATAGAGGGGGGAAGGTGATGGAGATGTTGGTGAAGATGGCAGAGGTGTTGGTGAAGATCGCGGTGATGATGATGGCCCCCGGCGGCGTTCCGGCGCCACCGGAAGCGAGGGGGAGTGAGCCCCCTCCTTCTTCTTCTTCTTTTTCCTTGACCTTCTCCCTAGATGGGAGAAGGGTTTCCCCTCTGGTCCATGGTCTCCATGGCGTGGGAGGGGCGAGAGCCCCTCCGAGATTGGATCTGTCTCTCTGTCTCTCTCTGTTTCTGCGTTCCCTCCCGGCTCTGTTTCACCGTTTTGTGTATATATGGAGATCTGTAACTCCGATTGGCTTGAAACCTTCGCCGTAATTTTTTTCCGTATATTAGCTTTCTTGCGGCAAAAGAAGGGCGTCAACCGCCTTACGGTGGGCTCATGAGGGTAGGGGGCGCGCCCTAGGGGGCGCCCCCTACCTCGTGCCCACCTCGGACACCGGTTTGCGTTGATTTTCCTTCGAGATTTTCCATATTTTCCAAAAGTAAGCTCCGTCAGTTTTTATCCCGTTTGGACTCCGTTTGATATGGATATTCTGCGAAACCAAAACATGCAATGCAGGAACCGACATTTGAGCCTTTGGATCAATATGTTAGTCCCAAAATAATATAAAAAGTTGCCAAAAAGTATATGAGCGTTGAATAATATTGGCATGGAACAATAAAAATTATAGATCTGACGGAGCGTATCAGCATCCCCAAGCTTAATTCATGTTAGTCACAGGTAGGTAAATGATAAAAAGATAATTTTGATGTGGAATGCTACCTAACATAATCTTGATCATATGTCTAATCATGGCATGAATATTAAGACACGAGTGATTCAAAGCAATAGTCTATCCTTTGACATAAAAACAATAATACTTCAAGCATACCGACCAAGCAATTATGTCTTATTTAAATAACAGAGCCAAAGAAAGCTCATCCCTACAAAATCATATAGTCTGGCTATGCTCCATCTTCACCACACAAAATATTTACATCATGCACAACCCCGATGACAAGCCAAGCAATTGTTTCATACTTTTGACGTTCTCAAACCTTTTCAACTTTCACGCAATACATGAGCGTGAGCCATGGACATAGCACTATAGGTGGAGTAGAATATGATGATGGGGGTTATGTGGAGAAGACAAAAAAGGAGGAAGTCTCACATCAACTAGGCGTATCAACGGGCTATGGAGATGCCCATCAATAGATATCAATCTGAGGAGTAGGGATTGCCATGCAACGGATGCACTAAGAGCTATAAGTGTATGAAAGCACAAACTGGAAACTAAGTGGGTGTGCATCCAACTTGCTTGCTCATGAAGACCTAGGGCATTTGAGGAAGCCCATCGTTGGAATATACAATCCAAGTTCTATAATGAAAATTCCCACTAGTATATGAAAGTGATAACTCAAGAGACTCTCTATATGAAGAACATGGTGCTACTTTGAAGCACAAGTGTGGTAAAAGGATAGTAACATTGCCCCTTCTCTCTTTTAGTCCGTAGGACGAACAACAATCATACCATAGGCTATCTTCTAGGGTTTAGCCTCTCTGATCTCGTGGTAGATCCACTCTTGTACTACCCATATCATCAATATTAATCAAGCAGGAGTAGGGTTTTACCTCCATCGAGAGGGCCCGAACCTAGGTAAAAACATCGTGTCCCTTGTCTCCTGTTACCATCTGCCTAGGCGACGCCGGGACCCCCTACCGAGATCTGCGGTTTGACACCGACATTGGTGCTTTCATTGAGAGTTCCTCGTGTCGTCATCCTTAGGCCCGACGGCTCCTTCGATCATCAACAACGACGCAGTCCAGGGTGAGACTTTTCTCCCCGGACAGATCTTCGTATTCGGCAGCTTTGCACTACGGGCCAATTCACTTGGCCATCTGGAGAAGATCGAAAGCTCGCGCCTGGCCATCGAGTCAGATTTGGTAGTTTGAACTACGGCCGACATCCGCGGAGACTTGATCTTGACGGATTCAAGCCACAACCAAAGCGCGCGCCTTGTCTCGATGGGCACGATCTAGCTCTGCCGCGAGCGGTGTCACGGAGGCCGCACCAGCGTCCGCTCCGACCCTTAGCTCGGGCCGACTCCGCCGATCGAGGGCGAGTGGTTGGACACCGCCTCGGGGCTACGATCTCTACGGCGATTAAGCGAACTCCATCCCTGTCCTTTGCAAAGACCGTGACTCAAGGTGCGGACTCCTCTCCGGACTCCGAACCCTCCGCGCCCTTAATCGAATCAATTGGGCGCGGTTATGGAGTTCACTGCCGCGGACATCTTTCAAAGACTCGCCCTTTGGCAACATCCTGAATTCACTAAAGTCTCTCTCTTTATCGGAGAGCCTGGCGGACTACGGTCGGGAAGGTTGGGATCACGGACAACAAAGAAATTCAACGCCCACCCACCACCCACTTTGTAGCCACTCGTCGATGATTTAACCGACATGCTCGACTTCGACTCAAGACATCGACGGTATGGGCGGCGATCTGGGAGCGACCAAGAACCGGCGCCTCTGAGGCACCGGAAGGCCACCTCGTCATCGACATATACATAGTGGACATCCCAAAAGATGGGAGCGGCGATGGAACAGCGGAGGATGACCCTCCAAGAAGAGACCAAGCACCGGCGTCGTGGCGCGCTCTAAATCCGCCACAGCAAAAGCGGTGATTCCGATGGAGATAATAACACCCCTGACGGTGCGAAGACAACCTCCTCCGGCAGAGATTCAGCACGGGAGGAGGGAGAAGCCAGCCCTCATGATAGGCGGCAGATAGGGAGGTGGAGGGCGATAATTATATGCCTCCCTCCGAAGATGAGGCAAGCCTCGGCGACAGCCAATTTATCGTGCACGAGGATCCCGCCCGAACAGGGCGTTTCAAACGCAGGCTTATGGCCACGACAAGCAGCCTCAAGAAAAAGTAGCAGCAGCTTAGAGCTGACCAAGACTTGCTAGCTGACGGATGGACTGAAGTCCTTGCAGCCGAAGAGTATGAACTCGAACGCCCCTCCAAGAGATACCCAACACGCAGGCTGCTACGCCAATTAGAGGAAGCAGCACCCAAACCTACATCACCAGCGCATGATGCGGCCGACCGGCCACCCCGTGGCAGCGACAGAGAGGCCTCTCGACCCTCCATTCAAGTCGCACCCCGGCATCGCTCGAAAAGTACCAAGGCACGGGGAAACGCGCCAGACCTGCGAGGCATATTGGAGACAAGGAAAGGCAAACAAGATCGATCTACGGATCACGTGGGCGCCCCACGACACGTGATGATAATCGTCACGCCGGATACAACAATTCCGGCCGGGCCAAACACAGTAGACAAAGCTCATTTGAGCTGCGTCGTGATATAGCTCAATACAGAGGCACCGCACACCCGCTATGCTTCACAGACGAAGTGATGGATCATCAAATCCCCGAGGGTTTCAAACCCGTAAACATCAAATCATACAATGGCACAATAGATCCTGCGGTTTGGATCGAGGACTACCTCCTCCATATCCACATGGCCCGCGGTGATGATCTACACGCCATCAAATACCTCCCACTCAAGCTTAAAGGACCAGCTCGACATTGGCTTAACAGCTTGCCGCGAGAATCAATTGGTTGTTGGGAGGACACGAAAGCCGCATTCCTTGATAATTTCCAGGGCACATATATGCGACCACCGAGCGCCGATGACCTCAGCCACATAATTCAGCAGCGGAAGAATCGGCGGACAATTACGGACACGGTTCCTAACCAAGAAAAATCAAATCGTTGATTGTCCGGATCAGAGGCCCTTGCAGCCTTCAAACATAACATCCGCGACGAGTGGCTTGCCCGGCACCTAGGATAGGAAAAGCGAAATCCATGGCAGCCCTCACAACACTCATGACCGCTTTTGTGCGGGAGAGGACAACTAGCTGGCTCGTAGTAACAACTTGACCAAAAACCACGGTAGTTCGGATACCAAGGACAGCAATGGCAGGTCGGCGTCGCAGCAAGCACAAAGCGCCGCGTGCGGCGATAATGCTGAAGATATGGCAGTCAATGCGGATTGATGGCTCTAAACCCGGTCAGCGGAAAAAGCCATTCAAGCGAAATACTCGGGCCCGTCAATCTGGACCGAATACTTTCGATCGCTCGTGCCAAATACATGGCACCCCTAAAAACCAGCCAACCACACCAGCAGGGATTGTTTGGTTTCAAACGAGCAGAGCAAGTTAAATGCGAACTCAATGACAAGGGGCTGCACAGCGATGGCGAGGAGGAGCCCGGCAGCGGAACAATAGAGACGAAGGGCTTCCCCCACAAGTGCGGACGGTGAACATGATATCGCAACCCACATACCCAAAGGGAGCGAGCGTGCACTAAGGGGCGTATATGTGATGGAGCGATCGCCCCAAAGTTCAACCCATGGTCCTCTGCCCGATCACCTTTGATTGAAGGACCACCCACTAGCATCCGCCACGGTGGATTCGCCGCATTGGTTTTGACCCAATCATCGTGATTTCACCTCACTAGAGTCTGATGGGCGGCGGTAGCAGCCGAACCTGCTCTATCGGGATACGGTCGCCAAAAGCGGGCATAGACCCTCAGGATTAAACCCACAAAGACGACCTTTAAAGGCGTCATAGCGGGTGTAGAGGCCAATTATGCAGGCTCGATTACACTCGAAGTGGTCTTGGATCCCGGATAACTTCGAAGCAAAGAGTTAATCTTGACATAGTCCCGTTCATAGCGGCTATCACGCCTTTGCTTGGGCGAACCGCATTTGCAAAGTTCAATGCGGTGCCGCACTAAGCATACCTCAAGCTCAAGATGCGGGCCCTCGAGGAGTAATCACGGTCAATGGAAACACGAGCGCTCTCTCCGAGCGGAGGAGCATCTGGCGGACCCTCATGGCGGAGGTACAAAGCAGCCTCTCACAACAATTCTCGAGTCCGGCT
The DNA here is from genome assembly GCA_021605205.1 of Aegilops longissima. Classification (NCBI taxonomy): domain Eukaryota; kingdom Viridiplantae; phylum Streptophyta; class Magnoliopsida; order Poales; family Poaceae; genus Aegilops; species Aegilops longissima. The sequence continues at coordinate 374,897,572 of CM038680.1, read as the reverse complement.
ACTAAACGTCCGGACACCGTCAAGCGCGCCCGGAGTAACCTACAACAAGACCGCCTGGCATGATCCGAGCACGCATAGCAATCCGGCCCCAACCCCAGCCCTCGCGAAATTGCGAAGCTAGTACTACGCGTACATAACTACGCTCTGGAGATACCATGGGCATAAGGGAGGGGCACGACCACGCTGCGCCAGAATGCGGCTCAACCGCACGGGGGCTCCGATTGTGTCATTCTTTTCTTTCTTCTTTTCTCTTACTTTCAGGACTCCATTTTCCAGAAGCCCTGTCCGGCACTAGAATTGCCGAACTCACGATGCAACAGCCAGGGAAGCAGAAAGCTACGCCGAGTGTCCAGGTGGTCTCTACTACGAGCATTATACCTGTTTTACATCCCATCCCGCAGCTTACCCCTGGAGGGGGACATGTCAAATAGTCCCATCCATTGCTTATCGCACTATTTGTATCGTTCTGCTTTCATTGCAGTACCTTTTTGAATAAACAATACATAGCTTTTGCCTATTATTGCACTCCTTTCTTTATCTATATATATGTTCATTCATGACACATTGCACCCGTACATTTTGGTACGGCCAATACACCAGGGGCTTAAGTACCCCAAAAATATGGTGTGATAAGTCCAAACACTTTCACAAGTGCGGCACCCCGAACTTATAGCATTATATGCATCGGCTCCGAATCATGTCTTGGGTCAATAGTTGGGTTTGCCCGGCTCCCATGTTTTGGTACCTTACGTTCCGTTATATCGGCTAAGGTAGCGCTGGGAGAACCACTGCGATTGTGCCCCGGTTGAGCTGGGTTGAGCACCTCAGTGGAGAAAGCTAAAACTGGCCGTCATGATAGGCGAGAGCAGGTCACTGTTCGAGAGGTTTTTCGGTCCCTAAAGACTTATGCCTCTTAGGCGAGGAGTCGGCATTGTCCGCCCAAGGCGTGGATAGCGCCCCGAACTCGGTCTTCCGAGTACTAGGGGCTTCTCCAAAATTTAAAATTGTAGAATTCTATGGCTAAGTGAGAGTGTTCAAGCACTATAGTCCGGTTGCCTTGTTCGTTGTGTTGAGTGCCTCCCTCGAAGGACCCAAGAATGGGAACAAGAGCGCTCAAGTTTATCCCGAACACCCCAGCACTCGTGGCATGGGGGCTGAAGCCAACGACTTGCCATCTCTCAAATTTGATAAACGGTCGCACAGAAGGTAATATTTTAAATTCACAAGCGTTGCTTAGCGCGTATGAACAAGTTTTCAGCGTACAGGATAACAAATGCGAGTCTATTCAAAAATTACATCTTTGGAGAATTCACCCGCTATAAGGCGGGCACCCTTCAGGACGCCCTCATAGTACATTTCGGGATTGCGATGCTCCTTGCCTTTCGGTGGCCCGTCCGTCACAAGCTTCTCAGCATCCAGCTTGCCCCAGTGCACTTTAGCACGGGCAAGGGCCCGACGGGCACCTTCAATGCAGACGGAGCGCTTGATGGCTTCAATCCATGGACAAAGTCCACCAGCCGCCGCACTAGCCCGGTAGCTCCAGGCATGGCTTCCAATAGCCACAACCAATTATGAGGCCCTTCATGGCCTGTTCGGCGACCTTGTGGAGCTCGACCAACTGCTTCAGCTGGTCGCTCAGGGGCACGGATGTCGGCCTCGACATCTTGAGACCGAACACCTTTTCCGTCGAGCTCCCTCCTTGGCGCGGTAGAAAACGCAGCATCGGACACACTACGGGCAGATCTGCGAATGCTCTGAGAGCTCAGATTCGGGTAAGTAATTGATAATTCACTTTCACATGCTTGCTTTGCATAAAGAATGCCTTACCGCCGCTATCTTCTTTAATGATTCAATTTCCTGGAGGGCTTTTTGGGACTTGACCTTAGCGGCTTTGGCACTCTCAAGTGCGAGGCGAGCTCGAATCTCGAGTCTTGAGTCACGCTCCAAACTCTCGTGTTTTCCACGAGGCACGGGCTCTTGCCTCACCTCCGCCACCCGCGCCTCTTGCTTCTCTCGCTCGGTGCGCTCGTGCGCCGCTTTGCTTCGGCCGTGGACACCGCTTCCTTCGAGTCGCCACCTCGTTCGTGGCCCCTACAATACCCACGTTAGTCTGTCATTTTGCAACCAAATCATTTCTATAAGGTATTACTTTAATAAGGTATTACTTACCTTCCTTGTCCTAGAGCTGCTTCTTGGCAAGGCCGAGCTCGTTCTCGGACCGCTCGAGGCTCTGCTTCAATGCATTGACCTCCATGATCGGTCTTGGCAGAGGTCGGCGGCGCCTTTGCATCATATTGACATACTTATGTTAGACTCCTCGTATATCTTTTAGATCCTCATCCGGTTTTCTTTACGAACACGAACTAAGCATCGAGGGGCTCTGTCTATGCGGTAATATTTTTACATATTCTAAACTTACCTCAAAGCCTGTTAGAAGGCTGGTACAGGCTTCAGTCAGCCCACTCTTGGCGGACTGAACTTTCTGGATCACCACACTCATAACAGTGCGGTGCTCCTCGTCGATGGAGGCGCCGTTAAGCGCCTCCAACAAGCTATCCGGTGCCTCTGGATGGACGGAGGTCACCGGCGTCGCAGTCTTGCCCTTCTTACGAAGGGGCCGCTTGCCGGACTTCGAAACCACTGAAGGTTCCGGTACGGAGTCCGTCACATGGCCGGACTTAGAGCCCTCTGGGTTTCGCCCCCTTTGTGCCCGGAGTCCGGGAGGTCGCCTTGCGGTGCCTCCAGGACCACCTCCTCCTGGTTGGGCCCCTCTGGGGACTCCACCGCGGTGTCGTCTGCGTCACGAGGAGAGGAGGCGGTCGGAGGTGAAGTGCTATTCACATCCGACGAATCCAGGGAGCCGCTCGACGAAGCGGCGAGCTCGCGCTTGGGCGGGCTACATGGTTATATTCGGTGTTAGAAGACACTATGCGACAAATAAAAAGTCATGAGCTATTCCGGAGTCCGGACACTTATGATCTCGCCAGGGGCTTGGCCCTCGGTGGCCACTCCTCCTCGTCGTTGTCGGTGTTGGTGGAGAAGTCCGGAGGAAGGGTCCTTCCTTTCTTGGACCCTCCGGCCTCCCTAGTCGGGGCGGCCTTCCTTTTCTTCTCTCCCCCCGCTGGGGGAGAGGCTTCTTTTTCCTCCTCCTCGTCCTCAGAGGAGGGTTCCGCCTCAGAGTCGTTGGACGATGAGTCCAACAACACCTGGCGCCAGGAGCTCCTTCGAGTTCCCGTGGCCTTCTTCTTTGCCTTCTTCTCCGGCACCACGTTAGGTGCCGGAGCTAGCAGCCCCGTCAATCGGGCGTCCGCTGGGTCTTCTGGCAAGGGGGTCGGACAACCAATCTATCCGGACGTCTTCAGCCAGTCCTGTCAAAGGTTAGGGAGTTTTAGATCCCGCATAGAGTCAAACTATGAAAAAAGAGTCCCATAAAGGGTAAATAACACCTCGCTGGCTTGACGCTGCGAGCTGAATCCGCGATCTTGGTGGCGGATGCGGGAGCCAGCGCCCTTGAACAGCAGCACCTTCCGGGCATCTTCGTACATAGTGTCGAAGAGCGGCTCAAGTTTAGTGTTGTGCGGATCAAACTCCCACAAATTGAAGGCCCGTTCTTGGCATGGGAGAATCCGGCGGATGAGCATCACCTGGATTACGTTGACAAGCTTGAGATTCTTGTCCACCAGGTTTGGGGACGCTTGGTTTGGAGTCCGGATAGCTCTTCGAATCACCCCACGTCGGGCCCATCTCTTTCCATGATGTGAGCCGTGTGGGAAGCTAGACCGAATTGGGGCCGCCGCCCATTGAAATCCTGCTGCTCGGTGATGTAGAACCACCCGATTGCCACCCCTTTATGGTCTCCACAAAGGAGCCCTCGAGCCATAGGGCGTTGGCCATCTTTCCCAGCATGGCACCTCTGCACTCCGCTTGGCATGGCGCCTCTACCTTGGCTTGACATTGAAGGTCTTCAGCCATAAGCCTAAGGGGGGCTGGATGCAAAGGAAGGCCTCGCACACGACGATAAACGCCGAGATGTTGAGGATGAAATTCGGGGCCAGATCATGGAAATCTAGGCCGTAGTAGAACATGAGCCCCCGGACAAATGGGTGAAGTGGAAACCCTAGTCCATGGAGGAAGTGGGGAGGAACACCACCCTCTCATGGGGCACTGGGGTAGGGATGAGCTGCCCCTTGTTGGGGAGCCGACAGCGATGTCGCGGGACAAGTATCCGGCTTTCCGCAGCTTTTGATGTGCCCTCCGTGACGGAGGAGGCCATCCACTTGCCTCCCGCTCCGGACATGGCTGGAGAAGGTTGAGGAGGGATGTGCGGACTTGGGCGCTGGGCTCGAGTCTTGTGAAATGGATGAGCAAAGGAGGAAGAAGGCGTAGGTGAAAAGGTGGATCCTTATCTCCTTATATGGACGGACGAAGCTATGCGTCCCCTGCTAGCCTGGTAAAACTCTCTTATCTCCCAAGCGCCGTAATCAATGGCGCGGTTGGGTTACCCACGTCCGTATTGATGGGAATCCCGGAATAAGGGGGCATGATCTCCGCTCGATAAGGCGTGCCAAGAAACCGCCTCGCTAAACGCGCGAGGTGGAACAGTATAAAACCTGGCCGTGGTGTGATGTCACGCCCATGGAATACGTCGGCAGATCTGTGCAAAGGTTATTCTCTCTCACGATGGTATGTGGAACTTGTTTTGCGAGCGGACACTATCCTTGTGTTCAAAATATTCTATGAAGTATTCGGAGGAACCCGCCTTGCAATGCGAAGACAAAATGCGCGCCGGACTCGTCGTCATTGATGCACAGTTCAGGGAGCTCTTGAGGAGTCTGGATTAGGGGTGTCGAATAGCGAACTATCACCATTGGCGGACTCTAGGCTATGAAGATACAAGATTGAAGACTTCGTCCCCGTGTCTGGATGGGACTTTCCTTGGCGTGGAAGGCAAGCTTGGCGATCTGGATATGTAGATCTCCTACCATTGTAACCGACTCTGTAACCCTAACCCTATCCGGTGTCTATATAAACCGAAGGGTTTTAGTCCGTGGGACGAACAACAATCATACCATAGGCTAGCTTCTAGGGTTTAGCCTCTCGATCTCGTGGTAGATCCACTCAAGCAGGAGTAGGGTTTACCTCCATCGAGAGGGCCCGAACCTGGTAAAAACATCGTGTCCCTTGTCTCCTGTTACCATCCGCCTAGGCGCTTGTTTCGGGACCCCCTACCCGAGATCCGCCGGTTTTGACAACGACAACGGGGTTTGGATGCACCGCTAAGTTTGCACCAACTCTCGAGGTGAGAAAGGGCAATGCAGTGCATCAAGAGGCTAGCAATGATGGAAGGGTGAGAGTGCGTATAATCCATGGACTCAACATTAGTCATAAAGAACTCACATACTTATTGCAAAAATCTATTAGTCAACGAAACAAAGTACTACGCGCATGCTCCTAGGGGGATAGATTGGTAGGAAAATACCATCGCTCGTCCCCGACCGCCACTCATAAGGAAGACAATGAATAAACATCTCATGCTCCGACTTCGTTACATAACGGTTCACCATACGTGCATGCTACGGGACTTGCAAACCTTAACACAAGTATTTATCAATTTCACAATTACTCAACTAGCACGACTCTAATATCACCACCTTTATATCGCAAAACTATTGCAAGGAATCAAACATATCATATTCAGCGATCTACAAGTTTATGTAGGATTTTATGACTAACCATGTGAATGACCAGTTCCTGTCATCTCTCTAAATAGATATAAGTGAAGCAAGAGAGTTTAATTCTTTCTACAAAAGATATACCCACGCTCTAACAAATATAAGTGAAGCAAAATAGCATTCTACAAATGGCGGTTGTCTAAGTGAAGAGAAACAGGCAATCCAAACTTCAAATGATATAAGTGAAGCACATGAAGCATTCTATAAAGCCGTACTCAAAAGATATAAGTGAAGTGCAAAGAGCATTATATAAATCAACCAAACTATCTCATACCAGCATGGTGCATAAAAGTAAAAGTGAAAACTAAATGCAAAAGACGCTCCAAGATTTGCACATATCACATGAATGAAACGAATCCGAAAACATACCGATACTTGTTGAAGAAAGAGGGGATGCCTTCCCAGCATCCCCAAGCTTAGACGCTTGAGTCTCCTTGAATATTTACTTAGGGTGCCTCTGACATCCCCAAGCTTGAGCTCTTGCCTCTCTTCCTTCTTCTCACATCGAAACCTTCTCGATCATCGAACACTTCATCCACACAAAACTTCAACAGAAAACTCGGTAAGATCCGTTAGTATAATAAAGCAAATCACCACTCTAAGTACTGTTACAAACCAATTCATATTTTGTTTTTGCATTGTGTCTACTGTAATATAACTTTTTCATGGCTTAATCCACTGATATAAATCGATAGTTTCATCAAAACAAGCAAACTATGCATCAAAAACAGAATCTGTCTAAAACAGAACAGTCTGTAATAATCTGAACATTCACCATACTTCTGATACTTGAAAAATTCTGCCAAAATTAGGAAACATAAAAAAAATTGTACAGCAAGACAATGCAAAAAGATACAGAACCATTTGACGTTCCAGTGAAAAATTAGAAATCGTGCACTACAGACAAAGTTTCTGTCCTGCACCGTACAAACCAACAAGCATTGTAAACATCCTAAAGGAAAACCTTGGCACATTATTTTTATAATACAATGGAATTGTACAAGGGGATAATTATTTTTGTTGAAAAGTTTCTGTAATCAAGATTCACAAAGTTGTCGTGAGCATGAACAAAGTTCAAGGAGCTCTCTCACTTCAACAATGCTTGTCTTTCTCACTTTCGCTTTTCTTTTCGAAAAAAATTTGGGTTCCCCTCTTTATTTTTGTTGTTTTTAAACTATATGAAAGAACTCAACAGAAATAAATGACTCTCAAAAACTCCCAGGTTGTCTCCCTGGCAGCGCTTTCTTTAAAGCCATTAAGCTAGGCATATAGTGCTCAAGTAATGAATCCACCCGGATCCCTAGGTATATCAAAGCCAATTTTAATTAGCAATGATTTGTAATTTAGTAGTGAGCACAAAGTAACATATACCATGTAATGATGAAGTCTAACTCTCTTCCTATGCATCGGCATGTCATAAAAGAACAATGCATGCACACATAGTAAAGGCCAATGCATAGTATAAACAGTTTCTTGCAATTTTATTGTGTTGGAAACATAGAGAGGTGGAGATATAGTTCCTCTCTCATAATAATTGCAAGTAGGAGCAACAAGCACATGCATATTATATTCATCAAAATCATCATGTGCAATGGTAAAAGGCAACCCATCAGTGTAATCCTTAATAAGTGCAAACTTCTCCGATAACGAGTGGTAGGGAGAATTCAAAAAGATAATAGGACTATCATACGTGGGTGCAATAGCAACAATATCATGTTTAACATAAGGAACTATAGCAAGTTCATCTCCATAAGCATAATTCATATTGGCATCTTGGCCACAAGCATAGCAAGCATCATCAGAAAGGGATATTTCAAACAAATTCAAGGGATCATAATAGTCATCATAGCAATCATCCTTCGGTAAGCACGAAGGGAAATTAAATAATGTATGAGTTGAAGAGTTACTTTCATTAGAAGGTGGGCACGGGTAGCTAATCCGCTCTTCCTCCTTTTGTTCTTTGCTCTCCTCATCATCTTTTTCATCCAATGAGCTCACAGTTTCATCAATTTCTTCTTCCATAGACTCCTGCAAAATATTAGTCTCTTCTTGGACAACGGAGTAGACCTCGATATAAGGTTTAACATAGGCATTAGAAGCATAATTATCATAGCAATATTTAAGTATGGCAAAATTTTCAGACTTGTAAAGAGTAGCATCATACTTTTCAATCAAAGAAGCAATTTCAGAAGCACCCTTAAAAGCAACAAATTCTTCAATTTGTTGAACATCATAGTAATTATAAACACCCTTAGAATACGAAGATACGATTCCATTATCACTAAACTCACATTGGTAGGGAAGGTGTTTCTTAGGGTTTTCAGAACAACAAGTAAAATCATATAGATAACATAAATTCCAAGCATAGCATTGCAAGCGATGAATTTGACCCAGCAAAAGTTTCCCTTTTTCAGATATCTGATTATACATTTATAACAGGCATGCTCATCTAAAGATTTGCCCTCAACTAAGCTAGTTGGGGTTTCAGCACGAGCACAAAGGGATCGAAGATGATCCAAGTAATAAGCTTCAGCGGTGTGATAGATTTTGAGTGGTTCTTCAACCATTGGTTCAGTAGGTACAACAATTTTTTTTGGTATTTTGCGTTTCCTACCCATAACTAAAGATAGAAAACAACTAAGAACAGCAAAAAAAATTACTTAGTGATAAAGCAAACAAGCACACACGAGAATATTCACCCCACGCTATAACTCCCCGGCAACGGCGCCAGAAAAAGGTCTTGATAACCCACAAGTATAGGGGATCGCAACAGTTTTCGATAAGTAAGAGTGTCGAACCCAAAGAGGAGCTAAAGGTAGAACAAATATTCCCTCAAGTTCTATCAACCACCGATGCAACTCTACGCACGCTTAAGGTATACTTTACTTAGAACAAGTATGAAACTAGAAGTACTTTGTAGGTGTTTTCGGATAGGCTTGCAAGAAAATAAAGAGCACGAGAATAAAAACTAGGGGCTGTTGAAGTAAAGACACAGCTAAAGTAAATATAGCGAGTGTGGAAAAGTGGTGGTAGGAGTTGTGAAATTGTCCCTTAAGCAATTGACTACTTTACTAGACCGATAGCAAGTATTATGTGGGAGAGGCCACTGCTAGCATGTCATCCCTTACTTGGAATTCTATGCACTTATGATTGGAACTATTAGCAAGCATCCGCAACTACTAACGTTCATTAAGGTAAAACCCAACCATAGCATTAAGATATATTGGTCCCCCTTCAATCCTGTATGCATCAATTTCTATGCTAGGTTGAAGCTTCTGTCACTCTTGCCCTCCAATACATAGTCCTATCAACATACAACTAACCATATGGTGTGATCCACGCGCGCGCTCATAACCACAAGTAAATTAAATCAATCATAGCAATTCATCAACCACGGATAGGACAACGAAAATCTACTCATACATTGGCAACACATCATTGGATAATAATATGAAGCATAAAGCACCATGTTCAAGTAGAGGGTACAGCGGGTTGTGGGAGAGTGGACCGCTGTAGATAGAGGGGGGAAGGTGATGGAGATGTTGGTGAAGATGGCAGAGGTGTTGGTGAAGATCACGGTGATGATGATGGCCCCCGGCGGCGTTCCGGCGCCACCGGAAGCGAGGGGGAGAGAGCCCCCCTCCTTCTTCTTCTTCCTTGACCTTATCCCTAGATGGGAGAAGGGTTTCCCCTCTGGTCCATGGTCTCCATGGCGTGGGAGGGGCGAGAGCCCCTCCGAGATTGGATCTGTCTCTCTGTCTCTCTCTATTTTTGCGTTCCCTCCCTGCTCTGTTTCACTGTTTCGTGTATATATGGAGATTCGTAACTCCGATTGGCCTGAAACCTTCACCGTGATTTTTTTTCCGAATATTAGCTTTCTTGTGGCAAAAGAAGAGCGTCAACCGCCTTACGGTGGGCTCACGAGGGTAGGGGGCGCGCCCTAGGGGGCGTGCACCCCTACCTCGTGCCCACATCGGACACCGGTTTGCGTTGATTTTCCTTCAAGATGTTCCATATTTTCCAAAAATAAGCTTCGTCTGTTTTTATCCCGTTTGGACTCCGTTTGATATGGATATTCTGCGAAACCAAAAACATGCAACAGACAGGAACTAGCACTGGGCACTGGATCAATACGTTAGTCCCAAAAATAATATAAAAAGTTGCCAAAAAGTATATGAAAGTTGAATAATATTGGCATGGAATAATCAAAAATTATAGATACGACGGAGACGTATCAGTGGGTCATCAGCAGGCATCATTGCTGGCCGCAACCTCTCATGCTGCTGAGGTCTCCGGACTAAAGCAGAGTCTGGAGCGGGCCAAAGAAGAACTCGGCCGTGTAAAAAAGCAATTGGAGGACAATCAAGGTATGTGATGACCTTGTGTATATCCATAAAAGGATGAATGACTTTTGCTAACCATAGTGCCATGATATTTGTAGGAGCGGATACTGAGGTGGAAACCCTCAAGAAAGCGCTGGCTGAGGACAAAAAGAAAGCGGCAAAGGAGCGAGCCGCCCGTGAAAAACACGAGGCCAGGGTTTGTGAGGTCCAACAGGAGCTCCAGGACGCCGTCAAGAAGTCCGAGTCCTTGGAGCGCGATATTGCGGATCAAGAGACCGAACTCGCCAAGGCTCGCCAAAGCGCACAAGAGGCCCGGTTTGAAGCCCAGGGCGCCCTCCAGGAAATCCAGGAGGCCAGTAAAATCGCGGCGGGTAAGGCTTTTATTATGCAAAGCAAGAATATTAAGAAGAGGTATCCCTTACTAACCCGGATTTGGAGTTCTCTAGGGGCATTTGCGGATCTGCCGCGCAACGTTTCTGATGCTGCTGATTTCTTCCGAGCCGAAGAGGGGAGCTCAACGGGGAAGTTGTTCTGGTCGCAATACCTTGCGCCAGAACATCCGGTGCCCTTTAGCGATCAGCTAAAACAGCTGGTCAAACTTCATAGGGTGGCCGAACTGGCCATGAAGGACTTAATAATCTGGCTGTGGCCTGCCAAAGCCATACCCAGCAGCTATTTCGGTCTCGTGAAGTGGTTGTTCAATGCCTGCACTCGGCTTGACGCCATCAAACGGTCGGTCTGTATCGAAGGTGCGTGGATGGCCTTCGCCCGTGTCAAGCTCGCGACCAAGGGACCGTCCGAGGGCAAGGAGCACCGCACGCCCGAGCAGTATTTTAGTGATGTCCTGGAGGGATCCTGCATTGTAGCGGAGCAATGTGCGAAAGATGTAATCTTTGAATGAATACATTCATGCTATCTCGCCCTGTATTATGAAACAAGTTCGATTATGTAATATAATGCTTGTTAATATTTTACCTCCTATGCAGCCGTGTTTATGAAATTTGAGAGTTGGCCAGTCGTCGGCTTCAGCCCCCACGTAGGTAGTACGGGGGTGTTCGGGATGGAATCTAAACACTCTTGATCCAATTGTTTGGTCCTTGAAGGAGGTGTTTAGCGCAACGAACCAGGAAATTGGACAGTGTGGCTTTATCACCCTCACTTAGCCATAGGAGTTCGACAGTAAAAATGTAGGCACAGCCCCTAGTTAGCATTTAATCCAGACTAGGGTGCTGTAAACACCTGATTGGGCAAGAACCGATTCATCGCATAATGCGGAAAAAATCGCTAAAGATTTGAAACCTCCGAAGAGCTGACCGGCTCACGCCGCATCATGACAATCAGTTTTTGGCTTTCTCTACTGAGGTGCTCATCCGAATGAACCAAGACATAGTCGCAGTAGTTCTCCGTTTACTACCCTAGCCGATATAGCGGAACGTAAGGTAGTAAGCACAGGAGCCGGGCAACCCAACTATTTACCAAAGACATGATTCAGAGCCAATGCATATAATGCTAAATTCGGGGTGCCGAACTATATTGTAAAAAGCATTCGGACTTTGTTGCCATATTATGGGGTGCAATGAAGCCCCTGGTTGATTAACGCGTACCAAAGTGTATGGGTGCGACTTGATAAGATTATCAAAAAAAACAAAAGGGGGTAGTAAGCTAGTGCCGCAGAAGTTGGGCCGCAAACTGTTTCCATTATAGTTTGATTAATACATCAAAGCGTATTTGACCAAGTAGTGCAATAAGCAACAGGGCTATTTAACATGCTATAGCCAAGGGAGAGCTGCGTGCGGGTCCTGAAAACAGGTAGGGTGATCGTTAAAGAGACCACCTAGAAATTCCCTTAGACATCAGTGCTTCTTGCCATCTTGGTGTATCTATCCTGTCGAGAGGACCGATGATCAGGTCGTCAGAAGAAGCCTGTGGAAAAGAAACCTGAAAAGGATAAAAAAGAAAAAGTGAAAGTATGTGTGTCCAGGGAGGGGTCGAACCGTATTATGGATCACAATCTGGTTAAGCCTCCGTCTATGTCCATGGTATTTTGAGTGTGTAGTTATGTACGCGCGGTACGAACACCGACGCTTGTTCAGGACTGGGATGGAGGTCGAATTGCTAGTCGAGCTCTTGATGAGCTGGGCTGTCCTACTATAGAGTAGTCCGGACTCGTTTGACAGTGTCCGGGAGCTCGGCCGCCGGATTAAGGTTCTGTTTGAGAAGGCCGCTCTGTACTTCTGCTGCTAAAGCAGCGGTGTGCTCCTCGGTACGGAGGGAGCGTTCCGTGTTTCCATTGACTGTTATGACGCCGCGTGGTCCGGGCATCTTGAGCTTGAGATGTTGAATCGAGCAAATGTGGTCGTCCAAGCAGTGCATGATAGCCACTGCGAAAGGGGACGATATCGAAGATCAACTCTTTGCTTCGGAAGTTGTCCGGGGATCCGAAGACAACCTCTAGTGTGATAGTGCCCGTACAGTGGGCCTCTACACCTGGTATGACTCCTTTAAAGGTAGTCTTTGTGGGCTTAATTCTTGAGGGATTAATGCCCATTTTGCATGCTGTATCCTGATAGAGCAGGTTCAGGATGCTACCACTGTCCATTAGGACTCGCGTGAGGTGGAATCCATCAATGATTGGGTCGACGACCAGTGCGGCTGAACCGCCATGACGGATACTGGTCGGATGGTCCCTGCATCGAAAGTGATCGGACAGGAAGACCATGGGTTGAACTTTGGGGCGACTGGCTCCATCGCGTAGATGTCCCTGAGCGCGCGCTTGCACTCCCTCTTGGGGATATGGGTAGCATATATCATGTTCACCGTTTTAACTTGGGGGGGGGGGACTTCTTCTGTCCCCCTGTGTTCGGTGGCCGGGGCTCCTCGTCATCATCCTCGTTTTGCGACCCCTTCTCCTTGTTCTTAGCATTTAACTTGCCGTCCTGTTTAAAAACCCAACAGTCTCTGTTGGTATGATTGGCTGGTTTGTCTGGGGTGCCGTGAATCTGGCATGGACGATCGAGTATGCGGTCCAAGCTGGATGAGCCCGAATTGTTCCTTTTGAACGGCTTCTTCCGCTGGTCGGACTTGGAGCCACTGAATCCGGCGTTGACCGTCGTGTCGTCGGTATTATCACCGTTGTTTCGACGCTTGTGTCTGTTGTGTCAGGGCTTGCCGTTGCTATTTCTGGCTTCTGCAGTGCCAGGTTCGCTTGCACTGTTATTGCTACAGGCTAGCCAGCTATCTTCGCCCACGCAAAAGCGGGTCATAAGTGCTGTAAGGGCTGCCATGGACTTCGGCTTTTCTTGGCCGAGGTGTCGGGCGAGCCATTCGTCCCGGATGCTGTGTTTAAAGGCCGCCAGGGCTTCGGCATCCGGACAATCGACGATCTGGTTCTTTTTGGTTAAGAACCTAGTCCAGAGTTTCCTGGCTGACTCTCCGGTCCGTTGAATTATGTGACTTAAGTCGTCGGCATCTGGAGGTCGAACATATGTGCCTTGGAAGTTGTCAAGGAAGGCCTCTTCCAAGTCCTCCCAGCTGCCGATGGAGTTTTCGGGCAGACTGTTCAACCAGTGCCGAGCTGGTCCTTTGAGTTTTAGTGGGAGGTATTTGATGACATGGAGATCATCGCCGCGGGCCATATGAATGTGAAGAAGAAAATCCTCGATCCATACCGTGGGGTCTGTTGTCCCATCATATGATTCGATGTTTACGGGTTTAAAACCTTCTGGGAATTCGTGCTCCATTACCTCGTCAGTGAAGCAAAGGGGGTGTGCGACGCTTCTATATCGGGCCACATCGCAATGTAGCTCGGATGGAGTCCGTCTGCGGTTCTCGGCCCGGGCGTGAGTATGATTGTTGCGTCCGGCTAGGTAGACATTGTCGCGTGTCGGGGCACGTCCCCGTGATCCATAGATCGATATGTTCTGACCTGCTCTACTGTCCAAGTCTTGCCGCGGGTCGTATGTATGTCCTCGAGCTGTTTTATCTCTGCCTTTACGGTGAGGTGGGGCGGGCTGGTGTTCGGCTTGAGTTGTCGCTTTGTCTCGACCACGTGGTGGTCGGTCAGCCGCATTGCGCGAAGATGGTACGGGCTCCAGCGCCTCATCATCGAACTGAGGTAGCAATTTGTGCTTCGGGTAACTTTTGGCTAGGCGCTGGAGGCCGTATTCCTCGGCTGCCAGGACATCAGTCCATCTATCGTTGAGCAAATCTTGATCAGTTTGAAGCTGTTGTTGCTTCTTTTTCAGGCTCCTTGCAGTGGCTATTAGCCGGCACTTAAAGCGCTCCTACTCGAGAGGTTCCTCAGGCACGATAAAATCCTCGTTGCCAAGGCTCACCTCATCCTCGGAGAGCGGAAAATAATTACTGTCCTCCGAGTCTTCGTGTATGGCCTGTTCATCAGGGCTAACTTGCCCGTCTTCCCGTTCGTCCTGTTCGGAAGTTGCCTCGGCGGGGTCTTCATTGTCTTTGGCGTCGTCCGAAGTATTGTTTTCTCTTGTGCTGGTATCGCTGTCTTTTCCACGGCGTGACTTAGAGCAGCGCCGCTGACATCGGTGTTTTGGCTGTATCTCAAGAGGTTTATCCTTGTCTGGATCCTTCTCGTTGTCGCCATTGTTCTCTTTAGGTGTGTCCACCATGTATAAGTCATACGAGGAAGTGGCCATCCAATGTCCGGTAAACGGCGGGTTTTGGGCCTCCTCTTCTCCGGTATCGTTGTCCATACCGTCGATGTCTTCAGAGCCATAATCGAGCATGTCGGTTAGGTCCTCGACAGTGGCTATGAAGTGGGTGGTGGGTGGGAAGCAAAATTCTCCGTCATCAGCCTCCAGTTCGAACCGGATATAATTCGGCTGTGAGTCCCCCGCTAAGCAGAGTGTTTTAATGAGTTTAGCACGTCGCCTAAAGGCGAGTGTCGGAAGATGTCCGCGAAGCTAAATTCGACGATCGATGCCTGATCAAGCTCGACGTGTGCGGACGCACATGGTTTGGAACCTGTAGCCAGAAACGAGTTTGAGGTTCCGGTGACATAGATACCACTCGAGGTTGGGTCTGTGTGCGGCTCCGACGTCGCTGAGTCTGCGGCTTCCGTGGCAGGGTTGAGCCTCCCATCCTCGGGTGGCGCGATCTGCTCCGGATCTAGGGCCAGAGTAGTTACATGCGCTATCTCCTGGGTATGGTCCGATGATAGATTTAAGTCATGTTCATCGCGATGACAGAGAGCGGCTGCCGTGGTCTCGAATTCGTCAAAGATTAAGTCTCCGCGAATATCCGTGATGTAGTTCAAGCTTCCAAATCTGACCTGATGGCCAGGGGCGTAGCTGTCGATCTGCTCTAGATGGCCAAGTGAGTTGGCCCGCAGTGTGAAGCCGCCGAATACAAAGATCTATCCGGGGAGGAAGAGTTCTCCCTGAACAACATTGTTGTAGATGATTGACGGGGCCATCGAACCTCTTGACGACGACGCAACGGAACTCTCAATGAAAGCACCAATGTCGGTGTGAAAACCGGCGGATCTCGGGTAGGGGGTCCCGAACTGTGCGTCTAAGGTTGATGGTAACAGGAGACGGGGACATGATGTTTACCCAGGTTCGGGCCCTCTCTATGGAGGTAATACCCTACTTCCTGCTTGATTGATCTTGATCAATATGAGTATTACAACAGTTGATCTACCTCGAGATCGTAATGGCTAAAACCCTAGAAGTCCAGCCTGTATGATTATGATCACCCTTACGGACTAAGCCCTCCGATTTATATAGACAACGAAGGGGACTAGGGTTGCACAAAGTCGGTTACAGAGAAAGGAATCTTCCTATTTGGACGCCAAGCTTGCCTTCCACGCCAAGAAGAGTCCCATCCGGACACGGGAGACAGTCTTCGGTCTTGTATCTTCACAGCCCATCAGTCCGACATACGTACCATAGTCCGGACGCCCGAGGACACCTTAATCCAGGACTCCCTCAAGGAGAACTTTGTATTGAGATCCAGAGAGAGAGAGAGAGAGAGAGAGAGAGAGAGAGAGGAATCCATCTAGCTAATAACTATGGACCCGAAGGTCTGTGGTAAACTACTCACACATCATCGGAGAGGCTATGGTGTTGATGTAGAAGCCCTCCGTGATCGATTCCCCCTCCGACGGAGCGCCGGAAAAGGCCCCAAGATGGGACCTCACGGGTACAGAAGGTTGTGGCGGTGGAAATAGGGTTTCGTGGTGCTCCCCGATGTTTTCAGGGTATATGAGTATATATAGGCGAAAGAAGTAGGTCGGTGGAGCCACGAGGGGCCCGCGAGGGTGGGGGGCGCGCCTACCCCCTGGGAGCGCCCTCCTACCTCGTGGCCACCTCGTTGCTTCCTTGACGTCCACTCCAAGTCTCGTGGATTGCGTTTGTTCCAAAAACGATCCTCGCGAAGGTTTCATTCCGTTTGATATTCCTTTTCTGCGAAACAATGAAATAGGCAAAAACAACAATTTGCACTGGGCCTCCGGTTAATAGGTTAGTCCCAGAAATAATATAAAAGTGCATAATAAAGCCCATTAAATATCCAAAACAGAAAATATAATAGCATGGAACAATCAAAAATTATAGATTACGTTGGAGACGTATCAAGCATCCCCAAGCTTAATTCCTGCTCGTCCTCGGGTAATGATAAAAACAGAATTTTTGATGTGGAATTCTACCTAACATAATTTTCGAAGTAATTCTCTTTATTGTGGCATGAATGTTCAGATCCGAAAGTTTCAAGACAAAAGTTTAATATTGACATAAAAATAATAATACTTCAAGCATACTAACTAAGCAATTATGTCTTCTCAAAATAACATGGCCAAAGAAAGCTTATCCCTACAAAATCATATAGTTTGGCTATGCTTCATTTTCACACACAAAATGCTCTCATCATGCACAACCCGATGACAAGCCAAGCAATTGTTTCATACTTTAGTAATCTCAAACTTTTTCAACTTTCACGCAATACATGAGCATGAGCCATGGACATAGCACTACGGGTGGAATAGAATATAATGATGGGGGTTGTGTGGAGAAGACAAAAAGGAGAAAGTCTCACATTGACGCGGCTAATCAACGGGCTAGGGAGATGTGCATCAATTGATGTCAATGCAAGGAGTAGGGATTGCCATGCAACGGATGCACTAGAGCTATAAATGTATGAAAGCTCACCTAAATAAACTAAGTGGGTGTGCATCCAACTTGCTTGCTCACGAAGACCTAGGGCATTTGAGGAAGCCCATTGTTGGAATATACAAGCCAAGTTCTATAATGAAAAATTCCACTAGTATATGAAAGTGACAAAATAAGAGACTCTCTATCATAAAGATCATGGTGCTACTTTGAAGCACAAGTGTGGAAAAAGGGATAGTAGCATTGTCCCTTTTATTTCCCTTTTTTTGGGTCTTCCCTTTTTTGGCCTTTCTCCCTTTTTCCCATTTTTTTTATTTGGGACAATGTTCTATTAATGATGATCATCAAACTTCTATTTATTTACAACTCAATGATTACAACTCGATACTAGAACAAAATATGACTCTATTATGAGTGCCTCCGGCGGTGTACCGGGACGGGCAATGAATGAAGAGTGACATGTATGATAAATTATGCATGGTGCCTTTGCCACAAATAAGATGTCAACTACATGATCATGCAAGGCAATATGACAATGATGAAGCGTGTCATAATAAATGAAACGGTGGAAAGTTGCATGGCAATATATCTCGGAATGGCTATGGAAATGCCATAATAGGTAGGTATGGTGGCTGTTTTGAGGAAGATATAAGGAGGTTTATGTGTGATAGAGTATATCATATCACGGGGGTTGGATGCACCGGCGAAGTTTGCACCAACTCTCAAGGTGAGAAAGGGCAATGCACGGTACCGAAGAGGCTAGCAATGATGGAAAGGTGAGAGTGCGTATAATCCATGGACTCAACATTAGTCATAAAGAACTCACATACTTATTGCAAAAATCTACAAGTCATCAAAAACCAAGCATTACGCGCATGGTCCTAGGGGGATAGATTGGTAGGAAAAGACCATCGCTCGTCCCCGACCGCCACTCATAAGGATGACAATCAAAGAACACCTCATGTTTCAAATTTGTCACACAACGGTTACCATACGTGCATGCTACGGGACTTGTAAACTTCAACACAAGTATTTCTCAAATTCACAACTACTCAACTAGCACGACTCTAATATTACCATCTTCATATCTCAAAACAATCATCAAGTATCAAACTTCTCATAGTATTCAATGCACTTTTTATGAAAGTTTTTATTATACCCATCTTGGATGCCTAACATATTAGGACTAATTTTATAGCCAAAGAAAATTACCATGTTGTTCTAAAGGACTCTCAAAATAATATAAGTGAAGCATGAGAGATCAATAATTTCAATAAAATAAAACCACCACCGTGCTCTAAAAGATATAAGTGAAGCACTAGAGCGAAATTATCTAGCTCAAAAGATATAAGTGAAGCACATAGAGTATTCTAATAAATTCTGATTCATGCGTGTCTCTCCAAAAGGTGTGTACAGCAAGGATGATTGTGGTAAACTAAAAAGCAAAGTTTCAAATCATACAAGACGCTCCAAGCAAAACACATATCATGTGGTGAATAAAAATATAGCCTCAAGTAAAGTTACCGATAGACGAAGACGAAAGAGGGGATGCCTTCCGGGGCATCCCCAAGCTTAGGCTTGTGGTTGTCCTTGAATTTACCTTGGGGTGCCTTGGGAATCCCCAAGTTTGGCTCTTGCCACTCCTTATTCCAAAATCCATCAAATCTTTACCCAAAACTTGAAAACTTCACAACACAAAACTCAACAGAAAATCTCATGAGCTCCGTTAGTATAACAAAACAAACCACCACCTTAATTTACTGTAATGAACTCATTCTTTATTTATATGGGTGTTAAATCTACTGTATTCCAACTTCTCTATGGTTCATATCCACCCCCCCCCCCCCCCGATACTAGCCATAGATTCATCAAAATAAGCAAACAACACACGAAAAACAGAATCTGTCAAAAACAGAACAGTCTGTAGAAATCAGATTTGTTCGAATACTTATGGAACTCCAAAACTTCTGAAAAACTAGGAAAACCTGGATAATTTTTATATTGATCTACTGCAAAAAGAATTAGCAATTTATCACGTTCTAGTGAATTCTAACAATTATTTTCGTGAGCGCAAAGTTTCTGTCTTTTTCAGCAAGATCAAAGAACTATCACCCAAGAAGATCCTATTGGTTCTACTTGGCACAAACACTAATTAAAACATAAAACACATACAAATAGAGGCTAGATGAATTATTTATTACTAAACAGGAACAAAAAGTAAGAAACAAAAATAAAATAGGGTTGCCTCCCAACAAGTGCTATCGTTTAACGCCCCTAGCTAGGCATAAAAGCAAGAATAGATCTAGGTATTATCATCTTTGGTTGGCAATTCTTCAATAGAACACTTATAACCGTTAGGAGTTTCCTTATTTTTATTAATGATCAAACTCCTAGGCAAGAAATCAAGAAATTCATTTGTAGCAAAAGGTTCCTTAATGATAGCGAAAAAGTTGGGGTGAACACTTATTGGTTTGAGATCCGCATTTTCCTTACTAGAAGATTCACCTTTATTTTTAGGCACATACACAAACTTGGCAACTTTAGTAGTAGGAGGATTTGGGGTATTTTTCATGGAAGAAAAGGCAGACCCTAAGTTGGTAATAATATCCTCAAGTTTATCAATTCTTGTGGAATCTTGATCTATCTTTTCGTTAACTATGGGTTCCTTTTCTTTAAAAATTTTAGGAGCAACTCCTATCTTAGATCCGTATTGGGTAATTTGGTTGTGGATCGTTTTATCCAAATTTTCAATCAACTCTATAGTGGCAACTTTATTTTCAATAATTTCAAGCCTTTGCATCACATGTTCCAAAGTTAAAATAGTTCCATTAACCAAAAGAGGTGGCGGGCCAAACAGATCTAACATAGCATTATAAGAATCAAAAGTATGGCTACCCAAGAAATTCCCTCCGGTAATAGTATCAAGAATATATCTGTTCCAAGGAGTGATGCCTACATAAAAATTGTGAAGAAGAACGGAAGTAGATTGCTTCCTAGTAGATCTATTTTGAGCATTGCAAATTCTATGCCAAGCATCTTTTAGATTTTCTCCCTCCCTTTGTTTAAAATTAAGAACTTCATGATCGGGAGTACTAACAATGATAGAAGGACTAGCCATGATGACGAAACAAACGATCTAACATACGGACACACAAGAAGCAAGCGAAAAGAGACGAACGGAAAAAGAGGGCGAATAAAATGGCAAGGGTGAAGTGGGGGAGAGGAAAACGAGAGGCAAATGACAAATAATTGAATGTGAGGAGAAGAGTTTGTGATGGGTACTTGGTATGTCTTGAATTGTGCGTAGATCTCCCCGACAACGGTGCCAGAAATCCTTCTTGCTACCTCTTGAGCATGCGTTGGTTTTCCCTTGAAGAAGAAATGGTGATGCAGCAAAGTAGCGTAAGTATTTATCTCAGTGTTTGAGAACCAAGGTATCAATCCAGTAGGAGACTACACGCAAATCCCTCATACCTGCACAAACAATCAAGAACCTTGCAACGAACGCAATAAAGGGGTTGTCAATCCCTTCACGTCCACTTGCAAAAGTGAGATCTGATAAAGATAATAAGATAAATATTTTTGGTATTTTTGTTGTGTAGATTGAAAAGTAAAGATTGCAAAATAAACAGTGATAGAAATAGCTAGTTGGCGGGAGATTAATATGATGGAAGATAGACCCGGGGGCCATAGGTTTCACTAGTGGCTTCTCTCAAGATAGCATAATCTACGATGGGTGAACAAATTAATGTCGAGCAATTGATAGAAAAGTGCATAATTATGAGAATATCTAGGCATGATCATGTATATAGGAATCACGTCCGTGACAAGTAGACCGAAATGATTCTGCATCTACTACTCTTACTCCACACATCGACCGCTATCCAGCATGCATCTAGAGTATTAAGTTCATAAGAACAGAGTAACGCATTAGGCAAGATGACATGATGTAGAGGGATAAACTCAAGCAATATGATATAAACCCCATCTTTTTATCCTCGATGGCAACAATACAATACGTGCCTTGCTGTCACTGGGAAAGGACACCGCAAGATTGAACCCAAAGCTAAGCACTTCTCCCATTGCAAGAAAGATCAATCTAGTAGGCCAAACCAAACTGATAATCCGAAGAGACTTGCAAAGATATTAAATCATGCATATAAGAATTCAGAGAAGAATCAAATATTTTTCATAGATAATCTTGATCATAAACCCACAATTCATCATATCTCGACAAACACACCGCAAAAAGAATTACATCGAATAGATCTCCAAGAGAATCGAGGAGAACTTTGTATTGAGATCCAAAGAGAGAGAGGAAGCCATCTAGCTAATAACTATGGACCCGAAGGTCTGTGGTAAACTACTCACACATCATCGGAGAGGCTATGGTGTTGATGTAGAAGCCCTCCGTGATCGATTCCCCCTCCGGCGGAGTGCCGGAAAAGGCCCCAAGATGGGATCTCACGGGGTACAGAAGGTTGCGGCGGTGGAAATAGGGTTTCGTGGTGCTCCCCGATGTTTTCAGGGTATATGAGTATATATAGGCGAAAGAAGTAGGTCGGTGGAGCCACAAGGGGCCCACGAAGGTGGGGGAGCGCCTACCCCCCTGGGCGCGCCCTCCTACCTCGTGGCCGCCTCGTTGCTTCCTTGGCGTCCACTCCAAGTCTCCTGGATTGCGTTTATTCCAAAAACGATCCTCACGAAGGTTTCATTCCATTTGGATTCCGTTTGATATTCCTTTTCTACGAAACACTGAAATAGGCAAAAAAACAGCAATTTGCACTGGGCCTTCGGTTAATAGGTTAGTCCCAAAAATAATATAAAAGTGCATAATAAAGCCCATTAAACATCCAAAACAAATAATATAATTGCATGGAACAATAAAGAACTATAGATACGTTGGAGACGTATCAGGTGGCGCACCCCTCTCACGTGGCCCTCTCTCCTCTCCTCTAATAAGGCCCAATAGGCCCAATACTTCTCCCAGGGGGTTCCCGTTAACCTCCCGGTACTCCGGAAAAATGCCCGAACCACTCGGAACCATTCCGATGTCCAAATGCAACCTTCCAATATATGAATCTTTACCTCTCGACCATTTCGAGACTCCTCGTAATGTCCGTGATCACATCCAGGACTCCGAACAAACTTCGGTCATCAAATCACATAACTCATAATACAAATCGTCCTCGAACGTTAAGAGTGCGGACCCTACGGGTTCGAGAACTATGTAGACATGACCGAGACACATCTCCGGTCAATAACCAATAGCGGAACCTAGATGCTCATATTGGCTCCTACGTATTCTGCGAAGATCTTTATCGGTCAAACCGCATAACAACATACGTTGTTCCCTTTGTCATCGGTATGTTACTTGCCCGAGATTCGATCGCCGGTATCATCATACCTAGTTCAATCTCGTTACCGGCAAGTCTCTTTACTCGTTCCGTAATGCATCATCCCGCAACTAACTCATTAGTCACATTGCTTGCAAGGCTTATAGTGATGTGCATTACCGAGAGGGCCCAGAGATACCTCTCCGATACACAGAGTGACAAATCCTAATCTCGGTCTATGCCAACCCAACAAATACCTTCGGAGACACCTGTAGAGCGTCTTTGTAATCACCAAGTTACGTTGTGACGTTTGATAGCACACAAGGTGTTCCTCCGTTATTCGGGAGTTGCATAATCTTATAGTCAAAGGAACATGTATAAGTCATGAAGAAAGCAATAGCAATAAAACTCAACGATCATAATGCTAAGCTAACAGATGGTTCTTGTCCATCACATCATTCTCCTAATTATGTGATCCGTTTCATCAAGTGACAACACATGTCTAGGCCAGGAAACTTAACCATCTTTGATTAACGAGCTAGTCAAGTAGAGGCATACTAGGGACATTCTGTTTTGTCTATGTATTCACACATGTACGAAGTTTCCAGTTAATACAATTCTAGCATGAATAATAAACATTTATAAGGAAATATAAATAACAACTTTATTATTGCCTCTAGGGCATATTTCCTTCAGACAGGTGCAATGCTGCGTGCCGGTTGGAGTTCGCGGACTCCGACGTCCTGCCGCCACACATCACAGTAGACCCGGAGCTGGCGTACGCCTGGGCCATGGACCGCTCCGTGACGATGGTGGAGACGAGCAAGGGTTGTCTCCGCCGCCTCGACGGGAGATGGACAACTACGGCAAGCATGGTCTCTCAGTGAGATCGCCGCCCCAACGCCGCCTCCTCCAAGGCCCGCCGCCCTCTCCCCCCGCCCACGTCGTCGGTGGCTGCAGCTACACTGCGCACGACATAGGAGGAAGCGGAGAGGATTATCTGCGAGCATTAGGCGGCTGGCGGGAAGTCCTTCCGCAACACCGCCCTTTCGTCGCACGAAGGCTGACTCCGACACCGGATCCGGCGACGATGACGGACCGCCGGCCAGCCCAGCATGTCCTATGAGATCACCTTCAAGTATAGGGTAGTTTAGGATTTCCTTTTTAAGGTTTTTCGTTCATTGGACGAAGTCTTGTGTAAAAATCATCCTAGCTTAAATGGATATCGTCCGATTTGTTTCAGTTTGAATCAAATTTATTCATTTTTGTTAAAATTCATTTAAAATGTGACTGGACATATGCGGCTTGCTTTGGATGATGGCCTACGACATCAGTGTCCGGGGACTCCCCTCCCCCCGCGGGCCCTATCTGTAGACAAATGCCAGAGCAAATTTAAGGGTCAACATTGAAGATGCTCTCACTATCCCTTCAGCATTGCATTGCATTATCTTCTACTTTTTTCTGTAAATCAGCCCCATAAAACTCTGTGCATAAAAAAAAGTTTGAAGAGAGTTGTCCGTTAATATACGAAAAACCGAACGAAAACAGTTGCAACACACTCCCAAGACAAGGCACCTAGCCGACACAGAACAGTTACCATGTCAATCTGAATATTCAACTGCTACTGCTTATATCATATAGATGTATAATCACAATTATGTTTTTAAAGGTTTCCATTAACCCCCTGAGCCCGGTTTCTCTATTCTCTTCTACTTGAAATGAATGGGAGAGCTAGTTCTTGACTCCCGCTCACGTGACGCCCCGCGCGCGCGTCTCAGGGGATCTGGATTCGTCGGCGGCGAGCGGCGAGCAGCTCCCTCCCCCGTCCCCTCCTCCCCTTCGCCGCTGCCGAAGGGCGTCCATCGGGCGAAGCCTGTGCTGCGCCGGCAGCGGCGGGGCCTCTCACCTCCCTCTCATGCTCGGGAACCCGACGGCGCGGGTCAGTCGGCCGTGGGGGAGGTGGATCCGGCGAGCTCACCGGCCACGGGGACACGCGGATTCTGCAGCAGTTGTGCTGGGAGGCGATGGTGCGGCTCTGCAGAGGTGGGGGAGCTAGGTCCGGCGAGGTCAATCTGGTCCCCCCGGGGCTGCGGGAGTCGCTGGTGGCAGCGGCCACGATCGGAGAAGGCGCTGCTCCCATGTCTGGGGGTGGTGTTGGCGCAACAGTGCGCTGGTCTTGGCCATGCTGGGCGGTGAGGCGGTGGCGGCCATGGATCTCGATCTGAAGTTGGAGGCTTTCACCGGCGTCTTGTCCTCCTCGACCGGCCAAGATGTGGGCGTCCTCCTGGCGTCCTGTTCGGTGGCGAGGCGCTGGGTGTGGGCTCTGGGTCGGGGGAAACCCTTGACCGGCATTGCCGGACACGATGTTGGCGACGCCCGTGGCGCCGTTGTCC
Source organism: Aegilops longissima (assembly GCA_021605205.1). NCBI lineage: Eukaryota > Viridiplantae > Streptophyta > Magnoliopsida > Poales > Poaceae > Aegilops > Aegilops longissima. The sequence continues at coordinate 374,872,635 of CM038680.1, read as the reverse complement.
CCCTGGTGGGCAACATCGAGACTTACCCCATGCCCTCCGCCTCCTGGTCTCGGGCGAAAGCATACAATCTCTGGATTGGGGCGGCGATGGCGCGTTAGCGTCATGTACTTCTTGAAGGCGCCGTCTTGGGTGATCAACGGTATGGGATTTGGCGTGGTGTTGGTCTGCTTCTTCAGTAGGGTTCATGCTCGACAGCTGCGGTGGGCTTCTGGGTCTTGGCCGGAGACGATGGCGATGTATGGGTTTCTTTCAGAGGTGAGGTCGCCAGGGCGGTCGCTCTCTCCTCAGCAACTGGTTTGCCGATCCAAGCTTGCTCGGGGGTGAGCTGCTTTGCCTGCTGATGGGTCGACGTCCTTCGATCCAGGACGAGAGGGCGGGGGTTCCCTCTTCAGCGGCAGATTCAGATGGTGAACCGAGTGGCCCTGGGAGGCGACGAAGCATGGCTCTCAACCGGCGACAATTAGCTCCCTTGTCGCGGGCGTGTCCATGTCATGATCTGTAACCGTCGTGGGCTCCGAAGTCCTTTTGGGTTCTTCGGAGCTCGTTAGCTGTTCCGTAGTGCTTTGTATCCGTGTCGATTGTTTTTCTGTTTCTTGTTGTCCTGTTGGTTGTAAGGTGTGGTTATTGCTTTATATATAAAGCGGGGCGAAAACCTTTTTTGGTATTAGAAAATAATAACATAGTTAACGGATATGCTGTCTCACTCAGTTTGCATGATTACTCACCGCTGGCTACGGCGTTGTTTTTTGTATGAAGTGTTAGATACAACATGCATGTGGAAAACCCCTCCAACACAAAAGAAAAAAAACCATGGAGGCCAGCTAACAAATCTTCACTATATCAGGGAAGGTTACAAACTTCGTGGATTTACAACTGATCAATTTATCCCGCGCGGCGGCTTATAAAGGATTTTTTTTAGCCCTGACCATAGAACAATAGTTCTATTGTATTTTCATTAATTTAGAAAGTATTTACAAGTACATAGTATAAAAGGAAACGAATGTCAACTCAACCAATGCCAATGCTAGGAATCATGGGGATTGCATTAGTTAAGCTGTTATATCCAAAATCTGATCTATATAACACATGTGACCTAGGTCGCTACGCTCCGTTTCGGCCCAAGACTACTGGTGACGGTCCTCACTCCGCTCGCTCGTCAAAAATTAGCCATTATCTTTATACTTGAATTTAGATCACAACATAATAGGAAGGCTACATCGGTTTATTTTTGCCTCGCAACAGTGTGTTGGGGTTGAATTGGGAGTTTGCTAAGTTATTTTAATCCCTGTCCAAATGGAAAAAGACAAACTGAAACCTAAACATATTTAAAAATGACATCTGAAACTACCTTCCATGTAACTAGTGGGGCCAATTAAAAATATGTAAACTTGTAAAGTTTGGTTGAAATATGAAATGTTCCGACCAGCAAAAAATAACCAAATTTGTTTTATTCGCACAAATTGCCATTTTCTTCAAACCAAACGTATTTGTATACTCGTCCAACAAAACGTAGGTTTTTGGATATTTTTAGGTGAACCTGTCACGAGTTAAATGCTCCATATATGATAGTTTGAGGAGGGAGGGGTTACGTGAGCCAAAAAATAGTAGGACATACTTCTTTACATATTGCTAAATCTCAATCGACCGAGACTAAGTCTCAATCGATGCTATATTTGTGAGATCTGTACAAAATTTTCTTTTTAATCTTTTTCTTTTTCCTTTTATATATTATGTCATTTGATTGAGACTTGGTTAAGTCTCAGTCGACTATGATCTAACCACACCCTACTTCTTTTAGCAATCCAACTGGGCACAGCTAACTAGTATTTCTGACCCTGCAAGAAAAACTAATTATTGCTAAAGGCAAACTAAAAGGAATTCCGGGGCAGGCGAAGAGTGCATGACAAACATGAATTCGATCCAAAATAAAAAAAACTTGTTGTAAATTTACCAAACTATGTAGGATTGAAATTTTTCAATCTGAAAATCGTATTAGAATTTTTCAGTGGTGCCTGCATATTTCTGAAACCAACATCCAACCCATTTTTGGTCGGAGGACTGTGGCGAGGCACAATGGAATGGCACTATGAGATGTAGGGCTCTGGAGAAGTCAACTAACCTTTCCTCATAATGCCAGCCATTATTAGATTCTTTGAGAATGATTTTTGTGACGGTTATCATATTTGCAACGAAAGATTCACAAGTAACTTGCAAATGTTACTTTAGCAACATATAACAATAGCAGACGAATGAGTGTGTTGCATAGACTAAACTTGAAACCATTGATGGGTTTGAATAGTCTACTTTGTGTTATCCATGGCAACTTGCAACGCGTTTGGTATTTGGCAATGTTGAGGAAGCATACAACTCTCATCTCAAGTTGGCGCGCAACATATACGTATATATACCCGTGAGGCATAGCCCAGTTCTCCAATGCCATTGTCTCGTCCCCATGGAGCCGTTGTGGGTTTTCGTTGGTGCATTATTGGCAGCCACAGCAGTTCATGTCGCCGGTCAGCAAGAAGGTTGTTTTCTCACCTCAAGTGCATGGATCGTATCAATATATACATACAACACAAAAATGCTTTTGATGGATATATTCTAACTCTTTTCGTCTTGGTTGTCTAAATATGTTCCATGCATCAATCAGGTTTCCTGAGCATCGACTGCGCCCTGGATGCCAAATTCAACGGACGCAGAGACACCTACACAAACATCGCCTACGTCTCCGACGATCCGTACGTTGACGGCGGGAAGAACCACAGGGTAGCCGCCGAGTTCGATGACAGTTCTACAACCGAGAACCTCCGCACACTCAGGAGCTTCCCGTCTGGCTTACGGAACTGTTATACCCTCCCAACCGAGAGCGGTGGTAAGTACCTGGTCCGGATGGAGTTCTTCCACGGGGAATACGACGGGAAGACCAGTCCGTCGTTCGAGGTACACTTGGGCAGCAACTACTGGGACACGTTCCGGAACAATGACTACTGGTGGTCCGAAGCGGTCTTCGTCGCGTGGGCGAGCTGGGTGCCGTTGTGCCTGGTGAACACCGGCGGCGGCACGCCATTTGTGAACACGGTGGAGCTCAGGCCGCTCTTGCCCTCGCTTTATCCCCAGGTCACTGTCAACGAGTCGATCTCCGCCTTTGCAAGGAGAAATCTGGGGGCAAACACTAGTTACCGGTACGTTTGAAGTCTTCCGATGTTGAGTTTTTTTGTTTATCCTTGCATTTTGCGTGGTACTATACCGTGGTTTTGGAATACATCGCCGTCCAAGAAATGCAATATAAGCCGACCATAAGCCACAATATCCCCACAAGGCCGCTCCTCAATCCTTCCTGTCTTCTTTTTAAGACAGTATAGACCGCAGACGCTCATATATATATACGCGCATACTCATTCTTATGAACATGCACGCACATCATATCCCTATAAGCACATCTGAGAGACTGAGAGGACGCATCATCTTAAGATTGACGAAATCAAAGGCGCATCATAGTCGACGGGAACGTCTCCTCTTACTGAGCGTGTATCGCCAGAAATGCTGAAATAAATTTGGAAATAAATGCGAGCATCAGAACTTGAACCCTGATGGACTGGGAATACCACTGTCCACCTAACCATCAAATCACATGTTGGTTCACAATCCTTGTCTCTCCCAAGCCAAGATTGCATACACACATCTATCTACTTATTTTACCCAGATGATAAGTGTCTCACGTGTGGCACGATGCACTCCGGCCCTGACGTTTTTAAAAACTGAAGTTGCCACCCCAAAAGAAAAAAAAAGAAAAAATAAACTGAAACTTGTCATCCGAAAAGAAAGCTATCATGCTTGACAACTAAATTGTCATCCTTGCGTCAGTAAACTTACCATAAAAAAGGCTCGGATTTGCCATGTGTTCGTGTCACACGCGTAGCACTTATGAGGGTCCTTATTTTATTTATTATATACTAAAAGCATAACAAACAAAAGTATATAGAGATAATCCTAAAAAAATGTAAAATATACGGCTATTGATTTTGTGGATCTTTCCTACCTAATAGACCACGACAATGAGATCTTCATAATTGCACCTAAATAGTTGAAGACCGTTAGATATTCATAATTATACCAAACTAGATCACACCTGTTAGATTTCATAATTGTACATCTAAAAAATAGCTGTAACTAAATAGATCACCTTTGCTAAATCTTCGTAGTTGTACCTAAATAGATCTTTTTTTTTGCGGGGTACCTAAATAGATCACAACCATTAGATCTTTATAATTGTGCCTAAATACCATTAGATCTTCATAATTATGGCTAAACAGATCGCAATCATTAGATCTTCATGGTTGTACCTAAGCGGATCAGGGAAGTTAGATCTCACAATAGTAGCTAAATAGATCATGGTCACTGGATCTTCACAATTGTACTTAAACTTCACAACCATTACATCTTCATAATTGTGCCTAAATACCATTAGATCTTCATAATTATGGCCAAACAGATCGCAATTATTAGATCTTCATGGTTGTACCTGAGCAGATCACATAAGTTAAATTTTTCACAATAGTAGCTAAATAGATCATTGTCATTGGATCTTCACAATTGTATTTAAACTTCACAACCATTACATCTTCATAATTGTACCTAAATATTTCACAGTCATTAGATCTTCATAATTATGCCTAAATAGACCACGGCCGTTAGTTCTTTATAGTTGTATCCCTTTTTGACCTAAAAAATAGACACATCTCTAAAGATTGTAGTTGTATCTAAATATATCGTAATAATTAGATCTTAATATAATTGTACCTAAATAGATCATGGTTATTAGATCTTTATAATAGTACCTAAACTTAACAACCATTATAGCTTGATATTTGTACCTAATATCTCATGTCATTAGATCTTCATAATTATGCCTAAATACATCACAATCATCGTATCTGCATACTTGTACCTATACAGTTCACAACCATTAGATCTTCATAATTGTACCTAAATATCTCACGGCCATTAGATCTTCATAATTACGCCTAAATAGACCACTATCATTAGATATATATAACACAACCATTAGATATTCACAATTATATGAACCTTAGATTCCCATAAATGTAGCTAAACAGGCCGTGACCACTAGATCTTAATTATATATCTAAACACATCACAAAAACTAGATCGTCATAATTGTATCTTCCAGTGTATGATCTTACCAACATAGTGTGTGTTCCCTCTAGTGCGGATATTTTGGACATGGTTCTACAGCGCACCCACAACAATTCTAATATTTTGTTATAGCAAACATGGTCTAGTGTTCTACTCACGTATGAAAGTTTAACGAAGAAATGACTTCCGTGTTCTTCTGGAAAAAAAATCGTAACTTCAAAAACCTTGAATAGTAACTTTATATACATCCATTTTTTTATTTTTATTTTTGCACAGAAGACCATGGGAGTCATTCCTTCGCAAAACTTTACACGCGAGTATAACACTAGACCATGTTTGTTACAATTTTTTTTCAGAATTGTTTGACTTCTTTGCTATCTTTCAAATATAATATTTCAATGTGGGTGCGCCTAGACCCACGTTTCAGTGGATATTTTCGACGGTCCCTCAAAGTAAAATGAAAAAGCTATTTAAACTTATTGTGTCTGAGCGCAATAGAATCACATGCAAAGGATGAAATTTTGGATTGTGTTGTCCGGGTAATTTAGAACTTTTTCTTAAATTTGATGCATTTTGCATTAAGGTTTCCTGAAATGGTCTCAAGAAGAAAAGCAGTTCACTTACATTTATTTTTAAGGGAAAGCTGTGGATGAACCCCGGCAAACTGCAACCCCTTATCTAGCTTCCCATTTTATGCATTGTGGTCTATATGTAGACACATTTCTTTTTTTTTTCTCCCAAATAAAACAACATATGAACTTCAAACTTTGCAGGACAACACAACATTATAAGTGCAATGTGAGGAAAAAGGGATTTTTCATGCAACATAAATACTTAAAATATTATTACTTTACTAAAAAAAATCACATTTTATATATTTATGCTAGACCAAAAAATCCGATTTTTTTCACGCATTGTAGTTCTGAAGTTCTACTGAGATCTGCAAATTTTGAAGTCCATATATGGTTTATTTGAAAGAAAATAAAAAAGAATTTTATTTTCATGTAGTAAGCTAGTTAGCTATCATAGATCACAAAGCAATGTTGGATGATAAGCATAGGGCAATAGTGCGCTGGGCTTAGAAAAACCTTTACTTTTTTTAATGATGGATTGTCATTTTGCATGAAGGTTTCCCGACGATCCATATGACCGCTTCTGGGGATGGAAAGTCAGCTCGTTGTGGGCAAACCTTTCCACCAAAGAGACCATCCAGCAGGAAGACAACTACGCTGTGCCCATCCCTGTTCTTCGGACAGCCGTCGCTCCTGTCAACAATGTCACGGTGCTAAACCTCGGTACATGGGAAACGTACAAAAGTTCATTCGAGTTTAAATTTTTTCTACACTTCTCCGACATCCAAAACACCCAGCTCCGACAGTTCGACATCTACTTGAACGACTATGAGTGGTACAAGAAATACAGCCCCCCGTACCTGATCGCTCATTCTCTGTATTCTATTGGCTGGTACAAGGCTACAGAAGGCACGTACAATATTACTCTTGCAGCCACCAATGCATCTGTGCTGCCTCCGATGATCAACGCATACGAGATCTTCAACCTCATCCCCCACGACGCTCCGAGGACGTCCCCCAAAGACTGTGAGATGCCTCCCCCCGTCCCTATATATATTTCCCTACCGCTCATTTATGTCGCTGCAGGTTATGATTTCTTTTTTTTTTTTGAGAAATATGATTTTGAATTTCAGTTTCAGAAATATTTCATTCATTACTCAAATCACTGAATTTTAGTGATTTTTTTTTCATTTCGGCCAAATGTCCATAATTTTCTGATACTGAATTTGACTGAGGTCCAATCAAATATTTTGAAAATTGAATAAACATTTACAAATAATTTGAGTTTCTGTGTACTACCGAAATTGATGAAACATTTTGACTGAATGGCAATTATTTTAGAATTTACCAAAATTAATGAAATTTCTGAAATTTCACTGAAAGTGAGAACCATGCTGTAGAAAGAGTTGGTTTACTCCTTGCAAATGCACTTGCTTCGTTCATAAAAAAGATGCTCTCCTCAAAACAGCAACTTACAATTCATCATGGTCAGGACAGTGTATGATCAGTTGAAACAAGAAGACATTCCAACTTCAATGTATATCTAAGCATGGGGAGATTAACAAAAGTTAAATGCAAATGACTTTGCAACCAGTTACACATAGACTAACTGTTATTGAGAAAAATTGCATTCATGCAAGTGAAGCACCAAAGTTAATTGTTTGCTCAGCTAGCCACTCTGTGGTAATAGTTATTTGCACGCCAATACTTAATCTTGCAAAAAAAGAAAAATGATTAACTCAAGAAGTATGTCTCTTACATCATTTTCTAGTGATTAAAACCACAACGAGCATGAATGGGTTATACTCACTCCGTCCCATAATATAAGAACATTTTTTACACTAGTATATTATGAGACGGAGAGAGTAACAGTTTAATTTTTGAACATCACTCGTTGCGGTTTTAACGGTTTAAAACTTTTCAAAAAAAAATCAAATGAATACTGGGACAACATGCCTATAATATAAGATGATCCCTTTTCAAAAAATCAAACAAATACTGGAACAATGTACCTATAATATAAGATGATCCAATTGAGCGGTAGTGTTTTTTTCGCCCAGCACACATAAAGTCATATTTTCCCATGTAGAATCAATACACTGAAAATTGGACGCAAGATAATGGCTTCAAATAAGTATTGCTTTTATGTAAGAACTTTTCCTGATGTATCTGGCCTAGTACCTTTCCCTCTGTACCATGGAGACTCGGAGCAAGGGACTATTCTTTTCTTTCTTTTTTTCTTTCTTTGTACCATGATGTATCCAGTCTAATTTGAATCTGAACTTTTATGACATGATAGATGTTTTATGTGCACACACTAAATTATTGTCAGTTCTTTTTAACAATTAGAGTGTATTTGGGCAGCCTGTGCACCAATCGTACCACAAGGGTGGACACACAAGATATTACATACATGAAGTATATATAAGATGGAGATTTAATTCTCATAGTCCACTAAATAAATAAATTCTTGCTACAAAATACTCAGAAATTGCATGGTATATACCACACAAAAAATAAAAAAATATATCGAGCACATTTTCCCTAGAAGGTGCCTCTTTTAAGCACATCTTATTGAATTTTTAGTTTCCAATAACATGAATACCCAGTGTTGCATCGCAAAGATAAATGGATTTTTGAAGTACAGTCATACTCTACAAGGCAAACAAAAGAATATCAAAGTAAAATTGAATTATTGTTCTATAAGAAAAAAAACTTAAGAGGGTTTAAGTGAAAGAGCAAGTCTAGAGCAAAGTAGAAGTATGTTTTGTAGTGTGTGTGTGTGTGTGCGTAATATATATTGGGCTTAAGCTCAACCATAGATTCTCCGAGATACTACATTTGACAAAATCCGATGCAGTAAAGAGAAAATTCAATGGCCCATGGCGCTCAATTTGCCACATCTCTTTCATTGGATTGGCTTCATCCAATCCAATGAACTATGCTACAAAAACTACAATATTTATCTATCTATATATACCGATATAAAAAGGCCGAAAGGAAACAGATCCAATTAATCTTGACCATCAATTCATGAACCAAGGACTTAGATTACTCCAATGATGAATGCTCAACATGTTTACTGCAATTAATGTCATACCAAATATTAACGTATGTGATAATTGCATAATTAACACGTAATTGATATTCTACCGAATATCCATATGTAACTAATTTCCTCCTTAATATCATAGTGCATTGCACGTACACATTTATTAGTTCAATGAAAGAATTTAAAATCAGATTTTTTTTTCTTCAAAACACTACAATATTTGTAGAAAACTCAAACATACTTTGCATCCAAAAGCCCTTCGGACAACTCCAACGCAGTTTACCAAATGAACATCATCAAATATCCATGGACACGTTTGGACGTGTTCATGGACAGCGGGTGGGGCGCCGGGCATCCAACCATAGGCATCAAATGTTCGCCCGTGCAGTTTTTTCTATGCCTGGAGCATTGAAAATAATCTAAAATAAATAGGACAATTATTCGATACTTGAAATATAATATCCCAATGTAGCAATAACTCAATAATGAATATTACAATCCAAACAGAAAGTTTCGAAATAAACAAGCTTACATTTTAATTCAACTCGTCCATACACATGTTGTAGTTGTCCATATGAAACGACCACATATACTCAATTGGATCATTCTGAAGTTGCCCATGAGTTCCTCGATTACGAATCCTATGCTACATTTGAAGAAATCCTCAAATGTCACCAGATTCTGGTCTGAAAACTGGATAGTATCACCCATCTCTTGAAATTCCAGATCTTGCCAACACCTCTCACATTGTTTCTGCATCCTAGAGTTTAGTAGGTTCACGAACAACTACAAAACGGGATTGGAGCACTCCGTATGCCCTCTTCACATCCTTTCTGCTTCCTTCTTGTTTTAGGGGAAAGTGATATTTTTTGTTACCCCTTGGCTCAGAGATGGTCTTGACAAAGGTCGCTCACGGAGGATAGATACCATCACAAAGATAGGCCCACATGTTTTAATCATGACCATTGATGATATAGTTGCGTGTAGGAATTCGCCCGCACACAATCTTGCAAACAATGAAGACCATTGTATCCCATTGATGCCATTGTGAGACTTAGGCATGCCAAAGTAAGAGTGGCAAAACAAGAGGTCTTGTGATGCAACTGTTCCAAAAATGATGGTGAGCTTCTTACGATGGCTCTGGTATTTTCCTTATTGAGCATATGTGTAGTTCTTTTATTTTTGGTGCATGCAATCTAGGCATCCGACCATAGCTGGAAACATCTTGATTCTCCAAGTGTCATGAGCTTTGCGGTGTCTGCGACATTTAGTTCTCTCAAGTACTCTGGTCGAAACATCTTGACCACTGAAGTAGCAAATCTGACCATGACTTCAAGGGATGTGATTTAAGACATCCTGAAGATACTCATCCTTCGAATCTATGATCGTGCCATATGCAAACATCCTCATACCATTTTGCACTTCTGATAAGAAAAGAGCCCAATGTGGCCAATGGCATCCTTCTTCAGCATGAAGTAATCATTGTAGACCCAGACACCTCGGGAGATGCGTTCGAACACATGTCGCCACATTCAAAAGCGACAACCGAAATAGGGTCGAATAACGCATCGGGGCAAAGTAGTTGTCATACAACATCATACGCCCCCGTGCCCTTTGCTGATTCAACACTTGATGTGCCTTTGTTGAACCCTTGAAGTTCAGACCCGCTCATCCACCCACTTTGCGTATTCAAGAATCACCCTTATCATCGTTGTTTCATCTTCATCCTCATCCGACTAAGACGAATCCATGAACTCGGCTTAGAAGTGCTTCTCGTCTGAATCTACCATGTTTGCTTCAAAGTAAACAATGAGAACATCAAAAAATTGGCTATGATATTGGACGGAACACTTGCCGGGCGTGGTATCCGCCATGGACGTGTTGGTAGGGTAGAGGGTATCTGGACGGCGGATGGATCAAGGGTGGAACGGTGGTGTAGGCAAAACTGGGTGGGCGTCTGGGTGGAGCGGCGGAGGTTCGACAAGGCCTGCATGGCATCTGAGATGGTACAACGGCACCGTCGGAGTCCAAAGTGGATACAGAGAACATGATGATTAATGAAGTGGAAAATACGAGGGCTCTGGGTGGTGCTTTTGGGTGGCCCAGGGTCTCAAAGTCCGACGTGATGGATTTTTGGACTTCCCTATATATACCTCTCTGTTTGGTGCCGGTTTAAACTTCCCCTAACTTCCCTCTGTTTGGTGCTGGTTTAAACTTCCCCTAACTTCCCTCAGTTTGATGCTGGTTTACAAGATTTTGGACGTCCGGATCAGTTCAAACATTTTTAGTGATCATCGTTGGATGACTAAAAGTGTCTGAACGTTTGCGATAGGTTTGATGAACCAACCGTTGGAGTTTCCCTTAAAGCATCTACAACCGCAGACATCAAATCCGGGCTTTCCAACGTCCTCGCCGACGCGACTGGACGAGTACGCGGACAGTGATTGGTCACACCTCATATTTTCTGCTATGCATCCGAGAACCTCATATTGCATCCCCTAAATCCATACAAAGCATGCAAAAAAGAAAACTTATGTATTACACAAATCACACTAGTCTATACTACGCATCGTCCTCGTTAGAGATGTCCACTATCTCCGTGGCAGGCGCCGGGTAGACATGCACATAGGAGTGTTTCTCCTCCTCATCCATGTTGGCAAGCATTTTGTCGACGTCCACTTGCTGCTCCGCCTGGAGGATACGACGATTCTCCTCTGCCTCCGCCTCTGACTGGAGAGAATCGAGGATTGCCTGCTGCTCTGCCCGCAGATCCGTGTCCCCCGCCTCCTCCTCCTCCCGCTCCTTCTCCTCGAATTCTTCTTTCGGATCCATCATGTCCGCTGGTAGCCCTGCGGCGATCCGCGTTGCACGCCTTGCCCGGACCTGCTCAAGGAGCTGCAACCGACGCGCTGGAATCAGATAGCTCACCCATTGTTGTGGTGGCATGGCTACTTGATTGTGGTGGCGGGAGACGAGTGACCGACTTTTGAAGAGTGAGGTGGAGAGGGAGATAGAGGTGGATGGGCTCGGGCTGGCAGCGCTGAGAGGGTGGAAGTGGATGTGGCCAAGGCTGGGGGACGCCGCCCGGCTTAATAGCCCGACTTTGGCCTTCGAGAAGCGAGCCGGAGCGGCTCCATGCGGCGTTCACACCCCATCAGAGAAGACCGCCATCAGACCGTCGGGTTTTCGGGCGATTTCATGTGGGACTGCCGTCAGTCCGACGTCGAGGACGCGCCCTGTCGTGCCTGGGCCTCTCTATATCCACCTCATATTTGGGCTGGATATGAAGGGTGTCGGTCAGTTCAGGCGTTTGAGGCCCGTTTGAGATGGATTTTTTTTTACCAGACCCGCATGATCATGTGAGGGGGATTTAGGATGCGTGCTCTTAAATTGAAAGAGAGAGCTTTGCCGAAAAGGGTTCCCCACTTTATATTATAATAAAGCGACCAACACCAATTATATAGCATCTGCAGGGGCGAGCATCACATCAAGCCTAAAAGAAACAAGAAAGAATGAAGAAAAAGAAAACAACTGCAGCTCGATAAAGCGTGAATGACCCGCCACCGCTGCTTCCTCTGGATCCACCACCGTCCAAGGCTTCACACCGCCGCTTACCAAGTAAGACCTCCAAGAAAAAGCGACGCCGACGAGCTTTTGCTTGCATGTGCGGATGTGTGTACACCACCAGGTTCTGTGGTCTTTAGGTAGTGCCATCACGACGAGCCCAGTCCGGCCAGAGCGAAGTTACAACCCGCCATCTGAAGGCGGTGCCTCCCCCCTCCGTGCTGGCAATCTTCGCGCCCACCACACGGGCGAGGGTACCACCCGGATGGCGGCGGCCTACCCACGCACACACAAACGTGTTTGATTAAATGCCGCAAGGATTTTCTCACTGGGGGTGGGAAGGGGGGATTAAACTTTTGTTAAGTATCTGCGGTGAGCTTAAATTCCTCAAACCTGCACTTTTCTGATGCATGTAAGTTCGAGTTTTGTTAATATGTTTTCTGGATATAATTGACTGGCGCATCATGAAACTGCATCTATGCATTCAGTGATCAAAAAGTGTTATTTATGAGGATGATCATTCTTTTTTTCCTGACCACTCCTTTTCTTTCGCGATGGTAGTCGACACAATGATGGCTATCAAACTCGAGTACGGAGTAAAGAAAAACTGGATGGGTGATCCATGCTTTCCTGCCAACTATCGTTGGAGTGGCGTGAACTGTAGCGGTGTAACTGCTAACACAACGCGGATAATATCTCTGTGAGTATTATTTGGATGGTATTTCATCTTGCGTGTGCAAGTATGTAGCCTTTGTGTTATGTTCTAATATTGATTGTCATGCAGGGATCTATCAGACAGTAACTTGACTGGAGTGATATCTGATAACTTCACACTGCTCACAGAACTCCGATATCTGTAAGTATTGGATAATGAGGATAACTGTGATATATACAAATTTGTCACAAATAGATATGATTAGTGGATGGCGGGAAAGTGTATGAAGTGCGTAATACTTACAGATACTTGTTTTTTTATAGCTATGTTCTACTCCCTCCGTCCCAAAATAAGTGTCGCTGATTTAGTAGTAAATCAGCGACACTTATTTTGGGACGGAGGGAGTACTATCCATAATATCTGACATCTCCATTTGACATGGAACAGGGAGCCCCTTGTATCTGTTTTCTGTAGTTGAGGGAAGAACACCAACAGGATCCACTTGAGAGGACTTCTATTTGGATAGCTTTTGTTGCCATTGTTACGATGCTAAGAACATCGTTCAATGTCTAAACTACATGTCATTTTCTACAGGGATTTATCTGGCAACAGTCTGAATGGACCAGTTCCAAAGTCCCTCTGTAAAAGGAGTGCAGGATCACTCATTTTCAGGTTTGCTTCCTTTTCTCTGAATATGCGCTCGGCTGAATATTTAAGGTTGCTTTTTCCATGAAAGTAACTCTGAACTCATTGTGATAAGAAAAAAACTCTGAATTGATTGTCTGATGCAATTTCACTATTTCAGGTATCAATCTGATGAAGATATGTGCAACAAAACAACAATAAGTCCGCCTCCATCAAAAAATAGAACAGCCATAATATCTATTTCAATAGTGGTTCCCATGTTGGTAGTGGCTATACTTGTTCTGGCATGTTTGATCTGGAGGGGAAGGAGAAAGCCCAAAAGTGTGTATGCTCTACTCATTTAACAACATATAGTTAAATTGATTGATTATTAAGTAATAAGGTTTACTACATTTAGTGTTTCTGTAATATAACTGACATTTGTGCAACCAGTTTCTACACATGATCCTCCCAGGGAACCAGAACTTCAGAGTGCTCCTGAAAGTAGAAAAAGTAATGGGGATCAGCTGCAAAATACTGAAAACCGCCGATTCACATACAAGGAGCTAGAGAAGTTTACTGATAAATTCCAACGGTGCATTGGTAAAGGAGGTTTTGGACTCGTGTACTACGGCCGTTTAGAAGACAATGCTGAGGTTGCTGTCAAGATGCGTTCTGAATCATCATCACATGGACTTGATGAGTTTCTAGCCGAGGTACTTTATTTCTCCCCTGGTTCAGAAAGTTTTCAGTTTGAAATGTAAGTTTTGTTGAGTAATCACAGTGAGTTTACATGCAAATTAAGATATTTTCCCTCTGCGCTATGTCTCTTTACATAGGTCAATAGCTTGACAAAGGTGCATCACAGGAACCTAGTTTCTTTGGTTGGTTACTGCTGGGAGAAGGACCATTTAGCACTGGTTTATGAGTACATGTCCCAGGGCAATCTTTGTGATCATCTGAGAGGTTTGTCCATTCGCAAACCTAATGAAGTGATAACAAATTTTGCAGTTGTCTTAAAATTTCATAAAAAGTTAGAACTTCAATGGCTATATATCTTGAATGCTTTTAAATTATTTATCTAAAATAGTTCGGGGTTGTCTGCATCTCTTCCTTGTGAAGTACCTGCAACCATTAGTAACAGCTAGTAATGTTTGCTTATATTGCTTCTTGTTAAAAAAACATTTTGTTTACCATTGGCTGACGAAGTAACAATCTTTATGCATCTAATTTATTCAATATCGGACACAGAAGAGTAGGAAGACTGTGAGAGACCATAACAGAATTGCAAATGGAGAAATATTGCATAAATATATGAACATTGGCATGTAAAGCTGTTGATACAATTCTGCTCTCTAACTGTGACCATGCTTGTATATGAAGGGAAAAATGGTGCTGGTGAAACCTTAAGTTGGGCGACACGTGTACAAATCGTGCTCGAAGCTGCACAAGGTATGCTTTAGTGGAAAGATATAATTTCTTAAGCGTATTTTTTATAGATGGTCCGTTCTTCTTTTCAGTCAAGTTTTGAAGGACTCGCTATGATATGTGTAGGCCTGGATTATCTGCACAAGGGATGTAGCTTGCCAATAATTCACCGGGATGTAAAAACCAACAACATTCTCCTAGGTCATAATCTAAAGGCGAAAATAGCTGATTTTGGACTTTGCAAGACCTATCTTAGCGACATGCAGACCCACATATCAACCAATGCGGCTGGGACAGCAGGTTACATGGACCCCGAGTATGTCTCTTTCTATACTATAAAACTTTTGTACCTCTTTCTCATATATGGCATTGTTGCTTAATCCAAATTAGGTTTCTAATAGGTGGTTTACCTGCTATTTCTTAGGTACTATCACACTGGCTGGCTCACTGAAAGCAGCGATGTCTATAGCTTCGGTGTTGTTCTACTTGAGGTAGCAACCGGTGAGCCACCGGTACTGCCGGGCCATGGCCACATCGTTCAACGTGTGAAGCAGAAGATTGCCACTGGCAACATCACCGTGGTGGCAGATGCCCACCTTGGAGGTGAATATGATGTCAACTCCATGTGGAAACTGGTCGACACCGCGATGGCGTGCACAGCGGATGCTGCTGTCCGAAGGCCAACAATGGCTGCCGTCGTGGCGCAGCTGAAAGAGAGCCTTGCGTTGGAGGAAGGTCGTGAGGACAGTAGCGTCAGGGGAAGCATAGCGAGTACTACTGCTGCCCCGATGTCCGCGTTTGGTCCATCAGCAAGATGAATCTGCGACTTTACCCAGACGTGTTTCATCGCATCATTGATGGGTCTCTCTAGTATATTTTTATGGGATTGCAAGGTCTTCATTACAAACTGTTTATTGTGAATTGTTTGTCATGCTAGGGCAAGCTAATATTTATATTATGTTGTGCTCTCTGGAATTCGACCATATGTTTGCACGCAATAAGGTCTGCGTGAGCTGTGGGCAGGTATGGAGCTAATTCCCGTACATGATTTTAATATAAGAACCTACGGCTTGGTAAGTAGTCTAATCAGTTGGAAATGTGGTGCAGTGTGGTGATGCATTAATTTGCTTCAGTGTTGCTACCTTTGAATTTCACATTGCTTTTGCTTTGATCCGCTGCTTTCACGAGTAGTATTTTGTCCATTTTGAGTTTTGTGACTACAAGTTGTTGCATTTGTATTGGTTGAATTATTGTAGGTTGTCATTCTGTTGACAGCACTTGTACAAGAACTATCAATATTACTGGCAATATTTTTTCAGTATATATCTAACATTCTTAAGAAGTTGCTTCCCACTTTTACCTATTCTCTCAACATACACACTATTCACATCATCACCATGCCACATCATCAATACTAAATAGGAGCAACCTAAGTAGCATGTCCACGTCAGAATCTAAGCACCTCAACAATTTTCCCACCCATGCCTCTTCGTTATTTTCTGTACTCCACCCTCACACCAGATTGCTTGCTGGCTTATTCGCCGATGAAGTGTTTTCCTGTCGCGTCCTTTCCTTTAATCTTCCAGCCACCATCCATTAATCCAGTATATGCCCACAAACCCTAACTTTCTTTCTTGGAGGAGGAGGAGAAGGAGATACGTACGTCAACTTTCATATTCCTTTTGAATGACCGGAGACACGGAAAATGATGAGCCCAACCACCATCCATTAATCCAGTATATGCCCTTCCGTTTCACCCTCCCACTATTCCATACGTTTAATCCAAAGGATTAATTGACGAGGCAGTCGAGCGGCCGGCCGGCCGGAGATCGTACTTTATAGTGCTACGTTCCCGATTCCCATGTGTCTTCCTCCCCGGCTTACGCCAGTGAATTTCTACTTCGGCAAGGGGATATCGATCCCATATTTGCACTGCATAGATCGACTAAATTGAATATGTGCAGCTGCAGCAGCCGCTGGTGTGGAATTAGCCAGCCTAGCTTCTTGGCGCTCTGGTTCTTGGATCGCCTGTCATCGTCGTCGTCGGCGATCCCCTGGTAGTACTTTCCTCCTAGCCATCAACTTTCATATTCCTTTTGAATGACCGGAGACACGGAAAATGATGAGCGGACATACATGCAGGCAAGACAAAAAATCACTAGCGGCGCTGGCGAATCAACAACGGAGTGAAGGCTGAGTATGGGCAAGTCTGTTTTTGTTTCCTTTTTCTTTCATAATGTTGGCGTTCGTTTTGTGAAGGGTCACCTCTGACTTCCCTTCTTAGCATGTCAGAGGATCTGATGGGTGCTACAGCATCCAGTGCCATCCTATCAGCCTCAAAGATCTTCGTCATCTGCCTTAGAAGTTTACGATTAATTCTTTTTCTTAATTCACTAATGGTTGTGACTTGGGAGTACTAATCATTATGTTTGCTCCAGCTCAGGATTCGCCATGACAAGAAGTTGGGCAGCGGTGCTGAAGCTGGGAGTGTTTAAGTCAGCTCAAAGGATGGGATGTCTCATGGGGATACCGTCGACGGGGTGTCCAGGATGAGTTTCGATTGGATGTGTTCCTATTCCAGGACATGAAGTTGTTCTCTGAAGTGATTAGCATATCAGACTTGCAAACCACGTGCTTGCTTCTTGAAATGAAACTTTTTGGTGTTAATAACCTCCTTCCGTTTATATGTGGCAGCCAAGGGCACACCTCTTTTTAGTTCATTCGAATACCTTTATCTTAGTATATTCTTATAAATAGTTTTCGAACAAGATCCTTAACAATATTGAATCAGTGGAATTTGCATGGATTTGAGATCAGGCTCTTCATATGTTGCTAGGTCTAGGAACAATTGGCGAACCAATATGTATTATGAATACAGGTGCCAAAGTACTTTCATGTTACTTTAGGGGAATACTACTTTCAGGTATCATTAATATCCAATATGTTCTCAAATTTTTGGTGCACTGATATATAGTGGTTTTTTTGTATGGAACTGGATCTTAATGTTTTCACCCCTTATGTATGATCATTCTATCCGAAAATAAGTGTTTGAAATACGCGCACCTAGGAAACAACCTGTTTTCTTTGGTTCAGATCACTACGAATGAACCTGCACCTAAAATAGTGGAGCCATGGATCTTCACCTTCAACATGAAACGGAGAATCTATTTCTAGTGGCAACCTTCGAACTAAGTTTTCATTAAATTTGTAGAACGATGAAGACACACAACTTGTTTATTATGATGAGGTCCCGGGAGTATAATGAGGGAATGAAAATGGCAAGAGTTCATCGCTTGCTCACTGTACTGCAAGTTGAGGCACTAACAAAGTAGTGGTATGTACTACTAGCGGGGCCGGAGGAAAGAACCTGGGCACCCCGTGGTGGTCTGCTGCCGCGTATCCAG
This sequence comes from Aegilops longissima, assembly GCA_021605205.1. Taxonomy (NCBI): domain Eukaryota; kingdom Viridiplantae; phylum Streptophyta; class Magnoliopsida; order Poales; family Poaceae; genus Aegilops; species Aegilops longissima. The sequence goes on along the minus strand of CM038680.1, from coordinate 374,854,179 downwards.
TTTAGGCGCCCACCCAGGCGACGAGGCCAATGCCCTGCTAGCAAGAGGCGTCTTGAGCAGCAGACCCCCACGCACCGGATGCATCATCAGAGCTTGGCCCTTTCACGACGCACGTTGTCTTGCCGCCTACCCCTGCGTTCAAGGTGTTTGACGAAACGACGCTGAGCTCACCTAGCTGGCCGCGGTGTCCAGACCAGACCCCGTCCTCGTCAACCGCTTGTGGCCACGCAACATTCCTGTCCACGCTCTTCGCCATCACCAACCCTCACCCGCCTCCTCATCGGCACGTGGGAGTTTTAGAGAAAGACTTTCGCCCCGCTCTATCAACCACTACAAGCACTAGAGCGGGCCGCCGCCGTCATCACCCATCACTCACCGGAGCTGGCCAAAACTTGTTTTAATAGTGCTGCTCCATCGGACCAGCGCACCTGAACAATAGCCATCATTGCTGAAGAGAATCTCAAATCAGAAGGATCCAACATGTGTACACACAAACAAAGATTGGATCCACGGAGATCCATCGAAGATCAAAAACTAACTGAATCCCATGAGATTCATTGGAGACACACCTATCGCCCTACGCTCAAGACTATTAACATAAACATACAAAGAAGATATCAAATCCTATTGGTGCTCAACACCTAAACATAATAGTGTTCCTCCATATCTCCGAGAACTAGGGAGTCTACTCGGACAATTGTACCATGAGCAAATGGTAACTAATGAGGAGGAAATGGTTCATATGAGATGTCAACATGACAGCAACAAGCGAAGACGACACACGGGGGCATGCAACTAATTGCTTCATTGTTTAGTGGCGCAAGAACAATTCATGAAATTTGAGTGGCAGCCTTTAGATATTCGAGTTCGGTAGTGACATGAACCAAACCTTTTCTAACATGGTGTCATCAATTAGACTAATCAGACGATCATCCCTAAAATAGCCTATTGACATTATAAACTTCGCCCTCCAGTGGCCTAGATCAATAATTGTTGTGTACCCCTTCAATATGTCTAGCATGGGAAACGTTTCGGAAAAGAAACAAGGCTACGAAACTTCGCTCAAGTTGTCGTCACACGCTCCAGAATGCTGCTGGGCGTTCATATCGGTGTCCTCAGACGACCAACCAGGCAGGAACCAGGTGCTGCATCAGCCCCATCTATGCATATCGGAGGCACTAAACTAAAACCATTAAGAAAGAAAGAAAGGGCTAGCGCTGAGCTATGCCAAGTGGCGACCGCTGGTTGGCTCAATGGAACGTTTCTTTTTTTTCTTTCTTTCTTTTTTCCATTTTTTAAGATGGAGGTGAGGTTTTTTCCTAAGTTTTTTTTACATGAAGGTGAGGATCCACGTATTTTTTTAGATCAAAACATACCCATAATTTTCCATGTGGCACTTGCTGGTTGGCTGAGTGAGGAAGGTTTTTTTTTTAAAGATGATGACAAGTTTTTTTGGTTTTAGATGAAGGTGAGAACCCATGTTTTTAAGAAGGAAATGGGCCCATAATTTTCTCGCAGGCGGCGTCAACCGCTAGTCCAGCTTTAAATGTGTTGTTTCATGCATGCATCCATCCACGTGTGAAGGCTCATGAGCTCGAACGAAAGACTTGGCTTGATGGTGCGCACGGGGATGAATTGCAAGCGTGCAAAGACCTCTGCCGCTGACAACGATCGAAAGCAAGGGACGAATAGGTCAGAGTATGAAAGTTTGACCATGGCTGGGCATGCCGGCTGGAATCAATAGCCTCGTGCGTCTTCTTGCCTTATGCACACACCAAACACTAGATATAAGATTGATCGTTTTCCCTTAGAAGAAAAAAGCCATCAGTAGACGTCGGACCATCAGGTTGATTCTATCAGACTAGTCCTAAACCGTTGGATTGAAAGCTAGATGTACCTCCGATTTGGTAGTTAGGCCATGCCCGAAATTATTTAGAGTTAAATACATTGCAAGTGCCCTAACTTGTTCGACATGGTTAGTTTGATGCCTAAACTTGGAAAATACATAAAAGTGGTGCCATAACTTGTCTGGACATTTAAATATGGTACCTCTAGGCGTATGCCGCCGTACCGAGTGCTTGCGTGGCATGCCAGCGTGTTGTTGCGCCACATGTGAGTGGTTGCGGGTGCTGTACGCGCTCTATGAGCTGTTTGCGCTGTTTTTTTTATCGAAACACTCCTGGGCTTTAATTAATTCTCACAAACAAATACCCCCTGTACTTTAATTAATTGTCACAAAAAATACCCATGATGACAGGGTGAAGGGAATTCAAACCAATGATCTCGTAGCCCGACCGGACCATGCGCCCAACCTTTGATTTGTGTTTAACTACCAGCAAGCAATTTATATAGACTAGTCCACATAGCGCCTGCACATGTTCCTACTAATTTTTTAAAAAAACATTCAAGTTACCATCTTGTTTTTTAGTGAAGTTTCTGTTTAGCTTTCATGATACAATAAGTTTTTCCATATGAAAAAATAAAATGATCATGACTATGCGATTATTGTTTATTTTATATCTCTACTCTATTTTAATTATGGTGTACTTTGAAGAGATAAACATGAACTTTTCTAAAATTTATGTGGATTTAAAATTTTGAACGTATATTAAAAACACAGTGAGCATTTTTGAAATACGTGTTCAAGTTTATTTTCATATTATTTTAGAAAATGCTCACCGTTTACTTAGAAAATGTTGAACATGTATTAAAAATTATTGTGTTAAATTATTCTTACATTTATACAAACATGTTTAACATGTCAGTACATTTCTAGAATTTACTGTTGTTACACAATAATTTTTAATACACGCTGAACAATTTTTAAATACAAATGTCAATTTTAACAATCGTGTATTTTAAAAACACAATGAAGATACACAATAATTGTGCATGCTTGTGGTCTTGAGTGAAGATACATAAAGTCATACAATAATTTTAAATACGTTCAACTTTTGAATCCACATAAATTTTAGAAAAAGTTCATGTTTATCTCATCAAGGTAAACACTAATGAAAATAGAATAAAGATATAAAATAAACAATATGCATATTGATAATCATTTTATATTTTCATATGGGAAAATTTATGTATTATGAAAATTAAACAGAAACTTCACTAGGAAAACAAAGCGATACTTGAAAAAAAACTGGTCGAAAACATGTGTAGAGCCATACGTGGAATCGTCCATATAAGAGGCCTCTCCATATAAATTGCTAGACAGCAATAAACTCACCAAAGTGGGGCCTGTTGGTCCGCTCTTTTGTTAGGCAACCAGGACGTCCCTAGTTCAAATTCCCCCTCTACCGACTTGTTAGTTTTTTTTGCGAGAACTACTTAAAGTCTAGGGGCGTTCCTGTAAAAAAACAGCACCCAATATGCCACCGGGCACTCGATACCGTGGCATACGTCGAGATGCACCGTATTTGAACGCCCGACAGGTTACAATATCATTTTTGTGTATTTTTCAAGTTTAGGCACCAAACTAACTATGCCGGACAAGTTAAAGCACCTCCAGTGTATTTAACTCGACTATTTACATGCCGTGTAATTAGTCTTACATGGAGCCTGGGATAACCCAACATCCGGTACTTAATTTATTAGGATTTGCGCTAATTAGTACCCTCTTGGTTCACAAATATAAGATGTTTTAACTTTTTCTTTACGGATGGGTATTTAATTTTTACTGGTTAGCGGCCATAAACCATGGAAAATCTGATTACTAGTAGTATGTTGCCCTTTGCCCTTTTTTTCTGTGAAAACTCTACCCAACCTATCCAAAACATATAAGATCATTGGTAGTGGGAGTGTTAAGTAATTTTAGTGTAATTAAATGGAGAAAGAGGGTTGAGTATCGATACCCTATGATATTAAAATAATATTTATTTATCACGCATGATAATAAATAAGATCATCTAAAATACGATTTTTTGTCGAAAGAGACCCTCTGCCCACTGGAATTGACAAAAGAGACCCTTGCGGACAAAATTGACAAAGAGACCCCTCACTAGTGGCGGCGGGCACGGCAGCGACACGTGTCACTGTCGCCACGCCGTGAGGCGGCGGCCCGCCGCCACAACAGAGGCGGCAGCCCGGTGAATAACAGTGCGTGCAGGCGGCCTGAGCCAGGCGTGCATGACGGAACAGGCAGCCGCCGCCCGGCCGCCACCGGGTGAGGCGGCCGCCGCCGCCGCCGTCGCTACTCGGTGACAAGGCACGCTCTGTGCTGGCCCAGGTGGGCCAGCCGCCACTAGTGAGGCGGCACATCTGTCTTCTTGCCGCACGCGACAGTCTTGTGAGACGGCGCTGATTTCGAGTCGCGGCGCTGATTTGAGGCGCGAGCTTGATGGTCGTGACTCCGGCCGGGAATATGGACGCTTTTGGTTCTTTCGCTGGGAATCAATCCTGCCTTTGCTTCTTTTGCCTCAGCGGATGCGATGGCACTGGGAATCCGAGGCTACGGAAAGCTGTTGTGCCGACACTACATGGATCGTAAATATCCCCGCTTAATTTTCTCGCCATCATTTATCGTCTGAGCTTATAAAAGGAGACACCGAGGCTCTCGTCCACCCATCCTCGAAATCGGCAGTGCGCAAAGTGTGTAACACATTTTTTCAGTCATTATGAGTTTGCCTTGCTCGGATCAAAGCATTAGGCCGAGGAAAATGAAGAATGCAACTTTGCCTGGGGGGGTGGCAGTCCTGCGGTGTTGGTGTGGCGATCTTTGCAAGGTGAAGGAGGTGACGGATTTTTCAGATTGGTTGGGTATGAAGTTTTTCATGTGCGCCAATTATGAGGAAGATCCTGCCGTAGCTATTTCAGAGTACGACATGTTGGGGAACGTAGTAATTTCAAAAAATTTCCTACGAACACGCAAGACCATGGTGATGGCATAGCAACGAGGGGAGAGTGTCCGTCCCACGTACCCTCGTGAGACCGAAAGCGAAGCGTTATAACAACGCGGTTGATGTAGTCGTACATCTTCACGATCCGACCGATCCAAGCACCGAGCGTCGGCACCTCCGAGTTACGCACACGTTCAGCTCGATGGCGATCCCGGACTCGATCCAGCAAAGTGTCGGGATGAGTTCCGTCGAGACGACGGCGTGGTGGCGATGATGATGCTCCACCGACGAGGGCTTCGCCTAAGCTCCGCGACGATATGACTTCTCCGGCGCAGGCTTCGCCTAAGCTCATGACGATATGACCGAAGTGGAATATGGTGGAGGGGGCACCGCACACGGCTAAGGAACGATCCGTAGATCAACTTGTGTGTTCTAGGGTGCCCCTGCCTCGTATATAAAGGAGCCAAGGGGAGGTGGCGGCCAAGGAGGAGGCGCAAGGAGTCCTACTCCTCCGGGAGTAGGATTCCCCTCAATCCTAGTTGGATTAGGATTCCCGGAGGAAAGAGAGAGAGGGGGCGGCCCACCTTTCCTAGTCCTAATAGGACTAGGGAAGGGGGGCGACCACCTAGGGCTGGCCCTTTCTCCTTTCCACCAAGGCCCACTATGGCCCATGTAGTTCCGGGGGTTCCGGTAACCTCCGGTACTCGATAAATTCGATTTCACTCGGAACACTTCCGATGTCCAAATGTAGGCTTCAATATATCGGTCTTTATGTCTCGACCATTTCGAGACTCCTCGTCATGTCCGTGATCACATCCGGGACTCAACAACCTTCGGTGCATCAATACTTATAAACTCATAATGAACTGTCATCGAAGCGTTAAGCGTGCGGACCCTACGGGTTCGAGAACTATGTAGACATGACCTAGAACCATTCTCGGTCAATAACCAATAGCGGAACCTGGATGCCCATATTGGTTCCTACATATTCTCGAAGATCTTTATCGGTCAAACCGCATAATGACATACGTTGTTCCCTTTGTCATCGGTATGTTACTTGCCCGAGATTCGATCGTCGGTATCCAATACCTAGTTCAATCTCGTTACGGCAAGTCTCTTTACTCGTTACGTAATGCATCATTCCGTAACTAACTCATTAGCTACATTGCTTGCAAGGCTTATAGTGATGTGCATTACCGAGAGGGCCGAGATACCTCTCCGACAATCAAGTGACAAAACCTAATCTCAAATCGCCAACCCAACATGTACCTTTGGAGACACCTGTAGTACTCCTTTATAATCACCCAGATTCGTTGTGACGTTTGGTAGTACCAAAGTGTTCCTCCGTAAACGGAGTTGCATAATCTCATAGTTACGGGAACATGTATAAGTCATGAAGAAAGCAATAGCAACATACTAAACGATCAAGTGCTAGGCTAACGGAATGGGTCATGTCAATCAGATCATTCTCCTAATGATGTGATCCCGTTAATCAAATGACAACTCATGTCTATGGTTAGGAAACATAACCATCTTTGATCAACGAGCTAGTCAAGTAGAGGCATACTAGTGACACTCTGTTTGTCTATGTATTCACACATGTATTATGTTTCCGGTTAATACAATTCTAGCATGAATAATAAACATTTATCATGATATAAGGAAATAAATAATAACTTTATTATTGCCTCTAGGGCATATTTCCTTCACGACAAGCCTCTGGTATGCTTTAACCATCACGAATAGATATTGTTGGAATTTTCATTGATTCTTTAGTAACATTCTTGTTTCTTGTTGTAGTCTCCTCCGCCTCTGTGCATGTACTATCATTGGATTGACACGGAGAAGCCGACTTGGGCAGTGACTGAGATTCGTGAAAGAAGTCGCCGTGCGTGGAATAGTTTATTTGCGGAAGAGCGACGCGAGAAGGCGGAAGCTGAAGAGAAAGCGAGCAAGAGAGAGAGTTAAAGAATACTATGCGAACAACACCGTTTTGAGGAAATGGGAAAGAAAAATAGGGAAGAGGCTTGTCGCATGGAGGAGCAGGAACGACAGCGAAAGGAGGCTCGTGAGGCGGAGAGGCAGAGAAAGAAAGAAAGGGCTCGTCGGGCCAAGGCAGCGAAGAAGCTGGCGATGGAAAAGGAAAATATCCACGTTGGACTCGGTAGATTCCTGTGGTAATATTTTAAATTTCGCAATCATTTGTATCTTTATTTCTGCAGTTTAATGTAGCTTCATTTCAGTAGTTAAATGTAGCTTTATTTAAATTCTATGATGTATCTTATTTTCAGTTGTACCTTGTCGTGTTGTATCTTATTTTCAGTTGTACCTTGTCGTGATGGAAAAAATATATAGTTTTAGAATAAAGTAGTGGCATTTTCTTTCCCTCCACTAATTATCGAGCATCGTGCAACAACTATAAAATGAAATTAAGATAGAACATGATGTCTTACAATAAGAGAGTACAAACTAATAATGCAAGTACATCTGAATTAAACGGTACAACTGGAATACAGCTTAAAAACTACATGAAGGCATCATCGTCATCCTCCGTCGATGCAGAACTCTTGCCCTTCGAGGATGCAGAACTCTTACCCTTGGACGATGAAGAACTCTTGCCCTTCGAGGATGCAGTACTCTTGCCCTTGGACGATGTCCCTCTAAAAGTTTCATTCATCAGCCAAAATTTTAAAAAAAATTCATTTCGGCCTAACATAAGCAAAAGAGTGGAGTGGATAGTATGGCGGGAGATATAGGCGGGAAAAATTGTTCCTGACTGGTGCATTTTTATTTCAGCATACATAGATGTTCAAATTGAAAAGTCTGATACACACATATGTAGATACAATGGGTCAGACGCGTGCATAGATGAATCACCCTACTTTACGACGACCACCTGGCCTTTCCTTACGACCGAAGGCGACAAGCGATTAGGTGGCGGGGCACACGAAGACCGCGGCCGTACTCCAATTCGGCTTCATGTGTCTGCGAGTCCTGCGTAGGTGGTGGAGTCGCGAATCCTTGTTGCGAACCTGAAGCGTAATTGTAGGCGTATGGTTGTGACTCCGGGGGAATAAAAGATGGTCCAATAACGTCCCCTCCGAAGAACTCTGTAACTAATGATGTAACCGTGTTGCCAAGATCATGTGATGCTCCCCGGAGGCCTGTGTTGACGCCATGATCATGTGATGCTCCCCGGAGGCCTGTGTTGACGCCGCGTTGGGTGTTCTCGTCGCCCCAATTAACATCAGGTGTGTCCTGCACATAGAAACATTTTAAACAAACTGTTAGAGGATAATATATGATATCATTGTAAATGCATTGAAATGTAAACATGACTACCTGAGCATATCCCTCTCCTATATTGTCTGGCCATTGTACGTGGTGCTGGTTTAAATCTGTTGGTACACGAGTCTCCTCGGGCATGGGGATCCCTCGCGTGGAGAGATACGGCTGAGATCCCTCACCTTGGGTGTATGCATCATATCCTGTGTACGCATATGGGTTAGGGGAAAGAAACTGCTCGGGCATCGAACCCAAGCCCGTGCCGTGGTCCTGAGATGTCTGCCCCTGACGAAGCTGCATCGAAGAAGAGCGATGCAGCGGCAGAGATGAGTCATGTCGTGGCAATGTCGTTCTAGTACTCGGACCCTCCCCCCAACGGGCAACTGTCCCATCATTTCCTCCGTCAACGACGAAGGCCTCCATTGTCATTTTTTTTCCTGCATCACTGGGCCAAACACCGCTCGGATGCACCTTCTAACAGCTGCGCAACCCACGTTGACCATGTCTCTCACCACTACTGTAGTCGACTCGCAGAAGGACACATCCACCCCGCATGGACCGTCGCGTAAGACGTTCCCATAGTACACTACTAAATTTTCCATAGTACCTAACCAACATACATGTTTACATTTCAAATAATTAGTAACTGAACATTTAGTAACGATGACAACATTTACATATCTTATGTCACAGCCCCAGATCAACCCTAGAGCTTGCTTGTAACTAGTAGCATTGCATCCATGCATCATGTTTAATTTCCATGAAATTTGAAATGGGGATGATCAAGCCCTAGCACTAAAACAATTCAAATAGGTTCAACTTCAAAATATCTTCAAGAACCCAAAGTGGTTTGCAAAAATGTTCATGATTAATGGAAAAAGGTGAAAACCATATCCAGAGGTGATGGATATTTTTCCAAGGCATTTTTGGATTTTTGAATAAACCATATTGTATTTGAATTGGGGCATTTAAATACTATTAACATTTTAAATGCTCCAACAATTCTGAAAAATAGTTAAGGGCCTCTGTAATAATTCAGTTAATGCCCACAATTATTTTCAGGATTTATTTAAATGGTTTAGTATTTTACTAAACTAAAACAAACAGAAAATAGAAATAGAAATAAAAGCGAAGGAGAGAACTGTACCTGGCCATTACCTGCGCAGCCCAACCGGCCCAGCCTTCTCCCCCTCCCCTCGCTGGCCCAGCTGGTGGCCCAGCCCACCACCGCCTCACCGCTCGTCGCCTACCTCTGCCAGTAGGCAGAGGAGGGACACTGGCGACCAGCGCCTCGAGCACGCCACCTCCTCCTGCTTTCGCTGCTGGCTCCCCTCGCCCGCCCGGAGATGCCACGCACACCCCCCGACCCCCTCGTTCCCTCTCCTCTCTCCAGAACGCCTTCCCTCTCCTCTGCTCCCTCTCTCTCGCCGGGACGAGCGGCCTCGTCGCCACTGTCGCTGTTCGCGCCCCACCGCCTCCCCTTACCTCCCGACATGCCCCGAGCTCCATGAGCCCTCTCCCCTCCTCACCGAGCCTCCCGACGCCGGAGCGCCCCGAGGCGCCGCCCCGCCGTTTCTTCCCCTTCTCGGACCGCCGATCGCCGCCGTCGAATCCATCGGCTCCGGTGCCTCCCCGAGCTCGCCGATGCCATCGTCGCACTCACGGTGAGCCCCCGAGTCGTTTCCCCCTCTTCCCCGACTCGTTCTCCCCCTCTAGCCACCATTCCCGTCGTGACCGAAACCCGCCGCCGCCTATGACCGCCGCCGACGTGTCTCCGGCCACCTAGTGGCCCGGCTGTCGTGCCCAGCCTCCTCCCACTGCCAGATCCCGTGGGTGCCTCAGCCGAGCCGCCCGACCACCAGAAGCGTCGACCCGAGCTCGCCCGAGCTCCGCGACCACCACGGTCGGCGCGCCAGACGACTCCGCCACCTTAGGCCCACCCGCTGCCACTACTCGACGCGACGAGCGCCCGCGTCACATAGACACCCTCCGCCCGGCCATTTGGTCGCGGAGGAGGAAACTCCGCACCCTCCGCCGCCTCTCGCTCACGGGCGGCGAGCCATGGTCAACTCCGCGAGTTGGCGGGTTTTGACCATGGGTTGACCTCCCGTCGTCAGCGATGTGTGGCCCTCCCCTGACATTTTAATTAGTATTAGCTTAACACTAATTGACCTAGGTTAGTTAGCTAGTTAGTCGCTGACTAGTGGGCCCCGGCCCCACAAATAGTTTAGTTAGAATTAACTTAAGGCTAAATAACTGGGTTAACTAGTTGTGCCACTGACACGCGGGACCCACAGGTCAGGTTTGACCTGGGGCGCCCAGCTGACCTGATGACGTCACAGTGACGCAATGTTGATGTCATTAATCTTTTTCTGGATTTAATTTAATTCAGTAAATTTCAGAAAATGCCCTAAACTTCTAAAAATCATATAAATTCAACCGTAACTCGGATGGAAATAATTTATATATGAAAAATGATCAGAAAAATATGAAGAATCTGTTTATGCCATGATCATGCATGTTTGAACAAGTTAACCTCACTGAATAGGATGAATCATGATTAGGGTAACTTATGAAATAGCATTTGAAGTTGGAGTTCAACCTTGTTTGAATTCCACTTCAACTAACTTGGATTATTATTGCATTAGGTGAATTCAGTACCTTAATATGACATGTCATTCATGTGAATGTGCATTGCATTGATTGTGTTCTCTCTTGTTTGCGGTAATTGTCCCTCCGTGAGACGATGTACCGACGATGAGTTCGATGACACCGATGAAGAACTATATTATCTTCAGAAGTGCCAGGCAAGCAAAACCCCCTTGTTCATTCCGATATAATCCCACTCTCTCGCTCCTGCTCTATTTTACTGCATTAGGACAACAACGACTCATGTGTTACTTGCTGCGGTAGCTGAACCCCTTGATCCTTTGCATGACTGTCATTCCACGAGAATTAGATGAAACCCACTAGCATGAGTAGGAGTTGTTTGAGCCATGTTGTGCCTACTCATTTATGTTTGTTTGTCATGCCTGCTTTCGCTTAGAGTTGAGTCGGGTCTGATTCATCGGGAATGAATTGGAAAGTGGTGAACATGTCCTACTGTGTGTGAACTAAGTGTGTGAACACGATTTGGTAAAGGTAGCGGTGAGAGGCCATGTAGGAGTACATGGTGGGTTGTCTCATTGAAACCGTCCTCGTGGAACTGAGTTACGTGTTTGTGATCCATGACCAGTTACTACCACACATTGGGTTCCGTAACTCGACCCTCTCGACTTATTAATCAACTTGATCTCTGTCCGGGAGTTGCAACTAGTTTCGGTGTTTGTAGGTAGTGTTAGTAGTCTACCAAGTGGCACCCGATGCAGTGGGCTTGGGACAGACTAGGCAACCTGATGTACGGTGTACCAAGTGGCACCGGTTGGTGGGCTTGGGAACCCTGCTCACATCGTTTGGGGCCGTGGCGACACCCGGCCGGATCTCCTTGCGGATGGAACCCGAATAGGCGATAAACACGGACGAGAGACTTGTGTGGTTAGTCGGTCGTGGCCGACTCCTCGCCCGGCTTCCGCTTGAAGGTTGCCGAGGTACATGACGTGTCTGGGCGATAAGTGGCGAGCGTGTGTGAAGAAGTACACCCTGCAGGTTATCATTATCTATTCGAATAGCCGGATTCCTCGGATATGGAAACTTGGACCCCTTGCATAGTTCATAGACAAGTGAAAGTGGATACTCTAAAATACGCAAGATAAGCGTGAGTGCTATGGATGGCGTTTCTCGTAGGTAGACGGGAGCGGATCCATAGTGGTGTATTGATATGGTGAATATGTGGACTCGTGTGCGCCACCTCAAAAGAGTTACTTGCAGTCGTAGTTCAGGATAGCCACCGAGTCAAAGCTGGCTTGCTGCAGTCAAACTCCACCACCCCCTTTTGATAATGATGCATATGTAGTTAGATCTGATGTAAGTCTTGCTGAGTACAATTGTACTCACGTTTGCTTATTTTATGTTTTGCAGAGAGACGTCAGTCTCGCTAGTAGTTCCACGTGGACTTCGACGTTTAGCTTGTTACCTCAGCTACGATCTTGTGCCCTCGGCGGAGATCGGTAGATAGTCGCTTCTCAGCCTTTTTCATTTATAGTTGTCGGTACCTGGACATGTTTAGCTTCCGCTTGTGCTTTGACTTGTATGCTCGAGTGTTGGGTCATGAGACCCATGTTTGTATTATCTCACTCTTGAGCCTAATGAATAATATTTTGAGTCGTAGAGTTATGTTGTGATGCCATGTTGTATCTACACATATTGAGCATATTGTGTGTATGTTTGAAATGCTTGGTATGTGTGGGATCCGACAAACTAGTTGTTTATCCTTGGCAGCCTCTCATATGGGGAAATGTAGTCTCGTGCCTCGAGCGATAGTAGTCCGCTACTGCCGGTTCACGAGTCCTGCTAGCCCAGCACTACTGCTTGGACACTTGACTGGCGGCATGTGTTTCACTTCGTTCCTATGTCATCCCTTCGGGAAATGTCACGCGGTGTTATTCGAGTCTGCCTAGCTGCTACAGCTGGGATACGGAGTCTGTTAGCCAGTGCTACAGCCCGAATATATCGTTGATGACCGACATGCTCGATGTGATTCATGTATGCTGTCCCCATAGGTTAGCGCCGCTTTGGGTTCACGACTAGCCATGTCAGCCGGGTTCTTTGTCATATGGATGCTAGCGACACTATCATATCGTGAGCCAAAAGACGCAAACGGTCCGGGCCATGGTAAGGCGACACCGTGGAATACCGTCGTGAGGCCGCAAAGTGATATGATGTGTTACATGCTAGATCGGTGTGACTTAGGATCGGGGTCCTGACAGCGTTGGTATCAGAGCCTGACTGCCTGTAGGATTACCAAGCCAAACTGGTCGAAGTTGTGTCTAGAAATGCTTTAGTTATGTAAGGGAATTGATTGTGGAAGGGAACGTAAGGCTCTTTTTACTCCTTATACCTCATGGCCTTCTGATCTGAGTCATCCTCTTCTCTTCTACGGGGTTTAAGAGCTAGGCTTCTCATCTATCTATTAGGATGACGTGTTACTAATCCATAGACCTTTAAGATTGTTGGTTTTAATTCCCAGTTCGGTTCCTACTATTTCTGTGTGATAACTGTTGATCTCAGAATCTTGTTATGATGCTGTTGAGTGGTTATGCCACCATTTTTGCAGGATGTCTCAAATCATTTTGAGCATTTACAGCCGTTATGCTGTCCGAGTCCTCCCAGGTCTCTAAATAGTCTGATGCATTTGCAAATTCTTTCCTTCCGTTCCCGATGACCTTTTGGTCAGAATAAGCACACTAATTGGTAAGTCGAGGTACTCCATTGCCTCGACATATATGTTGGAACTATTATTATGACCTTAGGTGTCTAGGAAGTCACCTAGCAATTTAGCTATGCTTTTGTATCCCAGTCACGATGATTACGCCATCACTTTGAAAGCATCCCATGATGCCATTTAGTAGTAGGTATTCTACTCTGGGTTCTTGAACCGAGATTCATCCTACTTCATGTTGTTATTATTTGCTAGTGCCTTTAGGATATTAGTAACCTTTGCGATAGTCCTCGAGGTCCGTGGTATTTCCTTCTTCCAAATACTACGAACCGCTTATGGCAGAAGTTCTTTTGAACCAAAAGATCACAATAAGAGTGCTCTTGAGGAGTTCTCCATTCATAATTGTGAATCTGCCAATTCTACCTTTTCTGCATGGGTTATCCGGAAGAAATGTTGAGCTTGCTCGACATACTAATCTGTGCATCCACAACTCAAAAATTATATGTTCCTTTGAGTTGTTCTCTTAGATGCCTTCTGACCTTCATCTATCAATTGATAGCCAAGGGTATGTGTGCATTTGTGTTCATCGATGCATTTTATCCTTGTGGTCCGTCAAGCCATTCTATTCCGGAATGACTACGAGAAACAAACTCCAGTACCTCATCCATATCCAGGATTGGGTCAAAGCAATTGTACTTCGCAGATCAAAATGCCAATCCAGCTTTTGACTCTGTTCCACTTGGAGTGTTACCATCTTTACGTCAAGAGTGTCATGGGAATTGCACAACCTCTTAAGAATTCTTGATGCAGTGATACTTCTCACCATCATCATTCATCCCTCGGTCCTCGTGTTGTTGTAACCAGAATACCGACAAGTGAATTTTGATGTGTGAAATCAATACTCCTAGCAACCTCGTTGCTTGGTAGTGAATGGACAATATTCTCATTCTTAGCGTGTTGGTTATTAAACCATCATCCTAAGATTGATCGTGCTACCTAGTCCTTATTTCTGGTGCACACTTCGATTGGTGAGTTAGGATTGTGTCAAGTCCTCACTCATTTGATCATATCGTCTTGCCCTGAAAAGCAAGATTGTTCTCGAGCTTAGTAACATACGGTGGGTCGTGACTTTCCAAATATCTTCTTGGAAGTGTTACCGGGTTGTTCCCTGACTGTTATGTTGAGCTCGTGATCAAGTTGGTTCCTTGTGGACCACCCTTTCTCCAAGAATCCGTGTTGGATATCCCTGAGCTAGTTGGTTAAGCTAGACAATAACTTGGAGAGTTGGAAGATAAAAGCTTGCCTAACCTAGTTCGATCCAAAGGGATATTCTTGTGTAGTGTGTGTTGAAGAAAGATGATATCTTCATCGAGTGGTCCACGTGATCGTTCTTTGGACCTATTGTCTTATCAACTCTTTGATTCGAGTATGGGCCATGGTCGAGTCAAATCAGAACCAACGATATTCGTGATGTTGTCTTACTCGTGGTTGATCCCTCGAGCATACCGTTACATCTTTGGTCCGACCAATGCTATCACCGTGTTCACATGATGGTGGAAGTCGATGATATGGAATTCCGATGAGTTGTTGTTGAGCCCATCGCAGTAATTTGTCTCCCCCATGAGTCATGTAGAACACCAACGTAGTATTGGAAACTTGTGTAAGCATTTCTTCGTGTTTCGTTCATGAAGCATATGTTTGGATGAAAGTAGTGACTTCCTCTAGTTCATGTGCATCTGATGTAAGTTGCCGCCATGAACTTGAGAAAGGTTTGTTTTGCCTCCTCTGGAATCATCCCAATTCAGTCATGCGTACGTGCGAAGTATTCTGTGGTTCGGAGACTTGCAACCTTCGCTCTACATGTGTCCCTAGCACACCAAGCCACTGATTGATTTGTTCAAGGAAAAGGAATTGTTGTGTAAATCCTAGGTCATGCACAAGACTTCTTTATCCTCGATGATGGTTCCCAACCTGAACTCGGTAGTGTTTTATTATAAGACTACCATGTGGTCATATTTATGCAGGGACAATGTGTTCACAGGTTTGTAGCGAGAACCAGCTCATGTTTTGGAGCTTGCTATCGTAGTTCATATCCCGAGAATCTCGCAACGTCTTCTCATCGATTTGTGTTGCAACCTTTCCTGTTCAGACATGCTGAGTCTGAAGTATCCTATTTCCAATCGGATCTGAATCTCAGGCAGATATGATGGTTGGAACATTCCAACAGCTGCATTTCGTTCCCAGCTTGCACCGTCCTTGTGCTATCTCGCTATAGACTGTCTTCTTAGCAATTCTTGTCCAGGTTTATCTTCAAAAGTGGACTTACCATGGGTCCCCTCCACCTCCGATGATAAGCAAAAATCATCCATTGCGTTGTCTTCAACAAGGTAGTCCACATCATCCATTCTAGTCCGGGTGTACCATTCCTTTGCCTTCCACCACATGATCGCTTGCGATTGCCTTAGGCTGGTATAAAGAGTTCCAATGATCTATGGATCAAAAGTAATTCTTTTGCCACTTAAGGAATAGTTCTTTCGTCACCTTTCTCGAGGTGCCCCGTTACGGGATCATGGTAAATATTTCCTCGCCACCTTGACACCATCCACCATCTTTCTAAGCGTGGAATTGTGGCCACCAATCAAACCCCGTCGTTTGTTCTTCCATCCCTCACGATGTATTTTGTGCCCCAACTCGAGATGTGTCACCGCCTCAGTCCGTGAGTCGATCATGTTTACTTGATCTTCGTGAAGATCGAATCATGTAGGGTTTTCCCTTCTTTCTGTTGTCGTGTAAAGTGAAGACCTCGAAAGCAAGGACGTCAAGACTAAGATGATGGAATGAATCAACATCTTCGAAAAGGGCAAATGGATCATGAAGATTGTGATAGTCTGTGACTTCCCTTCTCCTCTTGCCTCACGTCTTGAATCTCGGGGCGAGATTCTTGTTTAGTGGGGGTGAGCTGTCACAGCCCCAGATCAACCCTAGAGCTTGCTTGTAACTAGTAGCATTGCATCCATGCATCATGTTTAATTTCCATGAAATTTGAAATGGGGATGATCAAGCCCTAGCACTAAAACAATTCAAATAGGTTCAACTTCAAAATATCTTCAAGAACCCAAAGTGGTTTGCAAAATGTTCATGATTAATGGAAAAGGTGAAAACCATATCCAGAGGTGATGGATATTTTCCAAGGCATTTTGGATTTTGAATAAACCATATTGTATTTGAATTGGGGCATTTAAATACTATTAACATTTTAAATGCTCCAACAATTCTGAAAAATAGTTAAGGGCCTCTGTAATAATTCAGTTAATGCCCACAATTATTTTCAGGATTTATTTAAATGGTTTAGTATTTTACTAAACTAAAACAAACAGAAAATAGAAATAGAAATAAAAGAGAAGGAGAGAACTGTACCTGGCCATTACCTGCGCAGCCCAACCGGCCCAGCCTTCTCCCCCTCCCCTCGCTGGCCCAGCTGGTGGCCCAGCCCACCACCGCCTCACCGCTCGTCGCCTACCTCTGCCAGTAGGCAGAGGAGGGACATGGCGACCGCGCCCGAGCACGCCACCTCCTCCTGCTCTTTGCTGGCTCCCCTCGGCCTTGGAGATGCCACGCACACCCCCGACCCCCTCGTTCCCTCTCCTCTCTCCAGAACGCCTTCCCTCTCCTCTGCTCCCTCTCTCTCGCCCGGACCGAGCGGCCTCGTCGCCACCGTCGCCGTTCGCCGCGGCCACCGCCTCCCCCTTACCTCCCCGACATGCCCCCGAGCTCCGCCGAGCCCTCTCTCCCCTCCTCACCGAGCCTCCCGCCGGGCGCCCGGCGCCGCCCGCCGTTCTTCCCTTCTCGGACCGCCGATCGCCGCCGTCGAATCCATCGGCTCCGGTGCCTCCCCGAGCTCGCCGATGCCATCGTCGCACTCACGGTGAGCCCCCGAGTCGTTTCCCCCTCTTCCCCGACTCGTTCTCCCCCTCTAGCCACCATTCCCGTCGTGACCGAAACCCGCCGCCGCCTATGACCGCCGCCGACGTGTCTCCGGCCACCTAGTGGCCCAAATTGTCGTCTTGACCTCCTCCCACTGCACAGATCCGTGAGGTGCCTCGCACGAGCCTCCCGCCACCGAAGGCGTCGACCCGAGCTCGCCCGAGCTCGGCGACCACCACGGTCGACGCCGGTGGCGACTCCGCCACCTTAGGCCCACCGCTGCCACTACTCGGCGCGGACGGCGCCGCGTCACATAGACACCTCCGCCGCCATTTGGTCACGGAGGAGGAAACTCCGCACCCTCCGCCGTCTCGGCTCCGCCCGGCGACGAGCAGGTCAACTCCGGCGAGTTGGCCCGGGTTTTGACCATGGGTTGACCTCCCCCGTGCGTCACTGATGTGTGGGCCACTCCCCCTGACATTTTAATTAGTATTAGCTTAACACTAATTGACCTAGGTTAGTTAGCTAGTTAGTCGCTGACTAGTGGGCCCCGGCCCCACAAATAGTTTAGTTAGAATTAACTTAAGGCTAAATAACTGGGTTAACTAGTTGTGCCACTGACACGCGGGACCCACAGGTCAGGTTTGACCTGGGGCGCCCAGCTGACCTGATGACGTCACAGTGACGCAATGCTGATGTCATTAATCTTTTTCTGGATTTAATTTAATTCAGTAAATTTGAAAAATGCCTAAACTTCTAAAAATCATATAAATTCAACCGTAACTCGGATGGAAATAATTTATATATGAAAATGATCAGAAAAATATGAAGAATCTGTTTATGCCATGATCATGCATGTTTGAACAAGTTAACCTCACTGAATAGGATGAATCATGATTAGGGTAACTTATGAAATAGCATTTGAAGTTGGAGTTCAACCTTGTTTGAATTCCACTTCAACTAACTTGATTATTATTGCATTAGGTGAATTCAGTACCTTAATATGACATGTCATTCATGTGAATGTGCATTGCATTGATTGTGTTCTCTCTTGTTTGCGGTAATTGTCCCTCCCGTGAGCGATGTATCGACGATGAGTTCGATGACACCGATGAAGAACTATATTATCTTGAAGTGCCGAGCAAGCAAAACCCCTTGTTCATTCCGATATAATCCCACTCTCTCGCTCCTGCTCTATTTTACTGCATTAGGACAACAACGACTCATGTGTTACTTGCTGCGGTGTAGCTGAACCCCTTGATCCTTTGCATGACTGTCATTCCACAAGAATTAGATGAAACCCACTAGCATGAGTAGGAGTTGTTTGAGCCATGTTGTGCCTACTCATTTATGTTTGTTTGTCATGCCTGCTCTGCTTAGAGTTGAGTCGGGTCGATTCATCGGGAATGAATTGGAAAGTGGTGAACATGTCCTACTGTGTGTGAACTAAGTGTGTGTACGATTTGGTAAAGGTAGCGGTGAGAGGCCATGTAGGAGTACATGGTGGGTTGTCTCATTGAAACCGTCCTCGTGGAACTGAGTTCGTGTTTGTGATCCATGACCAGTTACTACCACACATTGGGTTCGGTAACTCGACCCTCTCGACTTATTAATCAACTTGATCTCTGTCCGGAGTTGCAACTAGTTTCGGTGTTTGTAGGTAGTGTTAGTAGTCTACCAAGTGGCACCCGTGCAGGTAGGCTTGGGACAGACTAGGCACAAGTGTACGGTGTACCAAGTGGCACCGGTTGGTGGGCTTGGGAACCCTGCTCACATCGTTTGGGGCCGTGGCGACACCCGGCGGATCTCCTTGCGGATGGAACCGAATAGGCGATAAACCCGGACGAGAGACTTGTGTGGTTAGTCGGTCGTGGCCGACTCCCTCGCCCGGCTTCCGCTTGAAGGTTGCCGAGGTACATGACGTGTCTGAGGCGATAAGTGGCGAGAGCGTGTGTGAAGAAGTACACCCTGCAGGGTTATCATTATCTATTCAATAGCGGATTCCTCGGATATGGAAACTTGGACCCTTGCATAGTTCATAGACAAGTGAAAGTGGATACTCTAAAATACGCAAGATAAGCGTGAGTGCTATGGATGGCGTTTCTCGTGGGTAGACGGAGCGGATCCATAGTGGTGTATTGATATGGTGAATATGTGGACTCGTGTGCGCCACCTCAAAAGAGTTACTTGCAGTCATAGTTCAGGATAGCCACCGAGTCAAAGCTGGCTTGCTGCAGTCAAACTCCACCACCCCCCTTTGATAATGATGCATATGTAGTTAGATCTGATGTAAGTCTTGCTGAGTACAATTGTACTCACGTTTGCTTATTTTATGTTTTGCAGAGAGACGTCAGTCTCGCTAGTAGTTCCACGTGGACTTCGACGTTTAGCTTGTTACCTCAGCTACGATCTTGTGCCCTCGGCAGGATCGGGTAGATAGTCAGGCTTCTCAGCCTTTTTCATTTATAGTTGTCGGTACCCAGACATGTTTAGCTTCCGCTTGTGCTTTGACTTGTATGCTCTGAGTGCTGGGTCATGAGACCCATGTTTGTATTATCTCGCTCTTCGGAGCCTAATGAATAATATTTTGAGTCGTAGAGTTATGTTGTGATGCCATGTTGTATCTACACATATTGAGCATATTGTGTGTATGTTTGAAATGCTTGTTATGTGTGGGATCCGACAAACTAGTTGTTTATCCTTGGCAGCCTCTCATATGGGGAAATGTAGTCTCGTGCCTCTGGCGATAGTAGTCCGCTACAGCCGGTTCACGGAGTCCTGCTAGCCCAGACTACTGCTTGGACACTTGACTGGCGGCATGTGTTTCACTTCGTTCCTATGTCTGTCCTTCGGGAAATGTCACGCGGTGTTATTCGAGTCCTGCCTAGCCTGCTACAGCCGGGATACGGAGTCCTGTTAGCCAGTGCTACAGCCGAATATATCGTTGATGACCGACATGCTCGATGTGATTCATGTATGCCTGTCCCCATAGGTTAGCGCCGCTTTGGGTTCACGACTAGCCATGTCGGCCCGGGTTCTTTGTCATATGGATGCTAGCGACACTATCATATACGTGAGCCAAAAGACGCAAACGGTCCCGGGCCATGGTAAGGCGACACCCGTGGGAATACCGTGCGTGAGGCCGCAAAGTGATATGATGTGTTACATGCTAGATCGGTGTGACTTAGGATCGGGGTCCTGACATCTTACGACTAAAATAATAACCGTATTTTCGTTATAAATATTCGGTTTGTTTTTAGAATCATTTGCTTAGACTTTAAGGGGTTGTTTGGTTAACGGGTATTTAAAGATCTATTTTTCTCAAACTTGTCTACGAGCGTCACAAACTAAAACTCTATTTGGTTTTCTCTAACTACCCCAAAAATATCCTAAAATAGTTCTCGTAACATGCAAAAACTTAGCTTCTGGAAAAACGACTATTAGTAAAATATGGTTTTCTACATAATTTTCTTACAACGGGTTATGACAAAACTGAGGGTAAGTACTCGCTATCCAAACAACCACTAAACATAATATTACGATAATAACATTTAAATATCATATGAGTAAAATATCCAATTTCTTCCGGCATGATATAATGTTTTTCATATCATACGATAAAATTCATTTATTTACAAATAATAATTTTTGCAGCAGCATGACAGTACATCAATATAAAAAATATTAACAAAATTACGGCGTCATTTTATACCTTAGCTCCAATATGGATGTGCTTGCGAATGCAACTAAGAGTCCAAATAGTTCAAATAAAACTCGTCTACGAGCGTCACAAACTAAAACTCTCTTTTTTCTCTAACGACTATTAGTAAAAACTATTTTTCTTACAACAGGTTATGACAAAACCCATGGTAATTACTCGCTATCCAAACAACCAGTAAACATAATAGTACGATAATAACATTTTAATATCATATGAGTAAAACATTTAATTTTTTTCGGCTTTATATAAATTTTTTTCACATCATACGATAACAATCATTTATCTACAAATAATAATATTTGCAGCAGCATGCACATTATTCACAATAGTACATCAATACAAAAAATATTAACAAAATTACAGTGTCATTTTTCACCTTAGCTCCAATATGGATGTGCTTGCGAATGCAATTAAGCGTCAAAATAGTTCCAATAAATATCCGTCACCAGTACAATATGAACCTCGTCAACCTATTATCACATTAACAACAATATTACACACGGGTTTTTCTTCCTGCTAACAAAAGTATGAAAATAGCACTTCCATGTATGTGTTCATCACCTCAAAATGGGACAACGAAAATGGAAACACAATTTCTTCAATCACGTCTTCTCCTCCTTGTTTGCTACTAAGATGAATTATTTTACCTAATTACATACATCATTAAGTACATTAGCACCTAATCTTAACATATAAAATTTGGATTATTGCGACATAACAAAGTAGACCTACGGTTTCCTAACTATAGACTTATTAATAAACATACCACATAAAATAACATACCACATGAAATAACATACCGCATGCAATAAACAATTACAGTACAATTTTTTCTTAATTACCGTATTAAGATTTCCCGCATGTCAATACTAATGGACGCACCTAACATTGATGCAACATCTTCAACCTACTATTTCAAAAAATAGTTTAAATGCTACATCTCTCGTCTGAAATTATTTCTTACCTCTAAGCACTACCATCACATAGCTAATAACGAGCTAAAGGACGAACTAATTACCACCCTGCATGCATAAATAAATAAATGTATTGCAAAGCTCATACCTTGATCTTCAACTTCGTAGTTCACTTTGCACGGCTATTCCTACTACAGAAACTCCAAATGACTCCTCCAAGTGCTGAAATAATGCCTAAAGCAACATAGAATACACACTTAGGAACTAATCAAATAGAATAAAAACATCATGCATGCGAATGAAACCAACAAAAATGGATAGATCTTACCTTAATCTATCTTTTCTTCAACTTCATCATCTTCAAAATCCAACTCTAAATCGCCCTAAATCACGAGTGAAAGTGCTTACTGAGCTTTCTTTTCTCTCTGTACTTAGAGACTTAGAGAGCAAAGGAGAGGAACGAGGTCATGGCATATAAAAGGGAGAGGATCCCTGTAGTGTCGGCAGCCTCGGATTCCCGCGCGTGAAAATCAACATCATCAGCAACAGCATGCAAGGAACAAAAGCAAAGCAACAAGCCGAGTGATTCCGCCCGTGAAATTAAATGCGTTTGCAGCGCCGAATCAGCAAAAGCAACAACAATCAACGAGCCGAGTGATTCCCGCCCGCCAGTTTTCGCGTGCGAATCGGTGCCGAGAAGACGCCGCCAGACAGCGGTGGCGGCAGGGCCGCACCTCGCCTTCCGTGCACAAGTCGGCGTGCACCACCTTTGTCGGCGAGGGTGGCCGCCTCGGCCGATGGCGGCGAGGCCCATCAAGGGCCCAAGACACAGCAGGGCTGTCGGCGAGCAGCGACAGCGTCGGGGCTGGCCGCCTCGCCCGTGGCGGCTGGGCCCACTGCCCGCCCGTTCCGTCGCGCGCGACGACGACGATGGGGATTCCGTTCGGCTGGGGTGGCCGCCTCCTTCGGTGGCGGCTGGGCCCGCCGCCTCCTGGCGTGGCGGCAGGTGCCACGTGTCGCCTGCCGCCACCGCTGAGGGGGTCCTTTTTGTCAAAATGATCCAGAGGTAGTCTTTTTTGTCAATTCATCTCGGCGGGGGTCCTTTTGGACAAAAAATCCATATAGTACTCCTCACCGCAAGTGGCCTAAACAATTTTTTTTTAATACAAGTAGCCTAAACAACTACGGCAGCATATATATAATAAGAGGAGCAGATGAATGAGTGTGTCACATGTAGCCTAAGCTTGTAGTCGCCGGTGGTTTTGAACTTGCAATGCTGATGGAAGCGTAGGCATACCACTCACATCCTAAGTTGGTGCGTAATATATATACGTGAGGCATGGCCTAGTTCTCCAAGGCCATTGATGAACTGAGTACTTACCTCTCTCTCAATGAGGTCGTTGTGGGTTTTGTTTGGGGCGTTCGTATTGGCAGTCACAGCAGTTCATGTCGCCGGTCAGCAAGAAGGTTCATTTTTCACCTCAATTACATGGATCGTATCCATATATCCACAACACAAACGTTTTGTAGATGTGTATTTCATTATTATGATCCAAATAGCAGGCTTTTGATCGTAATTCTCAGTCTTTTCGTCTTGGTTGTGTACATATGTGCCATCAATAATCAGGTTTCCTGAGCATCGACTGCGGCCTGGATCCCAAATTCAGCGGGCGCAAGGACACCCACACAGATATCGCCTACGTCTCCGATGGTCCGTACGTCGACGGCGGGGAGAACCGCAGGGTGGCCGCCGAGTTCGATACTCCCAGCGCGTCACTCGAGGACCTCCGCACGCTCAGGAGTTTCCCGTCCGGCCTACGGAACTGCTACACGCTCCCCACCAAGAGCGGCGCCAAGTACCTTGTCAGGATGGTATTCTTCCACGGGAACTACGACGGCAAGCCAGCCGTGTTCGACCTGCACCTTGGCACCAACTACTGGGATACGATGACGATCCGAAACATGACTGACACCCAGTACTGGTGGTCCGAGGCGATCTTCATCGCGTGGGCGAGCTGGGTGCCGGTCTGCCTGGTGAACACCGGCGGCGGTACGCCGTTCGTCAACACGGTGGAGCTGAGGCCTCTCGGTGCCTCGCTTTACCCGGACCTCACCATCGACGGCTCCATGTCCACGTATGGAAGGATAAATACAGGGGGGAACTTTACCAGGTATGTATGAAACTCTGGTTTTCTGATGCTACGTAGGGGTACTATATGTTTCCCTTTTTTTTCAACAGTTTCGTATATTTGACCAAGTTTATAAGAATCAACATCTACAACATTAAATTAGTTTATTAGATTCAACACTGTGATAAAGTATGTTTTCATATTGTACGCCGCAGGCTCCCCCTTGCGCGACTGTGCTATTATGTTGGCATAGGTTACATCGTGTGTCTACCCCCGCTATATATGAGAGGCTTAGGATACAAGTGTCCTCGGATGATCGACAGCATGCTTCGGATTTATTTTAACAGATATTAGTAGTTTTTTCAACAAATTTGGCCAAACTTAAGGAAGCTTGACTTATGAAAAACCTAAATTTCAATTATTTTGGAATGGGGTGACTATATTCGGAAATTGTTTAGCTCCGCGCCTGCATGCCATGCATCAGTAAACACATGCATGCATTGGATTTTCTTTTCAGCGGACGGTATGATTTTATTATATTAAACTAAAATCACGACAAGTTTTTTGGAACGGAGGGAGTACATCAGAACAAATAGATTGAGATAATAATTATGAGGTTCATGATCGGACTGAAAGTTATATCATGATTTTTCGGAGTTGTTATTGTACGTAGCTAGTTCCACATTTTGCATCTCAAGTTTTAACCACGTCTCATGATGCGAAAAGACTGTAGAACTCTAAAATTCCATAAGCCACACTAACTTCAAAGTCTGAGGTAGTTAATTGAGTGCCCGCTTTGATATGTGATACTCTGAGATTGTTAAATTCTCTACGAGGACTCGCTCCTCCCCTCCCGCGATGCTCTCCCGCGGCGCCCGAGGGGGGGGACCCTAGCCGCCGGTCCCCTCGTCCCCACCTCTCCCCCTCCTCCCTCGACATCGCCGGTTGGCGCGGCGGCGGCGGGGCCCTTCTTCTCGTCTGCTCGGAGTGGCCGGCGCAGGACGGCGGCTCCTGGTGGCGGCGCGGGGCTGTGGCGGGCGCGTGGTGTGGCAGTTGGAGGCGGCACGTGCCTGGTGAAGCGCAGTGGCTGCGGTGCTTCGGATCGGGAGGCGGCGCGCGGGCGAGGCTCTGCCCAGATCTGCTCGATCTGGCGCAGGGGCTTGGTCGGCGGCGCCGGAGGAGGTTGACGGCGGTGGCGTGCCCGTCCTTGCGCTGGCGGTGGCGGATGCAGCGGCAGCCAGATCTGGCAGGCGGCACGGACCGGGTCTCTGTGGGCAGCTTGGGCCGCGGTTGGCCATCTCTGCGGTGGTCGGTGGAGTGGCGGCGCGGTGGTGGTGGTGGTGGTTCGTGCTGGTGGTGTTGCTGGCGGTGGTGTGGTCTTCGGCCGACCTAGCGTGCGGCGGCTGTTGGCGACGAGGGTGGTGGCGATGGTTCGGAGCTGCCCCTCGGGGTCCCGACATGGATGTGGGCTGCCACGGCATGGTGGTGGCCCATGGCGGTGGTTTGGGTCGTTTCATGGCGGCGGCTGGACTTCTTCGGCTTCTGCCTGTCGGTGAGCGCCCTTGACGGCCTTCGATTCCTCTCCCTATCGTTCGGGCGCTACCTTCATCGGAGGGTTGGCCCTCTCCCAGCGGCGCCCATCGCCCGTCTCACGCCCGGCAGCAGGACCAGACTCACCTCGCGCCCGGCAGCAGGACCGAGCTCGTCTCACGCCCGACGGCAGGACGGGTCGATGGTGGCCAGTTTTGGCCGGACTATTAGGTCTCGACGCTGGGGACTGCTCAGGAGTGCAAAAGGCGGTTCCTTTCCATTCGTCTCTTTGGTTGGGGTAGCGGTGGGTGGCGGGTGAGGTGGCGTCAAGGTCCTGGATGCTGGGGTGGCGGCCCTGGTGGTGGTGTCGCGGTGCTTCTGGACAAAGCCCGTGACTTGGTGCTGCCTGGTGGCCATGGCCGTGTGGGCGACGTGGTAGCCAGGGTGTGGCGTTTGGTGGCGGTGAATATTGGTCGGGGTCAAAACCTGTTCTATCTTCTGATTGACCGGCGACGACGAAGCCCGTTCCCTTCTTGAAGGCGTCGCCGCGACTCTCGCTGCCCGTCATGTTGCTTTGGGGGAAACTCTGATCCTTGGGTCGGGCGGTGGCGGCGCTTGGTGTCATAACCTTTCTGTAGGCACCGCCTTGAAGCCCACGGTGCGTCGTATGTAGCCTCTTCTCTTCGCGGTGGCATGTTCACGGTTGAGACCCCCAGTGGCTTTTGTAGTGTTAGGGGTGGTGTTGCTGCGCTCAGCGCCTATGTATCCTGCCTTGGGTGTGTGCGTGTGTTTTCGTGGCGTGTGTTGTCTGGCTTGTTGGTGATCTTTCCTTTATATATAAAGCGGGGCGAAAGCCTTTTTTATAAATTCTCTATGACTGAGGATCTTACAATTTTCTATGGAGCTCCGCATATTTTAGCTAGGAACCTGTCCATGTGGGGACAACCACTATTAGTCGTTTCCAAACATTTACCCATTGTGTGTAAAATCCATATTTTAAGCCAAAAAATCCACTTCCTGCCATTTAGTTGTGACATTTCATCCCTTGGATGTGACACCATTGATAGTTTTGTTCTTGGAATAGCCTTTCGTCCTTTTTTTTTTACGTAAAGCACATATTAAGATACACGACATAATGAGTATAAGATAGTGAGCTCTTACAAAATAGATCCATGGATAATCGGACAACATAAATGCACACGACTACGTTACCTAAAAAGTAACATAGGTAGGCCTCAACATAACTCCATGACATGTAATAAGACACCGAAACTCTACGACAACGCCCTTAAGAGTGGGAACGGCGCTAAGCGTCGCCGCGCTAAACGACATCATCAAAAGGATAGCGGCACCTACCAGTGTCATCGCCGTCGGCACCAAAGCATGGAGCTTTCGCTCCGCAGCTCACCCATGCCTCCACAAAGCACCCAAGACAACCGCGACAAGCACAAGTCTCCAGATTCAGATCTAGGCGTCTCCACTTTCAACAACAGAGAGTGAGCCCGAGCAACCTGTCGCTACACCCCTCGATGTTTCAGACGACCTAGAGGTATAGCCACTACGGCTGTCATGGTGCCCGCCAAACAGCCAACCATGTGGACACCGCCATCCGGGGGCGCTGAGCCGACAACCATGTCCCGAGACACCACCAACCGTCCACAACACAACGCACTAACCACAGAAGGAAGAGCGAAAGGCATCTTCTTCCACTCCTAGCCTCAGCCACCGAGTCTGAGTCAATGCCTCCATAGTAGGAAGCGTGCACACCTGCTCCCCAGCCACTCTCGTTGGATCAGGAGACACAATCCGGTGGCTGCCAACGGCCAACGCCGAGCAAGCCTAAGAGAGCTCGCACTCCGCCACGCCCGTGGACATCGCCGATTCGACCAATGGCACAACAACACCAGGGGAAAGTCAGAAATGAGCAGCAGGTAAGGAGAGCACAACAGGACCGAAGCCAGAAATGAGCAGCAGGTAAGGAGAGCACAACGGGAGGCTTGCACCAGTGTGGGCCAAGTCGTCCCCCTATACTTGCATGCGGCCGGAGGTTGTCTATCACCATGGACCAGATATGCGTCGCCCGCCAAAGCCAGCCCACAACGGGCCACGCTCGCACGCCGTTGACACGAATCGCACCACCGCCAAATCACCCGGATGAAACCGGCCGCCACAGCCGGGATGGTTCACGAGGCAGGGTGTAGATCCACCGGGGATCCATTCCAACGTCGACCAAGTCGGCTACCAGAGCACCCCATCTCCTATCCGACAGCAAACACCACAAGAGGAGCCCCGCTGGCGTCGCAAGGAACCGCCACACCAGCACCACACCGGAGGCGCCGAAGCCCCGCGAGCCAGACCTGCCCATTGTTGTCCATCTCCAAACACCGCCCAGGAAGGGAGCAGTGTGCACCACCATGGCCACGGGCAGCAACCGCAGCCAGATCTGGCACCAGCCGAGCATCCCGCACGAGCCGCTCCACTCATGCCTCTACGATGCAACTGCAATGCTATCACGTCCACACACCTGCACCAACCTGCCATGCCACCGCTGGGGACAGGAGCGTGGGCCTCATATATCTAGTTGGGCCATGGGTCTGCTTTGTAGTAGTACTAGAGAGACCAGTGGGGCGCGACTATGTCTCGCCTTCAGCGAGAGGGGCAGGAATCCTCGCTGAAACCGAGTGGGCCAGCCCAGGAGCGCGGGATCCAACAGTCTTCTTTTTCTGTTTTTAATCTTTTATTTTTCTTTTTTTGCTTTATTTTTTATTTTTATATACTTAAAATATTTGAATATATATATTACAAAAAACACTCTATAAAAATATTTGAAAAATGCTGACCAAATATTTGAAAAATGTTGAATGTGTATAGAGGAATCCACAACCCATCCCGACCGACAGTCAGAATTTTTTTCAATATGTCCTTGAGTTTATTCGAGACTTGAGCAAAACTCAAATTGGACAAGAATATGATCCCTGGGTTCTCTTTATTGGAACTATGTTCTTTTTTATTTTTGTTTTGAATTGGTCGATGATCTTTTACTTGGAAAATTATAGAGTTACCCCATGGGAATTAGAAGTGCCCACGAATGATATAAATACTACTCTTGCTTTAGCTTTACTCACATCAGAGACATATTTTTATGCTGTCTTAGCAAAAAAGGGATTGAGCTATTTCGAGAAATATATTAAATCAAGTATAATTGGGTCTATCTCAAAAAAATTAGAACCCTTTGAAAAGACGTTCAAGGGGTTCTCAAATATAAAATAAAAGTAAAAACATTTATTTCATTAAGTTTTTATTTTATGTAATCATTTATGTGTTATAATGTAGCGAATCATAACTATGCAAGCCTATTCCTAATAGATTTATACCAAAATACCAAATCCAAATTATAAGAAATCATATTTATCACGTATAAGAAAAATATATACAAAATGTGTATAAAATTTTCATCATGTACTTAAAAATGTTAATCAAGAATTTGAATTTTCTATAACAAGTATTTGGAAAGTGCTGAATAAGCATTTGAAATATGTTAAATATGTATAGAAAAATGTTGATCATGTATTACAAAAATGACGAACTTTTTATCATATATATAAAATGTTAATCAATTAGTTGAAAAAATAATTATCAAGTACTGAAAATGTTAAATGTCTACAGAATTGTTTTTATCATGTATGTAAATATGTTAATAAAGCATTTGAAAAATGTTGAACAAGTATTTGAAAGATGTTAAATGTCTATAAAATGTTGACCATGTATTAAAAATGATAAATTTTTTGATCATGTATTTAAAATGTTCATGAAAAATTTGAAAATAAATAAATAAGTATTTCAAAATGTTGATCAAGCATTTGAACAATGTTAAATGTGAATAGAGAAATGTCGATCATGTATTAAAATGTGATGAAATTTTTGATCATGTTTATAAAAAATGTGAATCAAGCTTTCAAAGAACGTTGACAAGTATTTAAAAATGTCAATCAAGCATTTGAAAAGTGTTATGTGTATAATTTTTTGATCATGCATTAGAAAATGTATAATTCAGTATTGGAAAAATGTTAGACGTGAATTAGAAAAATATTGTTGACATATAAAAAATGTAGAATAATAACCAAAAGAATAAAGAAAACCGAAAATAGAAAAAAAATAAAAAAATGAGAAATGAAACAAAATTCTAAAATGAACTAAAATTTGGAGAAGAAATAAGAAAAATAATCAAAAGAAAAGAAAGAAAAGGGAGAATAAATAAAAACAACAAAAACAGAAAGAAAATAAACAAAATCTGTGAAATCTCAGAAAAGAAAAGAAAAAAAAAAGAACAACCTGCTCAAATGGCCTATAGGGGTAGCGCCCCTTGTACTTACCACCAATGGAACGTGGTCGCAGTGGCTAGCGGCGCGCCTGATATCCCTTGCGTCCAGGGATTGATCCTGGTTCTCCCTTTCATGTAGGGGACTAATAGGCACCGGCGCACCGGCCTAATTTCGGCCGGTCACCGGGTAGCCGTTCGATTGGAGCCTCCCGTGTCGCTGGATCTCCCTCCTGCTCCTTGTTCCTCCTCTCGCAGCTCAACCAGCACTCCACCCCCCTCTCCCGTCCCCTTCCCTCCATCTCGCACACGAGGCCCGCCTGCTGCTAGCCCCGTGGGATCCTGCGTGCTCGTCGTCGCCGTCCCCGTGGTCGGCCTGCTCGCCGCTCGTCGCAGAGGCTGCCGCTTGCTGCTAGCCCCACGAGCTCCTGCATGCTCGCCGTCGTTGGCATGCTCACCGCTTGTCCCAGAGGCCGCCGCTCGCCGCTCTCGTTTGGGTGGCCTTGCAGCTCGCCGTGGTCCAGGAGCGCTACGAGCGCCAGATGGGGTTCCAGCAGCGCTCTATCATATCGCGCCATTGTTCAGCTCACTCTTCTCTCCTTGAAGCTTTTCGGAAGCTGGTTGAAGCTTTCTCGTCGTCGGTTGCGTCTTTTCTCTGAATTGCTACAACGATGACGGTGACACTGGTCTCAGCAGCAACGCACCCCTTGCTACAACCAGAGTCGCATGTTGCTACCACTGTGTCACACTTTGCTACAACCGCCATCGTGTTTTGCTAAAACGCAAAAATTGATGCGCCGTTATCTTCTTTGCTACAACCAGCGCCGCCGTGCTACAACCAGCTTCAATTTTTGTTATCTTCTTTGCTACAACCAGCTTCAATTTTTGCTACAATTGATGCCGCGTTTTGCTACAACGAGCATCATGTTTTGCTAGAACGCAGAAACTGGCATCCTATTTCTTGGTACAATCTGTTGCCGCTCTGCTGCAACCGACTTCTTGTTTTGCTACAACCGGTGCCGTGGTTTGGTACAATCGGCTCCTCGATTTGCTACAACCGACGTCATGTTTGCAAATCAACAGCGTGTTTTTGCTACAACCTCTTCTCCAGTCAGCTACAACTACTCTCGAGTTATGCTACAACCGACTAAATCGGCGGCGTGGTTTGCTACAACCCGGTGCTACAACGGACACAACTAGGGACTGTGACGACGACAAGAACCAAACGATGCCAAAGACGGGGGTGCCTCCGTTCTGCAAGAGATGTGGCCAGATCTGCGACGAGAACAACCTCGGGTCAAAGCGGCACGCTAGCACGGCCAACAGAAAATCAAGGTTGGGGACACTGGTAGCCGGCGAGCGTGTGTGGCGCGGCCGCGCAGGAGGCCGGCGAGCGCGGTGAGCGTGTGCGGCGCAGGAAGCCGACGAGCGCGTGTGGCGCGGCCATGCAGGAGGCCAACGAGCGCGGCAGCATGAGCGTCCTTTCTTTTGCTCTGTTTTTTTCCTGCAAGGTGGACGAAGAAACCACGTCTCTCTGGTCGCTTCGATCCAGTTGGATCGCGTGGCCCATACGAGTCCGGTGGAATGACTCGGCCGGTGCGCCGGGTGTAACATTACCCTTTCATGTAACCTTTTTATTTTAGTGTGTGCGAACGGGCCGGCCCAGTTCCCTCAGAGCCTTCAGCGAGACTTGTCTGGCGACTCGCTTAAGGCGGTAGTGCGACATTGGTCTTTATAACATGCATCGGGCGGGTGAATCCTATTTGGCGCCCATTTCAGTATTATCTGCAACCCGGCGCACACTCATCATTCCCGCTGGGCTGGCCCATTTTAGACTTTTTCCTGCTAAAACCACAAAAAAGGTGCGACTGAAGTTTTGATGACGAAACCTCGAGGTTAAGTAGCACTCGAACTAACCAAACGTAGTCATCCTTTCTTTCTTTTATATATACTTTTTTCAGGAGTTTTTTTATTTTTCTTTTTTTCCTTTTCCATTCTGGTTTTTCCCTGCAGCAGTATTTGTTTATTTTCATTTTTTATATTTTATATTACTTAATATTTTTCCTTTTCCTTTATTATTTTCAATTTTTCCTCAAGTGCGTGAAATTTTTAAAATTTGATGAACTTTTTCTAAAATTTGTTGAACTTTTTAAAAATCGGTGAACTATTTTAGAAATTCATAAACTTTTAAAATTTTGACGACGTTTTTAAATTAGAATGATTTATTCAAAATCAATGAACCAATTTAAAATTCGATGAACTTTTTGAAATTCAATGAACTTTTATTAAAGTTGATGAACTTTGTTTCAAATCCGATGAACTTCTTTTCAAATATGTGAACTTTTTTTCGAAATTTATGAACTTTTGCGAAACCAATGAACTATTTTTCAGTTTTGTGAACTTTTTGTAACTTGATGAAAGTTTTTTAAAATTTGCAAACTTGTTTAGATTCATGAAATTTTCTAGTTTTTCCAATTTGTAAACTTTTTTGATATTTTTTTCATTTTTTTATAGACTATGAGAGAGCAGGGAGCAGGTAAAAAACCATTGAAAGAAAAGCTGTAGCGAACGACACAAACGGGGTACGTGTGAACGAGCGAGGGAGGAGTAGTGGGCCGAGGCCCATTTAGGTCGCTAGTGTGCGCCAAATCAGATTCCTGGCGCTGAACGCGCCGAATAGGACCCCCCTGGGCTGCGTGCCAAACCATCACATTCAGAGACTTGTAACTTGGACCTACCTCTCGTTATCAAAAAACAAAAAACTCTCTGTCTCTACTCCGGCAGCTGCCGTGGAATCCGTCCCATTCCTTGTTCAAACTCTAGTTCTTGGCTTGAGTCCTCTCGTGTGACACAAGGGAACATCAATCCTCTGCAAAATTTTGATCAACAATGTGTTTGAACCCTCGTCTTCCTTCTTAAGATATCTTCAAAAACCAGACTGGCGTTAAAACTAGTGTGACTTTTGTTCATAATTTGGATGAAACTCTCTCATATTTGTTTAAAACCTTTATTCCTTGAATTACAGAAGTAGACAAAACTTCTTTTTAAACCTTTCCCGATACTCTCTTCGTCCGAAAATACTTGTCACCAAAAAGAATAAAAGAGGATATATCTAGATGTATTTTAGTTCTAGATACATCCCTTTTCATCCATTTTGATGACAAGTATTCTCGGACGGAGGAAGTACATAAGTTTGACTCCTCATATCATCTTGCGAAGCTCTTCTTAAGTTCCGTTGAAGTTGGGATAATTAATGATGTAGAACTATTTTAAGTTTCAGACTCCCTCCGTTCCTAAATATAAATCCTTCTAGAGATTTTAATACAAACTACATACAAAGTAAAAGATGAATCTACATTCTAAAATATGTCTATATACATCTATATGTAGTCTTTATTGAAATCTCTAAAAATGCTTATATTTAGAAACGAAGGGAGTACATTGTAATGAAAAAAAATCACTTTATCGCCTCAATGATGGATTATCATTTTTTCATGAAGGTTTCCTGATGATCCATACGACCGCTACTGGGGTTTGAGAACCATGTCGTCATGGGCAAAACTTTCCACCAAAGAGACCATCAAGCAGGATGACGTGTTCGTGGTACCCATCCCCGTTCTTCAGACAGTCGTCGCTCCTATCAACAATGGCACGGTGCTACACGTCAATACATGGGTATCATACAAAACATCATCCGAGTTTAAGTTCATCCTACACTTCGCCGACATTCAAAACGCCCAGCTCCGGCTGTTCGACATCTACATGAACAACGACGAGTGGTATCCGAACTACAGTCCCCCGTACCTGGCCGCTGGTCATGTGCGTAATACTGAATGGTATAAGACTACGGACGGCCAGTACAATATCACTCTTGCAGCCACCAATACATCCATGCTGCCTCCGATGCTCAATGCATACGAGGGCTACCTGCGCATCCCCCATGATACTCCGAGGACGTTCTCGGAAGACTGTGAGATGACTCTCTCTCTCTATCTATTTCCCTACTTAACTCATTTACCGTCATTGTAGACATTATTGATAATTAATTCCTTGGTTCAAAACACATTTACTCTGTTTTTTTTGCGGGGGAACATTTACTCCGTTTTGTGAACATATACAGCTCTATTTTTTCACCTTTTTAACTTTATCATTGTTAATTTTCTTCACAATAATATGTGTTTTATAGTCTTTTATTAACATGTAGATATAAACAGTTAAGAAGAGAAGTTTTATCTTAAATTGTGCCAGCGTATAGAAAATTATATTTAGGGCAGTTTATGATTAGTTGATTCGACCCGCAATGATGTATGGTGTTGAGTGTTGGCTGACTAAAAGACGACATGTTCAACAGTTAGGTGTAGCAGAGATGCACATGTTGAGATGAATGTGTGGCCACACAAGGAAGGGTCGGGTCCGGAATGATGATATACGGGATAGAGTTGGGGTAGCACCGATTGAAGAGAACTTTGTCAAACATCGTCTAGGATGGTTTGGGCATATCCAACGCTTGCCTTCAGAAGTTCCAGTGCATAACAGACGGCGAAAGCATGCTGAAAATGTCAAGAAAGGTCGAAGTAGACCGAACTTAACATGGGAGGAGTCCGTAAAGAGAGATCTGAAGGACCGGAGTATCACCAAAGAATAGCCATGGATCAGGGGTGCGTGGAAGCTGCTATCCATGTGCCAGAATCATGAGTTGGTTGCGAGATCTTATGGGTTTCAGCTCTAGCCTAGCCCAACTTGTTTAGGACTAAAGGCTTTGTTGTTGTTGTTGTTGTTGTTGTTGTTGTTGTTGTTGTTGTTGTTGTTGTTGTTGTTGCTGTTGTTGTCCGGAAAACAAAATCTCGATGCAGTTGGCCTAACGAACCATTGTCAAATTGCTCATTTGTATTCAGTGATCAAACAAGTTCTTCACGAGGATGATCAAACTTTTACTCCTTTTTTACGTTGGATGTAGTTGACGCAATGATGGCTATCAAACTTGAGTACGGAGTAAGGAAAAATTGGATGGGTGATCCATGTTTTCCGGACAAATACCGATGGAATGGCGTGAAGTGTAGCGACGTAACTGATAACACTACGAGGATAATATCTCTGTAAGTATTATTTTGGTGGCCTTTCATGTTGTGTGTGCTAATATGTAGCCTTGCCCTCATATATTGGAATGTTAATTTTCATGCAGTGATCTGTTCAACAACAACATGAGTGGATTGGTATCTGATAACTTCACATTGCTCACAGAACTCCGGTTTCTGTAAGTATTAGATAATGAGTATAACTATGTATATACAAATTTGTTACAAACGGTTATCGACTTCTTCCTAACCAACATGTTCCCATTACAAAGCACTCCATCTAGACATATAATTAGTGGATGGTGGGGAAGTGTATAAAATTGCACAATACTTGCCTTTTGTAGTTCTTCTGACAATCCATAATACTCTGACATTTCCATTTGACATGAATGGGAAGCCCCTTCTATCTGTAGTGATGAGTGTAGTAAACCAATAGGATCCACTTGAGAGGACTTCTATTTGGCATTTTGGATAGATTCCATTGCAATTGTTACAAAGCTAAGAACGTCATTGGGTGTCTAAACTAGTACATGTCACTTTCTACAGAGATTTGTCTGGCAACAATCTGAACGGACCAATTCCATATTCCCTTTGTAAAAGGAATGCAGGATCACTCGTTTTCAGGTTTGGGTTTCCTTCTCGAGGTTCCATTTTATGTGAATATGCATTCTAATTGTGCTTGAATGCATATCTTCTGTGATCTTTAGGCAACTAACTATTCAAGATTGCTTGTTGTACTAAAGTAACACTGAATTGGTCGTCTAATGTACTTTCACTGTTTCAGATATGAGTCCGGTGAAGATATGTGCAACAAAACAATAAGTTCGACTCCATCAACAAATAGAACAGCTATAATTTCTATTTCGGTAGTGGTTCCCTTGGTGGTAGTGGTTGTACTTGTTCTTTCGTATTTGATCTGGAGAGGGAAGAAAAAGCCTAAATGTGCGTTGCTCTTTTCTTTTAATAACACGTGATTAATACATGCATGATTGTTAATGTTTACTATATTCAATATTTCTGTAATGTATCTAATATTTGTGCATCCAGTTTCTGTACAGGATTCTCCTAGAGAGCAAGAACTCGAGAGTGCCCTCAGAAGTACAAAAAGTCAGGGTGGTCACCTGCAAAATACCGAGAATCGACGATTCACATACAAGGATCTGGAGAAGTTTACAAATAAATTCCAACGATCCATTGGGAAAGGAGGTTTTGGGCTCGTGTACTACGGCCGTTTAGAAGATAATACTGAGGTTGCTGTCAAGATGCGTTCTGAATCATCATCGCATGGGCTTGACGAGTTCTTAGCGGAGGTACTTTCTCCCCTAGTTCATAAACTTTTCAATTTGAAATGTAAGTTCGGCAAGTCACTACTTACTATTAGAGTGAGCTTACATGCAAATTAAGATATTTTCCCTCTGTGCTATGTCTCTTTACATAGGTCAATAGCTTGACAAAGGTGCATCACAGGAATCTAGTTTCTTTGGTTGGTTACTGCTGGGAGAAGGAGCATTTAGCACTGGTTTATGAGTACATGTCCCAGGGAAATCTTTGTGACCATCTAAGAGGTTTGTCTGTTCGCAAACCTTATTAAGTGATAACAAATTTGCAGTTGTCTTAAAATTCCATAAAAAATATATGTGCACCGTTTGAACTTGAAAGCCTGCAATCGTCGGTAAAAAAATATGTGATCTTGAGTGCCTTTAAATATGTGATCTAAAATAGTTTGAGGGTGTGCACATCTGTTCCTTTAAAGTGCCTGCAATCGTCAGTAACAACTACTCCCTCCGTTCTAAATTACTCGTCGCAGAAATAGATGTATCTAAAACTAAAATACATCTAGATACATCCATTTCTGCGACGAGTAATTCGGAACGAAAGGAGTACTAATGTTTGATTATATTGCTTCTCGTGAGGATTTTTTTGCTAACCGTTGGCTGACGAAGTAACAACCTTAATGCATCTAATTTAATCAATTTTCCGATGCATAAGACGGTGACTCTGTGAGATATGGAATTGCAAACAAAGAAATAATGCGTAAATATATGAGCATTGACATGTAAAGTTGTTCATACAATTCTGCTCTAACTCTTACATGCTCATATATGAAGGGAAAAATGGTGCCGATGAACCCTTGAGTTGGGCGACACGTGTACGAGTTGTGCTCGAAGCAGCACAAGGTACGGTTTAGTGGAAAGATATATATATAGTTCTCTTAAGCGAATGTGTTATGGATGGTCTGCTCTTCTTTTGAATCAAGTATTGAAGGACTTGTTGTGATATGTCCAGGCTTGGATTATCTGCACAAGGGATGTAGCTTGCCAATAATTCACCGGGATGTGAAAACCAACAACATCCTCATAGGTCAAAACCTACAGGCTAAAATAGCTGATTTTGGACTTTGCAAGACCTATCTTAGCGACATGCAGACCCACATATCAACCAATGCGGCTGGGACAGCAGGTTACATGGACCCCGAGTATGTCTCTTTCTATACTATAATATACTTTTGTGCCTGTTTCTCACATATGGTATTGTCGCTTAATCCAAATTAGGTTAATTAAGATGTGGTTTACCTGCTGTGTTTTTAGGTACTATCACACTGGCTGGCTCAGTGAGAGCAGTGATGTGTATAGCTTCGGTGTAGTTCTCCTTGAGGTGGCCACCGGTGAGCCTCCAGTACTGCCGGGCCATGGCCACATTGTTCAGCGTGTGAAGAAGAAGATTGTCACCGGTAACGTTACCACGGTGGCTGATGCCCATCTTAGAGGTGAATATGATGTCAACTCCATGTGGAAACTTGTCGACACCGCCATGGCGTGCACGGCGGATGCTGCAGTTCGCAGGCCGACAATGGCCGCTGTGGTAGCGCAACTGAAAGAGAGCCTTGCGTTGGAGGAAGCTCGTGAGGACAGTAGCGTCGTAGGAAGCATCGCGAGTACTACTGGTGCCCCGATGCCTGAGTTTGGACCATCGGCAAGATGAGGCTGCGATTACGCGGATGTGTTTCATTGCATCATGGATGGGTCTCTACTCTTTAGTATCTTTTTGTGGGATTGCAAGGTTTTCATTACAACAGTTTATTCTCAATTATTTGTCATCTAGGGCATGTTAATATTTATGGCGTGTTGTGCTGTGTGAAATTCGACCATATGTTTGAGCGCAATAAGGTGTGGGTGAGCTGTGACCAGGTATGGAGCTAATTCGCATACGTGTTTGTGATATAAGAACTTATCATTTAGTTAGTAGTCTAATCAGTTGGAAATGTGGTGCAGTGTGGTGATGCATTAACTTTGTTGAATATATTGTGTGCGTGTATATTGTGTCTTGGCCTCACCTCCTAGTTCATATGTATAGTTGAGGTTATGGCCCCCTCCTGTACTCATATATATGTGTCTGGTGCACCGATCAATGCATTGTGTTTGTACAACCTATACTTTTCGTTCTACATGGTATCTATCACAACACGGTCCTAGCCCTAGCCGCCGCCGCCACGCCTTCCGTGCGCCGCCGCCGCTTCACCTCGCCGCTGCCGCCGCCGCTTCACCTCATTCTGCCGCCGCCGCTGCTGCTGCTGCCGCGCCGCCGCCGCCCACCAACACCCGTCACGCCACCCGCCGCCGCCGCGGTTCCTTCTTCCAAGCCGCCACCGCCGCCGGTCTGCGCTTCCCCCGATTCCGCATCTCCTCCCACCCCGAGTCGCCACCCCGCGCCCCCAACCTGCCCGCCGCGCGCCAAACCCTAAAACCTACCACCCGCGTCGCGCCTCCCCCCTCCTCCCAGCCGCGCCATGAGCTCCTCCTCCTCCATCGTCTCCAACCCCTTCGCCGGTTCCAATGTCACCCTCGTCCGCGACCTCAACATCCATGTGTGTGTCCTTGTGGTTCTTGATCAATCCACCGCCTCCTACTCCGCTTGGAAGCGGTACTTTTCCTTGGTGTTTCGTGAGTACCTACTCCACGGCCACGTTGACGGCACCGTGGACTCGAGCCTCATGATTCACGGCGAGGAGTGGATGATCCTCAACGCCACCATCATCCGCTGGTTCTACCTCACCATCTCCAGCGACCTTTTCCACACCGTGGTGGATGATGATGATGACGCCTACGCGGTCTGGACCAAGCTCAATGGCCTCTTCACCGACAATAAACTGCAGCGCAAGGTCCTTCTCCATGGCGAGTTTTACAGGTGCCAGCAGCTTGACTCATCCATCCACGATTTTTGCACGCGCCTCAAAAAGCTTGCTGACGAGCTCCGCGATCTCGAGGAGACGGTTGGCGACGAGCTCCTCATCAGCACCTCACCGTCGGCCTCAACGAGGATTTTGGGAACGCCGCCTCCAACCTCACCCTCATCCCGGGGCCTACCTTCGCTAAGGTGGTGGCGTACCTCAAGCTGGAGGAGCGACGGATGAAGATGGCCCGGACTCGGGCGACCCATGCCGCGCTTGTCGCCGACACCCACGGGGGCCAGGCACCACCGCCTCTCCCCGCGCCGGTCCACCAGCCCGCGCCCGCCTTCTCGCAGGCCTCGGCTGCCCCCTTCCCGCCGCCCCAGCCGGCCGCTAATGGGGGCCGCCGCGGGGGCCGCCGTGTAGGCCGCAAGCAGCAGCAGGGCGCGGGCGCTTAGGGAGGAGCAGCTCACCCTCAACAGCAATAGTACCAGTCGGCCCCGTGGTACGCCGGTCAGAACCTCTGGACTGGCGTCGTGCACACCTACTCCATGCCGGTTCCTTGCGCCCCTGCTCCGGGTATCCTCGGCGCCCGGCCTCCGTCTCACCAGGCATTCTACGCCGCGCTGCAGCCCTATGCGGCGCCCTATGGTCCCCTCTCCTACGGCCAACACCCGCAGCCAGGTGGGCTGCCGCTGCTGCCCCTGACGGCCCCGCCCCAGTAGCACGCCCTGCTGCCGGCGCCGTGGGACCCGGCTCTCCTGGCGGCTCTGCACTCCGCCCCCTCGTCGTCCACCTACACCGGCGGCGGCGACTGGTATATGGATACTGGAGCTACCGCGCACATGACGGCTCATCCCGATAACCTCCACACCTCCTATCCCGTCCACACTTCCACTCGCATCACCGCCGGTGACGGTTCCTCCCTTCCCATTACTCACATAGGACATGCATCTTTTCCATCTAATTCTACTCCATTGTCATTATCTAACATCTTAGTTTCTCCTGATCTTATTAAAAATCTTGTCTCTGTTCGTTCTTTTACACCTGAAAATCCGGTTACCTTTGAGTTTGACGAGTGTGAATCTTCTGTAAAGGACGCTCGTACCCGAATGGTACTCCATCGATGTGACAGCCCCGATGAGCTCTACCCGGTTCACTCCACCGCCCCCAACACCTCCGCCGCCCCTGTCGCTCTTGCCACCGGAGTGGACCTTTGGCACGCTCGCTTGGGTCATCCCAACCCCGCCACCCTTCGTCATATACTTCGGAGTTTTTTTTTCACGTGTAGTAAGAACGAGGATCACTCGTGTCATGCATGTCGCCTCAGAAAACATGCGCGTCTTCGGTTTAGGGCGTCTTCTCATGTTGCTTTGTACCCGTTTGAGTTAATTCATATTGATGTTTGGACCTCTCCTATTGCAAGTAATACGGGCTATCTTTATTATCTTGTTATACTTGATGATTTTTCGCACTATGTGTGGACCTTCCCGTTGCGTCATAAGTCGGATGTCATATCCACTCCCGCCGCCTTCTACTCCTATGTTTTCACGTAATTTGGTCGTCCCATTCTCGCGTTTCAGGCTCATAACGGGAGAATGGGACGACCAAACTCGTCCCAGATTGATGTAATTCCTCTTGCATCGCTTGAATCCACTCAGGCTCCAAAAATCCCTCATCTACTGATAACCCACAAGTATAGGGGATCAATTGTAGCCTCTTTCGATAAGTAAGAGTGTCGAACCCAGTGAGGATCTAAAGGTAGAACAAATATTCCCTCAAGTTCTATCGACCACCGATACAACTATATGCACGCTTGATGTTCGCTTTACCTAGAACAAGTATGAAACTAGAAGTACTTTGTAGGTGTGATAGGATAGGTTTGCAAGATAATAAAGAGCACGCAAATAAAATCTAGGGGCTGTTTAGATAAATACACAACTAAGTTAGTTTTAGTAGAGAGCTTTTGTCAACAAGAAAGTTATTTGTCCCTAGGCAATCGATAACAAGTACCGGTAATCATTCTTGTAATTTTATATGAGGGAGAGGCATGAGCTAACATACTTTCTCTACTTGGATCATATACACTTATGATTGGTCCCCTAGCAAGCATCCGCAACTACTAAAGATCATTAAGGTTGTGAAACCCAACCATAGCATTAAGTATCAGGTCCTCTTTACTCCCATACGTCATACCCCAGTTAGTCGGGTTTAAGCTTCTGTCACTCTCGCAAACCACCATAAGCGAACCATGAACATATTGCAACACCCTACAGCGGAGGCCCCTCACGTTTGCGCGAGAACGGAGGGCACCGTAGGACAGCACCATAAATAAAATATACAATCATACCAACCAAGATCACGATTAACCCATAGGACAACACAGATCTACTCAAACATCATAGGATAACCATAGATCATTGGAAAATAATATATGGAGTTGAGCACCATGTTTAATTAGAGATTACAGCGGGGGAAGAGGTGTTACACCGCTGCATAGAGGGGGAGAAAGTTGGTGTTGACGGTAGCAAGATTGTTGATGTAGATCGCCGTCCCGATCGTTGCGCCGGTGGCACTCCGACGCCACCGGAAGCAAGGGGGAGAGATCCCCCCTCCTTCTTCTTATTCCTTGGCCTCCCCCTAGATGGGAGGAGAGTTCCCCCTCTGGTCCTTGATCTCCATGGCGGCGGAGGGGCGGAAGCCCCTCCGAGATTGGATCTCCGTCTCTGTTCTCTTATGTTTCCCGTTCCCTTGATCTGGCCAGAAACCTTTTATTATATTCCGGGAGATCCGTAACTCCGATTGTGCTGAGTTTTTAACACGATTTTTTCCGGATATAAGCTTATGCGCCCGAAGTAGTGCTCCAACCGACGTTCGAGGAGGGCACAACCCACCACCACGCGCAAGGGGCCTCTGGCGCGCCCTGGTGTCTTGTGGGCTGTGTGGGCCTCCGTTTGCGGTGATTCCAACTCCCCAAAATCACATATATTCCAAAATAATTCTCCATGAAATTTTATTGCATTTGGACTTCGTTTGATATGGATTTTCTGCGATACAAAAAACATGCAAAAAAACAGGAACTGGCACTGGGCACTGGATCAATAGGTTAGTCCAATAAATCATATAAAAAGTTGCCAAAAATATGTGAAAGTTGTATAGTATTGGCATGAAACAATAAAAAATTATAGATACGACGGAGACGTATCAGCATCCCCAAGCTTAATTCCTGCTCGTCCTCGAAAGGTAAATGATAAAAAGATATTTTTTGATGTGGAATGCTACCTAGCATAAACTTGATCATATATCTAATCATGGCATGAATATTAAGACATAAGTGATTCAAAGCAATAGTCTATAATTTGACATAAAGACATCAATACTCAGGCATCCCAAAAAACAATCATGTCTTTCAAAATATCAATGCTAAAGAAAGTTATCCCTACAAAATCATATAGTCTTGTCATTCTTTGTCTTCTTAACAAAAAGTATTTATCATGAACAACCCCGATGACAAGCCGA
Organism: Aegilops longissima; assembly: GCA_021605205.1. NCBI lineage: Eukaryota > Viridiplantae > Streptophyta > Magnoliopsida > Poales > Poaceae > Aegilops > Aegilops longissima. The sequence goes on along the minus strand of CM038680.1, from coordinate 374,811,435 downwards.
GCAATTGGTTCTTACTTCTTAACGTGCTACAGCCTTTTGAACCCTCACGCAATACATGAGCGCAAGCCATGGATATAGCACCACAGTTGGAATAAAGTATGATGATAGGGTAAATATAAAGAAGACAAAAAAGTAAGAAAGTCTCACACCAACGTGGCTAACCAACGGGCTATGGAGATACCCATCAATTGTTATCAATGTGAGGAGGGATTGCCATGCAACGAATGCACTAAGAGCTATAAGTGTATGAAAGCTCAATATGAAAACTAAGTGGGTGTGCATCTAATCCTATAATGAAAAATTCCCACTAGTTTATGAAAGTGACAACATAGGAGACTCTCCATATGAAAAACAAGGCGCTACTTTGAAGCACAAGTGTGGTAAAGAATACTAACAATGCCCCTTCTCTTTGTTTATTATTATTTTTCTTTTTTCTTTTCTTTTTTTCTTTTTTTCCTTTTTTTTCCTTTTTTCACTCATTGTCCGGAGTCTCATCCCGACTTGTGGGGGAATTATAGTCTCCATCATCCTTTCCTCACTGGGGCTGTGCTCTAAAAATGAATAATGATGATCATCACACTTCTATTTACTTATAACTCAAAAGAAATAAAACTTACAACTCGATACCTATGAAAAAATATGACTATATGAATGCCTCTGGCAATGTACCAGGATGTGCAATGATCTAGCGTAACATGTACGAAAAATGATGAATGGCGGCTGAGCCACAACTACTACGTCAGCTATATGATCATGCAAAGCAATATGACAATGAATGCTCAAGTCATCAAATGGAAGCGGTGGAAGTTGCATGGCAATGCATCTCAGAATGGCCATGGAAAAGCCATAATAGGTAGGTATGGTGGCTGTTTTGAGGAAGATATAATAAGGCTTATGTGTGATAGAGCATATCATATCATGGGGTTTGGATGCACCTACAGAGTTTGCACCACGTCTCGAGGTGAGAAAGGGCAATGCACGGTACTGTAGTGGTCAGCAAATTGCGGAAAGGTAAGAGTGCTTATAATCCATGGACTCACATTAGTCATAAAGAACTCATACTTATTGCAAAAGTTTATTAGCCCTCGAAGCAAAGTACTACTACGCATGCCCCTAGGGGGATAGATTGGTAGGAAAAGACCATCGCTCGTCCCCGACCGCCACTCATAAGGAAGATAATCAATAATAAATCATGCTCCAACTTCATAGCATAACGAGAGACTATACGTGCATGCTTCAGGAATCACAAACCTTAACACCAATATTCTTACTAACCACAACCATTTACTAGTACCTCCCACATATTATCATCTCTATATCGCAAAACTATTTCAAGGAATCAAACATATCATATTCAGTGATCCATAAGTTTTATGTAGGATTTGATGACTAACCATGCAATTGACCAATTCCTTTTGACTCTCTAAATAGATATAAGTGAAGCATGAGAGTTTAATTCTTTCTACAAAAGATCATGCTCTAACAAATATAAGTGAAGCAAAAGAGCTTCTTCAAATAACGGTTTTCTATGTGAAGAGAAACAAGCAATCCAAACTTCAAATGATATAAGTGAAGCACATGAAGCATTCTATAAAGCCATACTCAGAAGATATAAGTGACGTGCAATGAGAATTCTATAAATCAACCATGTACTATCTCATACCAGCATGGTGCATAAAATAAAAGTGAAAAATAAACGCAAAAGACGCTCCAAGATTTTCACATATCACATGAACGGAACGAATCCGAAAACATACCGATACTTGTTGAAGAAAGATGGGATGCCTTCCGGGGCATCCCCAAGCTTAGACGCTTGAGTCTCCTTGAATATTTACTTGGGGTGCCTTGGGCATCCCCAAGCTTGAGCTCTTGCATCTCCTCCTTCTCCTCACATCGAGACCTCCTCGATCTTCGAATACTTCATCCACACAAAACTTAACTGAACTTTTAGTGGCGGGGTTAGTGAATATGGCAATGAAATCCCATCATGTACTGCTTTAACATTACTGTATAATTATAAACAAACATTACCCACTGTATGCTATCACAATTCTATGGCCCCAAGTCAAGGAGGCTTCAACAAGAATTCAAACATACGCAAATAATGAAGCTATAACAGCAATCTTTCAAAATAGGACAATCTATAAAGATTAGAACATCCACCATACTTCTCTAATACTAAAAATTCTGAACAAATTAGGAAAAATAAAAAAAATTGTATATAAAGACAGTGCAAAAAGTTTCAAAAACGTTCGACGTTCCAGTAAAAAATGTAAAATCACGCACTAAGGCCAAAGTTTCTGTTTTGCACCGCACAAACGAACAAGCAATCTAAACATCTTAAAGGCAAATCTTGGCACATTATTTTTATAATACAATGGAATTGTACAAGGGGATAATTATTTTTGTTGAAAAGTTTCTGCAATTAAGAATCACAAAGTTTCCATGAGCATGAACAAAGTTCAAGGACGTACCCCACTTTCACAATGCTCGTCTCTCTCACTTTCGCTTTTCTTTTTGTGAAGTTTTAATGTCCCCCCCCCCTATATTTTTTGTTTTAAAACTATATAAAAGCACTCAGTATAAATAAATGCCTCTAAAACTTCCGGGTTGTCTCCATGTCAGCGCTTTCTTTGAAGCCATTAAGCTAGGCATAAAGTGCTCAAGTAATGGATCCACCCGGATCCCAAGGTATATCAAAGCCAATTTGAATCAAAAATGATTTAGCATTTAGTAGTGAGCACAAAGCAACATATATCAAGCAATGACGATGTCTAACTCTCTTCCTATGCATCGGCATATCATACAAGAACAATTCATGAACATCAAGTAAAGGCCAATACATCGCATAAGCAATTTCTCGCAATTTTTTCGTGTTGGAAACATAAAGAGGCGGAGATGTAGTTCCTCTCTCATAATAATTGCAAGTAGGAGCAGCAAGCATATGCATATTATATTCATCAAAATCATCATGTGCAACGGTAAAAGGCAACCCAACAATATAATCCTTAACAAGAGCAAACTTCTCCGATATAGTGTAGTTGGGATAATTCAAAAAGATAATAGGACTATCATGTGTGGGTGCAATAGCAACAATATCATTCATAACATAAGGAACTATAGCAAGTTCATCTCCATAGTCATCATTCATATTGGCATCTTGGCCACAAGCATAGCAAGCATCATCAAAAGGGATATTCAAATGAATCAATGGTATCATAGCAATTATCATGGCATTCATCCTTCGGTAAGAACGAAGGGACATTAAACAATGTATGAGTTGGAGGGTTACTCTCATTAGAAGGTGGGCACGGGTAGCTAATCCACTCTTCCTCCTTTTGTTCTTCGCTCTCCTCATCATTTTTTTCATCCAATGAGCTCGCAACTTCATCAATTTCTTCTTCCATAGACTCCTGCAAAATATTAGTCTCTTCTTGGACAGCGGAGACTTTCTCAATAAGTTCATCAATATCGGAATTGTATTCATAATTATCATAGCAATATTTAAGGATGGAAAATTTTTCAGGTCTATAAACATCATCATCAAAAGCTTCATACTTTTCAAACAAAGATTCAATTTCATAAGTACCCTTAAAAGCAACAAATTCTTCTATTCTTTCCACATCATAGTAATCATATATACCATTAGCATAAGAAGCCAAGGTTTCACTATCATTAAATTTGCATGAAAAGGGAAGGTGTGGAGCATTTATCCTAGAGCAACAAGTAAAATCATATCTCAAGCATAAATCCCGAGCATACCAATGCAACATATAAATTGGATCCCATAAAATTTTCCCTTTTTATGTCAACCGATAATCCCTAAAGTATTCACGTTGATCCAACGTTACTCCCATTATCATGTTGAATGGGGTTTTCTCAGGATTATCAAAGTAGTGCATAATATTTTTCACATAACAAGCATCGAGGGTTTTAGGAGGTTCCCCATCTCCATGAGTAGCAAGTACCACTAATTTTTTTGGTGTTTCGTGTTCCATATCCATAACTAAAGATAGAGAACAACTTAGAACAGGAAATAAAACTACTTAGTGATAAAGAAAACAAGCACACACGAGAATATTCACCCCACGCTATTGCTCCCCGGCAACGGTGCCAGAAAAAGGTCTTGATAACCCACAAGTATAGGGGACCAATTGTAGCCTCTTCCGATAAGTAAGAGTGTCGAACCCAACGAGGAGCTAAATGTAGAACAAATATTCCCTCAAGTTCTATCGACCACCGATACAAGTCTGCGCATGCTTGACGTTCGCTTTACCTAGAACTAGTATGAAACTAGAAGTACTTTGTAGGTGTGATAGGATAGGTTTGCAAGATAATAAAGAGCACGTAAATAAAATCTAGGGGTTGTTTAGATAAAGACACAACTAAGTTAGTTTTAGTAGAGAGCTTTTGTCAACAAGAAAGTTATTTGTCCCTAGGTAATCGATAACAAGTACCGGTAATCATTCTTGTAATTTTATATGAGGGAGAGGCATGAGCTAACATATTTTCTCTACTTGGATCATATGCACTTATGATTAGACCCCTAGCAAGCATCTGCAGCTACTAAAGATCATTAAGGTTGTGAAACCCAACCATAGCATTAAGTATCAAGTCCTCTTTACTCCCATCACTACAAAAAAAGACACATCCATGACATTTTGGGCCGAACGATTTTTTTTCTGTCATACTTATGACACTTCTATGACGATAATTGTGACAAAACCCGGTATCATCATAGATGTGGTGTGCTCCTACTTCTATGACAAAAAATCATGACAGGTAATGGGCTTTTCGTCCTGGGCGGGCCGGAGATGCAGCTGCATGACATTCTCTGGGCCGTCCATGACGGAAAAAACCGTGGTAGAAGCGAGGGCGAGGAAAATATCAGGGTGTTCCCAGTTACGGTGGGTGGTCGGGGCCGAGCGATGCACGTTTCTCTTGTACACGCACACGTGTGGGTGCAAGGCGTTGGGCGCTAACTGAACCCGAGCGAGGCGTTGGGCTCTAACTGAACCTCAACGATTGCACTGCAGGCTACGCTTTACTGAACCCGAGCGATCGATCGATGGCTGTTAACTGAACCCGATCGAGCGATTCTTCGCCATCGGTGCTAATCAAGCCGGTCGATGCTGCTCTAGATGAACAAAGGAGTTCGTTGGGGGGGTTGGATGAACAGGACCCCGTGGTGTTGCCTCTGGATGAACAGAACCCCGATTGATCGAGCCGGTTGGCGCTGGATGAACAAGACCCCGTGGAGGGTTGGATGAACAAGACCACCCCATGGAGGGCTGGATGAACAATAGACGGCAGAGGGCTGGATGAGCAGTAGCCCGTGGAGGGGTGGTTGAACAGGAGCCCGTGGAGAGGGCTAGTTGAACAATAGCCGATGGAGTAGCCGCGGTGGAGGCTGGATGAACAGGAGCCCGTGGATGAACCGTCGCAGGTGGAGGCTGGAGGAGGTCGACGGTGGATGAACAGTAGCCCGTGGAGGCTGGAGGGGGTCGACGGTGGAGATGAACAGTATCCTGTGGAGTCCCATTTTGCGGTACGCCACACCCCTCCCGATGAACAAGACCCCTGTTTCGACCGCAGCGCTCCAACACAAGTCCGTTTCCTCCGTTTTGTGGTACCCACACCCCTCCCAATCAACAGGACCCCCATTTCGATCGTAGGAGGTCCATTTCCTCCGTTTTGCGGTACGCCAGACGCCTCCCGATGAACAGGATCCCGTTTCGAACATGGCCGGTCAAACATAAGGCCATTTCCTCCGTTCTGCGGTACGCCAGGCCTCGTTTCCATCGGCTGTTCCGTCCAAGCCCTCCCGATGAACACGACGACGCATTCTATTCCGACCCAGCCGGTTAGCTCCCCATGAACACGACGACGACGCAGTTTCTCTGTTCCAACCCAACCATGTACACGAGCCCTGGCCATACGTACGCGTGAGTACGCGTTCGAGACCAAAGCTCTGATACCACTTGTAGGATCTTGAGAAGAGGTGTCTAGAGGGGGGGGGGTGATCAGACACTAAGTACCAAAGTTGCAGTTTTTAACTTCTTTAGGTTTAAATGGAGTTTAGGCACAAGTTTAACATTCACGTAACAAGCAAGCATGCAAAGAGTATGTGAGCAGCGGAAAGTAAAGCATGCAACTTGCAAGAATGTAAAGGGAAGGGTTTGGGGAAATCAAACGCAATTGGAGACACAGATGTTTTTGTCGTGGTTCCGATAGGTGGTGCTATCGTACATCCACGTTGATGGAGACTTCAACCCACGAAGGGTAACGGTTGGCGAGTCCATGGAGGGCTCCACCCACGAAGGGTCCACGAAGAAGCAACCTTCTCTATCCCACCATGGCCGTCGCCCACGAAGGACTTGCCTCACTAGCGGTAGATCTTCACGAAGTAGGCGATCTCCTTGCCCTTACAAACTCCTTGGTTCAACTCCACAATCTTGTCGGAGGCTCCCAAGTGACACCTAGCCAATCTAGGAGACACCACTCTCCAAGAAGTAACAAATGGTGTGTTGATGATGAACTCCTTGCTCTTGTGCTTCAAATGATAGTCTCCCCAACACTCAACTCTCTCCCACAGGATTTGGATTTGGTGGAAAGAAGATTTGAGTGGAAAGCAACTTGGGGAAGGCTAGAGATCAAGATTCATATGGTTGGAATGGAATATCTTGGCCTCAACACATGAGTAGATAGTTCTCTCTCAGAAATAGGATGCTGGAAGTGTAGGCTTGTTCTGATGGCTCTCTCCATGAATGAAGAGGAGGTGGAGGGGTATATATAGCCTCCACACAAAATCTAACCGTTACACACAATTTACCAAACTCGGTGGGAACGAATCATCAAACTCGGTCAGACCGATTTAGTAAACCTAGTGATCGTTATGGTTTTCGGTGGGACCGGTATGTAACTCGGTAGGACCGATATGATTAGGTTTAGGGCATAACGTAATCTCGGTGAGACCGATTACACAAACTCGGTGAGACCGATTTTGGTAATTAGCTAACCAGAGAGTTGGTCAGGCAAACTCGGTGGGACCGATTACTCAAACTCGGTGGGACCAATTTTGGTAATAAGTTAAGCAGAGAGTTTGCATTGTAATCTCGGTAGTACTGACATACAAACTCGGTGAGACCGATTTTGGTAATGGACATACACAGAGAGATTGTAATCCCATCTCGGTGAGACCGAGATCCCTATCGGTGAAACCGATTTGCCTAGGGTTTGTGGCAGTGGCTATGACATCCGAACTTGGTGGCGCGGATAGAAAGAATCGGTAGGGCCGAGTTTGACTTTAGGTTTAGGTCATATGTGTGGAAGTGGGAAAGTAGTTGAGGGTTTTGGAGCATATCACTAAGCACATGAAGCAAGAGGCTCATTAAGCAACACCTCATCCCTCCTTGATAGTATTGGCTTTTCCTATAGACTCAATGTGATCTGGGATCACTAAAATATAAAATTAAGAGTCTTGAGCTTGAAGCTTGAGCCAATCCTTTGTCCTTAACATCTTGTAGGGGTTCCCACATCCTTTAGTCCATGCCACTGCATTGTTGAACTTATCTGAAACATACTAGATAAAAGTGTTAGTCCAACAAAAGATATGTTGACATTAATTACCAAAACCACCTAGGGAGCACTTGTGCTTTCAATCTCCCCCTTTTTGGTAATTGATGACAACATACATCAAAGCTTTAGATAAAGATATAAAGAGTAGCAAGTAAAGCTTCGGAAAGACATGTAACAAGCATAGGCTCCCCCTACATGTATGCAATCATGTGAGTATGGAATATAGAAGCATGTGAGAGCATAACCATGATAAAGTAAGCAATGTGTTACATGTATCTTGGCCATATGCATCAGAGCAAATAATTTTCAAGAAAATACCTTCATGCTCATGATTCCTTCTTGCAAACAGTATGTACATCAGCAAGAATTCCTCATACACATGAGTGTGATGCATATACTTACCTTGTAGTCTTGAGTTGGCTTAGGGTGGAATGAACCTGCACAAACAAGGTTAGATAACACAGGTACATCTACTAGCCGAGCAAATGAATAAACCACAAGAATACCAAGACTGGATGACATGTAGAGAGTGAGTACTAAGTACCACATTGGATTAGACATGTCCCCAAGAGTAAAGATATGCAATGAATTTAACTGATTCCTTTCCTTAGATGTCTTGCTCCCCTAATCTAGCATGGGATATTGGAGAAGATAGGGAACAGAAAATCAGGGCTGAAAGATATAAATGAATAGAGCTTAATGCAAATAAGCACACATGAACATGTCTTTCCCCCAAAAAGACATGTGGCATCTCTCCTCTTGAACACCAAGCATCTTGGATCCTTGAGAAACACTTTCTACTTGAGTATTCTCTCCCCTGGAGATCTCTTTCTCCCCCTTAATACTCTCTCCCTTTTTGAAGTGATAAGCTTTGATGTGATCTCTCTCTCCCCCTTTGACATCAATTTCCAAGAAGGGTCTTCTGGAAGTTTTTGTGAATGGGCTTGGTCTTTGGGTTACAACACAAAGCACTGGATAAAATTTGTGATGCTTGTAGAGGACAAGATTCATTGAGTGGAGCTGGATCAGAAGAAACACAAAATAAGTGGCAAACTGTTTTTCCTGTTGTGAAATCGGTCGCACCGAGTGGTATGCTTCGGTTGTACCGAAAGGATTCGGTTGGACCGAAAACAGCAAATCGGTGAAACCGAGTTCATCGCATAGAAAACACTTGCCACCTCAGCTCACTAGACTAGCAAGTTCTCACAAAGATTTGCAAGGAATTAACTGAATAATTTGCAATGAATTGGATGCAGGAAATGCAGAACAACTGAAAAGAAAATAAAGAAATCTAGATGAAGTTTTTTTGGAAAGGGGAAACAAATATGCATGAGACAAATGCAGAGACTCAGAAAAGAACTCGAGAGAACTTCATCTAGAGATGGTCGGCGACAAAGTCACCTATGTTAGAGTATATTGACTTAGGAGTCAAGTGAGATCACTTGATCATAGGTCATACTCATTGTTTAAGCTCAAAATGGGGTTACCATTTTTCGTTTAAGCATCTTGATGTATTCACATCTTGTCGAGTTGCTTTAGCTCATGACTCGGAGTAAAGCTTCTCTAAGATGGAATAACATACCTTGGTTGGTGGTGTTGACCATGTAGTTGAACTTGTGTGGGTTGCTCAAGGTTGATGTAGCTCATCAAGAGTTGGGAGCACCACTTGGAATTTGAGTCCATCTACATACACGGGTTAGTTCTTGCAAGGATTAGCACTTGTGTATCCAAATATGATGATCATGAAGCTCAACATAGAGTTTGTCAAAGGATATGTTTGAATGATTCCGTGCTTCCCTGTCCTTAACCACCATAGTGTAGAGACTTGGTGATGTAGAGATTGATCAAGATGTGAGTAGATTACAATCTCATGGAATTTGATTCAACCAAGTACCTACAAGGGTTAGATAACATGCAAGATGCAAATGTATCCAAGATATAATATTTTCATCTAAGAGAGATATCATGGATTAGTCATAAGCTCATGTCTTGCATGTATCCAATGGAGTTTCTACTCCATGTATGAAGCATCAATGATGTTCAATTCTCCTCTCAACCTGCAAAACACTTTCTCATCAAGGGGTTTAGTAAATATATCCGCTAATCGCTTTTCGGTGCGAACATGCTTAAGTTTAATGTCACCCTTAGCAACATGATCTCGAATGAAATGATGACGAACTTCAATATGCTTAGTTCGAGAATGTTGTACGGGATTATGACCAATTTTGGTAGCACTTTCATTGTCACAAAGCAATGGAACATGTTTCACATATATCCCATAATCTTTAAGAGTTTGGGTCATCCAACGTAATTGAGCACAACATGAACCAGCGGCAATGTACTCCGCTTCGACGGTAGATAAGGATACCGAGTTTTGTTTCGTGGAGGACCATGACACAAGAGATCTACCAAGAAATTGACAAGTACCCGAAGTGGACTTTCTATCTACCTTGTCTCCGGCATAGTCCGAGTCGGAGTAGCCAACAAGATCCAAAGAGGCCCTCTTAGGATACCAAATGCCAAAATTTGGTGTATGAATTAAGTATCTCACTATCCTTTTTACGGCCTTAAGATGACATTCTTTAGGAGCAGCTTGATATCTTGCACACATGCACACACTTAGCATAATATCGGGACGTGAAGCACATAGGTATAACAATGATCCAATCATAGAGCGATAAACCTTTTGATCAACCGGTTTACCATTTGGTCAAATCAAGATGTCCACTAGTAGGCATGGGTGTAGACATACCTTTGCACTATTGCATATTGAACTTCTTGAATAAGTCCTTTGTGTACTTCGTTTGAGAGACAAAAGTACCTTCCTTAGTTTGCTTGATTTGCAACCCAAGAAAGAATTTGAGTTCACTCATCATTGACATCTCAAACTTCTCCGACATTAGTTTTCCAAACTTCTCACTAAAATGAGGGTTAGTTGATCCAAATATGATATCATCAACATAAATTTGGCATACAAATAATTCTCCATTAACCCTTTTAGTAAAAATTGTGGAATCAATTTTCCCACTTTCAAATCCTTTTTCAAGAAGAAACTTGGTCAAGCATTTATACCATGCTCTAGGAGCTTGTTTAAGACCATAAAGGGCTTTGTGAAGTTTGTAAACATGATTTGGTTTCTTAGGATTGACAAAGCCGGGAGGTTGTTTAACATAAACTTCCTCCTCTATTTCACCATTTAGAAAAGCACTTTTAATGTCCATTTGGTACAAGGTGATATTATGGTGATTAGCATAGGCAAGTAAGATGCGAATGGACTCAAGTCTAGCAACGGGAGCATAAGTCTCACCATAGTCCATACCTTCGACTTGTGTGTAGCCTTGGGCGACGAGACATGCTTTGTTGCGAACTACTTGTCCATCTTCATCTTGCTTGTTGCGAAACACCCATTTGGTACCTATAATGTTGTGGTTGGTTTCAGGCTTCTCAACCAATGTCCAAACTTGGTTTCTCTCAAAGTTGTGTAGCTCTTCATGCATAGCATTTATCCAGTCCGGGTCTTCCAATGCTTCTTCGACCTTCATAGGTTCAATGCTAGAGATGAAAGAATAGTTTTCACAAAAGTTAGCTAAACGAGTTTTAGGGCGAGTGATTCTCCCGGTTTGAATATCATTGTAGATTTGCTCGACGGGATGGTCTTTAGCAATTCTTGCTCGAACTCGTGAAAGCTTTTGCTTGGGTCTCGGTTGAACATCTTCTTCATCTTGTTCTTCTTCTTCTTCTTGATCTTATTCATTGTTGGCGTTGTCGTTTTCTTGTCGTGGTGGAGAAGGAGATTGTTGACGTTCGTGATGTTCCTCCTCGTTTTCTTCATCTTGGTGTGTTCCACTTGTGGATGCTTCCGTATCAACTCTTGGTTCACCTTGTTGTGAAGTAGAAGCTTCCACTTGGACAGACAAGGTACTCTCCTTCACCTCCGTTGGATGGACCTTGCCAATAGACAAGTCTTGGATTGCTTCCGAAGGGTCTTTGTCTCCTACATCAATTGGCAGTTGCTCTACTTGCGAGCCATTAGATTCATCAAACTTCACATCTACCGTCTCTTCAACCTTTCGGGTGAAATTGTTGTAGACACGGTAAGTGTGAGAGTTTGAGCCATAACCTAGCAGGAAACCTTCATGGGACTTAGGAGCAAATTTTGAACGACGATGCTTATCAAGAATGTAGCACTTTGAGCCGAATACTCGAAAGTATCCAACTTGGGGTTTGTTATCGGTGAGGAGCTCGTATGCCGTCTTTCCGAGTAGCTTGTGAAGATACAAGCGATTTGTTGCATGACAAGCTGTCTCAACCGCTTCTGCCCAAAAGTGCTTCGGCGTATTTTACTCATCAAGCATCGTTCTCGCCATTTCGATGAGCGTCCGGTTCTTCCTATCAACAACTCCATTTTGTTGAGGTGTGTACGTAGCCGAGAACTCGTGTGAAATCCCTTCTTCGTCAAGAAAGGTGTCCACATTTGCGTTCTTGAACTCCGTTCCGTTGTCGCTGTGAACCTTCTTGATCTTCACTTCAAACTGATTTTGGGCCTTCCTAGCAAAGTTTTTGAAGATCTTTTGGACCTGCGATTTATCATCGAGAAAGAACACCCACGTAAATCTTGAAAAATCATCAACTATAACTAGACCAAAAGAATTTCCACCGAGACTTTTGTAAGCGTTGGGACCAAAGAGATCCATATGAAGTAGCTCGAGTGGCCTCCTTGTGGTCATGATGTTCTTCACGGGATGCCTTCCTCCAACCTGTTTACCTGCCTGACAAGAACTGCAAAGTCTATCCTTATCAAATATGACATCGTTAACTCCAAGGATATGATTTCCTTTAATAAGCTTGTCAAGATTTCTCATGCCAACGTGACCTAGTCGTCTATGCCATAACCAACCTTGTGAGGATTTAGCAATGAAGCAAGTTTTAGGTTGTGCCTTTTTGGAGAAATCAACAATGTAAAGATCACCTCTACGTATACCGGTAAAGACCATTTTATGATTGTCTCGACGAAACACTTGACAATCTACTTCAGTAAATAGGACATTGAAACCGAAATCAGCAAGTCTAGATACTGAAAGTAAGTTGTAGCCAAGAGATTCAACGAGCATGACATTCTGAATGGAGCTATCATGTGAGATGGCCACCTTACCAAGGCCAACCACCTTACCATTTGAGTTGTCACCGAAAGTGACATACTTTCGAGGACTATCATTTTCAGCAAGCTCACGAAACACGTCTTTATCTCCGGTCATGTGATCGGTACATCCACTGTCAAGAACCCATTCCTTTCCTCCCGACACATATCCTCAAGGTTTGCCATAAGACCAAAATGTCTCATTGCATCATCAAGATCAAGTCACTATCATCATCCTCATCATAGTATCCATGTTCAACATCGTCATGTGGTGGATCAAGTCCTAGAGAGGGTAATTCGTTAGAGTGAGTTTGACAATGATCTTGCTTATGAATTCTTATAGCTTCGGAAATAATATCACCAATAATTCCAACATCTCCTTTGGCACGCATAAGGTCGGTAAGTTCAAATAGACGATCACCAAACATGGGATCACTAGTATTCATCTTACTCAAGGCAATAGACTTATAGAGAATTTCATCTAGATTTTTCAAGGAATAATTTGGAAAGCGTTCCTCAAGAAATTTCCATATAGTGTAGGCACACTCAAGAGTAGGCAAGATTCTAATTAAGTTTCTTGGCAAGCCTCTAGTGATGAGATTAACAATTCTAAGATTCCTAATCATGTCAATAGATTCATCAAGTGTAGGATGCATAGGATCAACATGAGGTGCACAAGGGCTAGCAATGTACTTGTTCAAATGATATTGATTGAAAATTACAAGCATCTCATTTTTCCACTCATGAAAATACTCTCCATCAAGAATAGGCACTCTATGTATAAGACTCCCCAAAGTAGACTCATCCATCTTCCTCCAAAGGTGATTAAACCAAGGCAATGGAGACCAAAGCTCTGATACCACTTGTAGGATCTTGAGAAGAGGTGTCTAGAGGGGGGGGGGGGTGATTACACACTAAGTACCAAAGTTGTAGTTTTTAACTTCTTTAGGTTTAAATGGAGTTTAGGCACAAGTTTAACATTCACGATACATAACAAGCAAGCATGCAAAGAGTATGTGAGCAGCAGAAAGTAAAGCATGCAACTTGCAAGAATGTAATGGGAAGGGTTTGGAGAAATCAAACGCAATTGGAGACACTAATGTTTTTGTCGTGGTTCTGATAGATGGTGCTATTGTACATCCACGTTTATGGAGACTTCAACCCACGAAGGGTAACGGTTGCGCGAGTCCACGGAGGGCTCCACCCACGAAGGGTCCACAAAGAAGCAACCTTGTCTATCCCACCATGGTCGTCGCCCACGAAGGACTTGCCTCACTAGCAGTAGATCTTCACGAAGTAGGCGATCTCCTTGCCCTTACAAACTCCTTGGTTCAACTCCACAATCTTGTCGGAGGCTCTCAAGTGACACCTAGCCAATCTAGGAGACACCACTCTCCAAGAAGTAACAAATGGTGTGTTGATGATGAACTCCTTGCTCTTGTGCTTCAAATGATAGTCTCCCCAACACTCAACTCTCTCTCACAGGATTTGGATTTGGTGGAAAGAAGATTTGAGTGGAAAGCAACTTGGGGAAGGCTAGAGATCAAGATTCATATGGTTGGAATGGAATATCTTGGCCTCAACACATGAGTAGGTAATTCTCTCTCAGAAATAGGATGCTGGAAGTGTAGGCTTGTTCTGATGGCTCTCTCCATGAATGAAGAGGAGGTGTAGGGGTATATATAGCCTCCACACAAAATCTAGCCGTTACACACAATTTACCAAACTCGGTGGGACCAAATCATCAAACTCGGTCGGACCGATTTAGTAAACCTAGTGACCGTTAGGGTTTTCGGTGGGACCGATATGCAACTCGGTAGGACTGATATGATTAGGGTTAGGGCATAGCGTAATCTCAGTGAGACCGATTACACAAACTCGGTGAGACCGATTTTGGTAATTAGCTAACCAGAGAGTTGGTCAGGCAAACTCGGTGGGACCGATTACTCAAACTCGGTGGGACCGATTTTGGTAATAAGTTAACCAGAGAGTTTGCATTGTAATCTCGGTAGTACCGATTAGACAAACTCGGTGAGACCGATTTTGGTAATGGACATACACAGAGAGATTGCAATCCCATCTCGGCGAGACCGAGATCCCTATCGGTGAAACCGATTTGCCTAGGGTTTGTGGCAGTGGCTATGACATCTGAACTCGGTGGCGCCGGATAGAAAGAATCGGTAGGGCCGAGTTTGACTTTAGGTTTAGGTCATATGTGTGGAAGTGGGAAAGTAGTTGAGGGTTTTGGAGCATATCACTAAGCACATGAAGCAAGAGGCTCATTAAGCAACACCTCATCCCTCCTTGATAGTATTGGCTTTTCCTATAGACTCAATGTGATCTTGGATCACTAAAATATAAAATGAAGAGTCTTGAGCTTGAAGCTTGAGCCAATCCTTTCTCCTTAGCATCTTGAAGGGGTTCCCACATCCTTTAGTCCATGCCACTCCATTGTTGAACTTATCTGAAACATACTAGATAAAAGTGTTAGTCCAACAAGAGATATGTTGACATTAATTACCAAAACCACCTAGGGGGAACTTGTGCTTTCACCTGGCCAGCAGTGGGAATAGTAGGTGGCGGTGAGGCCTCCGCGGTAGCATAGCTGGCCACGGGAGGAAGGAGCATGCGGCACGACCGGCGCTACTTTGGGCGGCTGGAGCAAGAAGACCAAAGGTTGAAGAAGCAGTACGGCCGTTGGATGGACATTGTATAGTCACTGGAGCTAGAATCATTCATATTGACTAAGTTGACAAAGCACTCCGTCCCCGTCAACTTAGTAGGCCCACAAGTTAGCCTCCCACCAAGGTGGGTCCCAACTAGGAGGGGGAGTATTCCTTTTTTTGTGCGTAATAAGGAGGCACTTCCGGTGGGTCCGAGCTGACAGCGGGGGGAACGTTTTTTTCGCGAAATACGGTGGCCCGTCCGGTGGGTCCCAGCAGTCAGGGGGAAACGTTTTTTTGCCAAATACGGTGGCCCGTCCGATGGGTCCCTGCTATCAGGTGGAGGAATAATTATTTTCCGCGTAGTAAGGAGGCACTTCCTTGCGGCTGCCGTGGACCCAGCTGTCAGCCTCTCCACGTATAGTACTCTTTCGATGGAAGTCATTCCTTGACCATGTTGACCACGCCGCGCGAGAGCACCAGGGCGGTGGACGACGGTGAGGCCTAGGAAGGGGACAAAGCGGAGCCGGGGAAGACGCGGCAGTGGATGCCCACGTGGAGAGGAGTACGAGGGTTCACTGGTTCGGCTGCGGTGTGAGGCTGCCGTCGCCGCAGAATAACAGGGGGTGTGGGTGAGTAGAGGGATGCCCTGGCCAGCGGTGGGAGTAGTAGGGGGCGGTGAGGCCTGCACGGGAGGCAGGAGCAGGCGGTCCCGCCAGCGTTGGATTTGGCGGCTGGAGCAAGAAGATCAGAGATTGAAGAAACACGATGGCCGTTGGATTGACATCCAACGGTTACGTCTGCTAGAATCGTTTGTTGACGTATATAATAACTAAAAAAATCTTGCATACACGTCAACTTAATAGGCCCACAAGTCAGACCATTCTTTTTTTTAATAATTTATATATAGCTCATTGCGACTGCTTATGCAATTTATTGCAGTCCATTTTTTTGGTTGGCCAGGGCCAATTTCGCATATTTCTGTGGGTTCCAAACTATTTTTAATACCGAAATGTCGAGCCAGATTTAAAGTACTTTGAAGATATATTTAAATTAGGTTAATGCCTAGTGAAATAGGAATCTGAAAATGTGAAAAAATTCAGAAATTATAAAGTAATTGCCAATTTGTCATCTGTTTTATATTTACAACCCATTTCATATTACTTTCATGATTTGCAAAGGCCTTGAAAGAGTTGCAGCCCATCGTATGAGAAAAATAAGTACGCTGGATTGGGTATTCTTCAGAAAAAATAAATTGGGCTCATTTTCACAAAGAAAAATAGCTGGGCTGGTCACATGGTGAACATAAAATACAAGCACTGGCTAGACGGGCCACACCCAGCTTCAAACCCCCGCTCCGCCTCAACAATAACAAAAGAAATACTGCTCGAGCAACTACATCCTGTGTGTCACCGATCTTGTGTTGTTCTCTTGTCTATTGACTATATACGCCACAATGTCGTGGGTCCCGGATGTCGAAAACACTAGGAGGAAGCATTTTATTTTTCCATACGCTGACATGGTGGGCCCCTATTGTCATCCTCTCCACGTACTTCTGCCGATTCCTGTTGTTTGTTGACCATGTTGACAACGCGAGAGGGCGGCGCTGCGGCAAGCGCACCAAACCGCGTGGAGGACGACGGCGAGGCCTCAGACGTCGGCGTTAACGATTTAGGAGACGATGGGGCGGCGATGCATGCGCTGAGGCGCAGCCAGCCGTGGGAGGCGGAAGGTGTGGCCTCACGGCGCTGGTTTGGTTTTGGCGGCCGGAGGAAGACATGATCAAGAAACACAACAGATCGTAAAAGCAGCACGAGTACTTAACAACCTTAATCAAACCAGCAGGGCACTTAACAACCATAGCCGAAAGCAAGATGAGTACTTATACAGGTTCAACTGCATAAAGCACGCCTCGAACAAAGGCTATTTTTCCTATAGTTAACCAAGGTGAGGCCGCCAAGCCCCAGGACAAGGCCCAGGTGCCACCCCGCGCATCCACAACCTTCTAAAAGCAGCTTCATCTTGCAATGTGGTCAATAAACATGATATTCGCTTTAGAGCCATGGAAAAGCAGGAACATAATCTTTTGTCCTATTCTCCAAGTTGGACGGGCCTTCATTATTTGAGACCACCCATGAATAAGTATCTTTTCACCTCCAAGGGGAATGGAGTAGGTCGACATAAACATCATGTTGTGACCAAGCGCAAATCTGACCCGACCATGGTCGCATCCAGATAGGAACAATAGAACTGGTCATTGCTTTCAAGAAGATCACAACTGTAAAACTGTGTATAAGCAATAGTTTATGAACAACATATATAACAGAACACAACTCGTACCATAAGTTTCTCGACACAGTTGGACCTGTTCAACGAGTGCAGCAGTGAAACATATCCCACATGACCTTCCACCATTGAAACGCCCCACAAGGACCTCAAGACGATCAATAAAGTGTAGGAACTTGTGGATGTCGTCCCAGTCAACTTCAGTGCCATCAGTAACAGCCGAGTTGTTACAGAATAACAAACGAGCAGCCTGCTTAACTCTGAAAAAACCTACACGTGCCACCAATTATAAGAAAATATTAGTTAGAAGTAGCATCTTCGTGAGAGATTCGTTGCTACTTCTAAAGTTAAATTGTGATTAGTTAGACATAATAGGTGGATTAAGAAGTAATCAAGGCAACAAGAAAGAACCAGATACAAAACTAACATGGATGAACAATTGGAACGACGTCGCGGTGGAAGATCACAGTGAAGATGAGACCAGGTTCTTCTATTTCCATCAACATTCGTGCGCCAACTTTCAGTCCGTAACACTTGAGAAAGTTTATCCAAGTTCGGCCATAAAAAGCAGTGGTCTTCTTGGTTCATGAACCCAACTCGGAACTTATATCCATGGCTTTTATTCACTGTGACCATTAAACTGGTGTATTCAGTTATGGCAAGGCCAAGCATCTTGAGTACATGAGTTCTGGCAGAGCAAATAATGCACTGCAGGAAAATAATATGAGAACACAATGTACTCCCTATCCAAATCTACAAATAACTTCCTCCTTCACGTCAGTGTTGACCATCGTACTAGTAGTACCTTTTATCCAAATATAGCAATCCAAATTTCCAAATTAGTCGACAGCATGTTAAAAAAACCCACCCTCCCGGATAGAAAAGAGGATTCTAGGAACATACTGTGCGCATTTAAAATCCTGTGTTAGGATGAGAAGGAACAAGTGTGGCGTCTCGCCGAGGGCGCAGAAACCTATAGGGACCTCGCACTTTGGGCACTGCAAATGAAACACACTAGATTCAGTAGGAAGAAAAATGCATCAACGGCAGCGGCTGCCATCCTAGGATTACCCGCGACCAAGGGACTTGGATTTATCAGGGATGGATGAAGAATTCGTACCTGGTTCTCCATGAGAAAACCATATGCAATCGCCAAGAGGGGTTTTTCTCTGAACAAGCATACGAGGGAGAAGGGGATTCAGGCCCAGTGAAATATTGCCTCTTCGTCTGTCCAGCTTCTCGCTAAAGCTGTAAAGGGGGGTTGTGATTTGATGGCTCATTGGGCATTATTACGCGCTTCGACCGGGTGTGTCTACCGTGAAGTTGTGCACTCTAATTTGTGCATATGGCACGTGGACCCGCTGTTTGATGCCCCACATATCAGCGAAAGGAAGTAGAAAGACAAGAGTAACTAGTTACACAAAAATATATTTTTGACAGAGAGATACTCCCTCAGAAGAAATATAGAAATCTTTTATATCACAACTTTATACATAAGAAAAATCAAGGGAATATATATAACATATATAATTATAAAAATAGAGTTGTTTTAACACAAGATAGACGAGTTGGTGATGATGGTGTGCCCGCCATCCTGAATATAGGCCGTCCGATTTATATCCGATTTGATAGGAAGGAAACTATGGCAATTTTGCAAAAAGGTACCCATACACCTCTCCACATTTGCAAATAAGGCCTTCCCTCGTTCATCCTTTTCTCTCACAAGATAAAATACTCATACAAATGCTTCTTGATGTTACGTGCAACGCACGGGCATTATGGGGGTTCAGCTGAGAATATAATACTCAGACAGGCTCACGGTTCTGGACTTTGGGTTGCAGGCCCACCCTGCATGTTTGGGGGCCCATGTGTTCTACCTCAGTGCTTTTCATGTTGCAAGCGATCGGTACGACGCTGGTTTTAGATGCTATCGCAAGGCGAATACACAAAATTGAATAAAGCATGGCAGCTGTTGGAATGAAATCGAACGACGCCCTAACCAAAGAATGAGAGTTGCAATTTATCAACGATATACCATGTGATAAATAATACTGTCAGACACTTATACACACAGGACACTTGTTTCACCATGCCGATTATTACATCAAAATCTCTCGAGGATAGATCAGTTCGGCAGTTATGCGTCTGCTCATCAAGAATTTCAAAGTTGATTTGGACCAGCTCTCCTTGCCGAGAAAGTTCGATTTTGAGATCATCCCCTACCGCAAGATATGATTTAGATTTTAACCTTGACCATCCTTTAGC
Organism: Aegilops longissima; assembly: GCA_021605205.1. Lineage (NCBI taxonomy): Eukaryota > Viridiplantae > Streptophyta > Magnoliopsida > Poales > Poaceae > Aegilops > Aegilops longissima. Next base: position 374,791,506 of record CM038680.1, on the reverse strand, counting down.
ATCAATAATCATGCGACCATCCTTTGTACTTATGGTATATTGAGCAGGTTCATTCACACCAACGCTATGCATGGTAAGAAAACTTGGTCATTGTCCGCCCGGATTGTTGAACGACTCTGCGTTGTTTCTAGATATTCTCTGTTTGCAAACAAGAAGACATACCCAAACAGTTAGATCAACACAGTGAATCATGTGAAACAACATGGAAAAAAAAGAACGAAACACTTGGGCAGCCAATGCTTACCAAGGTGGACATGTCGGTTTTTGTAAGGACTTTGGTATATGAAGTGCGAATCGCAGCCCGACCTGCTGTCGGTGCAATCGCTTTCGTTTAGTTACGCTGCACGGGCCGCAGCAGATGCAAGTGCAAGTTTTGGTGCAGGTGCTGAAGCCGCCGCTGCTGCCGGAGATGGTGCTCCTTGTAGAGCTGGTGCCGGTCTCGGAGCAGGTGCCGGTGTCGATGCCCGATCCTCCGGTAGGTCAGCCTGATCCGTTGACACGGTCGGTGCCCAATCCTCACCGGATCGATCGAGTCTGCCGCCATTGCCGCTAGAGCAACCGCCGGTGCTTGATCCATTGTGAAAGTGGTACCGATGTGCGTAGACAATGGCGATCATGTCTGGTCTGCTATGATCAGCTTTCTAACTTGACTAGGCTTCGGACCGTGATCCAGTTTTTTCTTCATTTCTTTAAACGCGAGAAGGACTAATTGTGGCATTTTGTTAAACCAAATTGCAGTTCATCATAGGGATTTAGCTTGTACTCATAAACGATCGATCCAATTTTTCCCAAGAATATAAGTGATGGACAGGCCCTTCATTATCGACACGACATAAGAAGTGAAACCTGCAAAATAGCCATCGAGAGCAAACCAAACGGTTTATTCTGTGATGAATGTCACATGGCAAAACCTGCATCGTAAAATTGCAGGAAAAGAAAGAAAACATGACATTAAATCAATAAGATTTAGAAAGTAAATCAATAAGATTTACTTGATGTGACACGAGTGAATCCTTACCAGGAAATCACTATGTTGAAGTACTAAACAGAAGATTGATCGTCCAACTACGGGTGGCATGTAGGGGCCCCGCCTACTCCCACAAGCAGGACAGTCCAAAGGTCGTCACAAATCGTATGGACCAAACATCCATGGGTATGGAAATCCTGGTGGGTGCGATAAACCCTGCAATGCATACATATATTGGAGTGTAACTGTCGGTGTCAAAACCGGCGGATCTCGGGTAGGGGGTCCCGAACTGTGCGTCTAGGCGGATGGTAACATGAGAAAAGGGACACGATGTTTTTACCCAGGTTCGGGCCCTCTCGATGGAGGTAATACCCTACTCCTGCTTGATTAATATTGATGATATGGGTAGTACAAGAGTAGATCTACCACGAGATCAGAGAGGCTAAACCCTAGAAGCTAGCCTATGGTATGATTGTTGTTCGTCCTACGGACTAAAACCCTTCGGTTTATATAGACACCGAATAGGGTTAGGGTTACATAGAGTCGGTTACAATGGTAGGACATCTACATATCCGTATCGCCAAGCTTGCCTTCCACGCCAAGGAAAGTCCCATCCGGACACGGGACGAAGTCTTCAATCTTCTATCTTCATAGTCCGTGAGTCCGCCAACGGTGATAGTTCGCTATCCGACACCCCTAATCCAGACTCCTCAAGAGCCCTCGAACCAGGCTTCAATGACGACGAGTCCGGCGTGCATATTGTATTCGGCATTGCAAGGCGGGTTCCTCTCCCGAATACTTCATAGAAGATTTTGAACACAAGGATAGTGCCCGGCTCTGCAAAACAAGTTCCACATACTACCGTAGAGAGAACAATTTTTGCACAGATTTGCTGACGTATTCCGCGGCGTGACATCACACCACGGCCAGGCCTTTATACGAATCGTTTTTTACTGTTCCACCTTAGCGCGTTTAGCGAGGCGGTTTCCTTGGCACGTCTTATCAAAGCGGAGATCGTGCCGCCTTATTCCGGGATTCCCATCAATACGGACGTGGGTAACCCATCCGCGCCATTGATTACGGCGCTTGGGAGATAAGCGAGTTTTACCAGGTGGCGAGGGACGATAGCTTCGTCCGTCCATATAAGGGGATAAGAATCCACCTTTTCACCTCGCCTTCTTCCTCCTTTGCTCATCCATTTCGCAGCACTCGAGCTCCAGCGCCTAAGTCCGTGATACCCCACCTCAACCTTCTCCAACTATGTCCGGAGCGGGAGGCAGGTGGATGGCCTCCTCCGTCACGGAGGGGCACATCAAAAGCTGCGAAGGTCGGATACTTGTCCAAATGACATCAGCGCACCGGCTACCCGACGAGGGGCAGCTCATTCCCACCCCAGTGCCCCATTAGAGGGTGGTGTTCTCACCCACTTCCTCCGTGGACTAGGTTTTCCACTTCACCCATTTGTCCGGGGCTCATGTTCTACTACGGCCTGGATTTCCACGATCTGGCCCCGAACTTACATCTCGGCGTTTATCGTCATGTGCGAGGCCTTCCTCTGATCCAGCCCCACTTCGCTTATGGTCAAGATCTTCAATGTCAGGTCAAGGTAGTGGGCGGCCGCTGTCACATGGCAAAACCTGCATCGTAAAATTGCAGGAAAAGAAAGAAAACATGACATTAAATCAATAAGATTTAGAAAGTAAATCAATAAGATTTACTTGATGTGACACGAGTGAATCCTTACCAGAAATCACTATGTTGAAGTACTAAATGTAAGATTGATCGTCCAACTACGGGTGGCATGTAGGGGCCCGCCTACTCCCTAAGCAGGACAGTCCAAAGGTCGTCACAAATCGTATGGACCAAACATCCATGGGTATGGAAATCCTGGTGGGTGCGATAAACCCTGCAATGCATACATATATTGGAGTGTAACTGTCGCTGTGTCAAAACCGGCGGATCTCGGTAGGGGGTCCCGAATGTAAGCGCCTAGGCGGATGGTAACATGAGAAAAGGGACACGATGTTTTTACCCAGGTTCGGGCCCTCTCGATGGAGGTAATACCCTACTCCGCTTGATTAATATTGATGATATGGGTAGTACAAGAGTAGATCTACCACGAGATCGAGAGGCTAAACCCTAGAAGCTAGCCTATGGTATGATTGTTGTTCGTCCCTGGGACTAAAACCCTTGGTTTATATAGACACCGAATAGGGTTAGGGTTACATAGAGTCGGTTACAATGGTAGGACATCTACATATCCAGACGCCAAGCTTGCCTTCCACGCCAAGGAAAGTCCCATCCGGACACGGACGAAGTCTTCAATCTTCTATCTTCATAGTCCAGAGTCCGCCAACGGTGATAGTTCGCTATCCGACACCCCTAATCCAGACTCCCTCAAGAGCCCCTGAACCAGGCTTCAATGACGACGAGTCCGGCATATATTGTATTCGCATTGCAAGGCGGGTTCCTCTCCGAATACTTCATAGAAGATTTTGAACACAAGGATAGTGTCGGCTCGCAAAACAAGTTCCACATACTACCGTAGAGAGAACAATTTTTGCACAGATTTGTCGACGTATTCGCGGGCGTGACATCACACCACGGCCGAGCCTTTATACTTAATCGCTTTTACTGTTCCACCTTAGCGCTTAGCGAGGCGGTTTCTTGGCACGCCTTATCAAAGCGAGATCGTGCCGCCTTATTCCGGATTCCCATCAATACGGACGTGGGTAACCCATCCGCGCCATTGATTACGGCGCTTGGGAGATAAGCGAGTTTTACCAGTTGGCGAGGGACGATAGCCGTCCGTCCATATAAGGGGATAAGAATCCACCTTTTCACCTCGCCTTCTTCCTCCTTTGCTCATCCATTTCCGTGCACTCGAGCTCCAGCGCCCAAGTCCGTGATACCCCACCTCAACCTTCTCCAACTATGTCCGGAGCGGAGGCAGTGGATGGCCTCCTCCGCCACGGAGGGGCACATCAAAAGCTGCGGAAGGCGGATACTTGTCCAGCGACATCGCGACCGGCTACCCGACGAGGCAGCTCATTCCCACCCCCAGTGCCCCATTAGAGGGTGGTGTTCTCACCCACTTCCTCCGTGGACTAGGTTTTCCACTTCACCCATTTGTCCGGGGGCTCATGTTCTACTACGGCCTGGATTTCCACGATCTGGCCCCGAACTTACATCTCGGCGTTTATCGTCATGTGCGAGGCCTTCCTCTGCATCCAGCCCCACTTCGGCTTATGGCTGAAGATCTTCAATGTCAGGCAAGGTAGTGGGCGGCCGCTGCCCAGTGCGGAGGCGCCATGGTTGGCAAGATGGCCAAAGTCCTATGGCTCGAGGGCTCCTTTGTGGAAACCATAAAGGGGTGGCAATCGGGTGGTTCTACATCACCGAGCATGCGACTCTCAATGGGCGGCGGCCCCAATTCGATCTGGCTTCCCTACACGGCTCACATCATGGAAAGAGACGGCCGACGTGGGGGATTCAGATGAGCTGTCCGGACTCCAAACTTGCGTCCAAACCTGGTGGACAAGAATCTCAGCTTGTCAATGTAATCCGGTGATGCTCATCCGCCCGATTCTCCCATGCCAACAACGGGCCTTCAAATTGTGGGAGTTCGATCCGGCATAGCACCCAACTCTGAAAAGGCTCTTCGACACTACGTACGAAGACGCCTGGAAGGTGCTGTTCAAGGGCACCGAGGCTCCCACATCCGCTACCGAAGATCGCGGATTTAGCTCACAGCGTCAAGCCAGCGAGGTAAGTTGTTTTACCCTTTATGGGACTCTTTTTTATATAGTTTGACTCTATGCGGGATCTAAAACTCCCTAACCTTTGACATGATCGGTGAAAGACGTCCGGACAGATTAACCGTCCGGCCCCCTTCGAAAGACCCAACGGATGCCCGATTAGACGGGCTCTTGGCTCCGCACCTCACGTGGTGCGGAGAAGAAGGCCAAGAAGAAGGCCACGGAACTCAAAGGAGCTCCCGGCCAGTGCTTTATCGGACTCATTGCCTGGCGACCACTGAGGCGAAATCCTCCCCGAGGAAGAGGAGGAGGAAGGAAGCCTCTCCCAGGGAGAGAGAAGAAAGGAAGGCCGCCTGACCGGGAGGCCGGAGGGTCCAAGAAAGGAAGGACCTTCCTCCGACTTCTCTACCAACGCCGACAACGACGAGGAGGAGTGGCCAACAAGGGCCAAGCCTCTGGCGAGATCGTAAGTGTCCGGACTCCGGAATAGTTCATGATTTTTTATTTGTCGCATAGTGTCTTTTAACGACGAATATGACCATGTAGCCCGCCCAAGGATGAGCTTGCCGCTTCGTCGAGCGGCTCCCTAGGCTCGTCGGATGTGAATAGTACTTCACTTCCGACCGCCTCCTCTCCTCGTGTCGCCGACGACACCGCGGTGGAGTCCCAAAGGGGCCCAGCCAGAGGAGGTGGTCTCGAGGCGCGCAAGGCGACCTCCCGACTCGGCCAAGGGGCGAGACCCCATAGGGCTCTAACTCTGGCCCTGCGGACTCGCATCGAACCTTCTGGTTCCGAAGTCCGGCAAGCGGCCCCTTCGTAAGAAGGGTAAGACTACGACGCCGGTGACCTCCGTCCATCCGGAGGCACCGGATAGCTTGCCGGTGACGAGGAGCACCGCACTGTTATGAGTGTGGTGATCCGGAAAGTTCAGTCCGCCAAGGGCGGGCTGACTGAAGCCTGTACCAGCCTTCTAACAGGCTTTGAAGTAAGTTTAGAATATGTAAAAATATTACCGCATAGGCAGAGCCCTCGATGCTTAGTTCGGTGTTCGTAAAGAAAAGCCGGACAAAGGATCTGAAAAGATATACGCAGGAGTCTAACATAAGTATGTCAATATGGGAATGCAGGCTGCACTGCCGACTTGACCAAGACCGATCGGAGGTCAATGCATTGAAGCAGAGCCTCGGCGGTCCGAGAACGAGCTCGGCCTTGCCAAGAAGCAGCTCGAGGACAAGGAAGGTAAGTAATACCTTATTAAAGTAATACCTTATAGAAAGGATTTGCTTGCAAAAAATGACAGGAATAACGTGGGTATTGTAGGGGCCACGAACAAGGCGGCGACCCTGAAGGAAGCGGTGTCCACGGACGAAAGCAAAGCGGCCGCGGAGCGCACCGAGAGAGATAAGCAGGAGGCACGGGTGGCGGAGGTGTGGCAAGAGCTCCAGGATCTCGTGGAAAAACACGAGAGTTTGGAGCGTGACTCGAAGACTCGAGAGTCTGAGCTCGCCTCGGCTCTTGAGAGTGCCGAAGCCGCTAAGGCCGAAACCCAAAAAGCCCTCCAAGAAATTGAATTATTGAAGAAGATAGCGGCGGGTAAGGCATTCTTTATGCAAAGCAAGCACGTGAAAGTGAATTATCTATTACTTACCCGAATCCGGAGCTCTCCAGTAGTATTCGCAGATCTGCCCCGTAGTGTGTCTGATGCTGCCGCGTTCTACCGCGCCAAGGAGGGGAGCTCGACGGAAAAGGTGTTCTGGTCTTAGTATGCTGAGGCCGGACATCCGGTGCCCCTAAGCGATCAGCTGAAGCAGCTAGTCGAGCTCCACAAGATCGCCGAACAGGCCATGAAGGGCCTCATAGTTCGGCTGTGGCCATTGGAAGCCATGCCTGGGAGCTACTTTGGGCTAGTGCGGCGGCTGGTGGACGCCTGTCCATGGATTGAAGTCATCAAGCGCTCCGTCTGCATTGAAGGTGCCCGTCGGGCCCTTGCCCGTGCTAAAGTGCACTAGGGCAAGCTGGATGCGGAGAAGCTTGTGACGGACGGGCCACCGAAGGGCAAGGAGCATCGCAAGCTCGAAATGTACTATGAGGGCATCATGAAGGGTGCCCGCCTTTTAGCGGGTGAATGCTCCAGAGATGTAATTTTTGAATAGACTCGCATTTGTTATCCTGTACGCTGAAAACTTGTTCATATGCGCTAAGCAACACTTGTGAATTTAAAATATTACCTTCTGTGCGGCCGTTTATCAAATTTGAGAGATGGCAAGTCGTTGGCTTCAGCCCCATGCCACGAGTGCTGGGGTGTTCGGATAAACTTGAGCGCTCTTGTTCCCATTCTTGGGTCCTTCGAGGGAGGCGCCAACGAACGAACAAGGCAACCAGACTTATAGTGCTTGAACACTCTCACTTAGCCATAGAATTCTATAATTTTAAATTTCGGCGAAGCCCCTAGTATTTGGAAGACCGAGTTCGGGGCGCTATCCACGCCTTGGACGGACAACGCCGACTCCTCGCCTAAGCGGCATAAGTCTTTAGGGACCAAAAACCTCTCGAACAGCGATCGCTCTCGCCCTATCATGACGGGTCAGTTTTAGCTTTCCACCGAGGTGCTCAACCCAGCTCAACCGGGCACAATCGCAGTGGTTCTCCCAGCGCTACCTTAGCCGATATAATGTAAGGTAAGGTACCAAAACATGGGAGCCAGCAAACCCAACTATTGACCCAAGACATGATTCGAGCCGATGCATATAATGCTATAAGTTCGGGTGCCGACTTGTGAAAGTGTTCGGACTTGTCACACCATGTTTTTGGGGTACATAAGCCCTCGGTGTATTGGCTGCACTAAATTGTACGGTTGCACAATGTCGTAAATGAACATATATAATGGGAAAGAATGCAATAATAAGCAAGAGCTATATATTGGTTATTCAAAAGAAACTGCAAATAAAAGCAGAACGATACAAATTGTGCGATAAGCAAGGTACGAGACTTTGATATGTCCTCTTCCAGGTAAGTTTGCGATGTGGTATGTAAAACAGGTATACTGCTCGTAATAGAGACCACCTGGACACTCGACGCAGTTTTCTGCTTCCCTAGCTGTTGCATCGTGTATTCGGCGCGAATGCCAGACAGGGCTTCTGGAGAACAGAGTCCTGAAAGTAAGAAAAAAGAAGGAAGAAAAAGATTGACACAATCGGGAGTCCCTGGTGCGGTTGAGCCGCATTCTGGGCGTGCCGTGGTCGTGCCCCTCCCCTTAGGCCCATGGTATCTCCAGAGAGTAGTTATGCACGCGTAGTATCGCTTCGCAGCCATGAGGGCTGGGGTTGGGGCGGATTGCTACGCTGCGATGCTCGATCGTGCTAGGCGGTCTTGTTGTAGGTTACTCGGCGCCGCTTGACGGTGGCCGGACGCTTAATAGCCGGACTCGAGAATTGCTGTGAGAGGCTGCTTTGCGCCCGCCGCGAGGGTCGCCATGTGCTCCTCCGCTCGGAGAGAGCGCTCGGTGTTTCCATTGACCATGATTACTCCTCGAGGGCTGGCATCTTGAGCTTGAGGTATGCGTGGTGCGGCACCGCATTGAACTTTGCAAATGCGGTTCGCCCAAGCAAAGGCGTGATAGCCGCCATGAACGGGACTATGTCAAGATTAACTCTTCTCTTCGGAAGTTATCCGGGATCCAAGACCACTTCGAGTGTAATCGAGCCTGCAGCTTGGCCTCTACACCTGGTATGATGCCTTTAAAGGTCGTCTTTGTGGGTTTAATCTTGAGGATCTATGCCCATTTTGTGCATCGATCCCGATAAAGCAGGTTCAGGCTGCTACCGCCATTCATCGTGACTCTAGTGAGGTGAAATCCGATGATTGGGTCAAGAACCACGCGCGAATCCGCCGCGACGGATGCTAGTGGGTGGTCCTTCAATCAAAGGTGATCGGGCAGGAGGACCATGGGTTGAACTTCGGCGACCGCTCCATCGCATATACGTCCCTTAGCGCACGCTTCGCCTCCCTTTGGGTATGTGGGTTGCGATATCATGTTCACCATCCGCACTTGTGTGGGAAAGTCCTTCGTCCTCTATTGTTCGGCGGTAGGGCTTTTCCTCGCCATCGCTATGGAGCCCCTTGTCGTTGTTTTTGGCTTGCTCGCTTGTTGAACACCCAACAATCCCTGTTGGTGTGGTTGGCTAGTTTTGGGGTGCCATGTATCCGCACAAGCGATCGAGTATTCGGTCCAAGTTGACGGGCCCTCGGTATTTCGTTGAATGGCTTCTTCCATCGACGGGTTTAGAGCCTCAATCCGCATTTATCGTCAGATCTTCAGCATTATCACCGCACGCGCGCTTATGCTTGTTGCGACGCCGACCTGCCATTGCTGTCCTTGGTATCCGAACTATCGTGGTGTTTGGCCAAGTTGTTGCTTCGAGCTAGCCAGATGTCCTCTCCCACGCAAAAGCGGGTCATGATTGTGGTGAGGGCTGCCATGGATTTCGGCTTTTCCTGTCCTAGGTGCTGGGCTAGCCACTCGTCACGGATGTTGTGTTTGAAGGTTGCTAGCGCCTCGCATCCCACAACCAACGATCTGATTTTTCTTTGTTAGGAACCACGCCCGTAATTGTCCGCCGATTCTTCTGGCTGCTGAATTATATGGCTAAGGTCATCGGCGTCTGGTGGTCGCACATATGTGCACTGGAAGTTATCAAGGAATGCGGCTTCCAGGTCCTCCCAACAACCGATTGACTCTGCTGGCAAGCTGTTGAGCCAATACCGAGCTGGTCCTTTAAGCTTGAGTGGGAGGTATTTGATGGCATGTAGATCATCACCGTGGGCCATGTGGATATGGAGGAGATAGTCCTAGATCCAGACCGCAGGATCTGTGGTACCATCATATGATTCGATGTTTACGAGTTTGAAGCCCTCAGGGATTTGATGATCCATTACTTCATCTGTGAAGCATAGTGGGTGTGCGGCGCCTCAGATAATATATCACGACGTAGCTCATATGAGCTTTGTCTATTGTGTTCGCCCGCCGGGTTTGTCTGTATCCGGCGTGACGGTAATCATCCCGAGTCGTTGGGCGCCCACGCGATCTATAGATCGATCTTGTATGCTTTGCCTTATCCTCCAATATATCTCGCAAGTCCGGCGCATTTTCCCATGCCTTGGTACTTTTTGAGCGGCGTCAGGGCGTGGCTTGAGCGGAGGGCCGAGAGGCTTCTCTGTCGCGGCCATGGGGTGGCCAGTTTGCCATGTCGTGCGCTGGTGACGTGGGTGCTTCCTCCTCTGATCGAGGCAACAACATGCGTTTGGGGTAGCTTTTGGAGGGGCGTTCGAGTTCATACTCTTCGCTGCAAGGACTTCACCATCCGCCGCCTAGCAGGTCTTGGTCAGCTCTAAGCTATTGCTGCTTTTTCTTGAGGCTGCTTGCCATGGCTATGAGCCTGCGTTTAAAACGCTCTTGTTCGACGGGGTCCTCGGAATGACGAATTAAGCCGCCGCCGAGGCTTGCCTCGCCTTCGGAGGGGGCGATAATTATCGCCCTCTACCTCTCTTTCTGCCAGACCGTCAGGCGGACTTGCTTCTCCTCCTCCCTTTGAGTCCTGCCGAGGGGTCATCTTCGCACCGTCCGGGTATTATTGTCTCCGTGCCGGAATCGCCGCTTTTACCGTGGCTGGATTTAGAGCGGCGCCACGACGCCGGCGCTTGGGTTGTTTCTTGAGGGGTCATCCTCCGCCGCTCCATCGCCATTCCCATCTTTTGGGATGACCACCATGTATATGTCATATGACAGGTGGCCTTCCAAAGGCTCGTAGGCGCTGGTTCTGGTTATCTCCAGCATCGCCGCCCATACCGCCGATGTCTTGGAGTCAAAGTCGAGCATGTCGGTTAAATCATCGACAAAGGCTACAAAGTGGGTGGTGGTGGGCGTTGAATTTCTTCGCCGTCTCAGATCCCAACCTTCCCGACCGTAGTCCGCCAGGCTCTCCAGATAAAGAGAGAGCCTTTAGTGAATTCAGGATGTCACCAAAGGGCGAAAAGGAAAGATGTCCGTGGAAGTGAACTCCATGACCGTGCCCAATCGGATTCGATTGGGGCGCTATGGAGGATTCGAGTCCGGAGAGGAGTCCGACACCACGGAGTCACGGTCTTCGCAGCGACAGGATGGGGTTCGCCTCAATCGCCAGAGATCGTAGCCCCGAGGCGGTGTCCAACCACTCGCCCTCGATCGCTAAACCGCCCGGTTAAGGGTCGAGCGGCATCGGTGCGGCCTCTAGGGCAATCGCTCGCGGTAGAGCTAGATCATACCCATCGAGACAAGGCACGGCACGCCGCCGGGCTCGAATCCGTCAAGATCAAGTCTCCGCGACATCGGCCGATAGTTCAAGCTTCCAAATTTGACTCGATGGCCAGGGGCGAAGCTTCGATCTTCTCCAGATGGCCTAGCGAATTGGCCCGCAGCAGTAAAGCCGCGAATCTGACGATCTGTCCGGAAGAAAAGTCTCACCCTCTGATCGTCGCCGCTGTTGATGATTGAAGGAGCCATCGGGCCTATAGGTGACGACACGCAGGAACTCTCAATGAAAGCATCAATGTCGGTGTCAAACCGCGGATCTCGGTAGGGGGTCCCGAACTGCAAGCGTCTAGGCGGATGGTAACAGGAGACAAGGGACACGATGTTTTTACCCAGGTTCGGCCCTCTCGATGGAGGTAATACCCTACTCCGCTGATTAATATTGATGATATGGGTAGTACAAGAGTAGATCTACCACGAGATCGTGAGAGGCTAAACCTAGAAGCTAGCCTATGGTATGATTGTTGTTCGCCCCACGGACTAAAACCCTTCGGTTTATATAGACACCGAATAGGGTTAGGGTTACACAGAGTCGGTTACAATGGTAGGAGATCTACATATCCAGACGCCAAGCTTGCCTTCCACGCCAAGGAAAGTCCCATCCGACACGGACGAAGTCTTCAATCTTCTATCTTCATAGTCCAGGAGTCCGGCCAACGGTGATAGTTCGGCTATCCGGACACCCCCTAATCCAGGACTCCCTCAGTAACCATAATTGATAAACCGTCCTCACAAAAAAGATGATCTGGATACTTCAAAATATACATACTGAATTGAGTGGAAAGACATTAACATAGACCATTCTCAGGACTCACCACACACCAAAAGCGGCAGTACTAATAAACAATACAGGGTTCACAAACACAAATCAAGTACTGAACAATAGTACTTACTACAGACAAGCAAAGTTGCACTCATTAAACTCTGCAGACTATTTCTTGCCACCGACCTACGGGATGAACCCCGCATAACTGACTAGGCCATGGACTTCGTGAGAGATTTATACATGCACCATCACCATCTCGTCAACCTTGGAGAACCTAACAGAGTGGTCTTTCCACTCATAAACATGATGATGAAGACAGGCCGCATCAGATTTGTTGGGAAGCTTTACAAGAAGCACACCCTTCGTAATCAAAGGCACATCCAAGCAATTTTTGTGGTCAAGTACAACCTCGAGAACACGCCTGGCAACAATGCTACAGGAAAACACTAGTTCAGGACATGTGGCGACAAGGACACATCAGCTGGATAGTTTAGCAGTAGAAATCATCCTCAGGTCTTCCAGTTCAGATGGCATGACTTTGAGAACTTTATCTCCACCGCGAACCTGGTTCTAATTCAAACAGAAACCATATTTTATTACTACCTCCATTCAGAAATATAAGATGATTTTCAATATTACTCCGTATATGACTACATATACACACAGAAATGAGTGAACAAAGACACTAGAACATGTCTTCAAAGGCATGAGAGCAGAGGGATTACTTGCAATATCCATAACACAAGTTATCGAGGCAAATATACCCTTTTCAAAGGTAGCATTGATAAATTATAGTACTCCTCCGTCCCAAAATTCTTGTCTTAGATTTGTCTAGATACGATGTATCAAGTCACATTTTAGTATTAGATACATCGATCTAGACAAATCTAAGACAAGAAATTTGGGACAGAGGGAGAAGTTGAAAGTAATCTATAAGAAATCAGTGTCAACCTCTCGCATGTTTTGGTCAAAAGAGGAATTTAGAACCGCTATTTGGCACACAAAATCACATGCAAGATCACCCGAAAAGTTGTACTACTAGTACTAGTACTGCATGTTAGATGAAAAACATGATCAAGATCGAGAAAAAGATCGCCAAGAAGAGATATTACCTAGACTTGCTCAATGAGGGATCCCGGAGAGGGGCTTGGACAGGCAATGGCTTTGAGCTTGTCTGCATGTAGTCACGGCGGGTGCTTGCTTCTTCGCACCATGAGCCTCGACAGGTTTTGGCCAGAGCCATAGACATCACTTCGGCCGGTGCTCCAGCGTCCATCAAGAAACTGTCAAATAGAAATAAAAGAAAAGAAACCATAATCACAAACCCAAAAGAAGAACAGAGAGGGAGTTATAGGATCAGTCTCGGGTTGCAAGACCGGCCTTGGCCGTAATCAACACCATTGATGCGCCACCTTCCTTCTTTGGGAGAGAAGAACAATGGCGTAAGCGGTCGGGGTTTTCTTGAAGAAATGAGGAACAAGATGAGGGAGAAGCGAGTTGGGTAGAGAGGAAGCTAAGAGAGAAGAGTGAAATGATGGTTGATTCGTCCGTCCAACTTACTGCTGGAAAGGAGGGGGTTTTGTGATTTGACGGCTCATTGGGCATTACTGCGACGCTTCGATCGGGGTAATCTACCGTCACTCTACTACGGAGTAATTTAGTGCATGGCTGGTGGACCCCGATGCTGGCTGTCCCACACGTCGGTGGAAGTGAGTAATTTAGTGCATGGCTGGAGGTGGATCCACACGGTAGAGCGTGTCCACTGTTTTTCTGAAGAAAAAAATGATTACAGCAAGCGTTTCCACTCTTACGACGGAGTGCGAAACACGGCAGCCACTTGAACATACACAGTGCTCCTACTACTAAGCATGTGCAATGGTTCATACATCAGTACTACATAATCTTGTTGCTAGTGTAGTAAGATATGACGACAACAAATGATGTTGTGCGCATGTCAACTATATGAACAGTAATGTAGTAACATAGTACCGCTTTTTCGACTGTCCGGTCGAGAATGAACGGTGAGATCAATGTTAACAGAACTAGGTCTACAACGCACGGAGAGTACGGTGCTACAGTACTCCACGAAACATGAACCATATGAAGCACGAATAGTGTTAGGCAGGGTGTATGAAGGGTGCACGGGATGGGAGCAAAAGTTCCCTTCTCGGTCCACTTTTGGGTGTTTGGCAGAGTGCATGAAGGGTGCATGAGTCCACACTAGTAGGTTAACACAAATACACGAAGAGGAAACAACTATATTGAGATGAGAATGCAACCAAACACACCCACACGCTTTGCTCTACGGTAACTGATCTGCAACGTCTGAGTTTGATCCAACGGTCATGTTGCGCCGAGACATGGACATGCCCATGCAGAGGGCGCCTAAACACCACTGAAGTCCCTATGCTTCTCGAGGCGCACGACGTTGGTGATGCAGGGGGAAAAACGGCTGAAAGGCAATGCAATCTACGGGAAGGTGGAGGGAGCCAGCTGAGGAGCGAGTAATCTTTTGGTTTTCACCATGGTAAAACACCAGTCGACGGCTTCTCACATCAGGGAGCAGTGGGTGTTACAGGCGGAGTCATCATGACTAATTGCTGCCGCGCCTGTTCCCGTCAATCAAAAAATTAAAAATCCTGCCGTGCCTGCTCCCGTCAATCAAAAAATAAAAATCCTGCCGCACTCAAACACCAGAGCAACGCCACGGTGGATATTTAAATTTACCTGCCGGCAAGTAGATAAAAAAGGGGTGAAAAAACAAATGTGGGGCGGCCTAGCTAATCGGTCGAACTAGCCCAACTAGCTAGCCACCATGCTTCACTGATGTACTTGATGGGAAAGGTGGTCTTTCGTGATTTGACGACTCATTTACTTGCTTCGGCAAAAACGCGCGGTAGGGTGCACCACCCGGGAGGACCTCGAAACCGTGCGGTAGGGTGTGACATGTCTCGGCACGGAGGAAAAATGTGTGTGTAAAAATTTACTGTATCAGACATAGTACCTATGGTTCGACCTCGGGACCCAGCCAGTCGGTCGAAAACACCCCACTAGCCATACAACTTCATAATGCTAACATGGCATGGAGGATATGTGTGGTTAGCTCCGTCTCAACCAGCCACAACTTCTCTTGTTCTAGGCGATTCTTCTATTTTCCAAGCTTTTTTTAGTTGTAATAACACCACGGCAAGCTAGCACCGCTCTTCGTGTGTGCCCGTGCAAAGGTTAGATGATGGAGAGAAGAGAGAGATCGCAGACCTGGGACCCACCAGTAAGTGAGTCAACTGTCATGCACGTGTTGAAGAGGCTCTCCCTCAACTCTACTCAACGTAATACTATATAAAATCAAGTTATGGGACAAAGCCAACAACCGTTGTTGTTTCAGGCTATCGACTTACGCTTTGTAGTCCAGGTTGCCAGTTCGAATCTCGTCTTTCAGATTTGTTAGTTTTAGGTCCAAATTTGATTGATGACAAGTGGGACCCCCGTGTGTTGTTCCGATATTTCAGTGTAGGATGGTTTTTTTGAACAAACACTTTGCGCGGTTAGACAAGTAGCGGCACGAGTTACACGTATTTTGCAAGTTTACGAACAAAAATGATAGTGGCATAGAATATCACATCCACCCCGCAGCTTAGATGCTATGGTGATACGAGTTTTTACACCGTTGGAAGTGAGATCCAATGGCTTGGGAGTAGTCTTTGTAATTATGCACAATTTCCAAACTCTCCAAAGGGTTTTTTGCAAATATAACATTCAGGCCTCGTGCGTGCCGCTGCATCTTGGATCCAACGGCTCCCCGTTGCTCATATTAGGTGCTCCCCGTAGCTTATTTACCCGCTACGGTGATATGAGCATCTAGGTCATATGATCAGTGATCAGATGGCACATGCGTAGTACTTGTACTTTCTGCGCAATTCCCAAACTCTCTCAACCGTATATTGCAAAAACATTCAAACCTCCTACTGTGGGCCATTAGATCTCCGTGAACTCGTATCACCATAGAATCTACGGTGCGGGAGCACCTCATATTTTCCCGTGCGAGAAAACATAAGGTGCTCTCGCAGCTTGGATGCTACGGTGATATGAGCTTCGAGGTCGTTTGATCTGAGATCCAATGGCATCTGAGCAGTCCTTGTGCTTGTAAGCAGTGGCCAAACTCTTTGGGGGCTTTTCTGCAAAAAACCATTCGAACCACCGAGGAGGTGTTGGGTCACAAATCCAACAGCTCCGAAGAGCTTGTATCACCAAAGCATCTAAGGTGTGGTAGCACATGATATTCTTACATATAGGAGAATATGATGTCCTCCTTCATCTTAGATGCTACGGTGATACGAGCTCGAGGTCGTTGGATATGGGATCCAAGGGCATCTGAGTAGTTTTCGTACAAATTGTGTGCAATTCTCAAACTCATCAAGGTTTCCTGTAAAAATATTAAGACATCATGTGAGCTGCTATATCTCAGATCTACAAGCTCCAAGCAACTCAGATCGGCATATAGCATCTAAGGTATGGGGCACATGATATTCTCCCGGGAGGAGGGTGGGGTGCACAACCAATCGGTGGTTGGGAGGGTGGGGACAAATATAATCTAAACAACCCTAAACAGAGCTTCACAATTTTATCTAAGGTCGAGGGGTTGACCCCCGACAATCATAGCTCCGCCTAATTAAACACAACATTTGCATGTACTGTAGTACTAGACTTAATATTCATGTTCGTTTTAAATATTGAATTGAGGACCATGCATGTCTTACATTTTACTCCCTTCATTCCTAAATATTAGTCTTTTTAGATATTTCAAATGGACTGGCACATACGGATGTATATAGACATATTTTAGAGTGTAGATTCACTTATTTTGCTCCGTATGTAGTCGCTTGTTGAAATCTCTAAAAGACGAATATTTAGGAACAGAAGGAGTATTTTTGAATTCGTGTCATACATGCATGGTTTGGAAAAATAGATGCACTATACTTATTGGATTGTTGTTGTGTTCGTGTGTGGGTGTGTCTGTGTGTGTGGTCATATGCTTGATACATACAAAGTTTTCTCACCTCCATATTGTTCATCTTTTAAATTTGAATTTGCATTGAAAAATTTACTAGAGATACCATGAAATGTGAAATCCACGTTGAGATCACTATATCACAAACTCACTCTAATTCAACAACTCGTCATAAATTAATTACCACATTGAGAATAGTATTTTCAAGGAATATACGGGCATTGTAATACACATAGATTCGTTCGGCAATTTAAAAGGTTCCGTTCATATTCTCGAATGGTAGGACCCAACGGCATACCAGCCAGACCTTGGCAGGCTCGTGTTGATCCTAAAAAAAATAAAAAATAAAAACGGGCTCGTGTCCTTCTGGTGGCGTGCGTGGTATGCACATTAGGCAACCCCAACCAGTCGAGCCTCCATGTTTCGAGTCGAAATATCTGGCGGCCAGAATTCCAGCCCTAGGAAATTCCCCTCATGTCCCCGGTCCATAATGACTAACGATGAACAACGGAAGGATGCTTTAGTAACTAGACAACGTTACCTACCATGCCGAGCATGGTTCAATTCCCTCGGTCACCGCTCGCCAAGGTCACCCATCAACTGCATTGCCTAGTACTACTACTACTACTACTACACCAGGATGAGCACATAATTGAGCCCGTTTGTTCGTGCTGGTACGGAGGGATTATCCTTTTGCTCTGCATATATAACTTGTATGAAGTCTAACTAAGCAAAATGTTTGACCAAATCCTTTCTTAAGAAATACAACAGGATAGATGTATGGCTTGAAAATTTATTGCATGATGCAGGTTATGATATTGTTTCGAATCCTGGATCTTAAATTTCAGAAAATCCAAAAGTGACCATAAATTCTTGAAACTGAGCATGGTCACGTGATATGGCACAAATATTACTTCGTAAATTTTTTGGGACAATTGCATTTTTACCCCTAGTTGGTTCCTACCCATGGGTTTTGCCCTTACTTTTCGAGCTTGCTCAGTTTTGCCCTTACTTTTTCCGTCGTGGTCCCTCGAATGCCCTTTGACCGTTCGACAAAATTCATAACTAATTCATATGAACTCAGAAAAATGCAAATAAGATATCAAAATGTTCAGATAAACATTACCTTTATGTGCATATCATTTGTATTCAGGACAAAAGCACCCTTAAAACTACCTGAGGTAATTAATGTTATTAACATTATTAAAATTAAAATGTATAAACAATATTTTTTCATGAATAAAATTACATGCAAATGTAGGTGATGTTTTTGAACATCCACGATATCTTATTTGCATTTTTACGAGTTCGTATAATCTTGTTATGAATGTTGTAATGACTTTGACCATTATTTGGAAACTTCATAACAAGTTGATACGAACTCAGAAAAATGCAATGAGATATTAGGATGTTCGAAAACATCACCAACATTTGCATGTAATTTTATTCATGAATATATATATTTTATACCTTTTTATTTTTAATAATGTTAATAACATTAATTACCTCAGGTAGTTTAAACGATGTTTTTGTCCTAAATGCAAATGATAGGCACATAATGTTAATGTTTATCTGAACATTTTGATATCTTATTTGCATTTTTCTGAGTTCATATGAATTAGTTATGAATTTTCAAAGTTTTGGTCAAACGGTCAAAGGGCATTCGAGCGACCTCGATGGAAAAAGTAAGGGCAAAACTGAGCAAGCTCGAAAAGTAATGGCAAAACCCGTGGGTAGGAACCAACTAGGGGTAAAAATGCAATTGTCCCAAATTTTTTCTTCAATTTGAGACAAGCTGCTTATGACAAGTTGCACAAATGAAGAGCCAAGGTATTTTGGAACAAAGACATGTCACGTTAAGGCGAACACTTTCACTATTGAAACCGTGGGCGCCACGTGCACACACGAGTCCCGCTTCTCATCGGCAGTGCCGTCCGAGCAAGCGTGTGAGTCGACGGGGGCGTCGAGAAGATCGCTGCGCCCGGGTGGCAGGAGGGCGGCGAGCAGACCGCTGTGCAGGCTCAGTGAGAGGCGAGCCCTTTGACCAGGCTCCGCCGCCCACCTTCGTTCCAACTGCTCCCACTTTTAATGTCGCCGGTGCCGCAGTTTAAAATCAACCCTGCACTACCCGGTATCGCTACAATCTTCTCTCTTCCTCTCCGATTCTCCTGTCGTCTACCTCCAACCAGCCTGGCCTAAACATACGCCATGACGCGTCACGATGGTCTGCCCTTAGTCTTCCAGTTTCCTGAGGAAGACACCCAGCCGGAGTCTCAAGAACATAAGGCGCTTTGGGACGAGCTTGAACTGGCCTTGCAGGAAGACGCCGCTGTCCCGCTCCGTGCTCCGATCCTGTCGCCCGGCAAGGCGGCGCCCATCCCGTGGCATTGATGGGCTGGGAGCCGCACATTGTTGCCGAAGCTTGATGCCA
Source organism: Aegilops longissima (assembly GCA_021605205.1). Taxonomy (NCBI): domain Eukaryota; kingdom Viridiplantae; phylum Streptophyta; class Magnoliopsida; order Poales; family Poaceae; genus Aegilops; species Aegilops longissima. Next base: position 374,772,230 of record CM038680.1, on the reverse strand, counting down.
TGGGGTTCCACGAGGTCCCCGCCGACTTTCACGCGCCCGTGCAACTGCCAACGCATGCGCTTCAAGCGTCACCGACGCTAAGACGCCCGTGCCGGTGCCGATGCACCTGCCAACGCATGCGCTGCGCACTGACGCGTGCGCCCGCGCGCTGCTCGTGCACACGAATATCTCCGCCAGCGCGTTGACAGCGCTGTCCCTGCAAGAAAAGCGGTGCCCCCTCGCCGGCATGGATGGCCGCTGTCGACCGCTTTCTTGCACCAACGCCAGTCGTCTCCTCCCGCTAGTTGACTCGCTCGAAAGTCCAGAACATTTTGGCCTTCCTTGAAGCTAGCCCAGCGTCCAGGAGTACGCCAACAACGATGCAAGGCGCCGCCGTCGCCGTCAGTCAGTGGCCCGACTGAAGGAAATATGCCCGAGAGGAAATAATAAAGTTATTATTTATTTCCTTATTTCATGATAAACGTTTATTATTCATGCTTCCAAAACTTCTTTGTGATTTTCGGTCTGACCGATTCATCCATTTCGGTCATACCGAGATCACTAAGTCGATCTAGGTTTTCATCTCGGTGCAACCGATTTGAACTTTTCAGTCACACCGAGTTGCTGTAAGTGTTAACAGTTATGCATCTCGGTGCCACCGAGTTGTTCCACTCGGTCACACCGACAGTGTCGGGCTATATATTCTCACGGGCAAAATTTGGAAAACTTTCTCCGAAAATCTTCGCCCGCGCATAGCTCGCTCTGCCTACTAGGTCTCCGGATCATCGACTTCGTCGCCAGCCGCCTCCTGTCGCTGGTCTCCGCCGCCGTCAATGGATTTCATCTCCGCCGTTGCCGCCGTAGTGAGTTCACCACCGAACTAGGGTATGAACTTGATCACAGTGCTATCCTCGTCTGATTCTCAGCACATTGTGTTCATAATGCTTCTTGCCACGATTGAAGGATCTCTATCCAGTCAAAACAATCCTTAGAATAGATGTGATTTGAAAATTTAGGGTTAGGTTTCCGCCAAAACCATCTCGGACCCACCGAGTTGAAAAACTCGGTCCCACCGATTTGGCTAAAGCCATTGCACTAGTAACTCTCGGTCTGACCGAGAATTACAAATCGGTGTGACCGATTTTAAAACTTTGTGAAACCCTAGCAGTCTCGGTGCCACCGAACTGTGACTCGGTCTGACCGAGTTCACTAGTTTAGGTTCCAAAACTGCTTCGGTATCACCGAGTTTGAAAATCGGTAGATCCGAAATGCTTTCGTGGAAAACTAAAACTAAGTTTTTGAATCATTCTTTGCAAAAATCTCTGCATTTTGTGATGCTCATCCACTCTACCTCATCTATAACTATTCACGGGGTCAGCAATCAAGTGTGCAACATGTCGCACCAAAGTGACAGCCGAACAAGTCAAGAGCAGATTCACATGAGTGAGGGCACTAGTCCCTCTAGCAGCTCGAGATGAGGGGGCAGGAGCACTCCCAGCAATTTTCCCAAGGCTGCCACTAGGACAAGGAAGAAGAAACCTCGAGTCCGAGGATGAGGATTATGTGGCGCTTGAGGATGAGGCTATTTCAAAGAAGAAAGTACTCAAGAAGGAGTATAGCTCAACTGCAGTAAAGCCAGGGATGAAGATCAAAAGGCCTGCAGGAAGACAACCAATGTCCAAAGCCAGAGTCTCCACTCAAGCTTCTTTGGAATCCCAACCGAAAGATCCTGCTGCAGAAGGAAAGAAAAGGAAGGAAAGGGTCAAGAAGACCATGGCCAGAGTAATAGGAAAGCCTTCCATGATGGAAGAAGAGGAAGAACAAGAGGTTGCTGCACCAGCACCCAAGGCACAAAAGCTGATGGGTGATGCTATAAAGTCAGGGGCTGCAACTTCAAAGCCCAAAGAAGCACGCAAAGCTGCCTCCAAGCCCAAGAGTGCACCTAAGAGGAATACCAAGAGTATACCAGCTGCTGAAAAGAACAAGGCACCAGTGCCTGATGTTGCTGCCGAGGAAGATGATGAAGGGCAAGTCCTAAGGAAGCTCAAACCCAAGATTCCAGACCACAATGATGCTCATCCTGTGGCTGAAAACATGAAGATCAGGAGAGACTTAGGGTTGAGGCTATGGAGAGAGTCAGATCCATATACCACCAGGAGAAGGACTGCTGTAGATTACAGGTTCCACACAAAGGAGCAGCAGGACTTCTATGAGACAATCTTGTTGGACAAAAAGCCCATAGTGTGTGATATGAGGTGGGTCGACTGGACCTACATACAGGAAAATGAAGAACACTATCCTGGAGTGTATGACAGCTTCAGTGCGTGTGGAGTTGCAGATTTTGTTGGGCAGAAGCTCACAAACTGGAATGACGAGCTCATTATGCAATTCTACTCCACAACATTTCTATCCAGATGGCGGATAGTTTGGATGTCGAAGGAACGAGATACCAATCAACCATTGAGGAATGGGCAAGTCGATCAATGCCCCAAAGGAGAGTGAAGATGACTTGGACGTTTATGCCAAGAAGAAGATGGATCATAACTCTATGTCACGGATGTACAAGGAGATCCCGGATGAAGCACTTGAGACTTTCAAGTTTGGATCAGTTCATTTTCTTACATCGGGGCTGCCAACGATCAAGCTGGATCCTAAGGCACACTCTGTTGCCCAAATCAGGTGACCACAACATGATCAGAGGGCATGCAATTAATTTGCTGCACATTTTTTATGTGCCCCAGAAATTCAAGGTCATGAGCCTCATAGTTGAGACTATCAAGAGGACAGCAACAGACCAAAAGAGAAGCTGTGGATATGCCCCACAAATCCAGGAGTTGATTAACTCAAGGATGGGCACAGGGAAGTATCTGCTGGATAAGGAACACTTAGTTCTCTATCCTGACTTTGAGGACAATCAAGTTGTCATGACTGAGAATGAACCATCATCAGTACAAGCTCAAGAGAAGACGGAGAAAGCAAGGAAAGAGAAGGCTGCCAAGATTCCAACTCTAGCAGAGGCATCTGAGTACTTTTTGAAGAACAACCAGGACCAGATTTGTTACTTGATAGAATCAACTCTGCGGATTGAAAAGGGGTTGGCCACCCTAACTCAAAACCAGGAGAGCCTGGAAAGAATCATGGAACAAAAATTCTATGATCTTGATGTCAAAGTAACTGAGATTCAGTCAGTTGTGGAGCAGCTACATGATGACATGCAGGAGAGGAAGGGCAGGACAACAACTGATGCATTTGCCAGAGTGCCTCGAGCTTAGAGATCAGCTGCAGAGCCAGTACCAGACACCAGAGTCACTTCATCTGCTCCAGCTAGAGCTCTAGCGCAACCAGCTCCAGCATCAACTCCATCAGCTCCTTCCACATCAACTAAAGTCTTCGTCCAAGGAGCCATCTCTACGCCACCAGTAGAAGACCAAGCCTGAGAGACGATATAGTCCTATGCATTTTCTAGGAACTTTTTGGTAACTTGTTGCCAAAGGGGGAGAAATATGTATAGATCATAGGGCTTCGAGAAAGAGAGAGAGAGAGAGAGAGAGAGAGAGTTTGCTTTTGTTCTCTCTTGTCTTCTTGGTTGAACTTTGTTTGCTTTTGATTGCTTGAGATACTATGCTATTACCTGTGAGACATTGATGATCATGTGTTTGATCATAAGCTACACTTATGCTTGTTATGATATTATCTTACTTACCCTTATATGATCATTCACTTTGCTTGGTGATGAGTGCATGTATTCAATCCTTATTATTTTGAGCGCTCCACCAAGATGTATGTGACATGGAAGAGTAACCCATGAGCCTAATTCCTTGTGCATTTGCAGCCCAAAGCAAATCTTAAAATATGCACAAATTTAGGGGGAGCTCTTGCTTATCACATACTTCTCAAAGCGACGATGTTTTTCAATCTTATTATCATTTGTCGAAGCTTTGTTCTATATGTTGTCATCAATTACCAAAAATGGGGAGATTGAAAGTGCAACTATCCCTAGGTGGTTTTGGTAATTCATAACAACATATAGCTCATTGAGCTAATGCTATTCCAAGACAAATATTTCAGGAAAGCTCAATGAATGGCATGGCATGGATGATGAAAGTGGATCCCTCAAAATATTAAGGACAAAGGATTGGCTCAAGCTCAAAAGCTCAAGACTCTACATTTTACATTTTAGTGATCCAAGATCACATTGAGTCTATAGGAAAAGCCAATACTATCAAGGAGGGATGAGGTGTTGCTTAATGAGCCTCTTGCTTCATGTGCTTAGTGATATGCTCCAAAACCCTCAACTACTTTCTCACATCCACATATGACCTAAACCTAAAGTCAAACTCGGCCCCACCGATTCTTTCTATCCGGCGCCACCGAGTTCAAATGTCATAGCCACTGCCACAAACCCTAGGCAAATCGGTTTCACCGATAGGGATCTCGGTCTCACCGAGATAGGATTGTAATCTCTATGTTTCCCTTCGTAACGTTTCGGTCTAACCGAAGTGAGCGACCGGTCCCACCAAGATTGTAATGTAAACTCTCTGTTTCCCTTTCGTAACTTTTCGGTCTCACCGAAAGAGCGAATCAGTCCCAGCGAGTTTACCTGACCAACTCTCTGGTTAGCTAATTACCAAAATCGGTCTCACCGAGTTTGTGTAATCGGTCTCACCGAGATTAAGTTATGCCCTAACCCTAACCATATCGGTCCTACCGAGTTGCATGCCAGTCCCACCAAAAACCCTAACGGTCACTAGGTTTACTGAATCGGTCCGACCGAGTTTGTTGATTCGGTCCCACGAGTTTGGTAAATTGTGTGTAACGGTTAGATTTTGTGTGGAGGCTATATATACCCCTCCACCTCCTCTTCATTCGTGGAGAGAGCCATCAGAACAAACCTACACTTCCAACTTACCAGTTCTGAGAGAGAACCACCTACTCATGTGTTGAGGCCAAGATATTCCATTCCAACCACATGAATATTGATCTCTAGCCTTCCACAAGTTGCTTTCCACTCAAATCTTCTTTCCACCAAATCCAAATCCTGTGAGAGAGAGTTGAGTGTTGGGGAGACTATCATTTGAAGCACAAGAGCAAGGAGTTCATCATCAACACACCATTTGTTTCTTCTTCGAGAGTGGTGTCTCCTAGATTGGCTAGATGTCACTTGGGAGCCTCCGACAAGATTGTGGAGTTGAACCAAGGAGTTTGTAAGGGCAAGGAGATCGTCTACTTCGTGAAGATCTACCGCTAGTCAGGCAAGTCCTTCGTGGGCGACGGCCATGGTGGGATAGACAAGGTTGCTTCTTCGTGGACCCTTCGTGGGTGGAGCCCTCCATCGACTCGCACAACCGTTACCCTTTGTGGGTTGAAGTATCCATCAACGTGGATGTACGATAGCACCACCTATCGGAACCACGACAAAAACATCCGTGTCTCCAATTGCGTTTGATTTCCCCAAACCCTTCCCTTTACATTCTTGCAAGTTGCATGCTTTACTTTCCGCTGCTCACATACTCTTTGCATGCTTGCTTGTTACGTGAATGTTAAACTTGTGCCTAAACTCCATTTAAACCTAAAGAAGTTAAAAACTGCAACTTTGGCACTTAGTGTGTAATCACCCCCCTCTAGACACCTCTTCTCAAGATCCTACAAGTGGTATCAGAGCTTTGGTCTCGAACGCCTACTCGCGCGTACGTACGGCCAGGGCTCGTGTACATGGTTGGGTCGAAACAGAGAAACTGCGTCGTCGTCGTGTTCATGGGGAGCCAACCGGCTGGGTCGGAACGGAATGCGTCGTCGTGTTCATCAACGTGGATGTACGATAGCACCACCTATCGGAACCACGACAAAAACATCAGTGTCTCCAATTGCGTTTGAATCCTCCAAACCCTTCCCCCTACATTCTTGCAAGTTGCATGCTTTAATTTCCGCTGCCTATATACTCTTTGCATGCTTGCTTGAATTGTGTGAAGATTGCTTGACTTGTTCGAAGATAGCTAAAATCTGCCAACGTCTAAAATTGGGAAAAGGTTAGGTTTTTAATCGGTCAAGTAGTCTAAACACCCCCCTCTAGACATACTTAAAGGTCCTACACTCCATCATTTATATACGTGGCCAGGGGGCACCCCATAGACACAACAATTGATCATTGATCTTTTAGCCGTGTGCGGTGCCCCCTCCACCATAATCCACCTCGGTCACATCGTAGCGGTGCTTAGGCGAAGCCCTGCGTCGGTAGCATCATCATCATCGTCATCATGCCGTCATGCTGACGGAACTCTCCTGCAAAGCTCTGCTGGATCGGAGTTTGTGGGACGCCATCGAGCTGAACGTGTGCATAACTCGGAGGTGCTGTGCGTTCGGTACTTGGATCGGTCGGATCATGAAGACGTACGACTACATCAACCGCGTTGTCATAACGCTTCTGCTTTCGGTCTACGAGGGTACGTGGACAACACTATCCCCTCTTGTTGCTATGGATCACCATGATCTTGCGTGTGCGTAGGAATTTTTTTGAAATTACTACGTTCCCCAACAGTGGCATCCGAGCCAGGTTTATGCGTAGATGTTATATGCACGAGTAGAACACAAGTGAGTTATGGGCGATACAAGTCATACTGCTTACCAGCATGTCATACTTTGGTTCGGCCGTATTTTTGGATGAAGCGGCCCAGACCGACATTACGCGTACGCTTACGCGAGACTGGTTCTACCGACATGCTTTGCACACAGGTGGCTGGCGGGTGTTAGTTTCTGCAACTTTAGTTGAACTGAGTGTGACTATGCCCGGTCCTTGAGAAGGTTAAAACAACACTAACTTGACGAACTATCGTTGTGGTTTTGATGCGTAGGTAAGAAAGGTTCTTGCTCAGCCCGTAGCAGCCACGTAAAACTTGCAACAACAAAGTAGAGGACGTCTAACTTGTTTTTGCAGGGCATGTTGTGATGTGATATGGTCAAGACGTGATGAGATATAAGTTGTTGTATGAGATGATCATGTTTTTTGAAGTTATCGAATCGCGAAGCCTTATGGTTGTCTCTTTATTGCATAAGATGCAAGCGCCAAATAATTGCTTTACTTTATCGCTATGCGATAGCAATAGTTGCAAGAGCAATAGTTGGCGAGACGACCATGTGACGACACATTGATATAGATCAAGATGATGGAGATCATGGTGTCATGCCGGTGACGATGGAGATCATGGCAATGTTTTCACAAGATGATGATGGCCATATCATGTCACATATTTTGATTGCATGTGATGTTTATCTTTTATACATCTTATTTTGCTTAGTTCGGCGGTAGCTTTATAAGATGATCTCTCACTAAATTTCAAGGTATAAGTGTTCTCCCTGAGTATGCACCGTTGCGAAAGTTCTTCGTGCTGAGACACCACATGATGATCGGGTGTGATAAGCTCTACGTTCAAATACAACGGGTGCAAGACAGTTTTGCACATGCGGAATACTCAGGTTAAACTTGACGAGCCTAGCATATGCAGATATGGCCTCGGAACACTAGAGACCGAAAGGTCGAGCATGAATCATATAGTAGATATGATCAACATAGTGATGTTCACCATTGAAAACTACTCCATCTCACGTGATGATCGGACATGCTTTAGTTGATTTGGATCACGTGATCACTTAGATGATTAGAGGGATGTCTATCTAAGTGGGAGTTCTTAAGTAATATGATTAATTGAACTTTAATTTATCCTGAACTTAGTCCTGATAGTATTTTGCAAATAATGTTATAGATCAATAGCTCGCGTTGTTGCTTCCCTATGTTTTATATATGTTCCTAGAGAAAACTAAGTTGAAAGATGATAGTAGCAATGATGCGGACTGGGTCCATGATCTGAGGTTTATCCTCATTGCTGCACAGAAGAATTATGTCCTTGATGCACCGCTAGGTGACAGACCTATTGCAGGAGCAGATGCAGACGTTATGAACATTTGGCTAGCTCAATATGATGACTACTTGATAGTTTAGTGCACCATGCTTAACGGCTTAGAATCGGGACTTCAAAGACGTTTTGAACTTCATGGATCATATGATATGTTCCAGGATTTGAAGTTAATATTTCAAGCAAATACCCGAGTTAAGAGATATGAAGTCTCCAACAAGTTCTATAGCTAAAAGATGGAGGAGAATAGCTCAACCAGTGAGCATGTGCTCAGATTGTCTGGGTACTACAATTGCTTGAATCAAGTGGGAGTTAATCTTCCAAATAAGATAGTAATTGACAAAGTTCTCTAGTCACTATCACTAAGTTAATAGAACTTCGTGATGAACTATAATATGCAAGGGATGACAAAAACAATTCCCAAGCTCTTCGCGATGCTAAAATCGGCGAAGGTAGAAATCAAGAAAAACATCAAGTGTTGATGGTTGACAAGACCACTAGTTTCAAGAAAAGGGGCAAACGGAAGAAGGGGAACTTCAAGAAGAACGGCAAGCAAGTTGCTGCTCAAGTGAAGAAGCCCAAGTCTGGACCTAAGCCTGAGACTAAGTGCTTCTACTGCAAAGGAACTGGTCACTGGAAGCGGAACTACCCCAAGTAATTGGCGGATAAGAAGGATGGCAAAGTGAACAAAGGTATATTTGATATACATGTTATTGATGTATACTTTACTAGTGTGTATAGCAACCCCTCGGTATTTGATACTGGTTCAGTTGCTAAAAGAAGTAACTCGAAACAGGTGTTGCAGAATGAACAGAAACTAGTTAAGGGCGAAGTGACGATGTGTGTTGGAAGTTGTTCCAAGATTGATTGATCATCATCGCACACTCCCTACACTTTCGGGATTAGTGTTGAACCTAAATAATTGTTATTTGGTGTTTGCGTTGAGCATGAATATGATTTGATCATGTTTATTGCAATACGGTTATTCATTTAAGTTAGAGAATAATTGTTGTTCTGTTTACATGAATAAAACCTTCTATGGTCATACACCCAATGAAAATGGTTTGTTGGATCTCGATTGCAGTGATACACATATTCATAATATTGAAGCCAAAAGATGCAACGTTAACAATGATAGTGTAATTTATTTGTGGCACTGCCGTTTAGGTCATATTGGTGTAAAGCGCATGAAGAAAATCCATGCTGATGGGCTTTTGGAATCACTTGATTATGAATTAGTTGATGCTTGCGAACCATGCCTCATGGGAAAGATGACTAAGACTCTGTTCCCCGGAACAGTGGAGTGAGCAACAGACTCGTTGGAAATAATACATACTGATGTATGCAGTCCGATGAGTGTTGAGGCTCGCGGCAGGTATCGTTATTTTCTGACCTTCACACGTGATTTGAGCAGATATGGGTATATCTACTTGATGGAACACAAATCTGAAACATTTGAAAAGTTCAAATAATTTCAGAGTGAAGTGGAAAATCATTGTAACAAGAAAATAAAGTTTCTACGATCTGATCATGGAGGAGAATATTTGAGTTACGAGTTTGGTCTTCATTTGAAACAATGCGGAATAGTTTCGCAACTCATGCCATCTGGAACACCACAGCATAATGGTGTGTCCAAACATCGTAACCGTACTTTATTAGATATGGTGCAATCTATGATGTCTCTTACCGATTTACCACTATCGTTTTGGGGTTATGCATTAGAGACTGCTGCATTCACGTTAAATAGGGCACCATCTTAATCCGTTGAGACGACACTATATGAACTGTAGTTTGGTAAGAAACCAAAGTTGTCGTTTCTTAAAGTTTGGAGTTGCAATGCTTATGTGAAAAGGTTTCAACCTGATAAGCTCGAACCCATATCGGAGAAATGCGTGTTCATAGGATACCCAAAGGAGACTGTTGGGTACACCTTCTAATCACAGATCCAAAGGCAAAATATTCTTTGCTAAGAATGGATCCTTTCTAGAGAAGGAGTTTCTCTTGAAATAAGTGAGTGGGAGGAAAGTAGAACTTGACGAGGTAATTGTTCCTTCTCCCAAATTGGAAAATAGTTCATCACAGAAATCAGTTCCAGTGATGCCTACACCAATTAGTGAGGAAGATTAATGATGATGATCATGAAACTTCGGATCAAGTTACTACCGAACCTCGTAGGTCAACCAGAGTACGGTCCGCACCAGAGTGTTTTTTTGCATGATTTCAAGATTTTGACCTGATTTATGAGAAAAGAACTTAGTCCGAAGAAGACGGTGGATGTTGATCCAGTAGCAAAATTGTGCTTCCTATTGATTCTGGAAATAAAGAGGACCAACCAGATTGCCCCAGTGGATAAATAAGGAATACAGAAACAAAAACAGCATTGGACCGATGGATAATAGAACTGAGCTGGCCAAATGGTAATCCTATTCTGGAGGTCATGTTACTTGATCATGACGAACCTACGAACTATGAGGAAGCGATGATGAGCCTAGATTCCGCAAAATGGTTTAAGGCCATGAAATCTGAGAAGGGATCCATGTATGAGAACAAAGTATGGACTTTGGTTGACTTGCCCGATGATCGGCAAGCCATTGGGAATAAATGGATCTACAAGAGGAAGCCGGACGCTGATAGTAGTTTCACTATCTACAAAGCTCGAATTGTCGCAAAATGTTTTCGACAATTTCAAGGTGTTGACTACAATGAGATTTTCTCACTCGTATCGATGCTTAAAATTCTGTCCGAATCATGTTAGTAGTTGCCGCATTTTATGAAATCTGGCAAATGGATGTCAAAACTGCATTCCTTAATGGATTTCTTAAAGAAGAGTTGTATATGATACAACCAGAAGGTTTTGTCGATCCTAGAAGTGCTAACAAAATGTGCAAACTCCAGCGATCCATCTATGGACTGGTGCAAGCATCTCAGAGTTGGAATATACGCTTTGATGAGTTGATCAAAGCATATATTTTTAAACAGACTTGCAGTGAAGCCTGTATTTACAAGAAAGTGAGTGGGAGCACTACAACATTTCTGATAAGTGTATGTGAATGACATATTGTTGATCGGAAATAATGTAGAATTTTCTGGAAAGCATAAAGGAGTATTTGAAAGGAGTTTTTTCAAAGAAAGACCTCGGTGAAGCTGCTTACATATCGAGCATCAAGATCTATAGAGATAGATCAAGACGATTGATAAGTTTTTCTTTCAATGAGTACATACCTTGACAAGATTTTAAAGTAGTTCAAAATGGAACAGTCAAAGAAAGAGTTCTTGCCCGTGTTACAAGGTGTAAAATTGAGTAAGACTCAAAACCCGACCACGGCAGAAGATAGAAAGAAAATGAAAGTCGTTCCCTATGCCTCAGCCATAGGTTCTATAAAGTATGCCATGCTGTGTACCAGATCTATTGTATACCCTACACTGAGTTTAGCAAGGAAGTACAATAGTGATCTAGGAGTAGATCACTGGACAGTGGTCAAAATTATCCTTAGTGGAGTAAAGATATGTTTCTCGATTATGGAGGTGACAAAAGGTTCGTCGTAAAGGGTTACGTCGATGAAAGTTTTGACACTGATCCAGATGACTCTAAGTCTCAATCTGGATACATATTTAAAGTGGGAGCAATTAGCTAGAGTAGCTCCGTGCAGAGCATTATTGACATAGAAATTTGCAAAATACATACGGATCTGAATGTTGCAGACCCGTTGACTAAACTTATCTCACAAGCAAAACATGATCACACCTTAGTACTCTTTGGGTGTTAATCACATAGCGATGTGAACTAGATTATTGACTCTAGTAAACCCTTTGGGTGTTGGTCACATGATGATGTGAACTATGGGTGTTAATCACATGGTGATGTGAACTATTGGAGTTAAATCACATGGTGATGTGAACTAGATTATTGACTCTAGTGCAAATAGCAGACTGAAGGAAATATGCCCTAGAGGCAATAATAAAGTTATTATTTATTTCCTTATTTCATGATAAATTTTTATTATTCATGCTAGAATTGCTTTAACTGGAAACATGATACATGTGTGAATACATAGACAAACAGAGTGTCACTAGTATGCCTCTACTTGACTAGCTCGTTGAATCAAAGATGGTTAAGTTTCCTAGCCATAGACATGAGTTGTCATTTGATTAACGGGATCACATCATTTGATTAACGGGTGATTATAAAGGAGCTCTACAGGTGTCTCCGAAGGTACTTGTTGAGGTGGCGTATTTCGAGATTAGGATTTGTCACTCTGATTGTCGGAGAGGTAACTCTGGGCCGACTCGGTAATACACATCACTATAAGCCTTGCAAGCATTGTAACTAATGAGTTAGTTGCGGGATGATGTATTACAGAACGAGTAAAGAGACTTTGCCGGTAACGAGATTGAACTAGGTATTGAGATACCGACGATCGAACCTCGGGCAAGTAACATAGCGATGACAAAGGGAACACCGTATGTTGTTATGCGGTTTGACCGATAAAGATCTTCGTAAAATATGTGGGAGCCAATATGAGCATCCAGGTTTCGCTATTGGTTATTTACCGGAGACGTGTCTCGGTCATGTCTACATAGTTCTCGAACCCGTAGGGTCCGCACGCTTAACGTTCTGTGACGATTTTGTATTATAAGTTATGTGATTTGATGTACCGAAGGTAGTTTGGAGTCCCGGATAAGATTGGGGACATGACGAGGACTCTCGAAATGGTTGAGACGTAAAGATCGATATATTGGACGACTATATTCGGACATCGGAAAGGTTCCGAGTGATTCTGGTATTTTTTGAAGTACCGGAGAGTTACGGGAATTCGTATTGAGCCTTAATGGGCCATACGGGAAAGGAGAGAAAGGCCTCAAAGGGTGGCCGCACCCCTCCCCATGGACTGGTCCGAATTGGACTAGGAAGGGGGGCGCCCCCTTCCTTCCTTCTCCTTTTCCCTTTCCTTTTTCCTATTCCATGTGGGAGGTGGAATCCTACTAGGACTAGGGAGTCCCAGTAGGACTCACACTTGGGCGCGCCCTATGAGGGCCGGCCTCCTCCTCCCTCCATCCTTTATATACGTGGCCAGGGGGCACCCCATAGACACTACAATTGATCATTGATCTTTTAGCCGTGTGCGGTGCCCCCCTCCACCATAATCCACCTCAATCATATTGTAGCGGTGCTTAGGCGAAGCCCTGCGTCGGTAGCATCATCATCATCGTCATCACGCCGTCGTGCTGATTGAACTCTCCCGCAAAGCTCTGCTAGATCGGAGTTCGTGGGACGCCATCGAGCTGAACGTGTGCAGAACTCGGAGGTGTCGTGCGTTCGGTACTTGGATCGGTCGGATCATGAAGACGCACGACTACATCAACCGCATTGTCATAACGCTTCCGCTTTCGGTCTACGAGGGTACATGGACAACACTCTCCCGTCTCGTTGCTATGGATCACCATGGTCTTGTGTGTGCGTAGGAACTTTTTTGAAATTACTACGTTCCCCAGCACCGACGACACACAGAGCACGGCAGAGGAGCCGCTTCCCACCGCAAGACGCCCCCGCCACCGCTGGGTAATCTAAATTTGCCATGAAAAACATTCGGATTGCCATGCTTAAAAGCCGAACGTTTATCATTTCCGTTTATTTTAGATCGATCGTCGTATAATTTAAAGTCGGAGTCAGACTGAACGAAATCTATGGTTTGATCAATTGAATGTTCTGCTAGAGCCGTATCAAATTAAATATAAAACATCATCAAGCCACATGTATTCCTTGTCATCCAACGACCTAGACTGCTTCAATGTCGAGCGCTCAACACGTTTAGCGTGCAGTTAATTTCATGCCAAAAGTAGTGCTAATCACATAATAACACGCAAATAATATCCTGCTTAATATCCGCATGCACTTAATATACTTCCAAATTAACATGCACGTACACACTGACTAGTGCTGCTAGCACGTGAAACTGGTGCCGTAACTTGTGAACGCGTCCAGATATTGTCAACGGCAACATCGCCCGCGAGTTCTTCGTGTTTGCCCGTGCGTCTAAACGCAGAAGGGGAGGAGAGAGATATCACACATGGAACCCACCAGTAAGTGAAGGCGAATAGTACTAAAAATAATATTACATGTTATCCATTAAATAGGCCGTGGTAATATAAAAACATTATGTGAACAAAGGGAGGTACAACAAACATTGCTGTTCTACGTATGTTGCCTACTGACGTGCGGCTTGAAGGCCCTGGTCGCATGTTCAATCCTCGTCCTTTATTTTTTAATTTGTATATGGGTCCAAATTTGTTTCATGACATGTGGGCCCCTCGGTGTGTAGTTTGTAGCACTTTAATTTATGGGTCGAAATTTATTCCATTCCAAGTGGACTATGGGTGTGTAGTTTTGTAGCTTATTTATAATAAATAAAGAGAACAACAGAGTTTTTTGCAATAATACCATGGTGCGACGTTGAAGGCGAGAAAGGATGTGCGAGAGAGCGATGGCCGAGCCAGAGGAAAATCAACTAGGGGAGTTGCGGGGGTTGCAATAGTGTTTGGAGTAGTTGTGGGCCGAATGCTACAAAAATATAATCTAAACCGACCGGAATAAATGCCTACACAAATTAATCCAAGGTTGGAGTGCCCCTTGCAATTTAAATAGCTCCGGATTTGTGAGGGATGGAGAGGTTCAATGTGTGGAAGACACGGCGTGAGAAAGCGAGGTCAATCGAGAGACATATAGATAGAGAGACAAAGTGAGTGTGGTCAGACATTCATTGAACATATATATATATGCTCTGGAGAGATATTATCCGATTGAGCTTTTGGCAAGGGTGAGGGCTGTAAAATAGAGCTTGAGAGATGATCCAGTCACAGACGTGTAGATATATTTTGTGCGTGAGAGGAAGCAAGGTCAATCGATCACATAGGGCCGTCGTGCGATCGAAAGAGTGAGACGGGTTGGAGAGAGTGACCTAGATAGACAATCTGCGTGAGAGAGTATACAATGTGAATAAGTTGAATTGGGCTCAAACATGGTGATATATCGTTTTTGTCCGAGAAAGAGCGAGGTCAATCGAGACATACAAAGAAAGAGACAGAGAGAGGGAGATAGAGAGGGGAGAGAGAGAGCGAGAGAGAGAGAGAGAGAGAGAGAGAGAGAGAGAGAGAGAGAGAGAGAGAGAGAGAGAGCATGGCCCGCCATGAGGTCGAAAGATTGGGGGCGGCTTCGATGGACTGACCTAGATAGACAATAAACGTGAGAGAGTATAGAGTGTGTCGGTCGAGGCCCAAACAGGGAGATATATCATTTGTGTGTGAAAGAAAACGAGGTTAAACGAGACTCAGATAAAGAGAGCGAGATTGAGCGAGTGTGGCCCGCCGTGCGGAAGAAAGAGTGAGACAGTCTCGAGGGAGTGACCTAGATAGACAACGTGCGTGCGTGCGCATGAGAGGTTGGGGGGCTAGATAGGCAATGCATGTATTTAGCGCGAGAGGGTGAGAGGGAGAGGGAGAGAGAGAGAGCTCTGCATGGGGTGCAATGGTGGGCGTGTGAGGTAAATACATTTGGTAACAGAGTGGAAAAGGGGGGTTGTGTAGTTGAGAGAGTTAGAGATCGAAACATGGAGAGAAAGAATGGATGTGTGTTGGAAACCGATAGCTTCCTAAGGTGGTTAGGAGAGGAAGATTGACCGATACAGGAAGTATGTAGCATGTGTGCGGGGGATAAAACAATATTTGAATGTAGATAGTACGGGACTTAATATCGATGTTTCAATTCGGTGTACATTGTAAGATTTGAACTAAGGACCACGCATATTGGTAATTATTTCGAATTCGTGCCATACTAGGTTTCGAAAAGTTGACATTGACTCGATTTGTTGTGCTATTTTGTAGGTCATATGTTTGAATCCATCCAAAAGTTTTCTCACTACCATGGTGTTCATCATATACATATGAATTTGTATTAAAAAAGTAGTGTGGATACAGTGAAATGGGAAATCCACGTTAGAATTGGAGATCGCTATGTGTCACACACTCTAATTCAAATAACTAATTATGTGACACACACTCTAATCCACGTTAGCGTGGATACCGTTTCGATTTTTTTCAAATAACTCCTCATTAATTAATTTATAGTATATCATTTCGAATGACTAATTATTGCAAGGAAAACACGGGCATGGTAATACATACAGATTCATTTGCAAATGAAGGAAGATACGTTTGCATTCCCAAATGTAGGCGCACCAGGCAAACCAGGGTCGTGTTGTGGTGGTCGCGTGTGTCGGACGGACGCTTAGCACCCAGCCACCCACCCCCTCCCTCCCTCCCCCCCCCCAAAAGGACGCCGACAAAATAAGTTCGCGCTTCCACGTTTCGGATTGAAATATCTGGCGGCCCCAATTCTAGCCCTGCAAAATCTCCCTTCTCCACCGACCCCTTCCGCGCCCAGATTGCTGAAAGCCCTAATTCGCCGCCAACCCAAGCAAAGTTCGAATCGCCCCTCGTCTCATCTCTTTCCCCACCTCTATGCCGGACCACGACGACGAAGATGATGGTTGCGCTTCGCCACTGCACCGGAGCTACCTCATCTACGCCCTCGTCCACCGCACCGGGTGATCCACCGACAATGTCGGCCGCCGCAACTGACGTGCCTCACAGACACCGACTTCCACCACATCAGGTGTGCTTCACCGACGCCGTCTCCCAGCTCACTGGGGTTACTTCACCGAGCACATCGTCGCACCTCCGCCCGCCGAGGCCGCTGGGGCTTCACCAACGGTCTCGTCCACCGCATCATAGCGCTCCGCTGCCACTCAAGATCTGCATCCGTGCGCGGCCAGCCAACGCCAGCGCATCACCCTCAACGGCTCTGAAGTGACCCGCACTCTAGCTAGGCGAGCATGCCAAAAGCCGGCCGAAACTAGGTATCCACACATCACTCCCTTGTGCACTGTTCCGACGATGTTTGGATATCCTTTCACTGCTCTCTTAGCTTACACGCCTATCCAACTCTGACTTTAACTCTTATTTCTTCTGGAGATATCATCTGAAACAAGCAAATCCATTTTTTAGTGAAGCATGATGGTGCTACGGGATCTGGTATACATCCTGCACACCTGTATAACCTTGTAAGTATCAGTCCTCCGGTACAACAGCAAGGTCGATTCCTTTTATTTGATCAACCATTCGTCATGTCAAAAATGCAGAGGGGGATGCAAGGAGCACAAGGCCTGCACATCCAAGCAAGTGGTAACATGGACTTGTACATGGAACATCCCAAGCGCAAGCAGAGTTGCAGTGAGCCTGTACAACGAGCTAGCGTAAGTCCCTGCATTTCATTTAATTTGCATTGGCATTCGTGTATGATTTGTGTGCAGTGGCGGATCCACGAATTCAAGTTACTAGGGGTGAACATTTAACTTAAAAAATACGAAGGTACTTGCACTCCGGAAATCAACATAACTTGAGAAATGTGAAGCTACATGCACTCTGAAAACCAGCTAATGATCCAAAGTAGTTCAGATTATAAACACTAAATGATGCAAGCACCAAAAAACACAAAATGCAACATGGTGTACAAGGACTACAAACATGGTCTGTACCTGCTTGAATTATTTGTTCTCTGGCTGAAAATATCAAAGTGTAATTGCACCTATAACCAGTGCGCAAACTGCATATCAATATATCTATCCTGCACAAGTATGCCAATAGTTTCAAACAACAGATTAGAAAAGTATTTATGCTAAGTTGTCATGATACGGGGACTTTCTGGTAGATGGCCTCGACATTTCCTCAAGCCATGAAAATGCACTATAATTTGCTTGTCATCAATGCCTGCAAATCTCTGTCTCTCTCAACATAGCAGATCATCATTAGACACTAAATCCTTCAATGGGAGCTTGCAAAATGCTTGCATTAGATGCCTCATTAGACACTATATGTTCATCACCAGGAGCATGTAAAATGTTTGCATGAAATCCTTCATTAGCAGTGTGTTCATTAGACACTTCAGGCTCAAGAACAACATGAGCTTGGATGTTTGCACCGGAAACTTGATTCAGTCAGTTCAGTATTGATTGGTGGAGTTATAAAATAAGTAGAAATTGGTTTCATTTTATCATAGATTCCCTACATACAAGCAGTTTTACAACACCGTCAGGTTTAACTATTGGCCAGAAATTGAAGAGTTGAATTAGATATAATCAGGGATGTGATGTACCTGCTCGTTGCGCATGCTACTCTTGCAAGCTGTGACTGTCCGTTTGCGCAAGCTCGATGCCATGCCCGTGCTGCCGCTGCTGCCTCCCACGCAGGCTACACCCAGGGTTGGATCTTCATCTTCTTGCCCTTCCGTTCGCTTGATGCCCGACGACCACCCTCCAACGAGGGCGCGAGGAAGTGTTGTGTCGGTCTGTCCAGCGGCGGCTAGGTTAGGGGCGAAACAGATTGGAAGCTGGAGCGGATGAGTTGGGATTGTTCCTGCTGTCGATCGATATGGGAGTCGCTCGTTTGGGCCGCGAGCCTGCTATAGGGCCTGCCTTGCACTTATGTTATTGGCCTATCCAAATTGAAACATTTTTCTTCATTTTTTACATTGCCTGCTCGTGCGTTGGGACGAACAAAACTAGCCTGGGCCAACCTGGACGACTCAAACTAGGTGCACACTTTCGAGCCACCCGAGGAAGCCGCCCATACCAGCCCCTATGGCGGCGTCGCCCCTTTTTGCGTGTATGATTGGGGTAGTGAAAAATATTCCAGTGGCGCTTTTGATTTACCCACAGAATGGTTGAATTGCTTGTTTCTGTGAACTGAGTTCACCAATAATGTGAAGGATGCCAGTCTTTTCATCCTATTGTATATTGCTTAGATATCGATATGCCAAAAGTAATCGCATGAAATATATAGTAAAAGCCAGTGTGATGTGTGTGGCTACAACTAGTCTGACTACACGTCCTCATATAACATATCAAAGACGCACCATCTTACCAGATTAACCATTCGACTTACCAATGCAGTGTGGGAAGAAAGAAGTATTGGGACTGCGTATCCAAGCAATTGATGCCATGGACTCCTTCATACAACCTTGTAAGCGAAAAAGAAGTTGCAGTGTGCCTGTACAAAGAACTAGCATAAGTTCGCCACACGCTTCTCGAATTTTAGTTAGCCACTTATTGCAAAATTGTTCAATTACGTTGCTTGGCTTAATTTAGTTTGCTACTGATTACATAATGCCACAGCCTGTTAATCCTATTATAGACTGTGCCTATCTATGTGTTTGATACTTACTGTTAAGAATTACTTGTTTGCCTGAACTTAAATAGCTACTTGTTTGTTAAACTGCTTTGCTGCTGCAACAACGGGTTATAATGATGTTAATAACTACTTTTCAGCATCGAATTGAAACTCTTTAATTCCTTGTTTGTTTAACTGGTTTGTTGTTATAACTCCCAGTTGAGATGTCTTGCTAACTTCAACTTTTCTGAATCCAATCGGAACTTTAATGGCAAAACAGGTTAGCCCTAGATCAAAGAGCGAGGTCCCCATGGACATTGTATCATCCCACAACAGTGGCACTGGCCCAATCATGCATTATGAATTGCCAACTGCTGCTGCTCTAGAGGCTAAACTAGTGGTAGAAAGAGATTCTGCTTCTGCACTTAGAGATGAAGTTGACATGTTGAGGAAGCAAACAACACAATCAGTAACAATACTCAAGACAACCATTAAATATTTGGTGGATTTCAAAACGAAGCAAGCTAAGACTGACCACATTGTTAAGGTCCTGAAGGAAAAAAGGAAATTAAATTCCCACTTGGTAAATCATAGGTGAAATGTTCTTTCCATCGTTGAATAACCTTTGTGTTGTTTGTTCATGTAATCAATCAAACATTTGTTTTAGAGATCATGTAATAATTGTTTTTGTTTTTTTGTTTTTTGGTTTGTAATTTTATTTGAGCACAAGTCTGTATTAATTGATAAGACTCGGAGACATTTCATTTTGATTGATGTGCCAGACATACAAATATGCCAATCGGGCTGAATGTGCATTCAGCAATAATAGTAGTATAGATGGACCATAAGTGGCACGCATCGAAAATGGACAAGATGCTGTAGTAGCTTGGCTAAAAAAAGGATGATGTTGTAGAAAAAAAAAGTACAGCGGCCTGGCTTATGTATGTTAGTTGATATTATTGATCCATATATCCTATAAGTGTTTATATGACTGTTAGTTCTGTACATTCTTGGTTGATTGACTCGGTATTTGAATCTTGATACATCGCTTGTGTACATATCTAAATGGGAGTACACATTATGCTGCGTGTGACATTTGAGTTGGAGATGAAGTGTTCCAAATATTCGAATTCACCTTAAACTAGATTCTAGCTTCTGAATTTGAGTATCGACATTTGTAAACCATATTCATATATGACACTGGAATACATCTTTGTCATCCTTTTGAAGATATATAAAAACACATAGAATGATTTATAAAGATAGGAATACAAAATGGATTCGAATTTAGTTGCCAGGGTAAACGTGGATGCTTATTGTCCCAAAATATGAAAGAAGCGGCACAATGTCCACTCCCACATCGGCTGCCGAAGCCAAGTGTTTGGGAGATGGAAATTACTGTCTACCCATTACACGGACAATCCATCGGCCCGATTTCCACTGCTCTAAATAGGGGTAGGATAGTAACTTCAATTAGACGTGACACGACCGCCTCTGAGCCCATTCCGACACGGTGGGCGCCAAACATGGGTGGCACAACACATTTGATTCAAGCTTGTCTGAAAGACCTCTGTTTCTCCCTCCATTTCCCCATTCATACACGGTGGGCGGCAAAACAAACTCGACTCGGGCGAAATCGATGTAGGCAAATATTTTCAATAGGGGCAGGTTTGTAACTTCACTCAGACGTGACACAACCGCCCTACCTGTCAGCCCCGTTCATACACCGTGGGGGCCAACCATGGGCGCCAACCACCCTCTCCTCGCCCGAAATCGCTCTGGGAAAATATTGGCGAGATGCGAGATTATCGTCGTATCCCCAATCGACAAGACATCCAAATTTTAAACGGGGGCTAAGTTCGTAACTTTCCCATATTTCAGACAGGCGCGTCCCAAAAACGTGGTTCCCGGTACCTCTCCCTCCCCATTCATACACCGTCCGTGCTAGAACACCATCCCCACACCAGCCTTCGTCCGCCACCCCATCCATCGCCGTCGTCCTCCACCCCATCCATCGCCTCCGTCCTCCACCACATCCATCGCCACCGTCCTCCACCTTGCCGGAGCGCCTACCAAGACCGCGTCATCCACTTCTAGAGATGGAAGTTTCTCATCCACGGCGACGGACCAAGAGCCTTGCATCACGTCCTCTCGCTTCATCGGCGCTATCATCCTATTTGCCGGGGCCGCTCACACGACCTTCTCTTCCACCGCAACGGGACTTATCCCCCGATGCACCCGTCTACCGTCGTAGATCTGCTTCAACGCCACCGACAACCATCACACCACCGATGCCTACACGGCGCCGCAAGAGACGTGGTACTTCATATCTCCTCAACTTTTTGATCTCAACCAGAAAATGGATTTAACTTGGTTACTCTAATTTCTTTTCAGCTCTTAGAATTTAGTTCTTAGTTTGAAGCAAACAATGGCTGCTAAATATCATTTCTCCGGTTTCCCCCTTTTATGATCACTATACGATCAGAATACGTGCTTCGTGTCATAATAGCACTGCTCCACCCATCAAGCTAAACAAGCTTAGTTGTTCAAATATGAATCTGATATCATTAAAATAGAGTCATTTAATTGGTCAGCTAAATGTTCCTAAATTAGTTCCAAAAAATGCATGTTCGCTGCTCGGGTGTGTATCTCTACAGGGTGCCCACGGTGGGCCGGCCCAACCTGAGATTTTGGGTCGTCCCAGGCCCCGATTCCCCTCGTTTCTCAAGGCCTTCCGATCTCTACTACTTCACCGCCGCCTGCGGGCGACTTGCCATCCCAGACGGCATGACTCTAGGAGGAGATGCTTGGACTAACAGTCGAGTCGCCGCCCAATAGCGTCACCGCTGCCGGGCGCCCGCCGCCCTACCTTCCCAGTCCGCTCAGGCTCAGCGGCAAGCACACACTAAGCCAACCCGATTTATCCTGAGATACGTCCTCAACACTCAACAACCACTCCTCATCACCCATTTTATAATTTATTCATTACTCATTAGGCAGGACTGTCATTAGGATTTGTTGTGTGCTCAGTGCTACCTACAATTAATGGTTCAGATGTATTTCAGTAATCTTTAGTACCTGTAAAGTTCTCAGGGTTTTCAAAATTCCGGCCCTAGGAACAGACACTAGTCATTTTGGATTGTTGGTCATAGTGACACTAACCCAGATTACTACTACAAGCCAGGTTTGTTGACAATTTTACTGGTCTTTCTTACTCATTCGATATAATATCCAATTATTCACGTCGATTAGTTGCAAACAATAGTGCTAGACAAACTTCTTGATTCAGCTTTTGGACGGTCTCTTACTGCAGTTACAATTCTGCATACTTGTCCTAGTAAGCTCACAAGTAAATGATTGATTCACTACATCTATGCTTGCCTTGTCATATTTGTTGTCAATATTATTTTAGGGTGGACCACCCTGTTTCTAAATACTGCAACCGTAGACATGAGTGAATAGTATTTCTCTATATGATCTCATCCATCATGTGTGGGCAATGAACACTGCATTGTATAGAAAGAAAGTGTCATTTCCAGCTTTTACATAGGCTTCGATCTTTTACATGGAATACAATCTCCCTACTTGCTTTGTGTCGCACTACCAACACTCCACCCTCGAAGCTAAACATTATGCCACTCATAATTCCTTAGTTTATTTGTTCAAATATGAATTTCATATGATTCTAATGTTCCTACTTCAGTTTTGAAATGTGTGTCTGCCTGTTATAGAGACATAAGGGGTTTGTATTTCTATGTGTGGTCCGTCAAGACGGTTGGGGGTGAACTTTGCATATGCAGGGTTTATAGGAGACACTCTTCGAGTTGAATCCATAATGCATTCCGTAGATAATCTGACTACTTTTATGGTTTCATGAATCTCAGATTCTGAACAACATCATAATGATTATGATCTTGCGCGCATGAAAAGAATAAAGCAGAACAATGCTATGGCTGTCAAACTTGGCATTAAGGGACTGAAATCAAGTCTGGATGCAATGCAATGCAAACACTCTCCACCTACAGATTCATGCTCAGAATATGATCCTAACAGTGATCCTGAGCTAGAGGGAGACCTAAGTCAATGTAGCTCCCTAGTGGAGGAGTCAGAGGATGATGCCCTATCTTATTCACCCATCAAGGTGCTTGCTCTAACTTTCCAAGGTTATATTGGTTGCACATATCTTGCAACTGATGCTTTGCATTACTTCTACTTTGTTGAACTACCATTAGCTTAGTTTACACATCGTGTATGTGAATACGCCCTGCCTATCCATTTTTAGTACATATTCCATCTGTCATCATACCATATTTATCCATTCAAATGTTGTTTTTGTGTATCATACGTTCAAAAGGAAGAGGGCGATTGCTGATCGTGGAGGAGCACAAGCAAAGTATTTTGAAAAGGTAGTGGCACCTGATAAATCAAATAGCCCATTAGGTGTAGTTGCAATATCATATGACCCACAAAACACCCCAACTCTAGCAGACTCTAGCCCTACTACACTGGTCATTTCTGATGCCCTAACTCAGCAGACCCCAACCGCAAAGAACATTATGATTATGCCATTGACATAGCACCAACTCTATGATGCAAAACCCCATTCCAAAAAGAGTACACCAAATCCAGTTGCCAAATCCTTTTCAAACCGAGAGAGCCCCAATTGTAGCAAATAGGACCCTGCTCCATTTCTTCCCAGTTTAGAAGACAAAGCTTATATTGTTGTCGAACTTTGTGCGATCTTTCCTTCATGGAAAGATTATACCGCAGAACGTATTTCCAGTCTTCCTCCGCAACTTACGCGTAAGTAATGTACTAATGTTATTCATTGTCATTACTGCATATGTTTCTGTCGACAGAAGACACAAGATTTCATTCTTTTAAATAGGCGAGGACCAAACTGGATAGTGAAGACGATCAAGGGTTGGTTGCGCTTTTCAAGCACTCGTTGATGAATTATCGTTCCTACCTAAGGCAAGCGCACTTCGATGGCAAACCTCTAAATGAAATTTATGTAAAGTCTCCGATGCTACATTTATCCGACGGTGACTGGAATAATCTTGTTACACATTGATCTCGGTTGCAGCTTAAGGTACTGTCTATGATATCCCATCACAATTTGAACTACATTTCTGCATTTTCCTTAACGTCTCACTTGTACGGAAACTGTTAGCAGGGGAACATTCATTCTCAAGGGACCACATAATCTCGCAACTATACTGCACACTGCATTGCTCTTGTGAGTACCTCTTGCCCTATATGACCATACTTACTTTCATAGTTGTTTGATTATGTAGCATCACTGCACATGTTAGCCTCATTATCGTCCATTTGGTGGACATTATAAGATCCGTATGGAGTCTTACATGAATTTAGAATCAACCCAATGCTTTTGAAGAGGTTTAGCTTTGCAATCCTCTTGTAAGGATTGAACGTCGTCTATCACTGTACTTACATTAACAGCTACTCCCTCCGTCCCATAATATAAGAACGTTTTGTATAGTACACCAGTGTTCAAAACAGTCTTGTATTATGGGAAGAGGGATTGGTTCATTGTGTAGCGTCCTGCATCTTATCTCCCTCGCCCACTGAGGGAGTCCTGGATTAGGGGGTGTCCGGATAGCCGAACTATCACCGTTGGCCGCACTCCCGGACTATGAAGATACAAGATTGAAGACTTCGTCCCGTGTCCGGATGGGACTTTCCTTGGCGTGGAAGGAAAGCTTGGCGATACGGACATGTAGATCTCCTACCATTGTAACCGACTCTGTGTAACCCTAACCCTATCCGGTGTCTATATAAACCGGAGGGTTTTAGTCCGTGGATCTAACAACAATCATACCATAGGCTAGCTTCTAGGGTTTAGCCTCTTTGATCTCGTGGTAGATCCACTCTTGTACTACCCATATCATCAATATTAATCAAGCAGAGTAGGGTATTACCTCCATCGAGAGGGCCCAACCTGGTAAAACATCGTGTCCCTTGTCTCCTGTTACCATCCGCCTAGACGCACAGCTTGGGACCCCTACCGAGATCCGCCGGTTTTGACACCGACATTGGTGCTTTCATTAAGAGTTCCTCTGTGTTGTCATCCTTAGGCCCGATGGCTCCTTCGATCATCGACAACGACGCGTCCAGGTGAGACTTTTCTCCCGGACAGATCTTCGATTCGGCGGCTTTGCATGCGCGGCAATTCACTAGGCCATCCGAGCAGATCGAAGCTACACCCCTGGCCATCAGGTCAGATTTGGGAGTTTGAGCTACACGGCCGACATCCGCGGAGACTTGATCTTCGACGGATTCGAGCCACAGCCAAGCGCGCCAGACTGTCTTGATGGGCACGATCTAGCTCTGCCACCGAACAGTGCCCTGGAGGCCGCACCAGCGTCCGCTCCGACCCTTAGCTCAAAGTCGACTCCGTCGATCGAGGACAAGTGGTTGGACACCGCCCAGGGGGCTATGATCTCTACGGCGATTGAGCCGAACTCCATTCCTGTCCTTTGCGAAGACCGTGTCTCCAAGGTGCCGGACTCCTCTCCGGACTCCGAACCCTCCGCGCCCCTGCCAATCGAATCCGATCGGGCGCCGGTCATGGAGTTCACTGCCACGGACATCTTTCAGCACTCGCCCTTTGGCGACATCCTGAATTCACTAAAGTCTCTCTCTTATCGGAGAGCCTGGCCGGACTACGGTCGGGAAGGTTGGGATGCGACGACGAAGAAATTCAACGCCCACCCACCACCCACTTTGTAGCCACTGCCGATGATTTAACCGACATGCTCGACTTCGACCAAGACATCGACGGTATGGACGATGATGCTGGAGACGACCAAGAACTAGCGCCTACAGGGCACTGGAAGGCCACCTCATCATACGAAATGTACATGGTGGACATCCCAAAAGATGGGAACGGCGATGGAACAGCGGAGGATGACCCCTCCAAGAAACAGCCCAAGCGCCGGCGTCGGGCGCCGCCCAAATCCCGCCACAAGTAAAACGGTGATTCCAGCATGGGAGATAATAACACCCGGACGGTGCGAAGACAACCCTCCAAAGCAGGATTCAGCACAGAGGAGGAGGAAGCCAGCCCTCATGATAGAGCGGCGATGCGGGGAGGTGGAGGACGATAATTATATGCCTCCCTCCGAAGATGAGGCAAGCCTCGACGATGACGAATTTGTCGTGCCTGAGGATCCCGCCGAACAGGAGCGTTTCAAACATAGGCTTATGGCCACGGCAAGCAGCAGCTTAGAGCTGACCAAGACTTGCTAGCTGACAGATGGACTGAAGTCCTTGCAGCCGAAGAGTACGAACTCGAACGCCCCTCCAAGAGATACCCAAAACGCAGGTTGCTACCCCAATTAGAGGAAGCAACACCCAAACCTACATCACCAACGCATGATGCAGCCGACCGGCCACCCCGTGGTCGCGACAGAGAGGCCTCTAGACCCTCCATTCAAGCCGCACCCTGGCGTCGCTCGAAAAGTACCAAGGCACGGGGAGATTCGCCAGACCTGCGAGACATATTGGAGGACAAGGCAAGGCAAACAAGATCGATCTACGGATTGCATGGGCGCCCCATGACACGCGACGATAACCGTCACGCCGGATACAGCAATTCCGGCCAGGCCGAACACAGTAGACAAAGCTCATTTGAGCTGCGTCGTGATATAGCTCAATAGAGAGGCGCTGCACACCCACTATGCTTCACAGACGAAGTGATGGATCATCAAATCCCCGAGGGTTTCAAACCCGTAAACATCAAATCATACGATGGCACAACAGATCCTGCGGTTTGGATCGAGGACTACCTCCTCCCGCGGTGATGATCTACACGCCATCAAATACCTCCCACTCAAGCTTAAAGGACTAGCTCGGCATTGGCTTAACAGCCTGCCAGCAGAATCAATTGGTTGTTGGGAGGACCTGGAAGCCGCATTCCTTGGTAACTTACAGGGCACATATGTGCGACCACTAGACGCCGATGACCTCAGCCACATAATTCAGCAGCCAGAAGAATCGGCCAGACAATTCTGGACACGGTTCCTAACCAAGAAAAATCAAATCGTTGACTGTCCGGATGCAAAGGCCCTTGCAGCCTTCAAACATAACATCCGCAACGAGTGGCTTGCCCGGCACCTATGACAGGAAAAGCCGAAATCCATGGCAGCCCTCACAACACTCATGACCCGCTTTTGCGCGGGAGAGGACAGCTGGCTAGCTTGTAGCAACAACTTGACCAAAAACCCTGGTAGTTCAGATACCAAGGACATCAGTGGCAGGTCGCGTGCAACAAGCACAAGCGCCGCATTAACGACGATAATGCTGAAGATACGGCGGTCAATGCCGGATTCAGAGGCTCTAAACCCGGTCAGCGGAAAAAGCCGTGCAAAAGAAATACTCAGGGCCCGTCCAACCTGGACCGAATACTCGATCGCTCGTGCCAAATACATGGCACCCCCGAAAAACCAGCCAACCACACCAACAGGGATTGTTGGGTCTTCAAACAGGCAGGCAAGTTAAATGCCGAATTCAATGGCATGGGGCTGCATAGAGATGATGAGGAGGAGCCCCGGCCGCCGAACAATAGAGGACATAAAGGTTTCCCCCCACAAGTGCGGACGGTGAACATGACATACGCAACCCACATACCCAAAAGGGAGCGGAAGCGTGCACTAAAGGAAGTATATGCGATGGAGCCAGTCGCCCCGAAGTTCAACCCATGGTCCTCCTGCCCGATCACCTTTGATCGAAGGGACCACCCCACTAGCATCCGCCACGGTGGATTCGCCGCATTGGTTCTTGACCCAATCATCGATGGATTTCACCTCACTAGAGTCCTGATGGACGGCGGTAGCAGCCTTAACCTGCTCTATCAGGATATAGTGCGCAAAATGGGCATAGACCCCTGAAGGATTAAACCCACAAAGACGACCTTTAAAGGCGTCATACCAGGTGTAGAGGCCAATTGTACAGGCTCAGTTACACTCGAAGTGGTCTTCGGATCCCCGGATAACTTCCGAAGCGAAGAGTTAATCTTCAACATAGTCCCGCTCATGGCGCCTATCACGCCTTTGCTTGGACGAACCGCATTTACAAAGTTCAATGCGGTGCCACACTCGCTGCATACCTCAAGCTCAAGATGCCAGGCCCTCGAGGAGTAATCATGGTCAATGGAAACACCGAACGCTCTCTCCGAACGGAGGAGCACACGGCGGCCCTCGCGGCGGAGGTGCAAAGCAGCCTCTCACGGCAATTGTCGAGTCCGGCTATTAAACGTCCGGACACCGTCAAGCGCGCCGAGTAACCAACAACAAGACCGCCGCACACGATCCGAGCATCGCCAGAGTAATCCGCCCCAACCCCAGCCCTCGCGAAATTGCGAAGCCAGCACTACACGTACATAACTACGCCCGGAGATATCATGGGCATAAGGGAGGGCACGACCACACGCACGCCTGCACGCGGCTCAACCGCACCGGGCTCCGATTGTGTCATTCTTTTCTTTTTCTTTTTCTTACTTTCAGGACTCCATTTTCCAGAATCCTGTCCGCACTAGAATTGCCGAATTCACGATGCAACAGCCAGGAAGCGTAAGTTACGCCGAGTGTCCGTGGTCTCTACTACGAGCATTATACCTGTTTTACATACCATCCCGCAGCTTAGACATGTTAAATAGTCCCATCCCTTGCTTATCGCACTATTTGTATCGTTCTGCTTTCATTGCAGTACCTTTTTGAATAAACAATACATAGCTTTTGCCTATTATTGCACTCCTTTCTTTATCTATATATATGTTCATTCATGACATGTTGCACCCGTACACTTTGGTACGACCAATACACCAGGGGCCTAAGTACCCCAAAAATATGGTGTGACAAGTCCGAACACTTTCACAAGTGCGGCACCCCGAACTTATAGCATTATATGCATCGGCTCCGAATCCTGTCTTGGGTCAATAGTTCGGTTTCCCTGGCTCCCATGTTTTGGTACCTTACATTCCGTTGTATCGGCTAAGGTAGCGCTGGGAGAACCACTGCGATTGTGCCCCGGTTGAGCTGGGTTGAGCACCTCAGTGGAGAAAGCTAAAACTGACCGTCATAATAGGGCGAGAGTCGGTCGCTGTTCGAGAGGTTTTTTCGGGTCCCTAAAGAATTATGCCGCTTAGAGCGAGGAGTCGGCATTGTTCGGCCAAGGCGTGGATAGCGCCCCGAACTCGGTCTTCCGAATACTAGGGGCTTCACCGAAATTTAAAATTATAGAATTCTATGGCTAAGTGAGAGTGTTCAAGCACTATAGTCCGGTTGCCTTGTTCGTTATGCTGAGCCTCCTCAAGGACCCAAGAATGGGAACAAGAGCGCCAAGTTTATCCCGAACACCCCAAAGACTGTGGCATGGGGGAAGCCAACGAATTGCCATCTCTCAAATTTGATAAACGGCCGCATGAAGGTAATATTTTAAATTCACAAGCGTTGCTTAACGATATGAACAAGTTTTCAGCGTCTGAGGATAACAAATGCGAGTCTATTAAAAATTACATCTTTGGAGCATTCACCGCTATAAGGCAGGCACCCTTCAGACGCCCTCATAGTACATTTCGGCTTGCGATGCTCCTTGCCCTTCGGTGGCCGTCCGTCACAAGCTTCTCGAGATCCAGCTTGCCCCAAAGCACTTTAGCACGGGCAAGGGCCCGACGGGCACCTTCAATGCAGACAGAGCTCTTGATGACTTCAATCCATGGACAAGCGTCCACCAGCCGCCGCACTAGCCCGAAGTACCTCCCAGGCATGGCTTCCAATGGCCACAGCCGAATTATGAGGCCCTTCATGGCCTGTTCGGCGACCTTGTGGAGCTCGACCAGCTGCTTCAGCTGGTCGCTTAGGGGCACTGATGTCCGCCTCAACATACCGAGACCGAACACCTTTCGTCGAGCTCCCTCCTTGGCGGGGTAGAACCGCAGCATCGGACACACTCTGAGGCAGATCTGCGAATGCCCCTGGAGAGCTCCGGATTCGGGTAAGTAATAGATAATCCACTTTCACATGCTTGCTTTGCATAAAGAATGCCTTACCCGCCGCTATATTTTTTAATGATTCAATTTCCTGGAGGGCTTTTTGGGCTTCGGCCTTAGCGGCTTTGGCACTCTCAAGAGCCGAGGCGAGCTCGGACTCTCGAGTCTTCGAGTCACGCTCCAAACTCTCGTGTTTTTTCACGATAGCCTGGAGCTCTTGCCTCACCTCCGCCACCCGTGCCTCTTGCTTCTCTCGCTCGGTGCGCTCCACAGCTGCTTTGCTTTCGGCCGTGGACACCGCTTCCTTCAGGGTCGCCACCTCGTTCGTGGCCCCTACGATAACCATGTTAGTCCTGTCATTTTTGGAACCAAATCCTTTCTATAAGGTATTACTTTAATAAGGTATTACTTACCTTCCTTGTCCTCGAGCTGCTTCTTGGCAAGGACGAGCTCGTTCTCGGACCGCTCGAGGCTCTGCTTCAATGCATTGACCTCCGCAGTCAGTGCGGCAGAGGTTAGCAGCGCAGCCTGCATTCCCATATTGACATATTTATGTTAGACTCCTGCGTACTCCCTCCGTTCCTTGATATAAGGTGTATAGATTTTTGAGAAAAAGTCCAAAATATAAGGTGTATTGTGTTTCACCACTCGTTTTAATAATTTTTTAAGGGATTTGATTACATTTCCTTATAAAGGGCAAGCTCCTCTATTTTCTCATGTCAATTAGTCATGTGCAATCTCGCCCAAAACTTGTGAAATTATCCATCCACGTGCGTTCTTTAATTTCCGTGCCAAAAACTATACACCCTATCTTTAGGAATGGAGGGAGTATATCTTTTTAGATCCTCAGTCCGGCTTTTCTTTCCAAACACCGAACTAAGCATCATGGGCTACTGTCTATGCGGTAATATTTTTACATATTCTAAACTTACTCAAAGCCTGTTAGAAGGCTGGTACAGGCTTCAGTCAGCCCGCTCTTGGCGGACTGAACTTTCTGGATCACCACACTCATAAAGTGCGGTGCTCCTCGTTGATGGAGGCGCCGTTAAGCGCCTCCAGCAAGCTGTCCGGTGCCTCCGGATGGACGAAGGTCACCGGCGTCGCAGTCTTGCCCTTCTTACGAAGGGGCCGCTTGCCGGACTTCGGAACCACTGAAGGTTCCAGTACGGAGTCCGGCACCGGCCCAGACTTAGAGCCCTCTGGGGTTTCGCCCCCTTTGCGCCCGGAGTCCGGGTGGTCGCCTTGCGGCGCCTCCAGGACCACCTCCTCCTGGCTGGGCCCCTTTTGGGACTCCATCGCGGTGTCGTCTGCGTCACGAGGAGAGGAGGCGGTCGGAAGTGAAGTGCTATTCACATCCGACGAATCCAGGGAGCCGCTCGACGAAACGTCAAGCTCGTCCTTGGGCGGGCTACATGGTTATATTCGGCGTTAGAAGACACTATGCGACAAATAAAAAGTCATGAGCTATTCCGGAGTCCGGACACTTACGATCTCGCCAGGGGCTTGGCCCTTGGTGGCCACTCCTCCTCGTCGTGGTCGGCGTTGGTGGAGAAGTCCGGAGGAAGGGTCCTTCCTTTCTTGACCTGCGGCCTCCCGGTCAGGCGGCCTTCCTTTTCTCTCTCCCCGCTAGGAGAGGCTTTTTTCCTCCTCCTCTTCCTCGGGAGGATTCCGCCTCGAGTCGCTCCGGACGACGAGTCCGACAAAGACTTTGGCGCTGGGAGCTCCTTCGAGTTCCCGTGGGCTTCTTCTTGGCCTTCTTCTCCGGCACCACGTGAGGTGCCGGAGCCAGCAGCCCCATCAATCGGGCGTTCGCTGGGTCTTCTGGCAAGGGGGCCGGACAGTTAATCTGTCCGGACATCTTCAACCAGTCCTGTCAAAGGTTAGGGAGTTTTAGATCCCGCATAGAGTCAAACTATGAAAAAAGAGTCCCATAAATGGTAAAATAACTTACCTCGCTGGCTTGACGCTGCGAGCTGAATCTATGATCTTCGGTAGCGGATGCGGGAGCTTCGGCGCCCTTGAACAGCACCTTCCAGCCATCTTCCTACGTAGTGTCAAAGAGCCTTTTCAGAGTTTGGTGTTGTGCCAGATCGAACTCCCACAATTTGAAGGCACGCTGTTGGCATGGGAGAATCCGGCGGATGAGCATCACCTGGATTATGTTGAAAAGCTTGAGATTCTTGTCCACCAGGTTCCGGATGCAGGTTTGGAGTCCGGACAGCTCTTCCGAATCACCCCACGTCAGGCCCGTCTCTTTCCATGATGTGAGCCGTGTGGGAAGCCAGATCGAATTCGGGGCCCGCCCATTGAGAGTCGTCTTGGCTCGGTGATGTAGAACCACCCCGATTGCCACCCCTTTATGGTATCCACAAAGGAGCCCTCGAGCCATAGGACTTTGGCCATCTTGCCAACCATGGCACCTCCGCACTCCGCTTGGCGGCCACCCACTACCTTCGGCTTGACATTGAAGGACTTCAGCCATAAGCCGAAGTGGGGCTGGATGCGGAGAAAGGCCTCTCACCCCCAGGCCGTAGTAGAACATGAGCCCCTGGACGAATGGGTGAAGTGGAAAACCTAGTCCGCGGAGGAAGTGGGTGAGGAACGCCACCCTCTCATGGGGCCTGGGGGTGGGAATGACCTGCCCCTCGTCGGGGAGTCGGTGCACGATGTCGCTGGACAAGTATCCGGCCTTCCGCAGCTTTTTGACTTGTCCCTCCGTGACGGAGGAGACCATCCACTTGCCTCCTGCTCCGGACATGGCTGGAGAAGGTTGAGGAGGATGTGCGGACTTGGGCGCCGGAGCTCGAAAAGTGAAATGGATGAGCAAAGAAGGAAGAAGGCGAGGTGAAAAGGTGGATCCTTATCCCTTATATGGACGACGGCTATGCGTCCCCGCCACCGGTAAAACTCGCTATCTCCCAAGCGCCGAATCAATGGCGCGGTTGGGTTACCCACGTCCGTATTGATGGGAATCCCGGAATAAGGGGCACGATCTCCGCTTTGATAAGACGTGCCAAGGAAACCGCCTCCTAAACGCTACCGAGGTGGAACAAGAAAACGATTCGTATAAAGGCTGGCTGTGGTGTGATGTCATGTCATGAATACGCCGCCAGATCTGTGCAAAGGTTATTCTCTCTCGGTGGTATGTGGAACTTGTTTTGCGAGCGGACACTATCCTTGTGTTCAAAATCTTCTATGAAGTATTCGAGGAGGAAACCGCCTTGCAATGCGAAGACAATATGCGCGCCGGACTCGTCGTCATTGAAGCCTGGTTCAGGGCTACCGAGGAGTCCTCGGATTAGGGGTGTCCGGATAGCCAACTATCACCGCTGGCGGACTCCGGACTATGAAGATACAAGATTGAAGACTTCGTCCCGTGTCCGGATGGGACTTTCCTTGGCGTGGAAGGCAAGCTTGGCGATCTGGATATGTAGATCTCCTACCATTGTAACCGACTCTGTAACCCTAACCCTATCCGGTGTCTATATAAACCGGAGGGTTTTAGTCTCAGAGGACTAACAACAATCATACCATAGGCTAGCTTCTAGGGTTTAGCCTCTTTGGTCTCGTGGTAGATCCACTCTTGTACTACCCATATCATCAATATTAATCAAGAAGGAGTAGGGTATTACCTCCATTGAGAGGGCCCGAACCTGGGTAAAACCATCGTGTCCCTTGTCTCCTGTTACCATCCGCCTAGACGCACAGTTCGGGACCCCCTACCCGAGATCCGCCGGTTTTTACACCGACACCCACCATTTACTAAAAAAGATCAGATCTATATTTAATCTTACCAAATAGTAGAATACACAGACAAGGCCAGTGCAAAAGTGTAGCCCATTGCTCTTGTCAGTACATTTTGTCCTGTAACGCTTGTACTTCCAGGGATTGGTAGTTGATTATGTAGCATCAATCTGAATCTTATCTTCATTGTCCTCTATCCCTTCCAGTATTATCATATCTATAATTACTCTCTACAAAATGTAGAGTACAGGCAATGCTTATGGAGAAGATTCTGTGCTGAAATTCTTGAGTTATCCTTCCCTTGACATGGATAAGGGCATTATAAAGCCGGTGTTAACTGTTAATGTAAGTCAGTCCTTCTAAAGCCTTTATCCTTAACTGCTGTTTAATTTTCTCGTACTCCCTATCGTTTACTGCTGTTTAGTTTGCTGTTTCTACCAAAATGCATGTTCGCAAGAACCATAAGTTCTAAGTTTTACTTGTAAAACCAAATTCCTTATTCATACCATGCACATTACTCAATACTCCCTATATGTATGCTTGTTTTTGTGGATCTATAATCCAAAGTGTGGTGAAGCAGCCCATGTTTGCACCTTGTCATCTCCTGTTTTATCTTACCGATGTGGTGATGATATGAACAACATGCCATGCACATTAACCAAAATAGATACAATGATTTTCTTTGCTCTTCATCTATGCTTTTTATGTTGACATGGTAATCTAGTAGTGTGGTGAAGCTCCCCGCATTATGAACAATGCCAAATTATGCTATTGATATTTTGAACTTACTCTTTATTTTCTAATTTGAAATTGATGGAATTGACAAGACAAATTATCATCTTTCTCATTATACACGCAAAACCTGTCATCTCTCTACTTTGTTTCAGGGTGATATGCCTGATGGCATGCACAAGTCTGCTGATGGCTGTGAGATAAACCCAACATATATTCAGCAAAGAAGGCAAAACATCTTGAAGATAGCGAGACAACCCCAAAGTCTTGTCTTGATACAGTGTTCAAGTTACTTGAGACTATTAGTCAGACAAGCTCACAGAACTCGTTGTCTGAATCAGCTCGACTTCTTCAGTCCCAAGTTCTAGCAGAAAGGCATTCTGCAACTCAACTTCGACTTGAAGTCCTATCACTAAGAAAGATTGCGGAGAACACCAATGAGAACCTCGTCGCTAAACAGCTACACCTGGAAGCTATGACCGACATGCTAGGCCGGTCTCACAGCCTTGCTCAGCAGCTTGCGCAGCAGTTCCCGCGCAAGGCTAACCTTTCTTGAACTGTCTTGGAAGTGGTCTCGGTTCAGTAGTATTTTGTTATGCTGCAATGGTGCCCAATTTTTGTAATCTGCTTCTTCGTTGCGCTTTATGATCAGTGGTGGCGAACTTCGATGCCCAGTGGACGTAATATACCATAAATCCTTTATTGTATAGTGTAGGTTTATTCTTAGTTACTATGTCGTTATTTCTTTATTGTATAGAGTAGGTTTGTTCTTAATTCCTACTAGTTACTGCCATCATTCGCTATCTAAAAAAAATCAGATGTAGTCGACCGGGCCGAAACATTCGCCTCCAACGGGCCTGGTGTTTAGCGGGCCACAATTGGGCCGGCCTGCATCTTTCTTGGGCCCGAATGATTGGGGCCTTCACACTTTGCACGAGGCCCACTGTAACGCCATCGATGCGGCTATATCTCCCACGTGTCGAAGCACGACTTAGAGGCATAACCGCATTGAAAGCAATGTCGCAAGTGAGGTAATCTTCACACAACCCATGTAATACATAAGGAAAGAGATACATAGTTGGCTTACAATGCCACTTCACACAAGACATAAATAAACATCCATCATTCAGATTACACTCAAGGTCCGACTACGGAACCAAAATAAAAGAAGATACCCCAAATGCTACACCGATCCCCGATCGCCCCAACTGGGCTCCACTACTGATCATCAAGAAAAGACACATAGTAACGACCACGTTCCTCGTCGAACTCCCACTTGAGCTCGGTTCGTCCACCTGCACCGCATCGTCGGCACCTGCAACTGTTTTGGTAGAATCTGTGAGTCACGGGGACTCAGCAATCTCACACCCGCGAGATCAAGACTATTTAAGCTTATAGGAAGGACAGAGTTTTGAGGTGGAGCTGCAACAAGCGACTAGCATATATGGTGGCTACATTCGCAAAAGAGAGCGAGAAGAGGAGCAAAGCACGGTCATGAAGCTAGTAGCGATCAAGAAGTGATCCTGAACTACTTACGCCAGACATAACTCCAACACCGTGTTCACTTCCGGGACTCCGCCGAGAAGAGACCATCACGGTTACACACGCGGTTGATGTGTATTTTAATTAAGGTCAACTTCGGTTTTCTACAACCGACATTAACAAATTCCCATCTGCCTCATAACCATGGCACGGCTTTCAAAGATAATACCTGTAGGGGTGTCCCAACTTAGCCCATTATAAGCTCTCACGGTCAACGAAGGATATTCCTTCTACCGAAGACCCGATCAATCTCGAATCCCGGACTACAAGACATTTCGACAGCAATAAAACAAGACCAGCAAAGCCGCCCGATTGTGCCGACAAATCCCGATAGGAGCTGCACATATCTCGTTCTCGTGGCACATCCGGATGAGCAGTCCGTATAACTAAAACCAGACCTCAAGTTTCCTTGAGGGGCGCCGCAGGGTTCTAGTTCGGCCAGCACTCAAGGAGCACCGGTCCGGGGTTAAAATAAAGATGACCCTCGGGCTCGCGAAACCCGGGGAAAAAGGCTTAGGTGGCAAATGGTAAAACCAAAGTTGGGCCTTGCTTTGGAGAGTCTTATTCAAAGCGAACTGTCAAGGGGTCCCATAAATCACCCAACCGTAAGGAACGCTAAATCAAGGAACATAACACCGTATGACGGAAACTAGGGCGGCAAGAGTGGAACAAAACACCGTGCATAAGGTCGAGCCTTCCACCCTTTACCAAGTATATAGATGCATTAATTATAGCAGATATATTGTGATATCCCCAACAAGTAAACATGTTCCAACAAGGAACAACATCTCCATGTTCCAACAAGGAACAAACTTTATCTTCACCTGCAACTAGCAACGCTATAAGAGGGGCTGAGCAAAGCGGTAACATAGCCAATCAACGGTTTGCTAGGATGGTTAGGGGCTGACATGGCAATATGGGTGGCATGATATAGCAAGTGGTAGGCATCGTAGCATAGGCATAGCAAAAGAGCGAGCATCCAGCATAGCAAAGATAGAAGTGATTTCGAGGGTATGGTCATCTTGCCTGCAAAGTTCTCAGAGTTGTCGAAAGCTTGATCCTAGTAAGCGTTCTCAACAGGTTCCTCGTTCACATACTCGTCTCCCGGCTCTACCCAAAGCAAGAACACAAACAAAGGAACCACAATAAATCACGGTGCAATGCGCAAGCAACATGATGCAGAACATGGCATGATATGCGAGATGTGATATGCAATGCGTATGCGTGCTCCGGAAGGAAAATGATGAACCAGGCATCAACTTGGCAAACCAAGTATGCCGCTGGAAAGATGAGATGATTTCGGTTGAAATTGATATAAAGATCACCGGAATCGGATGCACGGTTTGCAAATGACAAGCAAAACAAGAATGGCACAAATCTGCCATTAACAGCATGATACCACTTAGCAAGCAACAAGAAATTAAGCTACTGCACCCAAACGTGCCAACAAAGCACACGGCAGTGATCTACTCAAGATGCTTGACAAAATATGAACACTGAGCTACGGCTAATTCACATCATAACAGGTCCAAACAAGCATGCAAAAGTGCATAATATATCAGCTTCACAGACTTAGTGAAATTACTGAACATGGCAAAATCAGCATCAGGAAGCAATGTTCAGAGCAAGAAAACAACATGCTACAAGAACTTATAATAGCAAAACAAGGCATGGCATGAATCTACTCAAAGCATAGAACGAAAGTCCCTTACTGACCATAAGCCAAAAAGGATCAGAAAATATAGTAACACCCATGTCAAAATAGCAAGTTTCATAATGATTCAAAGAACAGGCATGGCAAAAACAAATAACAAGTAGGCATGATTAATAGCTCGATGCACTCACTACAGAGCATTTCATGATAAACTAAGCGTACATACATAACGAAGACATGGCATAGAAGACATACATGGCAAGAACAACATCATAGCATACACGGATCAACTAAACAACCTTGGCAAAATTGAATAACATGTAAACAATCTGCCAGAAACATTTTATAGCAAAAGTAGAGCTCGATTGACTCAAGCTATGGCACTCCATAATTGCAAACAAAGGCATGGATGGATAGAGCATAACCATATGTTCAAAACATCCTTACTGAAGTATCTCAAAATATGCATGGATCTCTCGGTAGCATCAAGTTAACATGGCATAAAAATATCAAGAAAACAGGGCTGAAATCAGCAACATCAGAAGCCTAGTTTGCATGCTTGTGCTAGTCACCACAGAGATCACAAAAATACATGGCATACACCCTGGAAAGATGGCATGGCATATTACAAAACACATGTAGGACTCAAGTTCATAGGATGCACACATCAATCATGGCAAAATGACAAAGTGCATGTTCATTAAGAAATGCGAAACTAACATCACATAGCCCTCTTCTAACAGCATTTCGGGCATCAAGATGAGCTCAAATGAAAATGATGCAATGAGATGAAATGATCTACTCATCGAGACGAACACTTCGACATATTACACGCACGAAACGGAGCCACGGGTGCAAAGTTATGATGCGACGAAAATGCAACAAATATCACCGAAAAAATGACTTAGAGGATACGGGGGGGAGGAGAAAGTCAACCCCCTCGTGGATTGGATCCAGATCCGATAGGCTCGAGGGTGGAGGCGGCCGGAGCAGCCCGCCGGAGGAGAGGGGAGGCCGGGGCCGGGAGGGAGACGGCGGCGGGCCGGGCCGGGCCGGGCGGGGCGGCCGGGCGGCGGCCAAGGCGCCGATGAGGCGCGGCGAGGGCGACGGCGGGGCGCGGCCCGGTGAGGGCGGCGGCGACTGGCCGGGAGGGCCCGCTGGGCCCCCCCGGCCGGGCGCGCTGGGGCGGGCGCGGGCGGCGCGGGGGCGGACGCGTCCGGTCCGATCCGGACGTGTCCGGGCGGCGCGGAGGGGATTTCGCCTAGGGTTTGAGAATTGATCCGGATTTGGAGGGAAGATGCATATTTATAGGTAGAAGGAGCTAGGAAGCTCCAAATGGAGTGCGGTTACCACACGATCGTGATCGAACGACGAGAGCATGGAAGTGACTTAGATGGGTTATTGGACTATTTTGGAGGGTGTTGGGCTGCAACTTAAAAGAGGCCTTTGCGAGAGTGCGGTTAACCGTTGAGTACCAAACGAGCTCCAAATGACCCGAACTTGACGGTGGTCTACCGTGGTATACCAAGGCCACTTGACAAACCTCGGTCCATTCCGAGAAAGTTTAGTACCCGCCACGGAAAAACGTAAAAGGGGACGCCGGGAACATAGGAGTGCCGGATTGCAAAACGGACAATGGGGAAAATGCTCGAATCATGAGACTAACACGTATGCAAATGTGATGCACATGATGACATGATATGAAATGCATGACATGGACAAAATGCAAAAGAAGAAAACCCAACCACGGAGGGAATATCATATCACAATGCCGAAAATGGCAAGAGTTGGAGTTACAAATATGGAAAGTTACATCCGGGTGTTACAACACTCCACCACTACAAGAGGATCTCGCCCCAGATCTAGGACTGAAAGAACTCCGGATATTCGAACGGAGGTGATCCTCGCGCCCTGTGTGGCTTCTCGGTCGGAATGGTGTGACCACTTCACTTTCAGGAATTTGATTGACTTGTTGCGAGTCTTGCGCTCGGTTTCTTCAAGAATAGCAACGGGTGCTCATGATAAGAGAGATCTTCTTGAAGGTCAATTTCTTCGGTTGATAGTGCGTTCAGAGTCTTGAAGCACTTGCGGCTTGTGACACGTGAAACACATCGTGCACATTTGCGAAGTTTGACGGAAGCTCGTTGATAGGCTAGATCGCCTCTTTGCCAATGATCTTGAAAGGACCCACGATCTAGGGGCAAGCTTCCTTTGATACCGGGCGGCGAGTGCCTTTCATTGAGAGACGCGAGGTAGACATGGTCTCCGATTTCAAAAGCCACATCATGGTGCTTGTCATCATAATAGTTTTCCGCGCGATTATGCGGCTTTGAGATTCTCACGAATGACTTTGCACATTTCTTCGCTTCGTGATCAAGTCGCTGCCAAGAAGTTGGCGCTCACCGTCTCGCACCAATTGAGAGGAGTACGCACTTTCGCCATAGAGAATTTCGAATGGGGCCTTGCCCAACTCGCTTGGAAGCTGTTGTTGTAGGAGAACTCGCATATGGAAGACAATCTTCCCACTTCATACCGAAGGAAATGACACAAGCCCTGAGCATATCTTCAAGAATTTGATTGACTCGCTCGACTTGGCCACTTGTTTGAGGATGGAAAGTTGTGCTGAAACGAATGTTGGTGACCATGGCCTTCTGAAAAGAATCCCAAAACTTGGAGGTAAAGATGCTGCCACGGTCTGAAGAGATCACTTGTGGAATGCCATGCAAGGAGACAATCCTGGATGTGTATAGCTCTGCCAACTGAGCTGTTGTGATAGATTCTTTGATAGGAAGAAAATGAGCCACTTTAGTAAGCTTGTCAATGACAACGAAGATAGCATCATTTCCACGCTTGGACTTAGGAAAACCAGTCATGAAGTCCATCTCGATATGATCAAACTTCCATTCTGGAATAGCAAGAAGTTGGAGGAGACCAGCTGGTCGTTGGTGTTCTGCTTTCACTCTTCTACAGACATCACACTCATTCACGAATTGAGCAATTTCGCTTCATTCGAGTCCACCAATATGATCGCTTGAGGTCATGGTACATCTTCGCATTTCCGTGATGAATGGATAGAAGCGAATTGTGTGCCTCGCTCATAATGACTTTACGAGATCACCCTTAGGAACCACAATCCGTCCTCAAGAAAAGAGTATCTTTGTCATCAATGTGGAAGCACTTGTACTTGAAATGCCCTTGTCGATACCACGCTTCACCTTTTTCACCATGGTATCCAGGAGTTGAGCCTCACGAATTTGGTCTTCCAAAGTAGGAGAGACTATGAGGTTGGCAAGAAAGCCTTGAGGAACAACTTGAAGATTCAGCTTATGGAAAGCTTCACAGAGATCCGTTGGAAGGGCTTGAGGATTAGAACTGCTGCAGTAAGCCTTCCCGCTCAAAGCATCTGCAATCACATTGGCCTTGCCCGAGTATATTCAATACTTGGATTGTACTCTTGAATCATTTCACCCATCGAGTTTGCTCGAGGTTGAGGTTGGGTTGAGTGAAGATATACTTGAGGCTCTTGTGATCGGTGAAAATGTCCACTTTCCTTCCCAACAAGAGATGTCTCCATGTTATCAATGCATGGACAACTGCCGCCAACTCAAGATCGTGAGTGGGGTAGTTCTTTTCGTTGGGCTTCAGCCGACGAGAGGTATAGGCCACAACTCTCTTCTCTTGCATTAACACAGCACCGAGACCTTGAAGAGAAGCATCACGTAAAACTTCAATGGCTTGGATTCATCAGAGGAGTCAAGACAGAGCTGTGACGAGTTTCTCTTTGAGAGTATTGAAAGCAACGCCACACTCGGAGACCGGACATACTTCACATGCTTCGGAGGAGGTTGGAAAGAGGCTTTGCAATCTTGGAGAAATTCTCAACGAATCTTCGCAATAGCTTGCAAGTCCAAGAAAATCATGGAGCTGCTTGACATTCTGAGGAGGTTCCCAATTCTCAACTGCAGACACCTTCTCGGGATTAACAGCGATGCCCTTGGCGGAGATGACATGACCAAGATAAAGCACTTCATCAAGCCAAAATTCACATTTGGAAAACTTCACATAGAATTGATACTCTCTGAGCTTGTCTAGCACCAATCGCAAATGTTTGGCATGATCCTTCTTATTCTTGGAGAAGACCAAAATATCATCAAGATAGACCAAGACGAATTCATTTGTGTAGGGGTTGAAGATGAAGTTCATCATTCGAGAGAATGTTGGAGGAGCATTGACAAGGCCGAAAGACATGACAGTATATTCATAAGAACCAAAGCTTGTTCTGAATGCTGTCTTGGGAATATCTTGTTCACGAATGCGAATCTGATGATAACCCATACGAAGGTCCAGCTTGGAGAACACTTTAGCACCTTTGAGTTGCTCGAAAAGCTCATTGATGTTGGGAAGTGGATACTTGTTCTTGATTGTCTTCTTATTCAATGGACGGTAATCGACGCAAAGTCGGTCCGTGCCATCCTTCTTCTGGACAAAAAGAACACCACAACCCCAAGGAGATGAACTCGGTCTGATCAAACCCAGACGCTCTTGTTCATCGAGCTGCTTCTTCAATTCCTTCAGCTCATTAGGTCCAAGCTTGTATGGTCGCTTGCAAACGGGTTCAGTGCCGTGCTCAAGATCGATAACTAATTCAATCTGGCGGTGAGGAGGCATACCCGAAGCTCTTCCGAAAGACATCTTGGTACTCACAAACGATCGAATCGAGAGATAGCATCCAATTCGCCCTTCTCATTGAGAGAAAACAACCAATGGTTTCATCACGAAGGCATAGATGATCACATCATTAGAAGAGTGAGTCAATTGAATTTACCTGGCAGCACAATCAAGCCGAGCTTTGTGCTGAGAAAGCCAGTCCATCCCGAGAATAAGATCAATATCCGAGTCACCAAGGACAATTGATTTAGCCAGAAATCTGTAATCGCCCATCTTGATACCGACATTCGGAACCAAAACTCGAGAAGTCATTTCCCTAGCCGGAGAAACAATAGACAAAGGTCTCGGCA
Organism: Aegilops longissima; assembly: GCA_021605205.1. Classification (NCBI taxonomy): domain Eukaryota; kingdom Viridiplantae; phylum Streptophyta; class Magnoliopsida; order Poales; family Poaceae; genus Aegilops; species Aegilops longissima. Next base: position 374,729,423 of record CM038680.1, on the reverse strand, counting down.
ATACTTGAGTAACCAAATCATGCATAGCCACAAAAGGTCTTGAGATGAAATAATGCGATGCACCAGTATCAAATAAGACTTTTGCAGGAATATCATTAACTTGAAGATTACCCATTATCACATCAGTAGATTCCTCCGCTTGAGCTGCATTCATCATGTTCACCTTGGCAGACTTGGGGTTATGCTTGACCACTGCATTGCTGGAAGATTTCACAGGAGGAGGAGGCGGAAGGCGCCTTTGGTTGAAGCACTTGTTCGCATAGTGACCTTTCTGCTGACACTTGTTGCAAGTCACCTCTGAGAGCGGACGGTGGTAAGGAGCATTTGACCTTGGAGCTTGAGAATTTGACTTGTTCTGATAGCCTGGGTTGGGCGGGTGGGAAGATCCACGACCACCTGAGTTCTTCTCACGATAAGGCCGACGGAACGGAGGAGGAGGAAGGTAGAACTTCGCCGCTTAGCTGCCACTTGAGAGGAAGAAGAAGACTGAACTGCATCCCTGATTCTCTTCTTAGAAGCCTCACATTTGAGCTGGGCAGCTTCTTGCTTCGGTGCCATGTTGTAGAATTCATCATACTTTTCTGGCTCAAAAAGCACAAGAGCTAATTGCAGATCTTCTCTGAGGCCACCTCTGAATTGATAGATCATACTCTTTTCATCGTGGACGCCTTGCTTAGCAAAGCGAGCGAGTTTCGAACTGGATATTGTATTGATACACGTACATGTTGCCTTGCTTGAGATTGCGGAACTCCTCACGCTTGCTCTCAACAACACTTTTCGAATGTGGTGAGCTCAAGTCTCGGCGGAACTCATCCTGTAATGACACGACCTCCTCTGGAATCTTTGTATTGCTGGTACCACTCGGCAGCTTGGTCCTTGAGTTGAAACGAAGCAAACTTGACAAAGTCCTCGTGTCCGACATTGCTACATTCAAAATGTTTGCAGATGTCCACAAGCCAATCATCGGCGCCTCGTGGCCTCGGCTACGTAAACCGAAAGACTTCGCTGATTAGCGAGGAACCGATCGAGGGTAGCAAAGTGCGGCTGGTTGTTGCCTTGACCTTGATTTCCTTGATTGCCTTGCCCTTGAGTACGCTCTTGCAAGAGCTGCAAAATCATCTCGAGCATTGGCATTGGTGGCTGCCATGATAGTTGCCATGCCTCCGGAGGCGGAGGTGGAGGTGGAGGGTTCGATCGACTCCCTTCATTGCGTCCGGATTCAGACGCTACGGAGCCATCTCAAGAGGGTGACATCCGTTAGCACTTTGATAGACAGATAGACAAGTTGAATCAACGGATAGAAATTGCAACATATAGTCTTCACAATAAACATTCAACAAGGATGAACGAATGAATTCCAAAGTTAACATCACACGCCCATTAAGGTGAGAAGCCACTTGATTAAAGGTTGATGAAAAAAAATACAAGGTACGATCGAACAAATAAGTGGTAAGGATTACCCAATCACAAACCAAATATCTCAAGGAAGAAATGCTAGGAGCTACTTGAATCCCACCTATAAACTCCCAAACTTTCTGGTTATGCAATCTGGTGTTGGGGATACAGGGACACAAAATATATCACCCAAACTAACAATACCTAGATCCAAATTGTATCCATCCGTCAACACATAACCAAGAAACCTTCGAAATCGTGTACCTCGACCTTCAAAAGCATCCGTTATACGAGTCATGGCAATACTCCCGAGCTCGCCTCAAAGATCGGGTTATCGGGTTATCTCACCAACAACTGCACAAAAGAGATTTCGATGTCGGCAAAACTCGTATTCCAGAATCTGCAACGATAAAATTGTGACGACAACACCTCGGAGCTCAACTCCCGGGACACCGCCACAACCCCTAAATGTCGAGGCACCAAGAACAATGTTCTCGCCACAAAACCATCGGAACGATTCCAAGATACCCGCGTGATCCTAAAATTTTTTAGTGAAATTTGAGGAGAGGAGAGTCAAAACTTCTACGTCAGAGACCTCACTAGAGCGACGAAGGACCGGGAGTAAAAAGAATCCTACTCTCGATATATATAATCCTAAGACTCAAAACATTTTTGTTCTAGACTCAACAACGCCAAAGAAACAATCAAGCGGGGGGCTCCTAAGTCGGGAAGGCTCGATTACCAACTTGTAATGCCCTCGATGCGGCTATATCTCCCACGTGTCAAGCACGACTTAGAGGCATAACCGCATTGAAAGCAATGTCGCAAGTGAGGTAATCTTCACACAACCCATGTAATACATAAGGGAAAGAGATACATAGTTGGCTTACAATGCGCACTTCACACAATACATAAATAAACATCCATCATTCAGATTACACTCAAGGTCCGACTACGGAACCAAAATAAAAGAAGATACCCCAAATGCTACACAGATCCCGATCGCCCAACTGGCTCCACTATTGATCATCGTGAAAAAGACACATAGTAACGACCACGCTCCTCGTCGAACTCCCACTTGAGCTCGGTTGCGCCACCTGCCTTTGGCATCATCGGCACCGCAACTGTTTTGGTAGAATCTGTGAGTCACGGGACTCAGCAATCTCACACCATGAGATCAAGACTATTTAAGCTTATAGGAAGGACAGAGTTGTGAGGTGGAGCTGCAGCAAGTTTACTAGCATATATGGTGGCTACATTCGCAAAAGAGAGCGAGAAGAGGAGCAAAGCACGGTCGTGAAGCTAGTAGCGATCAAGAAGTGATCCTGAACTACTTACGCCAACATAACTCCAACACGTGTTCACTTCCCGGACTCCGCCGAGAAGAGACCATCACGGTTACACACGCGTTGATGTGTATTTTAATTAAGGTCAACTTCGGTTTTCTACAACCGACATTAACAAATTCCCATCTGCCTCATAACCGTGGGCACGGCTTTGAAAGATAATACCTGCGCAGGGTGTCCCAACTTAGCCCATTATAAGCTCTCACGGTCAACGAAGGATATTCCTTCTACCGGAAGACCCGATCAATCTCGAATCCCGGACTACAAGACATTTCGACAGCAATAAAACAAGACCAGCAAAGCCGCCCGATTGTGCCGACAAATCCCGATAGGAGCTGCACATATCTCGCTCTCGTGGCACATCCGGATGAGCAGTCCGCATAACTAAAACCAGACCTCAAGTTTCCTTGAGGGGCGCTGCACAGGGCTCTAGTTCGGGCCAGCACTCAAGGAGCACCGGTCCGGGGTTAAAATAAAGATGACCCTCGGCTCGCAAAACCCGGGGAAAAGGCTTAGGTGGCAAATGGTAAAACCAAAGTTGGGCCTTGCCGGAGGAGTCTTATTCAAAGCGAACTGTCAAGGGGTCCCATAAATCACCCAACCGTAAGGAACGCTAAATCAAGGAACATAACACCGTATGATGGAAACTAGGGTGGCAAGAGGGAACAAAACACTGCATAAGGCCGAGCCTTCCACCCTTTACCAAGTATATAGATGCATTAATTATAGCAGATATATTGTGATATCCCCACAAGTAAACATGTTCCAACAAGGAACAACATCTCCATGTTCCAACAAGGAACAAACTTCATCTTCACCGCAACTAGCAACGCTATAAGAGGGCCTGAGCAAAGCGGTAACATAGCCAATCAACGGTTTGCTAGGAAAGGATGGTTAGGGCTGACATGGCAATATGGGTGGCATGATATAGCAAGTGATAGGCATCGTAGCATAGGCATAGCAAAAGAGCGAGCATCTAGCATAGCAAAGATAGAAGTGATTTTGAGGGTATGGTCATCTTGCTCGCAAAGTTCTCGAGTTGTCAAAAGCTTGATCCTCGTAAGCGTTCTCAACAGGTTCCTCGCTCACGCACTCATCTCCGGCTCTACCCAAAGCAAGAACACAAACAAAGGAACCACAATAAATCATGGTGCAATGCACAAGCAACATGATGCAAAACATGGCATGATATGCGAGATGTGATATGCAATGCGATGCGTTCTCGGAAGGAAAATGATGAACCAGGCATCAACTTGGCAAACCAAGTATGCCGCTGAAAGATGAGATGATTTCGGTTGAAATCGATATAAAGATCACCGAATCGGATGCACGGTTTGCAAATGACAAGCAAAACAAGAATGGCACAAATCTGCCATTAACAAAGATGATACCACTTAGCAAGCAACAAGAAATTAAGCTACTGCACCCAAACGTACCAACAAAGCATATGGCAGTGATCTACTCAAGATGCTTGACAAAAGATGAACACTGAGCTACGGCTAATTCACATCATAACAGGTCCAAACAAGCATGGCAAAAGTGCAAAATATATCAGCTTCACAGACTTAGTGAAATTATCAACATGGCAAAATCAGCATCGTGAAGCAATGTTCAGAGCAAGAAAACAACATGCTACAGGAACTTATAATAGCAAAACAAGGCATGGCATGAATCTACTCAAAGCATAGAACAAAAGTCCCTTACTGACCATAAGCCAAAAAGGATCGAAAATATAGTAACACCCATGTCAAAATAGCAAGTTTCATAATGATTCAAGAACAGGCATGGCAAAAACAGATAACAAGTAGGCATGTTTAAGAGCTCGATGCACTCACTACAGAGCATTTCATGATAAACTAAGCATACATACATCAAGAAGACATGGCATAGAAGACATACATGGCAAGAACAACATCATAGCATACACGGATCAACTACAACAACCTTGGCAAAATTGAATAACATGTAAACAATCTGCCAGAAACATTTTATAGCAAAAGTAGAGCTCGATTGACTCAAGCTATGGCACTCCATAATTGCAAACAAAGGCATGGATGGATAGAGCATAACCATATGTTCAAAACATCCTTATGAAGTATCTCAAAATATGCATGGATCTCTCGGTAGCATCAAGTTAACATGGCATAAAAATATCAAGAAAACAGGGCTGAAATCAGCAACATCGAAGCCTAGTTTGCATGCTTGTGCTAGTCACCACAGAGATCACAAAAATACATGGCATACACCCTGGAAAGATGGCATGGCATATTAAAAAACACATGTAGGACTCAAGTTCATAGGATGCACACATCAATCATGGCAAAATGACAAAGTGCATGTTCTGTTAAGAAACAGAAACTAACATCACATAGCCCTCTTCTAACAGCATTTCGGGCATCAAGATGAGCTCAAATGAAAATGATGCAATGAGATGAAATGATCTACTCATCGAGGCGAACATTTCGACACATTACACACACGAAACGGAGCCACAGGTGCAAAGTTATGATGCGACGAAAATGCAACAAATATCACCGAGAAAATGACTTAGAGGATAGGGGAGGAGAAAGTCAACCCCCTCGTGGATTGGATCCAGATCCGATAGGCTCGAGGGTGGAGGCGGCCGGAGCAGCCCGCCGGAGGAGAGGGGAGGCCGGGGCCG